>CM077027.1:15433997-16170247 GCA_039090855.1 Macrothele yani | reverse complement strand
CGATATTCTACAATAATATTCCGCTTTTTCTTAGTACTCAGATGACATTCTATTTGAATTTTAAAACACCTATTGAAATTGTGACTATTCTCATCATACCAGATATGCTGCTTGGCATTGAGATTGCTTCAGCCTGAAGGAATTGACCCATCGGCATGCAAATTGGTAGGTGGGTGCATATAGGTGGGATATGGGAATCATTCAAGTATTCACCTTTTATACTTTAATATCAAAGTAAATAGGTGAAAAAACACAGGCTGCTGAAGCCATATTATGTCCCATGCTCCAAGTTGTACCAAACAAAGCAATAGTGTTGAGGGCTAGTGTATCCAAGGACTGAAGTTGCCATACACCAGCTGTATGCATTTGGGAGAGGCAGGAGTGCAAGCCCTCGTGAAGCTGGTTAGCCGATTCCCTGAATTGTGGACCATGTTTGTCGGGATGCCAGAACAGTTTGATGTTGTTGGCAATAAAGGTTGGAAGAAGTCACCACCTCTTGCCATAGCAGGATTGGTTCAGTCAGGTGGATGTCAGCACCATCGATTGGTGTGCTTGTCACCAGGCAATTGTGGAAGCACAAGCTACTGCAGAAAGCATTTGATGGACTATACTGGTGACTATGCACATCCCCGCCATGACTTGGATGGTAAACTGAAAATGAGCAGAGGTAGGGTCTGTTCTTCCGGCACCCATTGCTTCAACTACCATTGACCGTGGGGAATCGCCAATGTAAAGCTATGTGGCAGCAGAAACGGTGTAATGTTGTGTTCATTAAAGAGTTCCTATTCTGCCTCTTTGCCAACAATTGTTGATCCCACATAAGGAGACAATATGGCCTCAGGGAGGTTCAAGCTGTTGTGTGTGAGCAGCACGCTGTTGACCAACTGGGCATTGTAGTATAGGGTGATGCAATTAGTTACAATAGCCTGTTGCCTCTGTTATGCATAACATGAATGGTGACAACCCAACAGCATGTGAATTGTGCTTCACAGCCTGTGCTGTTGTAATTTTCAAGTGGTATCTCACAAGCCATTTTCCTGCAAGATAACACTCTGCCACATACAACTAACATCTCATGAGTATGGCTGCAAGGGGTCCATATTATTCCATGGTCAGTGAGATCCATGGACCTCTCACCCATTAACCTTTAACATGCCAATGTTCCCATTTGGGAACATGAACTTTTAAATTAAAATAAAAAAAAATCAGAAAAAAGCATTCAGTAATGAAAATTTTCTTTTAAATTACTGAATATATTTTATATTTTTTTAGCTACTTTTGTTTTACCTTTACTCATAAAGTAAAAATCTGAAAATTTCCCAAAACTGCTGGGTTTTTTTGTTTTTATACCTGTTATGAACAGTTTATAATTTTAATCCATAAAAAACATTCAATTTCTTTTATATTCACTGGAGATATGCAGAAGGGTTGAGTTTATGTTGTGATCACATAATTTTTTACAGTTCTTAATTCATTAGTGAGAACCAGTGTCTTTTTTTTCGATGTTCCCAAATGGGAACATTGGCAGGCGGTGTGAAGCATTTTTCATCAAAAAAGTTCAAATTGTTTTCTAAACCTTTCAGCAGCTACACACAATGACATGTTTATGTTTGAGAGTGTCTGTGATTGATGCACAGTTCCTTTTATCTCTTTCCTCAAAGCCCTTGTAACTGAACTTAGTATTGGGTAACTCCATAAAATCTGTGATGATGGGCAGGATGATTATGTAAGCACCAGTACTGGCAATGCCATTGTTACAGTTACATCAAATTACTCTTCATGTAAATCCATCAGAATTGTCAAACTATTTTCAAGGGCCAAGAAAAACAAGATTGATGTCCTGTAACATTACCTTTTTCAGAGATATAGTGAAGATATGGAAAGTGTTGATCTCTATTGTCTTCTTGGTAGCTATCGTCGTAAACCATGCAGAAGAAAGTGATGGTGGAACTGGTTCACTAATGCACCGAGCATGTCCTTGGTGGTAAGCAATATCTTCTATTGTGGAGTCCATTAAAAATGCGCTTTCACATTTGGTATTCAGAGGAAGTGAAAAAGCCACTATGAATCTTTACCGAAAAGAACCCCTGTCAACTCACCCTGCACCCATGGGTCCCACTCCACATGTTTCTTGAACATCTCACACCCACTACCTGGTACCCCCTTTACAATGATGCTTTGTAATTTGACAGAAAAGTACCATGGGCACTTAACTATTGTACAGTAAGGAACAAAATAAATAAAATTCATTATTTCAAATACAATACGTATACAAAAGCATTCGGACACCTCCATATATGCAAATAAACGTGCATTAGCAGTACCAGATGCACATACACAGGGTGTGTTGAGAGCTGTATGTAAACGGGAGTGTTAGCACACCTGTCAGACTGCACTGAAAGCAACTATGCTGTGCGGAGCTGAAATAATGGGCTCTAAAAGAGGCAGGGAGGTTGGTTGCCTTCTGAGTAAGAAATCATTGCGTAGCATTTTCTCTCTCCTGGGATTCCCCAAATCCACTGTCGTTAATGTTCTTCATCAGTGGAAAGCAGATGATGCCACTACACTGAAGCCATACTTTTACAGCCCGCACAAACTGAGTTATCATGCCATGTACCACAGAATGTGAAGGCATGCACATCCTTGGCCACATGCATACCCAGCGATGCTGAATAAGCTGCATGGAACATCTATTTATTTGCACCAGAACAAACCATCGGGATCGTATGACGAAGGTTACCATGCTAGGGCAGCTGACACACAAGACCTACATCTCTCCAGGTAATGCCAGACTTTGACTGCAGTGGTGCCTCGCTCACCATTCATGGATAACAGAAAAGTGAAAGAAGGTCATATGGATGAATGACTCACACTACTCATTCTTTTGTTTGGATAGTGGTTGGGTGTGGCGTTTGCCCAGGGAACGCTGTCACGTAGACTGCATTGGTGCTACACTCAAGTTTAGAAGGGGCTCTGGGATGGCGTAGGGAGGTTTCTGCCAGCAAGGACTGAAACCTTTGGCTATGGTAATGTTCAACCTAACGGTCGCCAGTTGTCAAGATATTCTGATCAATGCTGCACTACCTCTGCTGTGGCAACACTTCCGTACAGGTTCCTATTTGTTTTAGCTAATCAGGGTACCTTTCCATCCTGTAACATGTGTTCAGGCTGGGTTTGTGAAGCAGGGAAAGGACGTCCAGGTGTTGGATAGGCGGAACTAAAGTCCCTATCTAAATCCCATAGAATGTATGTGGGACAATCAGGAATGCTGAATCCGATCTCAGCACGTAAGACCTTACTCTGTGGCAAGTTACAGCCAATCAGTTATTATTATCATAAATTAAAAGTGCAAAAACTAACTATTAAAGTAAAAATTATAATTTGTATAATCCCCAATATATATCAGTGACCCTTTTATGTACTAAATAACGAAAAAAACTAGTTTCTGTAAAATTGCAACAAAATTATTAACTCCAAATGCCAATGTTCCCAAATGGGAAACAATGAAAAAAAACAAAGGAAAAAAAATCTTTCCAAAAAATTTTGAAAATGTGTATGTTATATATAGGTATAATAAACTCTTTAAATTGCACAAAAAGTTTGAAACTCACAATTAACATAGTGTGGCAGTTAAATGGGATCTCAGATGATGCTTACAAACTTCTCCTCAGCCACCTTGGAATACCACTGAATTATGGGACCACGTAAATGTTGCGTGGTCCCAGATGCTGCAGTACACCATTAAAGGGCTATGTTACTCCATGTTGCATGTTATCCTGTTTCGTATGTAGCCTGATCAACAAATGAACTGTCTTGGAAATTGGGTATTATCATCTTTAAATTCTATGTCTGGTGATTTTTGGCTCATTCTTTCCGGGTAGGACAATTTCAATGTCAAACAGTGTAAATATTTCACACATTATAACCTCTGTGTGACTTGTTTGCTATTGTTTTTTATAGCAGTTGTCAAAAATATTACTCATATTCAGCTGTATGTTTGTATTTGGTTGGCACACAGAATTTAGTGTTTCTGGATTCAGTTTATTGATTTTTTGTCTGTAATGCTAATTTATGTGCTGGATTGAACACAGTGTTATGTAACAAGTGATTTACAGACCTTCTTCAACAAATTATACAAGATAAGTAACATGCACATTTAGAACACAAAACAAAGTAAAAGTTATTCATTTGTTGATAATGTTTGTGAAACTGAGTATTGTAGTTTAATTGAAGTTGCAAGTGTCTCAATGAAGATTTCATGCTTTTTTACATTTTGTGTGAATATACAGTAGATTTTGGTTAATTGGGACACACAGGGGCTTAGAATACTTCAGCCCCATTAAGTGGCTCTCCAATTACATGAAGCTTTATTCCAAAGAGCTAATTCAGGATGTTCTTCAAGAATTGTCCAAAATAAATGACTGCCCCAATTAACCAATTGCTCAATTAATCAGAATCTACTGTATGGGGTATTTCTTTTCTCTGTATCTCTCTTTTAAAAAATGCACAAACTGGGTCATTGGGAATAATAAGATTTTATGTACATTTAAATTGTTGGCCTGGGTCACTTGGACAATGGTCACTTTATGCCACAGATTTGCGAGCTCAATAGATGATATGTCAGATGTATTTTTTTGTGTTAGATGGGTTGTTTGATCTTTGGTTGTATCATCTTGTCTCTTCAAGTTTGGGTCAGTCTCAGTCCTGTCTTTGTTAATGCTCATAAAGTTTATTATTTATCTGTTGCAAGTGTTGCTACATATGTATCTCTTCAAAAGGTGTAGTGTACAAGTCACATACTAATCATGACCTAATTAAATTCTGTTGGTCACATTCAGATGAGTAGTCATTCAGGTTTAGGTGCTTGCTTGTGCATAATGTAAACATGATAAATGATATAAAAATTGGCACTTTGTGCAAGATGCACTTGCTACTTTAGTTGTTTCCTGTGATTGTTCCACATGGAAGTGTATGTTGCTCAATTATCCTAAAGTTTGGTCAACCACAGGGATACTGGTTCAACACTGATGTAGAATGCAGTTAAACCCAATTACATCTAGCCAGGTGCATTGAATTATTCCTGTCATTGAACTTTAGAAACTCACTGTGAAAATTATGTTAAAAAATATAAATTTTATATTGAACAAAACATAGCAGTCACAATGTATATATTGAACATTTGATGTCAATAACCATCTACAGAATTTGATCTTCAACTGTAGCATATCATCTCAGACTTCCAAAACCACGTTTTTAGTGTTGATGTAAGGTTGTTCATAAATTCTTTTATGGCTGGGGAACTTTTGAATAAAATAAAAGGATTTGTACAATATTCTAGAAGATAATGCTTACCTTGGCTTTCCTTACTAGCGATGAAACACATTTCATGACACGTTTTCCGGTCTTTGTTGATGTTATTGTCCTAATGTCCGTTGTATGAGATGTATAACTTTACTTTAACACACTTTTTGCTGGGTATACTCAGTGGATCTTCACTTTAGGATTCAAAAATATAAACTTTTACCGTTCTTTATACTCAAAATTTTCGCCCAGTCTCTGGGCATCCTCAGAAGTGTGGCGACTTTTTCACATCACTAGTAATTAATGCCAAGGTAAGCATTATCTTCTAGAATATTGTACAAGTTATTTTGAAATTTGCATGTAAAAGAGAATAGTAGCATGATCAGAGCTATTTAATAGTCTGAATTAGAACTACCAATAGGAATTGAAAATAAAAGGAGAGAAATTAATCCTATTGATCTCCAGAAAGAGCACCAAGGCTGTGGGGAATGGCTCTGCTGTTAAAAATGCTCTCTTTGGCACACTGAAGGCTGGTCATATGACTGACTGTCAGAAAGAGAGAAATTTAGATAAGGGAAGTTTGTTTGTCTCATTTAACTCTCACAGGTGCATTAGTTTTATGAAATGGCAACAAGAACAAATGTTTTCAGCAAAGCTTGAAATAATTCACAGAGTTGTAAGTGGTGAAAAAGGGATAACATAGCAAAACATTTTAAGATACTAAAGAGTACTCTAAGAAGAATTTTTAAAAATGAAGACATCAAAAGGAAATCTAGTGAATGTCCAAATGCTGATGATGCTAAGTGTATGTGCATGGTGAGGTGGGAAAAGCTCTTCATAAGTGCTATGTCATCATCTGAGCTTCTAACATTCCACTTTGAGCCAGTGAACATCCAAATACTACAACCAGGTACTGTGAAATAACTACAGTGTCGCAGTGGTGTAAGTGCTGGCTCCTGACTATTTGTTTGAGACTGGTCTGGGTTCAGATCCCGGTGAGGCATGGATGCTGTGTTTGTCTTACAGCACTGGCTCTCTCCCTTCCCTGGAACCAGTGGCCCTAAATTACTGATGGGTGCCTGCAGAGTAGCAGAATACACACGTATGTGCGTACGCAGATGGTTTCAAAATTATTAGCGGATTTTGCAGATAGTTTTTGCTTGTAGATTATAAAAAATAGGATTTACAGCAATTAAAACACTTACTCAAGGCTTTACTGATATTACTATACTTAATTCTATTTTAACTTGAACTTTCAATTACTTTTCACATCATCTGAGTTTTTTTGTTTTTGTTTTTACTGATGCTTCTGGCCTCCAGATTTTATCAAGGCCTGTTCTTAATGTATAGGAACTGCCAAAAATTTCGTTTACACTGAAATAATAAAATGTTATTGCCAAGTTCTTCTTGCAGTTGTCAGTTATTAAATTAAAATCTTTTCCTTATGTATTTTGTAAGTCTACTATTTTTGAATTAAGTTGTTGAAAATTCTATTTATAATATTTTCAATATCATTTATAATTTTTTTGAACTGGTTTTTTTTTTTTTGATATAAAAGCTTTTCTTAGAAATTTTAGTCTTGTTTTTATGAGGTTCATAGTCCAATATTTTACCATAAAGGTCCATTTCACAAACATTGCTGCACATTCAATTAATTACATTGATATACTTAATTTATTCTCATGGAATCTGTAGTGTTATAATAATAATTTATTGTTTCATTAATTTTAAAAAATTACTCTATTGTTACCGGGGTTCACACTTCACGGGTTTGCCGCAAGTTATATGCAGATACATTTTATTTTTATACACCTCTGGGTGCCTGCCCATTGTGTTGCTCATGGTGATTGTTAAATGCCCAATAAAAAAAAAAGACGAAAAAAACAACAACTACAATACAGTAAAAACTTGCAATGCATGGTATTGAGTTCTACATGTCCAGCATTTGGTATATATGGAACTGTTCCACATATTTAACAATTATGACTGTCCTCTTAAGTTCAATATAAACAGATTCGACTGTACCTTGAATATATTCCATGTAAGCAGATCTGAAGAACTGAACAATTTCATATTTTTGAATCATATCGTCTGCATCCATGTTCAAAAGATTAAGTCTCTTTAAAACTGTTCATGATTTCAGTAGAATATATTTTAAAAATCTACTAAAATGTTGTATGTTTGTTTGCCATTGAAATCAATTGTTACACAAGTCACCCATGATTGATGCCCACTGGATGCATTTCCTGCTGCTATATAGCAGTTATTTTCAGCTGGATCTGAAAGGCATGGCTAGGACATGTCAACTCATCACACTGTTTCAGACTGACCTCCTTTAATTTTTATGAAATTTGGGGTGCTTAATGGTCCTATGGTGTAGTGCAAAAATGCCAATTTTTAGGAGTCTGTGTTCATTATGTGAAATGTTAGAGCTATGTAAAGTTCTTGATTTTCGGTTCAAAACAGGCTTGGAGATTTTTTTTATATTGCTTTAGCGGGCCTCCCAATTGAGATATGGAGCTGGAAGTAGTCTCATTTTAAAGCTCCTTTAATGGGATTTTCTATGATATACAACACAATAGGGTTTATATAAAAAATCAAAATCCAATTGAAAATTTCAAAATCGTTTTTCTCAAAAACGGATTTTATTTTTAATTTTGAAAAAAATCTCAAAATTAGTGTATACTTATCTGTAACTACCCACAAAATATTTTTTTGGGATCATAAGATTTGAGAGGTAACATATGCATGATCAAGATAAATGTGACCCAGATTTGCTGTTTTGTAGTCCACCCACCCCCATATACCGTAGCTTTTGGGATTTTTTTGTTTGTTATATTATCTCTAGGTAGTGATCCTATGTATCTCCAATGCTGTGGGGCCATAAAAATGAAGAAAACAAATGCACAGTGCTATATAATTATCAAATCAATAGGCACATATGCAGTTATATCATTAAAAAGATTAACTCACATAATTGTTTTAGTTCAATCCATTTTTACACAAGTGGTCATATTTTCAGTATTTTCTTGAGCTGGTGAACTGATGGAAGGCTTGATTAGCTTGTTGGAGTTCTTGAGCACAGAGAGTGTATGCACGGCCAGTTGGTGTTACAGAGTTCACTTTACACAGGACATATGTCGACAGAATCCACAGAACATCTGGATTTTTAGGATAAGCAAATGAAGGAGATGGACCTGCTGGGTGAAGAAATGTTAACTTTACTTCAACCTTCTCTTCCTGTTTTGCTAAAATATAAGCCAACCACCAATTGTCACTGTAGAGTGCAATGACATAACCACATATTTCACTGAAAAGCAGTCTTCCTGTACATATTGTTAGTTATGTTCAACTGGTGTTTAAACAAAAGAGAAAGGTTTGACTGACATTTTTGTTTCACTTAAAGGTATGAAAGCATGTAGTTTTTGACTTCCTGGTACAGTTTGTGCCTTGCTGAAATGATCTGTCAAAAATTGCTCTGTTGCAATATACTCTTCCTGTGTAACAAATGTGAAGTCAGTTTTTGAAATGTTTTCTTTCGCCCATTCATAGAGTTGTCTCGGTGTCATTATTTGGTCCTCGTATGGTCTTTGGAGACTTGTTCTTGCTGCCAACCTTTTCACCGTCCCCCCAACACCATCACATGCCCCTTTGCCATGAGCTGTAGCAGAAAAATGCCTTTCTGCTGCAATGTTGAAATATTTTTTATGGTGACATAAATTTAAGAAGTTCTTGTTTTAATATTGTGCAGCACAGCCATCAGAAAAATAATGGATTTTTTTGGGCAATTTCTCAGATCTGCTCTTCAAAAAGTCTAAGAGTTTCTGTTGAAATAAATACACAGCTGCAATATTGTGTTCAAGACACTCTGAAATCACAACAAAGCTGATATGCTGAGTTTTTTCTGTTTTAAAATATACAACAAATGGATGCACTGTAGCTTGGTTGCTGGTCCAATGATAGGACTGTGCTTCGTCTTGCACGACACAAGAATAGTGTTCTGAAAAATCGCACACAACAGCAATTTCTGAATCGGACAAATTTTCTTTGACATGATTCATAAATGAACTTTGTTGTTTAGCTATGAAGTCATGGCGAAGTAAAATGAAAATTTTCTCACAAAATAGGTTGACAAATTCAGTGACTGTTTTTTGCAATGTCTCTAAGGTTCATCTGTCTGCAGATATCCACTGGCGAAAAGTTAATCTCGATCAGATTTTCTTTGAAGGCATTGTTTTAGCAAACTTTGGATTACTTGAATTCCAGGGCAGGATGCTCAATTACCCAAGTGGCAGTCAATTGATGCTGGGTTGCATACTATCTTTACAAGGATATCTTTTGTAGTTTTTTATTTCACCATTAGTAATTGATGATAACTTGGCATTTTCAGTCATAAGTTTTATGTTCTGATGTATGGTACACACACAAACTGCATGTGTACCACTCTGACCAGCTGCAACACAATTCTTTGGGCACAGCTCTGCAAACTTTGAAAAACTCACATGTACATTTAGAAACTTTTCTTTAAAAAATATGTACACCTCCTTTAAATTATTAAGCATTAGGCATTTGGAAACATGAATTTTTTGGCCAGCGCTGTCCTTCATGGAAACAGTCTTTCATTGCAGGCATAGGTCTGCTAACCTCATCACTTTCATAAAATGTTTTTATAGTTTCAACTGTTTTTGCAAGTAGTGTTTTTCCAGGTTTCTGATCTGGAGTAGATAGAATTCCTTTTTGTTTCAAAAGTTTCTTTGACTGCCTCACCATATAACTTAGTGCATTAAATTCCTGCACAATCTTCTTAATACTCCATGATTCAGGCAAAATAGTCAGCATCATGAGCTTTTCCTTTCTGTCCATCAAAGTTTGGAATTTTGTTTTCAGGTGACTTAAAATAGTTTCATCTTGGGACTAAACTTCACTGTCGGAAGACTCTGCATTGACAAGAAGTTTACGCTTTACAGCAGTATTGATTCTTTTAACTTTTTCAGTAGAATATCGTTTATATTCTGCCTATTTCTGGTCAATGGGGGACTCTCCTATGTCTTGGAGGGATGTATTAAATGTTTGTAAAGCTTCTGAAGGAAATGATACTGCAGGATCACTATCACAATAGGTACTGCAGTCGTAACCTACATCCTGGCTAGTACTTGAAAAACTTGTAATTTCATCTTTTGTAACCTCAGTTTTCATCTTGCTCAGTTCTTTCCTACAGCTGTCACAAACTTTAGCTATCATTTGTGTTTCAGGAAAAAGGGAACACATCCATGTTGTCACTGGTCTTAATCCCTTCCTTATATTGGAGTGGTTTCATTTTTTAAATGGATTAAAACAATTTAAGGCCCATTTCTTAGCCATTTTAGAGAGGTTTTTGTTGAAAACTTACTAACAAAAAAACTGTCTCACACTATCACTTCACATTCAAAATCATTTACACTACATTCACATTTATCAACAATAAATAAAGGCAATGGGACAATTCTGCTGGGAGACTGAGCCAAGTGCAGTAATGTGGAGAGGAGGGGAATGGATCTGTTGCATGATCCAACTTGTTCATGCCTGCTTCAGCTCATTATTCAAGCTATGAGTTTCAATTACATCACCTAAAATTGAACAAACTGTCAGAACAGAACAGAAAGGGAAAAGTAATACACACAGAAAGCAACATTCATAAATATTGTTCAAAAAATTATGCTGTGGAAATTTCTTTTTTTTTTTTTTGGTTAAGTACTTAGCAAATTAGGATCCCGTTATTTTCTCTTGATCATGCATATGTGTTACCTTTCATATCTTATGATCCCAAAAAAATATTTTGTGAATAGTTACAGATGAGTGCGAACTAATTTTAAGATTTTTTTCCAAAGTTAAAAAAAAATCTGTTTTTGAGAAAATCGATTTTGAAATTTTCAGTTGGATTTTGAATTTTGTGTTTATTTATAAACCCTATTGTGTTGTATATCATGTAAAGCCCATTAAAGGGGCTTTAAAATGAGACCACTTCCAACTCCATATCTCAATTGGCGGCTGATTTACATATAGTTAAAGTATCTCTAGTAGGCCATTTTTTAATAAAATTTTGAAAATTTAGGCTTAAATATCTTTTCCTCCTGTGAGCTGGAAAATAAAAAAAAAATGCATTATTTTCATAACTACATAGGATCATTAAGTATGCCAAGTTTTATCAAAATCTAAGTTGGTGAGGTAGAAAAATATTATAAATTGTGATGATTTGACACAGAATGACCCGGCTGTGTATGTGCTTGACTTGGTTTCCTGAGCTCCATGTGCGCATGTGCTGTGCTATCATCTTAAACATGAATGGCCACGCATTTGAATGTGATGAACAGAATTTAGTTATGTTATAGTTAATATATGAGTTGTACATTATTACTGTACCACATATTTTACTTGATATCTTTGACTTCCAATTGAAATAGAATCATCTTTCTTTAAATTTTTATAAAGTATTATACCCTATCTACTTTTAAGAATGCTTTAATGAGGTGAGATTTCTTCAGAACTGCTTTAATGAGGTGAGATTTCTTTACAAACTGCTTTCATATTCATGAAAATTCTGGTGAAATAAATTAACTACAATAGAAATAAAGTGATAAGTGTTTATAAACAACTAAAATAAAGTGATAAGTGGTTCTCATCTTTATGAAATTGGGCATCATTAAGCCTTTTGTCATATACTTGCCACACACACATAGCAAAAGATACCTGTAGAGTTTAGGCAGTCATGATGCTTTTGCATCTCTTTGCTTGTTGCAAAACATAAGTTGCATAATCACTGCAAAAATAATACCACGTGTGCTGGAGAAGCACGGGGTGGAGAACTGGAACCACTGGCGAAAAAGAGTTTGGTGCACAGGAATAGAACATTGTGACCATGTTGCATGGAGTGCATGCTATCTGTAAACTGTTCCCAGTGCTTCTGAAAAGCAGTAAGAGGCACATTGCCAAAAACCAAAACCTTTAATTTTTTTTTTTTTTTTTTTTTTTTTTACCAATGTAATTTATCCCATGAAATAGTACACTGGTAATTTACCAAGGGATTATTTGAATTATGTTTATTCTTTGTAATTTAAGCCATTCACAAGAACTGTCTATACTGACAGGCAGTGTTCAGTCATTTTTATAATTCATGCACGAAACACAATGTGAATTAGTTACTGTACATTAACTTTCACAAAATGGGTGTTGAGTGGTGATCAGTTTGTGATAGGAGCAGAAACTAAAGTACCCTGACAAGTATAGTTAACGCACACAAAGTAAGGCAGTTTGCCTGAACATGGTAGCAAATGTTCAAATGCAGTACATTTTTCTTTAAATCTTATGAGTGGTTGTAGAAATTAGTAGTTATTTATTTGGATCTAGTTTAAGTGAAATGAAGCTGCATACTGAAATATGCAGGCACACAGTGCAGTTTTAGAGTCATCAGGATAGAAATCTTTAAAACTTAAATGCTAATAGGGAGAGTTCGCCCGAAATGCGTAAGTACCCGTCTAGTATGCATAAAAAAGTGTGTTTATGCATCCAAATTTTACCAACGCGTAAAAATATGCATTGTGAATTGTTCTCCACGTGTATTTTTACGCGTCAGGAAATGCATAAAATACAGATTTTGTAAAAATAAGCATCGAGAAACGTGTAAAATGCACGTCAACGTGTAAAAATATGCAACGAGAAACGTGTAAAATACACATTTACACATAAAAATACGCATCAAGAAACGCATAAAGTACATATCAAAGAATTTTACCAACGCTTAAAAATACGCATCAGGGCGGCATTTCGTTTCAAAAACGGAAATGAACAAAACGACAAAAAAATTTCCGTAATAGTAATTTCGTTTTCCCGTGATGTAGCCTCTGTACAGTATTGTTGTTATATGTCATTTTATCCCATAAATATTTGTATTTCAGTTTGAAAACGAAGGAAAAATTTCCAAAAATAGAAATTTGGCAGCACAAAAACTCTCCTGAAATCTTCAGGCATGAGAGTGCCACAGCTTCAAGGAATTTCTCCTTTTCTGCCGTAATTTGGGTTATCCTCAAGATCAATGCATAACTGAACTGAAATTTGGGGGCAGTTGGTAGTGGTAGAGGATGTTTTTCACCTGAAACTTTCGAAACGGAAGTTTCTTCTTTCAAAACTTTCGAAAACGGAAGTTAGACGCATTAAAGATTTCTGTTGCAGTCATAATTTTATTTTCACACAATGTTTTCTCTGCCCATATTGTTGTTAAATATCATTTTATTTCAACTTGAAAATGGATCAAAAATATCCGAAAACGGAAATAAGACATAGCAAGGATTTCTCACCGTAACTGTAATTTTTTTCTTTTTTTTTCCCAACGATGTTTCGAACATGTCCTCCCCCCCCAAAAAAAAAAGGTTTGCATTTCAGCTTGATAAAGGGGGGAGGTTGTCCAAAAATGAAAGTGACTAAGCTGAAAAATTTGTAAGAATTGATGCATAACGTTCAAAGTTACACTATTTATCTAAAATAGTGAAAGCTATCATGCATTCATGGTCCTCAGACTGAAAGTTCTTTCAGCATGATAGATAAAATTGTCATCTAAGGGCACACACACACAAAAAAAAAAAAAAAAGACAAAGAAAAAAGCGACAATAAAGAAATGGGAAGGAAGGGAAACGAAGGTATCAGAAAAATGAAAATTTAAGCACTGGATGCTGTGCAGCTGCAGAGTCAACAAAAGAAAAATGTGGCTGTGCAACTTGTTGAAAAGTTTATTAGATATTTTTAGATGTCTATTAGAATCTCAAAAGTGCAGTGTATTCACTTCTTGAAAACATTGCTGTTGTATGTGGGCATTACTAAACATGATAAATTTAATGCTATTGCTTTAAAATATGAATATTATATTTATTACTAAAACAAGAAACAAAACGGGTCCAAATTCGAAATACATTGAGTGGTAGTGAAATATTTTTTAATATGAAAAGAATCTGGATCGATTTTTCATAATTGCCCAGCATTTTTGTAAGTTTTTTTATTTCATCTGTTAATTTTTCTAAAATACTTCCCACTTTAAAAAATTACTCCTTAAATTTTTTCAAAGAAGTAAAAATGCTCCTTTCATTCTTTGTTTCAGCAAACTTTGCTAGTAGGGTCATAGTTTTAAAAACTTTAAATGGCATGTTGGAATATTTCAAACCCAAGGATAGGCAGGATGTATCACCCTGCAAAGTTACCTGGAATGAACCTTGATCCAGACACAGTATAGCAATTTTCATAACTCCAGGATTTCTGTTACATCAAGTGGCATTTATCTATAGGTGCATCCTGTATGCAGTAGGAAATGGTTGCTATGCCAGATACATAATAAAAATAGGGGATTTCAGTAATGTCCAGACAAACTGCTGCATTACTTTGACGTCTGGTGTGATTAAATTACCATTATGAAGTCTTGTAATCCATTTTTAAACAGCTGGTTTTCCCAGTTCCATAACAAGTATCTCTTCCTGTGCACCATTGTCTACTGATACACCTTAAGTGATAAGACTACAATAGCATTCTTAAATCCCATTGATGTGGACATGGATAGGAAATGGTTCATAATTTACTCCTTCTGAATGAGATTGCATTTATAGGCCATCTATTGAAATGCTTGGTGTGGCATTGTAGGATCACAGAGATTGTGTTTTGTCTGATGTAGACATGGGCAGGAGAGATACCAGGCTCAGAATACAATAAACAGCAAGTGTAGTTTCCAGAAAAATCATGCAGCATAGATTCATCTTTCACTTGAATATTCTGAAATGTTAATACATACATATACTAGGCTGTTCTGAAATTCAGAGGTGTTAGCTTCTCAAAGAAAGCTCATCTGCCAGATTAGAGTTTTAAACTGATAGCGCTGGATTTTTTTGCTGTTGATGTATCAAGTGTCTCCATTTACAGTGATCTTGGCACACAACTCAAGCTTCATTGTTATCCTTTACATGTCTCACACAAGACATTTTGTATTTCATACTTATTATCTTTTTCTCATGCAGATATTCTTGAATCTAGTCCTCCCATGATTTCCTTTGCCTCCTCTACCTTCCTTTCCTGCCACTTGGGCTAAAAAAGTTCTCTTAGTAAACATCTTGCCGCTCATTCTTCCAACATGACCAAACCACCTAACAATATTTGTCTCCACTTTACTAACATTTTGCTTCACATTACACATCTGTAACGCTTTTTCTTTCTTCATATGGTCAGAACGTGACTTGCTACAAACCCCTATAATTAATGCCTGTCCAGTTTGCAAAGGACTCCTACATCTCTTCTGCAGTCCGTAGGTTTCACTGCCGTATAAGACAGTGGGGACAATTACACTTTCATGTGCAGCTATTGGAGACTTTCTGAGAGCTCCTCATAAGTTACATAATTGAGAATTGTGTAATTTAATCATAATTGAGAATTTCATGTGCAGTTATTGGAGAATTTCTGAGAGCTCCTCATTCCTGTGAAATCTCCCTAAAGCAGCTGTGTCTTTTGAAGATTAATTGAATTGCCAATTTCCTAATCTAATCAGCTTTCTCTGTCAGAACATGCTTCCTAAATATGCAACTTCATTCACCTGGTCTATCTCTGAACAATTTGGACTGATGTTTCTGAAATGTTCATAAAGATGTGATTTATGTGAAACAGAGCATTTTTTATGCTGTCCAACCATAGGTTGAAGAAGTATATATGCTCCAACTTTGTCCGTCTGTCTATCCACATGATAACTCGTGTAAAAATGGTTCGATTTTGATGAAATTTTAGTATGTGGTAGGGGACAACCTGGGGAGGAACCCTATTAAAAATGGGCGAGATGGGGTCAAAGGTCAGGACATAGGAGCAGGATTCATTCCATCACCCTTATGCGTCATAACTTATGTAAAAATGCTTCGATTGTGACAAAACTTCATGTTGTTCTGGAGGTATACTGAACTGATTCTGTCGAATATAATCAAAATGGGGTCTAAGGTCAGGGCACAGGAGCGAGATTTATTCCACAGCCATCATCCTCATAACTTGAGTAATGATTTCTGGTATGTTGGAAAGCGTATCATAATCAATGCATTGCATGATTTACTAACTTGTTTACTTAAATTTTCCATCGCTCTCCATACTGCAATATAAACCAGTGGTAAGGCTATCTATGTTTAATGATGTAGTTATCTATTCTCAGCACCACTTACTAGTGGTGCTGAGAATGTTGTGAATAGGCAGGAGAGCAATGGGAGAAAGTGATGTGTTTACATTGATCACACTGTACATTGTTTTGCACTGATAGTCAGCAGAGGGTGTGGCAAGAACCTTGTGAAGTGAGGGACCTGCCATACCTTGTTAACACAATCTAAGCATCTGAAGGTGGCACCATGCTATACAAGACGCCCTGTTGCTATGGAGTAGATCTGTGGATACATACCATTGGAAAAAAAGGTGACATCTAAGTGTTGTAGTAGATTAAGTGCACTTTGCTGTAGAGGTTTCCATGGTCCGAATTCGGAAAAGGACCCCTAGAGGCCTAGCCCAGCCCTGAACTTTGGGGGTCCTGCATTTCCTGGCCTGACCTGTTTCAGACTTGCTTCATGCGTCCTCCAGTGTTTATTGCAAATAACACAGCACTTTCTTTAGAACAGGGGTCTTCAACTGGAGTGGTCTGCAGAAAATTTTTTAATGGCCCGTGAGACGTTTATTCACAAAGGAAATTCAAAAATGAATATATATATATATATGGTCGAGTCACATTATTGTGACCACCAGCTAATATCCAGAGTAAACACCTTGTGCAGCGCTGACAGTAGCGACATGGGCTGGGAGTGACTCAGTAAGGTGCTGGAAGGTGTTCACAGGTATGTGGAGCCATGCTGACTGCAGTGCATCTGACAGCTGCTGGAGGGTGTATGGTGGAGGATCCATAGAGAGAACAATGCGATCGATGTGGTCCCACAGATTCTCAATTGGGTTTAAGTCTGGGGAATTAGGGGGCCAGGGAAGTACTGTGAAGTCTTCATCCTGCTCTTCCAACCACTCTCGGACATTTCTAGCTATGTGACATGTCACATTGTCGTGCTGGAAGATCCCATCCTCCCCAGGGAAGACAATCAGCATGTATAGGTGTACGTGGTCTGCAAGGATGGATTCATAACAAATTCGGTCCATAGTGCCTTTCACAGGTATGAGTGGACCCAGGGAATGCCACGAAAACATCCCCAGTCCATAACACTGCCCCCACCAGCTTGTGTTCTTCCAGAAATGGTTGAAGAGTGTATGTTCTCCGATGTTTCTCTCCTTATACGTCAACATCCATCCGTTCGATGAATCAGAAAACATGACTCATCGGAGAAGGAAATCCTTTGCCAATCAACGGAGGTCCAATTCCGATACTGCCGAACAAATGTAAGTCTTTTCTGTCGATGCACCTTCGTTAGCATAGGTACAGTGACCATCTGTCTGCATCAGAGCTCCATATACAGCAGGGTTCGCTGAATTGTCAATTTAGACACACTTCTGGTAGCCCCCTGGTTCATTCGGCCAGTGAGTTGCTCCACTGTAACGTGTCGATTGGTGCTCACGCTCCTTCGCAGTCGACGTTCACCTCTCTCACCAATGGCGCGTGGTGCTTCACAGTTTCCACGTCTCTTATTTGCAATGGTGCCATTTCTCCAATCACGATACACCAACCACAGGAGCATGCGAACAGTTCACAAACTGCACTGTTTCACAAATACTGCCACCCTTGGCCCGAAAGCCGAAAATCATCCCTTTTTAAAAATCTGATAAATCGCTCCTTTTATCCAAGACAGCAACGAATGATGTGTTTTCAGAATGCTTACAGCACACCTTATATACCCTCCAATGCAGCTCATGGCGACACGTACCTTCTTTCATTGGCTACACGCTGTTGACGTCAAAAGTAGGAGGTGGTAACAATAATGTGACTCAACTGTGTGTGTGTGTGTGTGTGTGTGTGTGTGTGTGTGTGTGTGTGTGTGTGTGTGTGTGTGTTTCGAAATGGAAAAATGAATATCCAGGTACCTTGGGTACATGGACTTTTAATCCCCAAATCTGCTATCAGCTGTGCTGCAATAAATTACATAATTGAGAATTTTGACACTTTCACTGCTGCTGCTGTGCTATTTTAACAGCAAGCATGCAGTGCCAGTAAGAAACCTGGGCAAAACTCCTGTGAATGCTGTAAGGTGTCGCATGGCACCACTGATGTGCTTTTATGCATTTGGATCAACCTAGCCGTGTATTCGCATCTCATAGCTTTGCATGACTCCGCTATTCTGAAGTATGAAAAAATTTATCCATAATTGATATTCGTAATTATAACCTTCAGTAATTCCAGAGATAAACACATCTACAGCATATGCATTGCTTCCCTAACTAATAGATTGTAAAATTCTTCAGTAACAAAAAGATTTAAAAAAATTGATTAGCTTGATACCCGATATATTATTTTTCAATTCTGGTATACCAGTGAATGAAATTCTCATGACGTCGAGACATTCAGACCAATGTGAAGTCAAAATTTGCTGAGGTGGTGTATGAAAGAGAATGTCACATTCTTCATTTTCAGTTTCACTGCTGGTCGTACTACAGCTACTAAAGGAATATGTTTCTGTATTTGATGACAAATTATCGGGATCATCTACTTCCACGGCAGGCTGCTGCTGAGGAACATTTGGTTGAAAGGGACCAGCAATAGCGAATTTATTCATTGCTTCCACAAAACTAAGTATTGAAGTCAAGATGGGTTTCCTTGAAATGCTTTTCACATCCTCAGCAGACTACCCTGTTAGTATAAACTAAGTACCAAATGCTTTATATTGCCACTAAAGCACTTATTTATTGATAGTTCCCTTCACCACAAAACCAATGACATTCAAAGGAAAATAAACATTGCAGTGAAAAGCAAACGCTGTGTTTTGTCTATGAGGAGTCTTCTTACTTTCCCTTCCCTAAACCATGTGGAAAAAAATTGCTACCCAAAAACTGTGGTCGTTTTTATACAGTTAAAGACTCATTCTCAATGTCACTAATGAAATAGATAACCCTCTTCAAGTGCCAAAAGGTTTTAGAAATGGAAATATTAAGCCATAATCATGATGCCGTTTGGCATCATCGGCACTTGGGGCAAGTATTGTATGATGCTGTTTGGTGTCGCATGACAGTGAAAGTGGTAAAGAGTGCTAAAAACTATACGCGTATTAGGTACCTACTTCAGACTTCTTTTTAACACAGATATCTTGTTAACTTCATCTTTTCTTTTTTGTGGAGATGGGTCTGGGTTCAAATCTCTATGAGGCATGGATGCTGTGTTTGTCTTACAGCACTGGTTCTCTCCCTTCTTTGAAACCAGTGGCCTCAAATTAGGAACAGGCGACTGCTTATAGCCTAATGAGTTGCTCACTGTGGCCATTAAACCCCCAATAAAAAAAAAAAAAAATCTTTCTCTGAAAGTTAAGTTTTAGGATTTGAAACCTCTCTAAAACAATTGATATTCATATTCAACATGGCCATTTTTACTCTCCTTTTTCATGTGCTGCACAAATCTTATTCGATTTTGTCATGTCCACTGTTCAGAAAAGACTGAAGACCCCCTGCTGTAGATAAACAAAGGTGCTCTACTAAACTGAACTACCTCAGTAGCAAAGGAAAATATAATGCAAAGAGAGGTACCATTCCTTGTAAGAATTCCTCCCACAGATAAAGTTTGCCGCCCCGGTGGCGCAGTGGTCTAAGCGATGGCCTCTGATCATTCGTCCGAATGGGGTCCGGGTTCGAATCCCGGTGAGGCATGGATGTTGTGTTTGTCTTACGGCACTGGCTCTCTCCCTTCCCTGGAACCAGTGACCCTTAATTAGGGACGGGCGACCGCTTATAGCCCTTTGAGTTGCTCACGGTGGTCGTTAAACCTCCAATCAAAAAAAAAAAAAAAAAAAAAAAAAACAGATAAAGTTTAGACATGGCTGCATTCTTCTGTTACAAAAATGTTAACTCATTTCTTCTTGGACACCTAAACGTAAATAAGGTTGCCTTGATCCCCCAAATATACTTTGAACTTCCTCATTTTCATTGCATCAATGAATCATGCCAGAAGCTTGTTTTGGTTTTGTAAGCTGAAAAGTTTGTAAATTTCCCTGGGCATCCAGCTTTTACTACCTGGGCAGATAAAATAATTTCTGCACATGTCCAGCTGGGCATATAACTTTTCAGGTATTTTTCAAGCCCTGCGACTGCTTTGATGCTGTTGAATACATTTTCTAATGACATTGAATTTGCATTTTTTGTTTCGCTTTCAACATGATTTCCCAAGTTTGAGTGATTCACACCTTTTAATATCTGAAAGCTTGAAAACATTTGAAACCTAATTACAGAACATGGTATGTATGGAAGTTTGGTCGGTTGTAGATTAGAATATTGAAGTTTTTTAGATGAGGACAATGCTTAATTTCATCATCACAGTTAAGTGAGTTGTGCTCTCAGTCTCTGTAATTTTGTGTACTGTGCTGTTTGAATGTAAAAGTAATGTAATGTTGTTTCGCTGTTTTCGTTTAGGAGATGCTGTTGCGTCAAAGCCTTGGAGATGAACTTATTCCCACATCTACAACAGGTACGAATACAAGTGCTGGCACTGAATTACCATCTCTGGATTCTTTCCTAGAAGGAGTCACGGATTTTCATTCTCGACAGGAAAGTGCAGACAGTGGTTTGGGATTGGGCCCAAATTATAGCTTGCCTAACACGCCAGAAGATTTTTTAAGCAGCATGGATGATGTTGATGGTACGTTATGTCACGTCTTTTAAAAGTGTTCAAGAAACTTGACATAATCTGATTTCTGGTACATGTACCTTCTATATGAAAAGTAAGGTACCAGAATTTTTTGTTCAGTAAACAATGTGTGAGCTGCAGTCATTATTAAATATAGGGGTCACACCAAACATATGCCCCCCCCCCCCCAATTTTTTTGTTCATAGCATGCAGGTACAATATTTGCTACCCAACTTATTCAATAAGTAGGAACTCTACACAAAATAGTATAACTATACTAATAATCCGAAATTTCTTGGCGTAGAATAGAAATAAAACATTCCAAGCTTTCGTGCATCAACCAGATGGCTTTTTCAAGAAATTTAAGACGGTTAGCTGCCTTACCTTCCTTGAAAAAGCCATCTGGTTGATGTGCAAAAGCTTGGAAAGTTTTATTTCTATTCTACGCCAAGAAATTTCGGATTATTAGTATAGTTATACTATTTTTACCAACTTATGTTCAGTACTATATCATTTATTCCCCTTGGTCATCATCGTTATGCTACTTTTTTTTTTTTTTGAAAGTATCTAATTTAGCATGCAAGTACAAACAACATCTGCTAACCAAGTTATGTTCAGTACTATACCATTTATTTTCCTTAATCATCCAAACAATTCGATAATCAGAACACTCTGCATGTTAATTACCATATTTTTCGGCATATAATCCTCAGACGGTAAAATTCAGCATGAGAGAAAAAAGTTGGCGTATAATCCCAGACAAAATTCATAGTAAAAGTTAAAAAACAGATGCATATTCCACAACAGAGTTTTATAATAAATAATACAAAAAGGTAATCACCAACATTTTCGACAAAACTTTTTTTTTTCGCAAATTGTGATGTATGTGATTGGCAGCACGACCCCTGCATATTTATAGTTAAAGTGACCTGTTACATATAAGTACATGCTTTACTTAATGCCCGTTACGCAGTTTTGGGATAGCTTCAGAAATACGGATTTAGCATAAATCCGCCATTCGTCCGGTCCCGTCGATACTGGATTTTCGAGGTTTTACTGTATATACATATATACACTGAAGAGCAATTGAATTAGAGATACCTGTCTAGTAACGTGTAGCACCACCTTTCGCCCTGATGACAGCGGCGGTTCGTCTCGGCATGGACTCGACAAGACACCGGAAGCATTGGGAAGCCATACGGATCCACGACCCCTGAACAAGCTCCCACAGTTCATAAAGATTTGATGGAGGGGGGTCAGAGCCTCGAACATCTCTCTTGATGGCATCCCAGATGTGCTCAATGGTATTGAAGTCAGGTGACCTAGCTGGCCAAGGAAGCAAGGTCACGTCGGTAGAGTGTTCATCCAACCATTCGGATACAATTCAGAAATGATGGCATGGTGCATTGTCTTGTTGCAGGATGAGGTTCCCAGTGGGATGTTGAAGACGCACAAACAGGAGCAAATGGTCGTCCAGGATATCCCGGTAATGCTGACTTGTGAGGGACGATGTCACACGTACCAGGGGTCCCATTTCAGTCCACGTAAACAGTTCCCAGATGAGAATGCCACCCCCACCAGCTTGAAGATTACCCTGCTGGAAAGAAGGATCCATCACTTCATGTGGTTTGCGCCCTACACGTATCCTGCCATCCGCATGTACCAACGTGAATCTCGACTCATCAGTCCAGGCAACATTTTTCCACATGTCTAAGAGTCCAGTGGCGATCTAATCTTTGCACCCTGTGATGTGCGGTCAGTGGTGGTACCCTCGTGGGACGATGACTTCTGTACCCCATAGAGAGGAGATGGTTCTGGATAGTGTGGCTGCTTACACGTTTTTGTGCACCAGCGTTAAATTGCCGAGTGATTTCTTGCACTGTGGCCCGTCTATCCGCTGATACAATGTGAGCTAGCCGACGATGACCCCGCTCATTGACACGCTGTTCACGGCAGTTGGCCCTTGCAGGGATGTCATTATATCTCATGTGATTCTATCATATAGTTCACATACAATTACGTGACCACAAGGTTCTTCAGGAAGATGCTTTAACGTCTGTAAATTCTGTTTTACATGTTCTGTAAAGTGGTACAGTATGTGGTGGTGCATTAACTTCTCAATTAAAATATAAATTGGTTAGAAGTCCTAAAGATGTTACTTACGGAATTGCGTGTTCAGTCCAACGTCAGTAGTTATTGAGTTTCTTTGTCCAAAGTTGTGTCTTGCTTCAATATGGTCAGTTGTTAGGGTTAGTTCGAGAGCCATTTCGTTATAAGCTGTACCCTACTTCGGATATGTCCAGATGTTAGGGTTAGCTCCGTTTGGCTATGTCGACATCATATTGAATGGGTAAAGGTTTCCAGATAATAATTAAAAATTCTTGAGTTAAGAGTTACTATTTACATACAACTTGAAGTTCCACGTCGTACTTGGCTATGTCGTCAATGCTGCACTCTCTTGGAAATGCTGAGGAAGTCTTCAAAGTTTGGTCAGGTTCATAAAAAATTTGAAATCTTTAAAAGGTTCCAGTTAAAATTGTTATATATACCACCTCATACCGTCCACAGTCTCGATCACCGGACGCACGTTTCACTTAGGCTCTTCCCTGGCGTTTTCAACGGAGACTTCACACCATCTGTCGAAGTCTGCTATCTGAAAGTCTCGTGTCCACAGTGCGCATGTTCCCCATTTATTCCATTGCGAATGCCATCTAGTGTCAGGTCACATCAACTTTTATCTTCATCTATGTCACTCTCACCCTTCCTTTTTCTCTTCCTCTCCCTATTCCATTTCTTCTCAGTTTCGATCAGGTTCCTCCAAGCGTACGAAAGGTCGTATGGACTGTTATTATTGCAGTTAAATGGTTTGGTCTTATTTATTATTACTGCTTCTGCTATTTGTATTGTTCTCATATTATTCTGCTGGTTTAATATTGTAATTCCTTCCCAATAGGGTGTACATTGACTATCCAAACAGAAGTCAATGAGTGCTGTTTTATTCTCTCTTCTGCTCCAGTTCTTCATGTGTTCGGTCAATCTGATTTTAATATTTCTTTTTGTATAGCCTATATATTGGTTGACGATTTTATTTTGATTATTTATTATTGGTATAGAGTAAACACCCGCTTTTTGTAAGATTGGGGTCTTTCTGTGATAGTTGCTAAGAGATTTCGTTATATCTCTCATTTGTACACCAAAATTTAGGTCATATTTTTTACATGTAAAAAATGTAAAAAATATGACCATTTTACATGTAAAAATGCAAAAATGTAAAAATATTTTTTACATGTAAAAAATGTAAAAATACTGACCATTTTACATGTAAAAAATATGACCTAGATTTTGGTGTACAAACGAGAGATATAACGAAATCTCTTAGTAACTATCACAGAAAGACCCCAATCTTACAAAAAGCGGGTGTCTACTCTATACCAATAATAAATAATCAAAATAAAATCCTCAACCAATATATAGGCTATACACAAAGAAATATTACAATCAGATTGACCGAACACATGAAGAACTGGAGCAGAAGAGAGAATAAAACATCACTTATTGACTTCTGTTTGGATAATCAATGTATACCCTATTGGGAAGGAATTACAATATTAAACCAGCAAAATAATATGAGAACAATACAAATAGCAGAAGCAGTAATAATAAATAAGACCAAACCATTTAACTGCAATAATAACAGTCCATACGACCTTTCGTACGCTTGGAGGAACCTGATCGAAACTGAGAAGAAATGGAATAGGGAGAGGAAGAGAAAAAGGAAGGGTGAGAGTGACGTAGATGAAGATAAAGTTCATGTGACCTGACACATGGCATTGGCAATGGATTAAATGGGGAACATGCGCACTGTGGACACGAGACTTTCAGATAGCAGACTTCGACAGATGGTGTGAAGTCTCCGTTGAAAACGCCAGGGAAGAGCCTAGGTGAAACGTGCGTCCGGTGATTGAGACTGTGGACGGTATGAGGTGGTGTATATAACGATTTTAACTGGAACCTTTTAAAGCTTTTAAATTTTTTATGAACCTGACCAAACTTTGAAGACTTCCTCAGCATTTCCAAGAGAGTGCAGCATTGACGAAATAGCCCTGAAGGCCAAGTACGACGTGGAACTTCAAGTTGTATGTAAATAGTAACTCTTAACTCAAGAATTTTTAATTATTATCTGGAAACCTTTACCCATTCAATATGATGTCGACATAGCCAGAACGGAGCTAACCCTAACATCTGGACATATCCGAAGTAGGGTACAGCTTATAACGAAATGGCTCTCGAACTAACCCTAGCAACTGACCATATTGAAGCAAGATACAACTTTGGACAAAGAAACTCAATAACTACTAACGTTGGACTGAACACGCAATTCCGTAAGTAACATCTTTAGGACTTCTAACCGATTTATATTTTAATTGAATAAGTTAATGCACCACCACAGACTGTACCACTTTACAGAACGTGTAAAACAGAATTTACAGACGTTAAAGCGTCTTCCTGAAGAACCTTGAAGGGATGGTTTTACCTGATTCAATGTACTCACGGTGCACCCGTGACACAGTGGCTCGGGAAAATCCCAGTGCCTGCACAACTTCCGAGATGGAGTGATCAATTTGTCAGGCCCCGACAATTTGCTCACGATCAAATGCGCTTGGATCCTTCGTCTTACCCATACTGCGTCCGACTCTTACTAATTCCCGTCGCATCATTCTTCATATTGTCAGATCGCTGCATACGTCATGTTGTTTCCGTTTACAGGGCCGCCCACAGCACCGCATTTGCATAATGCCAGCTGTCTCTAATTCATTTGCTCTTCAGTGTATATATACTTTCTTTCCATTTAATGAGTTTAACAAAATATAAAATCGCTGAAATGTTTTGAAAATTTAAAAAAGTTGCTGTTAGAATACCCCACAACTTTCAAATGGTTGTGATATATATTTTTAATTTATGTGGCAATCGTGCTGTAACTCTGAGTAATGCTTAAATTACATCAACAACTGAAACACTGGATTTCAGACCATAAATAATTTGTGATGGTGTCAAAGTTCTCCTCTTCAGTCTTGGAGCTGTTGTGCCAGAGGCATTCTCTTTGAAGTAGAGCAAAATAAACAAGTGGGAGTGGGGTTGGAACCTTGGGAAGGGGGTGCTATGGAGGTTACGGGTCAGGGCAGCCTGGAATGGAAACGGCTCTCCCCTATTCAAGGTCAACGCGTTTTGCTGCAGGCAATGTTTCCTCCCCTAACTTTTACAAAGCAGCAATCTGCAGAGAGGAAATGTCTACGCACACATACATTTTTGTCCAAGCCAAGGGGGAGGGGGAGATATGTTGATGCAGTGACACTACTCATTATCGTCTAACACTTGGCATTCTTAAAGCTTTGACCTGAAACAGATTTCCCTCATTATTATGACATGATATAAAGAACAAAACTGTTTCATTTTTGAAGGGGGGGGCTACATTTTTTCCGCAGTGGCTAGAATTTAAACTTTTAGGAACCGATAATCCATGGATTATGTGTGGGAAAATATGGTTATTCGGATTATCGCAACCACTGTGTTTGAATTGGTATTTGAAAAATGCTCGAACTTCTGCATACAGATTGCCATTATATAGGTTTTCCCCCTTGTTCAGTTTGCAAAACATTTCAAACACTTAGACATTTGAAAGTAAATGCAAATAAAAATGCCAATAAAAATGGTTCATGAGCCTGTGGTTTAGCCAATGTGTCACATAAAGCACTTTTCAGAAACCTTTCTTTAAAGCCATGCTTCCCTAATTCTCTGAAAACAAAATGAAGTGTTATCTGCTACTTGATTAGAAAAGCGGTCATTCAAATGAGTATTGTACTTGTAGTGCATTTATGAAATTTGAGAAGTAGCAAAATGAGAAATTCAGCTTTTCTAATCCCAGTGCTGCCACTGACGTGTTGTAGCATGTAAATTACCCAAAAACGAAAAAAACAAAAAAAAAACGAAAAAAAAAAGGCCCATAATTACAAATTCTATGCATCCTTTGGAACCCACATTTTATTTCAGATTTTTTTTTATCATGCCATTTGGCAAAAGTCGAATTCGTGAGGATTAGGGAAAGAACGAAAAATCCAGCGCCGTCCCTCAAAATAAAATCAAAGCACCATCCCTCAAGATTATGTAAATATACTAATGTCCTGATTAATTTATTAAACCTTTCAGCTCTTTTAATCAATATTGGAACAGTTGAAATTTGAAAAACAAACAAACTTACATTTAATGAGAGCACTGTGAACAATTATACTGTACTAAAAGTTGTATGTCTACTTCAATGATCATTCATTAAAAGTAAAAAAAAAAACTGTTCAAGAGTAGTCATCACACAGTTCCTGTGTTTTGAAAAATAAAAACCACTCTGGTGTTCTGAGGTAACTTAAAATGCATTGTGCAGTTACATTATGATAAAATTAAAACCACTCTGGTGTTCTGAGCTCACTTAAAATGCATTGTGCAGTTACATTATGATAAAATTTAGCTGAAAATGATAAAATTTAATTCTGCCAGTACTTGATTTTTTTTAGATTGCTTTCAAAGAGCATACATTAAAAGTGTCGAACAATGTACATTACATTTATTTTTCGTTTGCTCATGTAAGTATAAATATTCATTATTTCTTTATTTTATTTTTATTTTTTAAAAGGACCCAGAATATCTCACAAACCGCCCACTTTTTAAAAATCTGTGGATCCCTAGGACCCAGCTTGATAACAATGCAACATCAGCTCTCTAATCCTGTTGAAGGATAAACCTTTGTAAAATATTTCTTAACTTTTTGTTTTTCCATAATGTATGGAAAAATACATGCTAACAAAAAAAAGAAAAAATGTTTTTCTTTTTACATTGTAACACTTGCTTATTTCATAGTTTCTTAAATTTTTCTTCACCCTGAAAATAATTGCTTCTGAGTATATTACATACAGTATTCTATATTTTTAAAGTTAGGTATTAGTTAATCCTCTTTAAAATGCAGTTTTTAAACTATATATTTGTTTCATGTTTCATTTTTTTCACAAAAAAGGAAAAACAGTTTAATAACATTTTCTTGTAAAGAGTGCCAGCTTAAATAAAGAAGTGATATTTCAGGGAATTCAGAGTTCACAAGAGTGAAATTGCATGTGTTGCAATTTTAAGAAACTGTTTACCTTTAATTGTTTGTGGCTACTTGTAGTTTGTTCAAAACAATGTAGACATTTTTAATCTTTTCAAATGACAAAAAATCTTAATACTGTGTTTATGAAAACAAATTTCATCCACTGTTTTTTGAAGTGTTGCCATAAAAGTGAGTTGCATTTACCAGAAGGTTTACCCATTTGCCCGGCTATTAGCTATTAATTTTTTTAAATCAGATTTGAATTAAATTTGAAATAATTTTGTCTCCTCTGCAGATCAAAGTACAGATTTGGGCCTAGATTTACAGACAGCTAACTTAGATCTTGGTGATGAAAATATGGATTCTGATGATCTCATACCAAGTCTTCAGGTAAGGATTCCTGTGGGAAATAAAAAATACTTTTTACATTTTGTAATGATGGTAACAAGTGTTTTCAATTTGTTATATTATAAATAAAAATTTTGGAAGCAGTTTATATTTTTAACAGGATATATATTTTTGAAAAATAATTGTTTATAAATACAGAGCAAAAAAGAGCCTTGTATGCTTACAGTAAGTTAGTAAACTTGTACTGTGAAAAAATGGTAGGTAGGCATACCCGCCAAGTTTTACGGTTCGCTCGTAAAATTTACGGAAATTGTACTTGTTTTATGGTTATTTTATGGAGCGATATATTTTACGGACTGTTGTTTTTCCAAATAGTTTAGTGCCATGTATAACCTAAACATTTTTTCGAAGAGAGAATAATTGCCCCCCATGAATTATGGCAAATGTATGTTTCTGATTTCCCTGATCATAATTTCATCCAAACCTCTCTGATCTCATCCAGTTTAGGGAAATAAACTTTGTATGATTAAGATTGGTGCCAACTACCAAAAAAAAAAAAAAAAAAACAGCAAAAATTGCTTTTTCTAAATTCAAGCTGCTGACACAAAATTTTAAGTTCAAAAACTTTTGTAACTTTAAAATAAAAAGAGTCACTGCAATATATCGTTTATAGCTATAATTTTGTAGTTACAAATGGAATTTTTTCTGTATATGTAACCTTATGATTGTATACTAATCACTTAATTATGTTTCTACTACACTTTAGTTGTTATGAATGGGAATTTATAATGCCAAACATCTTACATTTTACATGTATAGCATATGAAATCAATACAGTAAAACCTCGAAAATCCGACATCCAGAAATCTGGCTCTTTTCGGATTTCGTTTTCGTGAGAACATTCAATATTTTACCAATAACCATGGAAATCTCCCGATGTACCGTCTCAACAACACATTGCGAGATCATCCGATCTCAGCGCGCAAATTGCTGATAGCCGCCTACGTGTAACATCGGCAGGTTTCTCAAATTCGTCATCACGACGGACCCCGCTGAGGTGACGTGGATCAATTAGGCGACGAATCGGCGTGTACATTCGAATGTGTAATGATGATCTGTGCTCGGTGGTGGCAGTATGTGGATTCGATCGCGTAATGACATCTTCATCAGCCTTTGTGATGCATCGCGATAGTCGGCTTCGCGATGTATCGTAGTATCGTCAATCGAAAAACCGTAACATCGATGTAAGTTTCACATCAGGTTTTGGCGATATATTTATACATCACCCAGCCCTATCGGTTGTTCTGGCTTTTTTTTTTAATTTCAAGCTTTTGCCTGCCCAAAAGGATTTTTTTCCCTTGCAAATCGCGAAGAATGCGATCAGCAGCGCGACGCCTACGTATTTATAAGGTGTAGAAGCGCAAATTTCCTTTAAAGCGACCTGTTACGCGCAAGTACGCGCTTTACGTAACGCTCGTTTTGCAATTTTTTGATAGATTCAGAAATCCAGAATTTTCATAAATCCGGCACTTGCCCGGTCCCGTCAATGCTGGATTCGAGGTTTTACTGTATATCGTTCGGATAATGAATCGACTTTTAATCGATATGCTCGATACATTTTATCAGTATGTTCAATGCGTTAGTCAATCTGACATATCGATTAAATATTCACTGAACTTTTTTATGGATTTCAATTCTTGAGAGTTGGCAGGCCTGGGTAGGTAACTATAAAATTTCAATAGGTGTTCTGAGACATAAAGACCTTTTAACATGTTCGCTGCTGCTGTGCTATTTTAACGGCAAGCACGCAGTGCCTGTAAGAAACCTGGGCAAATCTCACGAGATGCCACAAGGCGTCACCACGGATGAGCTTCTATGCATTTGTATCTCATAGCTTTGCATGACTCTGTTATTCTAAAATATGAGTAAATTTATCCATAATTAATTATAACCTTCAGTAACTCCAGGGATATAAACAAGTCTACAGCATATGCATTGCTTTGCAATGCATATGCTGTAGAAGCCATATATGTGCCCACCGATGAACTTTTGCTTGGTAGGGACCGGAGACACACATCTATCCTGTAGACGGTAACTAATAAATTGTAAAATTCTTCAGTCGCAAAAAGATTGAAAAATTCGATTGATTCAATACCTTAATACAGACATTTAACATGGACCAGGAGCATCAAACAAAGACCTTCGCTCTTTCCACGTTTATAAGTGAGTCACGGAAAAATTCTCATTGGCCGTCACCGGGAGTCGAACCCAGGGTCTGGTGTAGTGGAGGCATGTCCGGCGCGTGACTGGAAGACCCTGGGTTCTACTCCCGGTGGCGGCCAATGAGAATTTTTCCGTGACTCACTTATAAACGTGGAAAGCGCGGAGATCTTTGTTTGATGATTCAATACCTGCCATATTAAATTTCAGTCCTAGTACACTAATGAACAGAATTATTCTCCTGACATTCGGAACATCATACCGATGTGTAGCTAAAATCTGTTGAGGCGGAGTATGAGAGAGAACTTCACATTCTTCATTTTCACTTTCACAGCTGGTCGTACTACAGCTACTAAAAGAATACCGCATATACTCGCGTATAAGTCCAGAAATTTGGGACAAAATGAGAGCTTCAAAGTAATGGGGTCGACTTATACGCGGGATCTAAAAAAATCGTAAGTCCAAAAGTTCTTCCCGTGAGGCAAAAGGCAATCCATCCCAAAAGAAATAAAAATGCCGATGCGGGAATTAATTATGAAATCGCAACCCTCCGAAAGAAAAAAAAAAAGAAAGAAAGAAAAAACACTGATGTGGTAGAATTACAAAATCGTGACCCTCCGAATTTCTCAGCGCTTTGAAAAGTCTCCTCTCTCCTGGCTTTGCGTATCCACAGTGCAGTCACAGCCGCGCATAGAAAACTCCGCCCTTCCGACTACCAGTTGATTGCGCTGATCTTCGACGTAACGGAGCCATGCGACAGCCAGTGTTAGGTGTTGTTTGTTCTTAATCGCACGTGTCTCGCTTCTCCTATTATTTGGTGACACGGATTGTGTAAAGAAACGGATGTCCTAAAACGCAGGATTCAAGTTGAAAGTGGTTTCTTTTGCAGAAAATACTAACAACTGTGCTGCTTCACGTCAATTTGGCATTAACGAAAAACTGATTCGAGATTGGCGTAAAAAAAAACCGGACTTGGTGAAAATCGCAAAAGGCGCTGCGCCGTGGAACGACATCTTTCCCAGAGCTGGAAAGTGTCTTGAATGATTGGATTGTGGGCTGCAGACAAAATGGTTACATTGTAACGCAAACTGGTATACGTTTGCGAGCAATGAAGCTCGCAAAAGATGAAAAGTTTGCAGCCGCAAATAACACTTTTCGTGCCTCACCAAGTTGGTGCACAAGGTTCACGAACCGCTATGGGTTGTGTCTACGCCAGCGCACCAAAATTGCACAAAAGTTACCTCGTGACCTCGAGGCAAAGATAAGGGAATTTCAAAAGTATGTAATTCGAAAGAGAAAAGAGACTGCTTTTGAACTTTCCCAAATAGGGAACATGGATGAAACCGCCATGTGTTTCGACCTTCCTGGAAATAAGACGGTGAACCAAAAGGGCAAAAAAAAAAAATATCTTGATCAAAACGACTGGCCACGAAAAATCCAGTTTCACGGTTGTTCTTTCCTGTTTGGTGGACGGCAGTAAGCTACCTCCGGTAATTATTTTCAAACGCAAAACTCTGCCGAAAAGCGTTGTCTTTCCGTCTGATGTGCTCGTTTGTGCCCATGAAAAAGGATGGATGAACGAATCCGGAACAATTGACTGGTTAAAGAATGTGTGGAACAAAAGGCCAGGTGCACTTTTGAGGAAACCTTCTCTTTTGGTGTGGGATATGTTTGTTGCGCACCGTTGTGCAGAAGTGAAAAAAACTACAGAAAATTCAAAAACAACTCTTGCTGTCATCCCAGGTGGGTTGACATCTGTTCTTCAACCACTAGATGTCTGCCTTAATAAGCCTTTCAAGGACAATGTGCGGAGGTATTGGGCAGATTGGATGAGTTCCGATTTGCCGACTGAAACCAAGGGCGGAAATCTAAAGAAGCCGGATATCGTTTTGATTGCGCGATGGGTCAAGGATGCTTGGGATGCGATACCTGCGGAAATGGTCGTGAAATCATTCAAGAAATGTTGCATTAGTAACAAACTTGATGGCACAGAGGATGATGAAATTTTTATGAGTGATGATGACAGTGATTCTGATGACACAGGCATAGATGGGAATACTGATGTTTATGATGACGCGCCGATGACGGAGAAAGACTTTTTTGAACTGTTTGGCGAGTCTGACTCGGAATCGGATTTTGAAGGGTTCCGATGAAGTTTTTGGGTATGCAAATTAAATTTAGTATTATATATATAATTTTTTTCGTTTTCAAATGTTTTTGAATAAATTCATTGAAATTTTTTTTTTCTCATTCCGAGATCGACTTGTACGCGAGTATATACGGTACATTTCTGCATACGATGACAAATGATCAGAATCATCTATTTCCATGGAAGGATGTGCTCGCTGATGAACTTTTGGTTGACATGGACTAGAGATAGCCTGTCTGAATATATGTTGTTTCCACGAAACTAAGCATTGAAGTCAAATATGGGTTTCCTTGAAATCCCTTTAGTGTCCTCAATAGGCCGCCCTCTTACGTATGAACTCTAAGCAGCAAATGCTTTTTTTTTTTTGCCACTCAAGCATTTTTTTACTAATGATTCTATTCAACGCAAAACCAGTTATGTTGAAAGGAAAGTAAACATTGCAGTAAAAAGCACACATTGTGTTTAGTCTATGGGCAATCAACTTACTTTCCCTTCCCTAAACCATGTGGAAAAAAATCAGCTATCCCAAAACCGTGGCTATTTTTAAACAGTTGGATACTCATTCTCAGTGCCAGTAACAAAACAGATACCTCTCTTTAAGTGCCGGAGGTTTTCGGAAGGAAATATTCAGCCACAATCATGATGCCGTTTGGTGTCGTCGGCACCTAGGCTAAGTATTGTATGATGCCGTTCGGCATCACACAGCAGTGAAAGTGTTAATCCAGCTGCATTGCTCTTATATAACAGAAAAATATCCTGTATTGCAGCATTTTGACATCTTTTACACTTTGCAACCGTAGGTTGAAGAAGCGTATATTCTCCAGCTTTGTCCATTTGTCCATCCGTCTGCCCGCACGATAACTTGCGGAAAAACGGTTCAATTTCGATGAAATTTTAGTATGTGGTAGGGGACAACCTGGGGAGGAACCCTATTGAAAATGGGCGCAATGGGTTCAAAGGTCAAAACATAGGAGCGGGATCCATTCCATCGCCCTTATGCATCATAACTTACGTAAAAATGCTTCGATTGTGACAAAACTGTATCGTGTTGTTCTGGAGGTCTACTGAACTGATTCTGTTGAATATAATCGAAATGGGGTCAAATGTCAGGGCACAGGAGCAAGATTTATTCCACAGCCATTATCCTCATAACTTGACTAAAAATGCTTCTATTGCAACAAAACTTTAGTATGTTGTTCCGGAGGTATACTGAACCAATTCTGTTTAATATCATCAAAATGGGGCCGAAGGTCAGGGCACAGAAGCGAGATTTATTCCACAGCCATTATCCTCATAACTTGAGTAATGATTCCTGGTATGTTGGAAAGCGTATCATAATCAATGCATTGCATGATTTTACTAACTTGTTGACATAAAAGTCTTTCCATGTCAAATCCACCAATGAATTTCACTAATGTTCATGAAACTTGAATGTGTTGGGTCTGCTGAAAAATAAGCTGCTTCAAAGAATCAGTTTTTTGGGATGAATACTTCTCGAGTTAAAAGGATCAGGAATCGGAGGGTTAACCGTAAATTTGCCCTTGGCAAGCATCATTAAAATTGCTGTAATTCCAGTTCTAATGTACATAATAGTTACTTTTGATGATATTTGGAATATATTTGGAAACTTGAACATTTTGTAGCATAAGGTGAGTTTCATCAATAATATTTTCAAGGTGATATACTAAACTTCGATCTTAAAAAAAAAATGGGGGGGGTGCAAAACCTTCATGTTATGTGTCAAACTAAATGCCATTTAGAAGTCTTTAGGTGAAGAACAACTTGATTCACTGTAGTTTCAAAAGTGAGTGAATTCTGTGGCTGTTTTTGATAGTAAAACTTCAGAGAACAGTAATTATTGTGATATAGCCTATGCTTCTCATGATTATCTACTATTTGAATGGATGATTTCTGGAATAAGCTAAAAGCTATTTTCAGCCAGTTTGTTTGGTGCTAAGAAGAAATTTATTCTAACCGGTAACTTCAATGCTACAGTATATGTGACAGAATGATATTTCTGACAGTTTTCTAAATACGTGTAATGATTCCCGTGTGAATTATAAGGGTGAAATATTAATCTAACTCAGCATTGAGAATGGCAAGTGAAATAATCTTTGAAAGTCATAACTACCTTAGGATGATGTCTCAGGGATGACTAGTTCTCAAAAAGTCTGGAATGGTTGTGTATGAAAGTGTAATTGCTCCTACTCTGTTGTGCAGCAGTGAATACTGCAGAAGAGAAACTGGAATCATTTGTGTGTATCATTTACTTACGGGGCGTTTGAGGCAAGACATGCTCTGATCATATGAGGAATAAAAATGTGTTGCGAATGTTTAATGTGAAGCAAAATGTTAAAGTAAGGTGGAGACAAATATTGTTAGATGGTTTTGCCACATTGAAAGAATGAGTTATGAGATGAAAAAACCATGAGGAATAACCACTCACCATAAAGATCATGGTAACCTCCAATGGACCAAACACTTCCAACACGTCAATTCATCGTGATGTAACTGGGCTTCCACAGGTTTACAGACCTCTTGCTTACGCTTCTTATTTTCGGGTGTGAAACATCGTTTTTTTCCTTTGCCTTATAGTATGTTACTATAATGCTTGTCAATTCGATAAAAATCATACATACAACTCATTCATACAATTCAAGTAAAAACTATGTACATAAACCTTACATTCACAGGTGATTAAACCTTAGTCAACTCTAATTATGGAACTCCTTCTGTTTCACAACCTCTGCTACTCCCACTGCAATTGTCACACCCATTCAGCCCCGCACATCCAATCCTCTAGTACTTTCGACAGATCCCTGTCATCTTCAGGAGGCAGGTGTGTCTCATCCGCCCACCGCAGCTCAAGTGAGCAGAGCCATCGAGGCCTGGGCTCCAGTCGCTATCTCTGAATCGTTGTGTCTCTGGCGCCATCTATTGTCCCTGCTGCTCTTTTTTCTCTCTTTCTTTTTACGCTGCTGTTCAATTTTTATTAGGGCTTTCCATTGTTCGTTTAAGTTATTTGGCTCATTAATGTTGCATAATCTTGATCTGTTTTTTTCAATTAACACTGATTCTGCAATTCTTAACTGCTTTTCGTTTTTACAGCTCTTAATAATTTTAATATCTTCAAACCTTGGACATTTTTGATTTTCCATACAGTATGGGGCGGATGAGACACACCTGCCTCCTGAAGATGACAGGGATCTGTCGAAAGTACTAGAGGATTGGATGTGCGGGGCTGAATGGGTGTGACAATTGCAGTGGGAGTAGCAGAGGTTGTGAAACAGAAGGAGGAGTTCCATAATTAGAGTTGACTAAGGTTTAATCACCTGTGAATGTAAGGTTTATGTACATAGTTTTTACTTGAATTGTATGAATGAGTTGTATGTATGATTTTTATCGAATTGACAAGCATTATAGTAACATACTATAAGGCAAAGGAAAAAAACAATGTTTCACACCCGAAAATAAGAAGCGTAAGCAAGAGGTCTGTAAACCTGTGGAAGCCCAGTTACATCACGATGAATTGACGTGTTGGAAGTGTTTGGTCCATTGGAGGTTACCATGATCTTTATGGTGAGTGGTTATTCCTCATGGTTTTTTCATTTATGAATTGCACGTAAACTATGCGCACTTTGCAAGAGGTTAATACCTTAAAAGTGCAAATATAATAATTGAGTTATGAGATGCTTACTTAGGGAATTTATTCAGTGTGGTAGCATTAAAGGAAGGTGGAAGAAGGCCAACAAAATTATGGAAGGACAAGATTCAGGAATGTCGGCAAGAAAAAACGATAATGAGCATGAAGTAAAATAGGTCTCTTGTGTGATGGATGTCAGTGAAACTTGAGTTTTATGCCAAGGTAGTTGTAAATGAGACATCTGATAAATCAACAATAAGTCAAATCAAACACTGTAGGTAGTTTTGATTTGACAAGTGAGCTGTCTTTACGAAGCTGACCTCTGAATCTCCAAGAACAGCTTAGTGATATGTATGAGTGTATCTTATAGATGCCAACAAAATAATTTTCTGAGCCAGTTTTGGTGTTGAACATTTAAAAGGAAGGGTACTTTCTATTTCATCTAAAAGTTGGCCATTTTCGAAAAAATCAAGTAACTTTGGTAGTGATTTGTATATACACCTGTTATAAGAGAAAGCATGACTCTGTTTTCTGTTTTTGTATTCATAGTACTATATATTCACTGAAGTGCCAGAAAATGACTCTGTTTTCTGTTTTTGTATTCAAGTACTATATATTCACTGAAGTGCCAGAAAAACTGGTGCACCAGTCTAATACTTGGTAGCTCCCCATGGGAGCGCAGGACTGCAGAAATACAATGGGACATGGACTCCACTAGCTTCTGGAAATATGCTGTAGGCAGTGCACACCATACTTCCTGCAGAGTGTTCCACAATTCGGGTGTATTCTGAGGTTTCGGATTCCTGTGTTTGATAGCGCGTTGCATGGCATCCCAAATGTGTTCTATCACGTTCAGATCTGGGGACCTGGGTGGGAATGGCAACACCTCAAACTCAGATGAATGCTCCTCTAACCATAATGTGGTGTTCCGACACTTTTGTTGAGGTGCATTGGCCTGTTGGTACAGGCCCATCAGCATGAAAGCAGGACATGAACGGGTGTACCTCGTCAGAAAGGATGCGCTCATAGCGTTGGCAGGTCACAGACATTTGTAGACGTACAAGGGGTTCCAGTGAAGTCCAGCTAAACACACCCCATACCATTACGGGTCCCCCCCCACCAGCTGGTACAGTTCCCTGTTGACAGGCGGGATCCATGGTTTCATGGAGTTTGCGCCACACACGAATCCTTCCATCTGCCCGATACTGTTGGAAAAGTGACTCGTCAGACTAGGCTACTTGTTTCCAGTCATCAAGTGTCCAGTGGCAGTGTTGCCATGCCCAAGCGAGGTGCATAGCTCTGTGTCTTGCACCCATCAAGGGGACTGGAGTTGGGCGTCGGCTCCCAAAGCCCATATCATGCAGGGTACGTTGCACAGTCCGGACGCTGATGCTTGTTGAGGCTCCAGCATTGAATTCTGATTATACCTGCGAGAGTGTTGCACGCCTATCACGTGAAACGATTCTTGACAGCCGACGATGGTCATGTTCACCCAATGTCTTTTTACGGCCACACTGGTAGACGTAGGTTGGAGGTTTAGCCAAAATTCTTGTAATCACAGTACTACACCCTTGCAATGGTCGTCCGTGAAAATCTGAACTTCGTTTCTAAACCTCCGAAATACTATATAGCCCATCTCACGAGCGCCAACTATGACATCGCGTTGAAAATCGCTTAAATGGTTATTACTTGTCATTCTCATGCCGAAAACAGCTCTTACAGCTGGCAAGGATGTCTATCGCTTTATATATGCACTGGCGGACACAACCGAGTACGTGCATAGGTGACGTTGCTATGTATTTTGCATAAGCTCGTCTGTACCAGTTTTTCTGGCACTTCAGTGTATATAGTACTGTTGAAATCTGTTACTCACCCACATACTTATGTGGATCCCATCTCACAGATGTGTAGCATAAATGTGGATAACTCCTCAGGTAAGTTGTGTTCACATACTATGGAAGTCAAAAATCTCAGTGAAATGACCTTTTTAACGATGTGTGTAAAGTTTATTTTCATGTTTTCTTGATTCTAACATTCATTAAACATTTTGGAGAGTGTTTCTTGAATGTTTTCAATGTCGTTGCATTTCTTCCATGATTTTTCAATATGTTTCAATAAGCATCTCTGGCCACGTGCAGAGTTATCACTGCCCATGGAATTCCATAAATGTCCTGAAATTTTAGTTCCCTATCCAGAGCTTGGAAAGTCCTTGTTTTTTCATATTTTTTCATAAAACCCTGCAGTAGTACTAGAATTCTTTCTTGCAATGAACAATTTTTTTGTTCATTACTGGAATTTTTTTTTTTTTTTTTTTTTTTTTTTTTTCATTCTTTGCTGTTTGAAGACAACTATGAGCAACTTTCAGTTTGTGTAAATATTTACTCTGTTTACTATTAAGGTTCTTATTGGAGCATTTGATTTTTGAGGTAAACTATTGCAGCCAATTAGTGTTTCTCACAACATATCTTCACTTTATGGACAATTTTTAAAGGAAAAATTCACTTATTTATGAATTTACACTATCATTTTGCTTCTCTGATAATTTGTTTTTTGCCGAGGGTGTAATACAATTTTATTCATTACTACTGAAAAACGCTGAAAATTACGGATTTTGGTAGTTTTCAGTACTGAAAAAGTTTAAAAACTATGGATTTTTTTAGTGTTTGCTACTGAACATTTCCAATCAGGGTTGGAATATCTGCATGCTAAGTTTAGCTTTTATCTCATATAAATAGATGTTTGATCACTTCTATAGTGTGTGACCAGGGCTCGATTTCGACCTGTAGTTAGTAGCAAATTGCTAGCAAGCAAATGCATTTTGCTACTGATAAAAAGTGGTTCTAGCAAAAGTTGCTAGAAAAAAAAAATCAATGGCTGCGCGTTCTTTCCCCAAAACTTAATGAATGACTAACTGTAACTCACTCCTGGGTAAAAGCAGTGAGGCATTGTCAAGACTGAATTTTTTTCTCACTCTATACCCCCCCCACTTCCTGTGTAAACCGTAACAAATTAGGTACTACGCTCACATTTGCCTCCTTAATCTAAAAGGTGGAATAAATAAAAGCATTAATTCTTCCCAGCTTCTGACCCTGTCTACCCGACCTACCAGAATCGCATCTGCTGTTCACTGTTTCAGTAGGAATAAAAATGTGAAACTTTAAGAAAATCATGAAAAAATTTTAAAGACACAATATTTTGCTAAGAAAAACAGATTCCCCAAATTTTGCCAAAATCCCCCAATAAATTTTAAAGTTTCACTTAATTTTTTTATTAAGAAACTGTCCTTCTACCTTAATAAAAAAAATTCAGACTTAGTTTTAAAAGTTAGCAACGCATTTTGGTGAAATTTTTTCAGGTATCTTCTTTTCTCAGCAAATCACAATGTCTGCGAAAAAAAATATTGCGTAAGTTGCTTAACTTTTTGGGAAAATAAGTATTCGCATTTTAATTTCAAATAGATTAGGTCCACAAGCTTCCGTTACTAGGAGTTAGCGATCGCTTGCGTTGCGTCTTTGATGCATTAAAAAAAGAAAAAAAAAAAAAAAAGGATGGAAAACATGATTGACTAATGGAGGGGAACATGTTAAAGTTGTTTTTTTTTTCTGTATAATGTTAATAAACTTTCGCTAGTAGATAATGCAATTTGCTAGTAAAAAATAAGGCCACTAGCAAATGTTGCTACTGCTAAAAAAAAAAAAAATCAAAGCCTGTGTGTGACCAATTTTTCTGGAAGCTCTGTCACTAGAGCCTAACTCGCTGCTTTCGTCTGATGTTACTAGGCAGTCTGTGATTGATGAATACAGAAGAGATATATACAAGCACAAATTTACTATACTGTTATTCACAGTTTCTTAAAATAACATACATCAGTGTTTATGAGGTTGAGGGCACAGTTGGAGGTTAGAAGAACACTGCTGTACATTGTTGCTTTCACCACTACAGATGCTGTACTTTTCTTTGAGTTTTCAAAGAAGGAACCTGAGATTTGTGAGAGAAGAAAGGTTAGACTTCTACTTTGTTAAAGCAAGAATTGGTATCCATAACCCCTGTTTAATATGGCATGTTAGGCATCATAGTAACTGAAATGCATGTGAAACTCCAAAATTTATTATGATGAGTACTGAACACTATGTAACACTGAACTCACTGTATGGTTAAGACTATTCCATGTTTTTGTGCATGTGGTAGTTTTTGAAGCTCTTCAGACAGGACAAAAAAATTAGTCTTTTTGCATTCAGATTTTTTTAATCCAGAAGGCAGCTACCACTTTGTGAAGGATTAATTTTCAAGCAACATTAGAAAGCTGTGAGGAACAAATGTGTTTTGACCCCTGATGCATTTCACACTTACATGACTTAATTTCTTTTCATGGGGTGGGAGAAAGAATAGATGACCAACTAGAAAATAACCATTTACTACTGTAATTACCATGGGGCTTCCATGAATATCTCACTAAAGAGACCATAACAAGAATGGCTGGATTTTGTATGTGTGATGTGATATCAGTCCACTGCTGGATGGAGGCCTCCCTGAAGTCTTCAACAACTCTGTCCTGAACCATTCTGTTTTATGTGACTCATACATGCTTTTGAATTCCATCTGCCCATCTCCCATGCCACCACCTTCTGGGTGTTTTTCTGTCCCTTGGTATCCAGTTTAATATTTCAGTTGTCCAGTTTGTCTACCAATATGTTGCAGCCCATTACCACTTGAGGGTTTTCACTTTGATCATGATGCCACCAACTCTTGTCTTTTCCCTAAGCCATGTATTCGTCTTCTTATCTTTCTTGGTTATACGAAGCTTGTATCTCTTCATGCTTCTTTTGAGTTGTTTGCAACTTCTGAATATCTTTCTTAATTAAAGTCTACATCTCTGATCCATAAGTAAGAAAGAACGGGAAGGATGCATTGATTAAACACTTTTCTTTTAAGACATAATGGTAAATTGCTGCTAAAAACTATACTGTTTCTTGTATCTCAGTTTACCACTGTCTCAAAAGAAAAGTGTTTAATCAAAGCATCCTTCCAGTTCTTCCTTATGTATAGATGAGAGACGTATCTCTTCATGCTTCTTTTGAGTTGTTCGCAACCTCTGAATATCTTAATTAAAGTCTACATCTCTGATCCATAAGTAAGAAAGAACGGGAAGGATGCATTGATTAAACACTTTTCTTTTAAGACATAATGGTAAATTGCTGCTAAAAACTGTACTGTTTCTTGTATCTCAGTTTACCACTGTCTCAAAAGAAAAGTGTTTAATCAAAGCATCCTTCCAGTTCTTCCTTATGTATGGATGAGAGACGTATCTCTTCATGCTTCTTTTGAGTTGTTTGCAACCTCTGAATATCTTAATTAAAGTCTACATCTCTGATCCATAAGTAAGAAAGAACGGGAAGGATGCATTGATTAAACCCTTTTCTTTTAAGACATAATGGTAAATTGCTGCTAAAAACTGTACTGTTTCTTGTATCTCAGTTTACCACTGTCTCAAAAGAAAAGTGTTTAATCAAAGCATCCTTCCAATGCTTCCTTATGTATGGATGAGAGACGTGGACTTGACTAAGAAAGATGTTCAGGGGCTTCCAACAACTCAAAGAAGCAAGGAGAAATGCATACTTGTTATAACGAGGAAAGATCGGAAGATGAATACATGGATGGATTAGGGGAAAAGAAAAGAGTTGATGACATCATGATTAAAGTGAAGTCCCTCAGGTAGCAATAGGCTGGACATACACTATATTATCAAAAGTATTCAGACACTGCCAAATATTTGCATAAGTGCAAAGAATAGTTGTGCAGGAAGGTGCACTGTGAGTGAGGAGGTACATATATAAAGCTGAGATGTTCTGTTGTGTTATGAGGAACTGTGAAACAAATACGCTGCGTGGGCATGGACATCAACTTTCTGAGTTCCAGTTTGGGCTGGTCATAGGATGTCATTTGAGTAGCGTTTCCATATGGAGCATGGCAGTTAAACTAAACATACCAAAATCGACTGTAAGTGATGTCTGTAAGTGATGTCCCATTATTCTTCTGCCGTTTTGATTGTTGCTGAAGTAGGAAATGCTTGTAATGGCTCGGTTAGTACCATAACTATCTTCAGAGAGTTGCACAGTGTGGGTTATTATGGTAGAGTAGTGGCACACAAGCCACACATCACTACTCTGAATGCAAAGCGCTGTTTTGCATTCAAGTTTGGTGGAGGCTCCATCATGGTATGGCATTTTTTTTTTTTTTATGGATGGTTATTATACCACAAACCATGAACTCTGAAGTGTACCTTGATGTTCTGGATAATTCTGCCCTACCCACAATGTGGCAGTATTATGGAAATGAATGTTGATTCTTCCGACATGATCAAGCTCCCTGCCACACTGCATGTCTTGTGCATGACTGATTGTTTGACAATGAGGTGGAATTGTTACAGTAGCCTGCTCAGAGTCCTCATCTTAATCCCATACTACACCTCTGGGAGGAATTGGAGCCATGGACATAAAATCAACCACAACGGATGTCTTTGCCCTCTACTGAGGCAGCAGCTTTGCAGGACAAATTGTGAGCCATTCTGTTGAGACGAACTAAAAATTGGTTGATATTATGCCTGGATATGTTATCAAAATTGCCAGAGATAAAAAAATAAAATAAAAAATATATAGCTGCTGCCTACACAAGTAACAATGTGATACTGCCAAACCTCAACAAAACCCAAATATTATTAATGACACAATTAAAAATAATAATAAAGAGGCAACATCAAAAGGCCCTTTTCAGGGCATTTCTCATTTTGAGGAAGATACTTCAGTGACTGGAAAAAATGGACTAAACAATTTAATTTCGAATGCACAAGGTATCAAAAGGCAGATAGAGAATTTATAACCTACTTAAAATATAAAAAAAATTGACATTTCACTAATCAATGAATCCTAGCTGATTGACAGAGTTAAGTTCAAAATTCCCAACTACAAGGTTTACAGAAAAGACAACAAAACCAATAGTGGTGGAATTTTGATCGCAGTTAAAGATAATCTAGAACAAAGCAAAGTGCCATGCAGCACAGAGGATGACATTGAAGCGCACTCAATAATTATTAAAACCAAAAACAATCCGATTAAATTTACTGCTATTTACAACCATCCAAAGCACACAATTATTAGAGAAGCCCTAGACAATCTATCTGAAGAAGATTGGTGGACTGACTAACTACTAATTGCAATAATAAAGCCATTTGTCCTAAAACATTGTGGTGTCCAAATACTTATGATAATGCAGTGTTTTAATTCGAAAAGCCTTTCAGCACGATAAGATATATTTATTAATACAGTCTGTACTAAAAAATAGACATTTATAAGGCACAACAACTTACAAGATCTTTCAAAGCACCAAGTGCTCCATCGTCAGGTATTTCAATATACATAAACAAAACAACGGATAAAAGCAAGAAGCATTTTCAAATTACGCGAGCACGTGATAACAATAACGAGGTTTACATTAAATATAGTAGAAGTTTTGTCATGCGTTAAAGGGTTTCAACAAATGATACTATGAATTGCTATTACATATGCGAAGAAAATATATACACAGAGGATAATTAATAAGTTGACATTATTCGTCAAACTGTAAGTGAATTATTAGGAGTTAAGTTTTGCTGGATAGGAGTATGCTGTTCTGGCCGCATTAACATGGCCCAAGGCACTGGAACGAAACGTGGAGTTTCTTCATTATAGCAGTCAGAGTTGTGCGATAATATACATAAACTTTCAGCGAATCGAAGAGATCGCTTTGTACGATTTGAGCTCAGCACACTGGCATTGGTCCAGTCTGGTCGGTAGATACCTCTATTAACTAATCGTGCAAGAGAGGTAGCATCAGAGTTATTAGTATGAGTTATTAGTATTATTTAATCAGAGTTATTAGTATTATTTAATGCGGCCAGAACAGCATACTCCTATCCAGCAACACTTAACTCCTAATAATTCACTTACAGTTTGACGAATAATGTCAACTTATTAATTATCCTCTGTGTATATATTTTCTTCGCATATGTAATAGCAATTCATAGTATCATTTGTTGAAACCCTTTAACGCATGACAAAACTTCTACTATATTTAATGTAAACCTCGTTATTGTTATCACGTGCTCGCGTAATTTGAAAATGCTTCTTGCTTTTATCCGTTGTTTTGTTTATGTATATTGAAATACCCGACGATGGAGCACTTGGTGCTTTGAAAGATCTTGTAAGTTGTTGTGCCTTATAAATGTCTATTTTGTAGTACAGACTGTATTAATAAATATATCTTATCGTGCTGAAAGGCTTTTCGAATTAAAATATTGTTTAGCGCACGAAGAATCCTTATTAAAGTCAACGCCTTGTAAAACTTCTATTTACATTTGCTTCGTTTTCGAACTATTTGTAATGACGGATGAGAAAGCAAAAATGTTCTTCAAATGTAAGCGACGCCTGGTAACAGAAGAAGCCCATCTTGCTTTTCTAATAAATTGCCGAGACCTTCAAATTATTTCCAAGTACTTATGGATAAGATGCCATATAGTTTCTATACGCGATAGAACTGTTATTCAAAAAGCAGAATATAAACGACTAACGGCCGAAATAAGAAGAAAGCGGTCTTATATAAATATTCTGCAACGTAACACGTATTCTGCCTACAAAACTTTTATGGCTTGCACTCACCCTATTATTCAAGATAAAGCTATGGTTTTATTTACGTCTAAACTTCTTCAGAGAGTTGCAACAATGCAAGAAAGACACATTAGAAAACTGAGAAATCTCATTGCTGACAAGGTTGAATCTCAACGAGAACCATCGAATATGAGCAAAAATGCAAATGGTCTATATCAGACACAATTCTTAAACCTGAGTAACCTAGTCCTTAACCCCACCCAGTCTGAGGCTCTAAAACGAGGACTAAAGTTTGCTTACCCGACAAACAAAGTTAATAAATGTCACCTTATTACGCAGATGGAAAATATCGTTGAAACCATTCCTCAAACTGAAAGAGAACACGTACGATATAAACTGGCAAAATCCGTACAAAAGTTAGCCAATAAGCCTAGAACACCGGATGACCGTAAATTTTGTAATGAGATTAAACAGCTGAAGTTATTGAAGTCTGATGAAACTATCTCCATTTTAAAAGCTGACAAGACGCAACAAATTGTCATCTTAAACAAAGCAGACTATGTTAATAAGATGAATGATGCCATTGCGAGTATACCGCACAAGATCCTATCTTCGGATCCAACCTCATCTACAGTAGCAGCAGTGGCAAAACTCAGAAACCATGGAGGCTTACCTGCAAATGTTGCTAAGGATATATACCCTACTATAGGCCCTCGAATACCTGAATTATTTGGCCAAGTAAAGACTCATAAGGAGGGTCTTCCTGTACGCCCACTTCTATCAGGATATGCAAGCCCAACCCGCCAGCTCGAAAGTGCTCTAGCAAAATTCCTCAAGCCATTAACTACAGGTTCCTCCTACTCAGTTAATAGCTCTGTTAAGGCTATTGACAACATTAAGCCATTCTTACGAAAGGGAAAACCGTTTGCTATGGCATCACTCGATGTTGTCTCTTTGTACTCCAATGTGCCGATTGGAGATGTACACTCCATTATTTAGAACCGTCTATTGGCTTTGAATTCTTATACTATTAATGAAATCCAAGCAATTATAAATGCTCTACGTTTTGTACAGAAACACACATTCTTCCGGTATGAAGGAACCATTTACCACCAGACTGGAGGTGCGCCGATGGGTTCCCCACTTTCAGGAGTGCTCGCTGAATTGTTAATGCAAGACCTAGAAAACAATGTTTTACAATATTTCCAACTTAAGCCTGATCTCTACATTAGATATATAGACGACATACTTGTTTTCTGGCCGCATCATAAAAACAAAATTGAAGAGTTTGGCTAAAGAGCTCTCAAAACATTACAGTTCCATAAATTTTACCATTGAGCATGAAAATGATAATACTCTTCCATTCTTGGACATATTACTAAAAAGACATCCAGATACCAATTGTTTATCCTATTCAGTGTACAGAAAGCCTGCAACACAATCTGCCATTATTCCGCATAATTCATCGCACCCAAGAAAACAAAAACTAGGAGCTATAGAGTACATGGTCCGAAGAGCCTTCACCCACTCCTCCAATATCCAGGCTAGAAGAAATGAGTTAAATCATATCCAGATGATTACGATGGCGCATGGCTACCATAAAACGATCGTTGAAAAAATTGCTCGATCAGTGAAATGTCTAGACAAAAGTACCTTACAAAGGGAAACCAGAATTACAAAATATGTTGGCACTATGGACTATATACCTGAAGTCACTACAATACTAAAGAACATATGCAAAAAACACCACATTGCGTTTGGTGAAAGTACGAAAAGTATTCGAGCCATCGTGCAAAAAGACCGTGACCAAGTTTCCACACTAAACAGACATGGGGTTTACAAAATACCCTTAATCCCTATTGACCCAGAAGATCCAGCAATTGCATATATAGGATCCACTGCACGCCCATTGCGAACAAGAATATATGAGCACAAGTACTCGATTACTAATAACTCTGATGCTACCTCTCTTGCACGATTAGTTAATAGAGGTATCTACCGACCAGACTGGACCAATGCCAGTGTGCTGAGCTCAAATCGTACAAAGCAATCTCTTCGATTCGCTGAAAGTTTATGTATATTATCGCACAACTCTGACTGCTGTAATGAGAAACTCCACGTTTCGTTCCAGTGCCTTGGGCCATGTTAATGCGGCCAGAACAGCATACTCCTATCCAGCAACACTTAACTCTTAATAATTCACTTACAGTTTGACGAATAATGTCAACTTATTAATTATCCTCTGTGTATATATTTTCTTCGCATATGTAATAGCAATTCATAGTATCATTTGTTGAAACCCTTTAACGCATGACAAAACTTCTACTATATTTAATGTAAACCTCGTTATTGTTATCACGTGCTCGCGTAATTTGAAAATGCTTCTTGCTTTTATCCGTTGTTTTGTTTATGTATATTGAAATACCTGACGATGGAGCACTTGGTGCTTTGAAAGATCTTGTAAGTTGTTGTGCCTTATAAATGTCTATTTTGTAGTACAGACTGTATTAATAAATATATCTTATCGTGCTGAAAGGCTTTTCGAATTAAAATATTGTTTAGCGCACGAAGAATCCTTATTAAAATAATGCAGTGTATTGCTAGAAGAACTGGCTGCCATAGACAACTGAAATACTCAACTGGATTCCAAGGGACAGGAAAAGACCCAGAAGAAGACCTTGTGGGAGATGGGTGGATGAAATTCGAAATTATGCTCGAGTGATTTGAAAAAGAAAGGTGGGAAACTCTGAACCATGAAAGCAAACTGTAGTCTTTCTGTTAATGCTTTGATCGTTGCTGTGTTATATATAACACTGTACTGTTATGCATTGGAAATTTTTACCTAGCACAAACACATGCAGTTTATCTCACCTTTTGCATTCTATACTTGTTTTTCTTTTTCTTTTAGGAGGAGCTGAATGCTGATATCTTATCAGATGTGGAAGCTCTTTTAACTTCATCCAGTAAAGATAGTGTTTTGACATGGTTATAAGCTGTTGCAAGACCTCAGCAGTGGTAAAAAGTTTGTGACAGATTTAACTATGTTTCTAGGAGGATTCTTAAAGGACATTGGTCGATATTGTGCTTCTCTCACTGCTCATAGGAACTTGTTAAGGAATGTTATTGGATTGTCCTTTTAACTTTTTGCCTGGTAAAAGTTTTCTTGGCTACCTGCCAAGCTTTTCTTTTATGTAGTGGTTAGAAACTGTTACTTTAATCTTGTCTCACTTATTATTTTTTGTATGTGGTAATGTTTTCTTTGTTGAGGCTCAACCAAGGAAACTTTTACTAGCTAGTTATTATGATATGTGTGTGAGGCACATAACTGTTGAGACGCTGCCACTGGGACATTTTAGGTATAACTGTGCCTTATCTTGAGGGCATATATTTATGCTCAATGATAAAGTGCCTTTGTTTTTTAAGTGACCCGAGTTTAGCCCCTATTATATAATGATACTTTTTAGCACGAAACATTTTATTTTCATTTAAATTGTGGTGCTGATTTATAAATCAGGCAACTTTTTCTATGAGATGTTAGCATTATGGAAAAGATTATTACTATGTTGCTTTTTATGGCTGCAGTCTGTATCGTTTCACATGAGGAATCTCGCATATTGATATCTGCCTAACATTTTTGTGAGAATTTGTAGATTTAAGTGTGCACTGTAAAATCAAGTGGTGGAATGAAAAAACTATAATGTATGAACTGTTAATGGAATTGTTGAAATTGACAGTTTTTGAGGTATTCTGAAAAGCACGCCAGTTTTCGGAGCTTCTCGAAATGTGTTTCTTTATTGATAGAGATAAATTTCATATCTTCTTTCTGAGCAGAGACAGATTTTCTGCAGCTTCACATGTAAGAAATATCTGCAGAGAGAATGCAAGAAACGAAAGTATAGACTCAGAGTGTCAAATGTATGGGGTAAAAAATGAATTACTTTTAAGCCTTTTTAATCTCACAAAACTGTGCTTCATTTTGGCCCTACTGACATTTGGGTATAATTTTTACAGCTTTTGAAAACTGAAAATAACTATTTTGTGCATAAATATTGTATAACATACATTTTCAGCACTCTTTCAAGATTTACTTCAGTTATATTGAGCATGGTTCAGATTCATAATTGTCACATTTAGTGGTACTTCCAAAATCAATCATGGTAGACTGTATTTATTATTATTATTGTTATTATTATATTTTGCACGAACTTTCCTTTAGTAGTATTAAATTCAGAAGCATACTAAAATCAGTTGCAGGTACAACAAAGTACTGAACAACATTCATGTCTGTTATGTACTGTAGCCGTGTGCCTTTGCTCTCAACACTTCTGAACTGCGCTTCAGAAAACTGTGAATGCAGAGTGGGCAGTTAAATGAGTCTGCAGTATGTATGTGTGGAAAGGAGGTTTTTCTGCATTGCATATGTACAAACACTTGATGTACATTAAAACATTTTTCTAGTTTGCAGTTCAGCAAAAAAAAAAAAAAGTATGTATATTTCTTCTTTAATTTGAAATTTAAAAAAGTAAAGCTTGAAAGCAGTGAAAATTCAGTTTGATTTTAGGGAAAAAAAAATGTTTTATTTAAAAGAAAAAACAATGACAATCGTTTGGAATAAGTGATGGATAAGAACTTCAGAAGTTAAGATGCAGAGTTTTGATGAAGCCCTTGTCTATTTTATCGCAAAATTCACAATAGAACTAATGAATTCTGCTCCATATGCTTTTCCTGCATTGTGTGAGGCTGAATAAATGTCCCCCAACGTGTTTTACTTCATATTGCTTTGTTGCAAACATTGAGAGAATATAAATAAAAGCTCACTGTCTTTTGGATTTTTTTTTTTTTTTTCAGCAGCTGACATCTTGACTTGTTATGCATGTAGAATGCAGGATCATGCTGTCTATGTTCTTGCCAGAAGAACAACAAAGTGTAGTGTGATTTTTGCAGGTTTCATATGTTTGGTATTTAACAGGCTGAATAAACTGAGCCTTCAAAAATTGTTTCCTCTGAACAGAACGTGAAATTATATGCAGCTACAAGAGTGCTGTTACATGCTAAAAAATCAATTCTGTAAGTAAGATTCATCTGTTATTTGTATATTCTTAAATAATTGCAATATTTCATACAAAAAATGTTGGCAAAAACAGTTTTTTGTGCCCCTTACTCTTAATGAAACTGAAAATGGTGTATTTGACATCAGTGCTTAATTATACAAGATATTCAGGAAACAACACTCTATGGAATTGCTTTGGCCATGCATTATACCAAACATTTCCCATCTCTGAAAGCATTACACGTGTCAAAGAGTGCCAGTGCAACATCAGATAACATCCAGTTTTGCTTTGTGGTGGATTTAAATGCTGCACAAACTAATTGCAATTTATTTCACTATCTTAAAAGTACTAAATTGCATGTTGTGAATTTTCAGAAGAATTTAGTGATATCAAACGTGCTGCGGGTACTTCTAGCTTTGTTATGTAGTTTTGGTGTGTACATGTGCAATGTCAGACTACCTGTTTTCTTTTCACATGTGATTTTCTTCAAAGGGGACTTTCCAATTCTTGTTGCCACTGCTGTTAGATTATTTTTTGTGGCAGCAGTTTCTTTGCAGCAGTGTACAAGAGTTTAGTGGACAATGTCTTCTGTTGATTTTGTAATATATGGACATTTTTGTTTGTTTTGTGTTTAATTTAATATGATTAAAATTTTTGTTCCTGAAAGGAGAAAAATTTTACTAATTTAATAGTTGTGAGCACTTTTTGCAGCTGTATGTATTGGTGAACATCTCCTGTTAATGTATAATGTTTGTATGTGTGAAAATGTTTTAAGATAAAATTTCACTTTATTACATGTTAATTACTTCAAGAATTTTAATCAAATCAGAATATGATGAAAGAAATCATTTTGCTGAGTAGTGAAAAAATGTGCTTTTGTTGCACATATTTAAATGAAATACATCTTTGTTGAACAGCTTCTTTTTTTGGGTGACAGACATGAGAACTAAGACATGTGAACTTTTTGAGAACTCAGACATGTTTAGAGATAAGTGGTACACACTGGGACTAATATCATTCATTTAGGTTTAGTTCCCAACAACCTGCAACTTGTGTTGTGTATTGTCCAGAAAAGAAATGAAGACACTTGAACAAGAGCAGGATGTCCCCAGTGGGAAAGAATGAAAGAAAAGTGATAAAACATTTGAGTTGAAGGAGTATGTAGTTTTCCATTAAGTAAGGAAGCTGTAAGCTGCCTAAATATGTCACTGGACGGCACACACTGGGCTCCCACCAGCTGCAATTCTAGAATGAAGCAAAGGAAAATAACCCAGCTTGGGCAGACATCTCTAAAAAAAGAAAAAAGTATGTAAAAACACACAACCCCTGAATACCAATAACTGAATAACCATTATTGTAGGAATTACCCCTCGCAGAGAAGGTTTAGACTTGACTAGCTGTGCCTGTTATGTGTTTTTGATCCAGATATAAAAAAAAAAGACGCATTAGACCCATCTAACTCAACAATCGGTATTGTAGGGATTACACCCACAGGGAAGGTTTAGACTTGACCAGCTATGCCGGTTACAGGCTTTTGAGCTGAGTACCAGAAAGGAAGAAATATTAGAAGGAACTTAGAGGCTCACGATAGGAAAGTAGGCACACAGAGAAGTCAGAATGTCTAGTTACTAGAGCACGTCACTAATACGACTGACATCACACTACATCAAAGTACACACCAGTAGTAGGGGGAGGAACAGAGACACTCTTATTTTTAATGGGGTGGGGGTGAGACCCCAGATCCGACGGCTTAACATGCCTATCTGATGTGCGGTGGATATTTGGCAATTCAATGCATGTGACTTACCTGTGATTAATCGTGAGGCTTTTCCTTTGGCAGGCAGGACTGGACCACCACCACTAGATTCAGGAAAAGCCATTTTTTTCTGAACTTAATGGACATTGGTAATTTTTGCAGCTCAATTTTTATTGGTTGAATTTGGTAAGACTTGCTCATACTGGACTGTTTCAGACATAGGAATAATTTTTTAACGTACTTATGACCCCTTAAAAAAATATTTTCATATCAAAGAGTAACACTGGCACAAAAGGATTAGCTCTGTGGAAATAGAAAAATTAAAACGATCTGTAGCTTTGGAAAGATGGTTTTATGTACATGACTGCATTTCTGATTAAGACTTTGAAGTTAGACTTAAAAACAGTATTACAAGGAAGGGGACTGTCTGTCCTGCCTTTTCAGAATATGGGAAGAGTTAATATGTAAATAAAGCGAAATTTGATCGCTGTGGGGAAATACCACGAAAATAGTTAACACTACATAACTACAGAGCACAAATTCAGTGGTGTACAGAGGTTAATATAGTAATAGATGTTTGTTATGGGATATGGAAATAATAGAATCCAAGGTAAAAAAATCTCTTAATCTGTGAATAAATCCATTTGAAGGTCTCATAACAAAACTGAAAGGCATATATATGGCTTTTAAATAAAATCTTTCAACTTTTTTGGTATTGATGTTTTACTATTTCATACTTGTTTTTAAGGTCATGTATGTGTGCACAGACCACACCTTTATAGTGTTTCTGTTGACAAAAAACAGTGGAAGTTTTTACGAAATTATGAGCTTTTATTAGACAAATTGCTAAATGCCTAAAAATAATTTTGCATGAAAGTGTTTTAATAAGTGCAGGTGATTTTGTGTATTGGGTGGTATCAAAATGTGGGAAAATGGGATTGGTTGGCATCAAAACTAATGTTGTAAATTATTTTGTCTTTGCTTATTAAGTGGAGTGACTTATTTCTTGCCAGTAGTAAAGTCATTTTGTGTCTGTATGTGTGTACATGTTCATAAATGTAACTCAAAAATATGTGCCAGAAGTTTCTTTTGCATCTGATTTCCATGTGGTGGATGATACCTTTCTGTGGTAGAAGCTAATTATTCAGAAGACATTTGTGGACCAAATAATTAAGTTCTAGTTAGCCCAATGTTAAGAAACATTTTGAATAGTGGCATTAGTTTTCACCATAACCTTTGGATTTGACTGTGCTTGCCATCAGCATTAGTGGAATAATGCTAGGGTCTCCTCACATGATTATTTTAAAAAGTTACTGAAAATCAAAGTTAATCAGCCAAGTCAAACTGCAGTTTTGTTACTTTAAGTGCCTTAAACATTATAATTGTGCATAATCTTATGTCACTGTCAGCACCCATTATCATTGTCTGTAGATTACTTTAGTTTGAGAACCCTAAAATGGTGAAAAAAAATCAAAATATTACAGTTTGTTTAAAAAATGTCTTGCATTCTTATTAGTTTTTGTGTGCGACTATTAGGGTTGCTAAAAGCATGCTAATGATAATTACTGCAATGCTATTTTCTAAAAATCAAGTGTGATTGCTCTTCAGAGTATATGCATTATGTTTACCAGAAAAAAAAATATTTGAGAATACTTTTAGTTGTTTACCAGAATTGCATATTTTCTGAAACTGTTGGAAAAAAAAAAAAAAGGCACTTTATCACCTTAGAAGTATCACTTATAAGAAAATATTTTATTCTTCAAACTTTTATATGAGTATACTGTTATATATGTTCTTTAATTTCATTAATGTGCTTATATTTCTAAGAAAATTTATCTTGACCTGTTAGTATTTTTATAAATTTTATGATAAGCTGCTCTTGCCAGTAATGTTTTTGGTTACATTATTTTTGTCATCATAGTTTCTTACAAATATGCTTAACACACACAATCATAGTATAGAGTTTTTTTTTATATATATACTCTTCTACTGTACACATTACTCAATAGTAAAAAAATAAATAAAAATGACTCTTGTTGGTAAAGAATTTCTCCGTCCAAACACATTTTTATCATCATGTGTAAAGCATTTGGTATGGTGTAATGTTATGTAGTTTTATGAAAGACTCATTCTAGGTAAAAATGAGAACTTGTTTGATTCTAGTACTTTGAGAAATTCTAAGGGCATTGCAAAACTAGTTTAAATATGAACTAGTGATGTAAATTGTTGTTCCGAACTGACAATCCAGTAATAAGTCCTATTGGTCTAATTTCTGTGGTTCTTTTTATTTTTCTGCAGGCTGAAGTAAGGTATGTAATACCTTTGTGGGAAAGCTAGTAATCTAAAAAGCTGTCATATCTTTATTGTATGTGCTTTTGGCTTAAAAATTCATTGCAAAATGGTAGTGGTGTATTATTATATGATGTTGCAGAATTATATAGAATATTTATAAACGTCCTTGTTAAAATGTTTGATTCTGATGTTATACATCTCATTAAGTTACAGTATATTTTTCATATAACTAAAGTTATTTACTTTTGAAACTTTTTCATCTTCTAAAGATATGTATTTTTGTAATTGTTTTGACTTCTCAAGGAGTCAACACATCATCAGTAGTTTTTTGTTTTTTTATCCTCGTTTAAATTGTTTAACACTTGGTATGTAGTACTTTAAAGCATTTGATATGGTGAGTTGGAGTGCAAATAGCTGGGTTGTACTACTACCTATATTCAGTTAATAAGTTAACTATGTCTTTGACCATTGACAGCATTGTTACGAAGGGGGGTCCTCACTTAATTTGGTTGGTATGTTCCAGAAAACCATGGCACTGATGGAAACAAAATTAGGGTAGAAAGATTTTTCCTGAAGATATGTATGTAAGAAAGATGCATTCCAACATTTTTCACTGCTTAAGTGATATAGTTTGCAGGTTTTTAGCACATATAATAAACGATTCTGCTGATTTTCTACTACTGACAACTGTTCAAGCACTTGTACATCTAGCTTCCTCCTGCTGACATTTCTTTGTACTTGTGCTTAAACATTACTACATTTGCACTTAGGTTCTCATTGTCTCCTTCCTTTCAACTAATGCTACCCTTGGAACTTGTGTTCAAAGGAATGCAATGTAATACAAGAGACTCAACAAGAGGCCCAGAGGATGAAAACCTGATGCAAAGATAGGGCATTATGTGAGACAAACAGAATTCTGTGTTGTGATCCAATGTAAGGCTGTTGGTGGTTCATGTATTGAGAAATTTGCTGACATTTCACATGGCTTTCTTTCTTACCACCAGAGGATGTACATATGTGAACTACATATGTTATTCCAGCTGTTCCTGTATTGCTCAATGGCATAAAATGCAAGGCAGCCTAAATTTGGGCAGTTGTTAAGTGGGGCACCCCCTTCATTTGAAATGCTTAATAAAAAATGCAAATGAAATTTTGTGATTTGCATGAAATTGGCACCTAGTTGTAAATATATTTTATTTATCAACTTGTGTGCGCTACTATTTCTTACAGACTAAAAACTGTTGAGCTTGTGCCTTACTGAAAACCATTCTGATTCACTTATGCAATAAAATTTAGATAATGTATTTTGATACTCCTTGAATCAAAAGTTGACAATTTTTGCATTACAAACTTTTTGAAAGATTTATGTGCAAGTTTTCTGTTCAGAAATGTTATGTTTATTACTTTGCTATGTTCACTTTAAAAAAAAAAAAAAAAGTTTCTTGATGTCAGCTTCACCATGAAAATCCTTTGTAAATAATTGTAGCTCACCTGATGTAATAAACCTGTTGAAAGGGAGTGGAACTCCAAGAAGGGGATGTGTTTGTGTAAATAAATGTTTCATTTTGTCTTTTCTTGGCTGTATTCATCCTTTTACTGAGTTTGTTTTTGTTCCTGTAAGATTTTTAGCTGTTTGGTCTTAATAATTCAACATGCATGGCTAACATGGAGCTACTAGGTAAATCTGTATTGTGTTAATTAGTATGGATGACATTTCATTACTTCTAGGGTGCCTCAAGTCATGGCATTTTCCACGTCAGTAGTAAGTTGGTCCAACCAAAGCCATTATTATTATATTTGCACTTTTAAGGTATTAACCTCTTGCAAAGTGTGCATAGTTTACGTGCAATTCATAAATGAAAAAACCATTAGAAAGTACCACGCACTCACCATAAAGATCATGGTAACCTCCAATGACAACACACTTCTAACACGTCATTCATCGTGATGTGTAACTGGGCTTCCAAGGTTTACAGACTTCTTGCTTACGCTTCTTACTTCCGGGTGTGAAACATCGTTTTTTTTCCTTAGCCTTATGAGATGTTACTCTAGAGCTTGTCAATTCTATAAAAAATCACACATACAACTCATTCATACAATTCAAGTAAAAACTATGTACATAACCTTACATTCATAGGTGATTAAACCTTGGTCAACTGTAATTATCAAACTCCTCCTTCTGTTTCACAACCTCTGCTACTCCCACTGCAAGTGTCATACCCATTCAGCCCCTCACATCCAATCCTCTAGTACTTTCAACAGGCCTCTGTCATCTTCAGGAGGCAGGTGTGTCTCACCCGCCCACCACAGCTCAAGTGAGCAGAGTCATCGAGGCATGGGCCCCAGTCGCTATCTCTGAATCGTTGTGTCTCTGGCGCCATCTATTGTCCCTGCTGCTCTTTTTTCCCTCTTTCTTTTTACGCTGCTGTTCAATTTTTATTAGGGCTTTCCATTGTTCGTTTAGGTTACTTGGCTCATTAATGTTGCATAATCTTAATCTGTTTTTTCAATTAACACTGATTCTGCAATTCTTAACTGCTTTTCATTTTTACAGCTCTTAATAATTTTAATATCTTCAAACCTTGGACATTGTTGATTTTCCATACAGTATTGGGTCAATGCTGTCTTAGCTTCTTTTTATTCCAATTATTGATATGCTGGTTCAATCTATACTTTAATTTATTCTTGGTGCTGCCTATATATGACACAGGTGGTTGCTGGTTTATTGGGATTTCATAAATTCCTGCTCTATCTAATTGGCTAATTTTTTCATTTTTTTTCATTTCGGCTAGTATGGATGTGAGAGCTCTTTTTCCTAGCACACCAGTACCTCAGGCAATAGAAATAATTATTGAAAAATTATATGTGCTACAGACAATGAATGCAATACAAATAGAGGAGTTAAGAGAAATTTTATTGTACATATATGAAAATAACATTTTTAAGTTTAACAACAAGATGTACAAACAAAATCATGGTGAACCTATGGGGTCACCACTGTCAACTTTATTTGCTGAAATTATAATGAGTGACATTGAGGAAAAAATAATAAGTAAACTCGAGGATCCACCACTGATATACTGCAGATATGTTGATGACATTTTTCTGTTATCCAGGCTAAAAAAATGATGAACTTGAGGACTTGACAAAAAAGTATAGTGAAATTTATCCATATATTGAACTGACAGTAGAACAAGAACATGACAATACTTTGGCATTTTTGGACGTTTTGATTGTTAAAACAGAGGAGAATATGCAATTCAGAGTGCATAGAAAATCTTCATATATCCCAGTACTTATACCATTTCAGTCATCACATCCATTAACACATAAAAGAAATAGTGTTAAAACACTAATTAAAAGAAGTTTAACACACTCATCAATTGAACAGTATAGAAATGAAGAAATTGAATATATTGAAAAAATTGCATATGATTTTGGATACCCTAAACAGGTATTAAAAAATGGATTTATGAAGTAACTCAAGGTTACAATAAGGTCAAGACTGATAAAAAACTTGTAAAATATGTAGGAGCAATACCATATATAGAAAATGTTTCAGCAGAAATTAATAAACTTTGTGGCAAGTATGACATACAGGTAGGAAATCAGGTACTTACTGTAAAAAATTTAGTGATTAAAAATGAAAAAATTAGCCAATTAGATAGAGCAGGAATTTATGAAATCCCAATAAACCAGCAACCACCTGTGTCATATATAGGCAGCACCAAGAATAAATTAAAGTATAGATTGAACCAGCATATTAATAATTGGAATAAAAAAGAAGCTAAGACAGCATTGACCCAATACTGTATGGAAAATCAACAATGTCCAAGGTTTGAAGATATTAAAATTATTAAGAGCTGTAAAAATGAAAAGCAGTTAAGAATTGCAGAATCAGTGTTAATTGAAAAAAACAGATTAAGATTATGCAACATTAATGAGCCAAGTAACCTAAATGAACAATGGAAAGTCCTAATAAAAATTGAACAGCAGCGTAAAAAGAAAGAGGGAAAAAAGAGCAGCAGGGACAATAGATGGCGCCAGAGACACAACGATTCAGAGATAGCGACTGGGGCCCATGCCTCGATGACTCTGCTCACTTGAGCTGTGGTGGGCGGGTGAGACACACCTGCCTCCTGAAGATGACAGAGGCCTGTTGAAAGTACTAGAGGATTGGATGTGAGGGGCTGAATGGGTGCGACACTTGCAGTGGGAGTAGCAGAGGTTGTGAAACAGAAGGAGGAGTTTGATAATTACAGTTGACCAAGGTTTAATCACCTATGAATGTAAGGTTATGTACATAGTTTTTACTTGAATTGTATGAATGAGTTGTATGTGTGATTTTTTATAGAATTGACAAGCTTTAGAGTAACATCTCATAAGGCTAAGGGAAAAAAAAACAAAAAAAAAACGATGTTTCACACCCGGAAGTAAGAAGCGTAAGCAAGAAGTCTGTAAACCTTGGAAGCCCAGTTACATCACGATGAATGACGTGTTAGAAGTGTGTTGTCATTGGAGGTTACCATGATCTTTATGGTGAGTGCGTGGTACTTTCTAATGGTTTTTTCTCCAAAGCCATTATGATTTTATTTGAAGGCCGATTTTGCAGTATGCAGGTTTTGTGTGCAAACAAATACACACACTGTTACCATAACTAATGAGAATGAAGATTTTAAATGTACAAGGGTTGTCCCAAAACAACTGAGAATGTTTTTATTAAAAATAAAATATATATGCATACCTTAATTAACAAGGAAATGGTCATCTTTTTAAAATATTGTCCATTGCATTGAACACAATGTCCCTCCCACTTTTTGAATGTCTTATAAAATGCTGTTGAAGCATCTCTGTGCAGCTGTAATAAGTTGTTGATCAGTCTCAAATTGTCGTCTCGATAATGTCTTTTTTAAAGTGGGAAATAATCAGAAGTCACAGGGTGACAAGTTTGGACTAATGCAGGTTGGGGAATCAAAAATCCAAACTAATTGGGACCACTGATAGTTTGATTTTCAATGTGTGCGGATTATCAAACATGTAAAAAAAAATACAAATACACTAACATTTCTACATTATACAAGGTGTCCCACTCGCTACCGAACCTGGCATTTCTTTAATAATATTAACACCAATGAAGATATTGCAGCGAAACTTGAAGTGGACTTACCTCATTTCGTGTGAAATGTGATATCACAACATGTGCTGGAAGTGGCCACCAGTTGCATCCAGACAGCATTGAACCCGGTGAACCATATTGTGGAAAGTTCTTGCCAGTACGTCTGCCATCACTGCCTGAATTTCTTCGGTGTTTCCTTTCAAGGCATCTATGGTTTGCAGTTTCTTATGCTAAACTCACCCTTTTAGATATTCCCATAAAAAGTAATCAGGAGGAGTCGGATCTGTGTGAGCGTGGTGGCCATAGACCCTTCGAAATCACCCGGTCACCGAAAAAGGACTGAATTTCGACAGTACTGGTGTGTGACTGCATCATGCGGGTAATATCCAATGAAGAGTTCTTCATTGTCCAACTGATTTACAAAGGTGTTGAAGATTTCCATATATGCAGCTGTTGTGATGGTTGTATTGAAGAAGATGGGATCAATTATGCGGCCCCAGGTCATCCCACACCAATTTTCTGTGAATGAAGAGATTCTTCATGTATTGCTTTGGAATTTTCACTGGCCCATATAATGGAATTTGGAGAATTGATGTATCTGGATAGGTGAAACCACGCCTCGTCCAAGAACCATGTGTAGTCCAGAATGCCCGGATTTTCCTGAAGAAATGTCTGAAACCATCGACATTATGGCACTCGTATCACGTGGTCAGGCTCTTTCAGTTCGTGGACCATGGAGATATGGTACGCATAAAGCTTCACTTTTTTCACAGCACGTTGACAAGTGCTTTTGGACAACCCTGTTTCCTGTGACAGTCGGCGAAGTGACTTCCTGGGAGACACAAGTAGTCGGCCTTTACATTCTGGATCGTTTTCTCGGACATTTTTGGACGACCTCTTGTATGGTTGTCTAATAAAGTCCCCTTGGTTTCCAATTTCTTTGACAATGCCCAAATGGTGGACTTGCTCGGCAGATGTCTGCCTGCAAACCTCTCCAGGAATTGCTGTTGACAAGACTTTATCGATTCCATTTTCCAATAAAAGTGCAAACAATAAACACTCGCTTCTCCAGAGTATACCGATGCATTTTCACACGTACGCGAACAGCCACGAGCACGAGCACTCACTATCAACAACCGTATTGTGTAGACACTCAGCGAAATGGCATAACAAAGCAGCAGAGTGGCGCATCCGGCTGGCGGGCTACTCCTCAGTGGCGCCACACTTTGGAATGTGTCTGCCACTAAGGACCACTCCGGCCGGCAGGTTCAATGCTGTCTGAACGCAAATGGTGGCCACTTCCAGCACATGTTGTGATGTCATCACATTTCACACGAATGAGGTGACTAAGTCCAGTTCAAATTGCATTGCAATATCTTCATTGGTGTTAATATTATTAAAGAAATGCCGGGTTTGGTAGCGAGCAGGACACCCTGTATTATCCAAATACATGTACCAAAAATAAGCAACCGTATACAAAAAAATTACAGAAGACAAAGTTTTTTTTCTTTTTTTCGTTATTATGCAATATGAAACAAGTCTCCCATTTTTATTACTGCTGTAGAATGTTTAAACATAAGGCACAAATTTCAAAACTTACCAATCATTACAAGTTGGTTCAGATTGCTAAGGGGTGGTACTGCTGTAGTAATGGGTCATAAAATCTTAACCCTGTAGGGAACAAGTGACTAGGGAAGTTTTCACCTTTTGTCTCTGAAGTCGCCTCCACCTTCGACATGTCTCCCCCAAAATTAGGCGATTCCATTATCATCAAGTGCCAAAATAAAATGAATGGACTATACTTAAACTTTCCACCACCCCAAAAAAAAAAAAAAAATAAAAAAAAAGAAGGTGGACGGGAGCATGTTTGGATTTTCAATGCTCTACTGTATTCATTTTCTCCAAAGAAACGACAGAACTAGCCATGTGCAACCTTGCATTGGGCTGCACATGAAAAGAATGGGAAACCCAAATTAAACAAACTTGTTTCATGCCGAAATGCACAGTTAAAATTCTCTGAATGATTATTTTGAAATGTGAAACATATCTTCGACATCTCTAATTGGTAAGTGTCTGTCTCCCTGTATAATAACACTTACTGTATTGATGTTTACCTCTGTAACAGTCGTTGAAAGTCTTCCTCCACACGGGATTAAAGCTGGTGACTCACTGCCATACGTAAATTCTTTATGTGATCTGTAAATTGTTGATTTTCCTAGACTTTTATATAAGCCTCTTGCACAAGACGGGAAAGTCTCTTCCACAGACTTCTTAAGTCGACAGCAAAATTGAATGGCACATCTTTCTTGGCACTAAAACACTTGTTAGGGGGTTCACGAAACAACGCTTATTAAACTGCACATTACAGATGATGCACGCATGATAAACAAGTGTGGCTGATTGCTATGGTTACTACAATGACTATTGTTTTTTGTGCTAAGGTTGAACGCAGTATTGCATATTTTTTTATAAAAACATTCTCAGTTGAATTGGGACAAGCTATAATTAAATTAATTTTGCTGCATGAAAGGCTTTAAGAAATCCTTCAATGTTTTAAAAATGTTTACTCTAACTTGTCCTAAGGGAGCTATTGTCATTCCAGGTAGGTTTTGTAGAAGGTGATAGATTTCAAGTGCATATTAGAAAAAAAAGTGCTGAAAAGGCAATACTTGCTTTGAGTGTTAATTTTAACCTTTCCCCTTTGACTAACACAGTCTATTTCATCAAAAGAAAACTTTTCTTCAAATCTTTTGAATATGGTATATTGGCAAGTCCAGAGAATTTTTGTGGGGAAAGAGGGGGGAAAAATTCAAAAGTTGTCTCAAGGAAATAGACCAAGTAGCATCACTATGTAACATGGAAAGCAGTACAACCACATGGCCAGGTATGCTTGGAATAATTTTCCCGGTTAAAATTTCTTTGGTAAATATTTTTTGTCACTATGTGGCCACCCTGGAATCAGTGGCTCTACATTACAGGTGGGCAACTGCTTCAGAGCTTTAGATGCTCGTGGTTATTATTCCCCCACACTTGAAACAAAACAACAAAAAAAAGAAATCTAGTGCACTAAATTTTAATTCTTTATAACTTTGAATCATGAATTTTTAAATGTTTTTTTTTTTTTTTTTTTTTTTCCGCATTTGAAAATAGTTGAAAAATTATTTGCTACAAACACTATGCGTTTTCTGTGCCTTTCTTCACTATCAAACTAAAAAAAAAAAACTAACTATACTATGCATTTTCTTTACCTTTTTTTTACTATCAGAATATCTTCCTTCATTATATAATAAACCAGAAACGTGCAGTACCAACATAATGCTAGTAAAGCGATTGCGTGCCATTGATGAGCATCATTAAAGCAGATAAAAATCCGTGATGTTTCAAAATGACTACACTGAGTAGAAAATGTAAGATTTCATGTGTGGTGTATTGCAATGTATGATTCTTTTACTGTTTATAGTACATACACATTGTACTTTGCTGATATGAAAAGATCCTTTCATTGTTGTAAATGAGACAGTATAGTACAGAGTGTCTACCATTTTCGGGAGACTCAATTTCTTGACCTTTCCTTGACTTTTACGGAACATTTCTTGACCCTAAAGCTAAGTTTTCTCGACTATTCTTTCTGTCTACAGTGTAGGAGTCTGGCCATTTTAATTAATTAAATATAAAGTCTGATTATGTAATTAAGAAATTAAAAGGGTAAATTGAGTATATAAAATGATTTCTAAAAAGTTAAAATAAATAGCAATTTTTTTACTATAATAAGCTTGCATTTAGTGAAAAACTCAAAATATCACACTATAAAGAATTACGTGTAACCGGGAAACCTGCACGTTACACAAAAGTATGTTAAGCGAGTATAGGAAGTATGTTATAAAGGTTTAGACTGTTATCAACAATTAAAATCATTAATAGCAATTTATTTCAATTTTTGATAGCATTATTTACTCTGCAAATAAATGTCATTCAAAACAAGCTTCACACTCTTGCACAAAGTAGCTGAACATATGCACAACTAAAGAACTGCACTCAATATCAGGGCCACACTTATCAATTTTATTTACAAGCTGTTCTATGAGCTGTTCTATGATTTTTTTGAAAGTTTTAACAAGAATGTTTGTTAGTGTACATTTTCTTTAGTAATTTATTCAACTGAGTCTTCTTATGAGCCACTTTCCCTGGCCATGTTTCCAGCTCAATCGAGCCCGCAGTGCTAAGTCTTTTACTGTGTGAGGCTAACAATTCTTTCACATCATCAGTTTCCAAATCAAGCTTTTCAGGTAGCTGGAGAATTTCTTGAACAATATTATTAATCTAACAGTTGGTTCAAATCCTTCCAAATAAGTCACAAATCGTGGACAAAAAGTTTATGTCAAAGTCCAACCATGCATTACCGTGTCATCATTTTTCATGCACTATCGAAGTTCCTGTGATACTACATATAAAATATTATAATCACGACTAAACTGTTGAACAGTTGCCTTGTCCTTACTAACGGTTACTTAAATAAGCTGTCTTCAGATCACGATGCGATAAATAATACGATTCAAAAGTGGCAACAGCTCCTTGTTCCATAGGTTGAACTTAAGGTGTGTTTGTTACATAGCAAAAGAAAAAAACAGTTACATAAGAGTGTGGGTCTGTTGAATATGTGGGGTGGCTAAGACCATTTCATAGAGTTTGAAAGTTTAGTAATTAACTCACCAGCCTCATATTTATTATGTCCACTTTTCCCTGTAATTTTATGGATTTCTGTGGCATTTTACGAATATCTAACTTTCATCATCACTTTTTCTTTTATTGAAATACATTTTTACAAGATTGTCCTTAGTAAATCAATAAAAAAAAAGCAATACCAATGCGAATTCCTCCTCCTCCGATCAGAGAAGCCAGAAACAAGTGTACCGTAAACAAAGATTTCTAGACTTCAAAGTATGCAGCTTCCAATTGGTGGAAATTTTCAGTGTGATGTTAATAAATTATGTCGGGAACGGGTAAAATTGTTGCACACACATTATAGCGAACATGCATTAAGTAGACATGTAAGGCTCAGTATTACTGTGCATACATCGTACATGAGATTCTTCCGCGGATTCGCGGAATTCCGATTTTTTGTCATCATTTGGGTCATTCTCGAGATCGATGCAGAACTGAAGAGAAATTTGGGGGGGGGGGTCGTTTTCCGTCGAATATATTTCGTCTTTCAAAAACTGAAGTTAAATGGAGTGACGATTTTTCCCGTAATCGTAATTTCTTTTTCTCTCGATGTTGCCTGTCCCCAGTATTGTTATTAAATATCATTTTATTGCATGATGTTTGTATTTCAGCATGGAACTGTGGGCAACGATTTCGAAAAACGGAAGTTAAGACGGCGCGAAGATTTCACTGTTGTCTTTTTAGGCATGAGATTCTTCCGTGGATTCGAAGGATTCCGCCATTTCCGTTATCATTTTGCGCATTCTCGAGATCAATGCACAACTGAACATAAATTTTGGGGCGTCAATGGTGGGGTTGGAGGATTCTTTTTTTGTTTGACGACGGGATTCCGTCTTTCAAAACTTTCAAAAACAGAAGTTAGATGCAGCGAATATTTCTCCCGTAATCTTTTCTTTTTTTTTTTTCTCTCGCGATATTTCTTCTGCCCAGTATGGTTCTTAAATATCCTTTTATTCCACAAATACTGCATTTCAACCTAAAAATGGAGAAAGAAGTTTCCGAAAACGGAAGTCGGTCGGAGCGAAGATTTTTCCCGAGATCGCGTTTTTTTTTGTTTTTTTTTTTTTTCTTTCTTTGCGCGATATTTTCACTATCCTGTGCTGTTGTTAAGTGTTATTTCCCCCATAAATGTCTGCACTTAAACTTGACATGGGAGGGAAAGTTTTCCGAATATGGAAGTTTCGGAGTTTGAAAATTTGTTAGAATTGATGCATGGTGTTTAAAAGTATTGATATTCCGAAAGTCGCACCATTTATCTAAAGTAGTGAAAGCTTTGATATCATGTGTTCATAGTCCTCAGGCTGAAAGTTTTTCAGCTTGATGGATAAATTACTGTCATCTGAGGGAATAAAAGGAGAGGGGAGAAAGGAAAGTGGTGAAGAAATAGGAAGGGAAGGATATCAACAGAACGAAAAACTTAGCAAAGCTTGCTGTACAGCTGCAGTCAACAAAACACAAATATGGCCATTGAACTTGCTGAGAAGAAAGCAACACAAGAGGAAAATTGAGCTGATGTTCTAGCAAGCACAAAAAAAAAAAAAAAAAATGTATTTAAAGCAGTGTCTTTTAAAATAACTTTATTTTGTTTTGAATTCAGTAATTTTGTATTGTGAATACAGTGAACAATTCCATCTTGCTCATGCTGCTTTATATTCGCACTTTATTTTCGCATGTTCCGATTTTTTTTTTTTTCCCCCGATTAAAAAGTTCAGCTTTTTTGTTCCTTGGTCAGTCTCATGTATGATACATAAAACTAAAAAAGTTATCTAAATCAAACACTTCCTCATTGGATAACATAATGAAGAGCTTTAACAATCCAAATGCAATGTATGACATAGCTTCAACTCTGCAGTTTGTTTGTATGTGTATGTTCTGCTTTAATTTCTGTTTCTATTGCTTAGCTTCTTCAGCCTGTTCCAATGACTTTTTCTTTCTTTGTTTTTTCATTCTTATTTCTCTGCTTGCTGACTTTTCTGTTTTCTTAGTGCTTATTTAAATTTTGATGCATCATTTAGTTTTATTATTTTGAATATGTGGCCTGATTATTATTTTTAATATAATGTTATTCTGTCCATCTACTTTACACTTAGTACATTTGTACAGATTTTTCAGGTGAAGTTCCAGCAGAAAGTACCCAAACCTATGGTTAGGCCTTTATTTTTATTTATTTATTCTTTTTTTTTTTTTCTGTGCCTAGTGTAGTCCTATTAAAATTTTTGAAAGTGTGATATTGTTTAATATATTTTTAATATAATGTATATATAAAGTGTGATATGTTTGCATTTGTCCACTCAACATGCAGTGTATTTATAGCTATTTTCATGGTGAAATTCCGTCAGAAAGTATCCAAATCTGTAGTCAGGCCTTTCCTTTTTTTGTGCCTAGCTTAGGCCTGACTAAAAATTTTGAAAGTGTAATATTTTTGTGTCTGTCTACTCAACGTGCAGTGCATTCATACCAATTTTTATGACTCAATTCCATCTGGAAGTAGCAAAATCTGCAGTTAAGCTTTTTTTTTTTTCTACCTAGTAGCCTAGGCCTGATTAAATATTTTGAAAATGTTGAAAAAAATGAAATAATTCTCCGAAGGAGCGGAAGTGCACTGACTGATATTCGTAAAATTATATAGATGTAATTTTAAATGCCTATGCATCTCTCCATACTGTTTTGCTAAATTGTGAACAAAAAAGAAAACAAGAAAGATGACAACGAATTTTGGGTTGTAATGAGCACGTCTTGAATCTTTTCTGATGCGAATTAAATTTATCAAAGTTATTCAAAGCCAATGCAACTGGTTAGAAAAATATCAAGATTTCTTCAATTGATAAAACATCCAGAAATAGAAACAACTACTTACTTTCACCAGCAGCTAAAAAGTATGTAATGAAAATTAACAAACTGTGCATAAAAAGTTACTCACAGCAGAAGGAAGGTATCGGAGACAGATTTTCAAACCGAACAGTTAAAAGAAAGAAACATGATATAACTCTACGCCTAATGGGAAAGTAAAAAAATATTCATGGAAAAAAATATGCTAACGAAAAAGAACTTTTCAAATATGGCTCCCGGAAGAAGAGACAGTGCGAAAAAGGTACTGACCTTTATGCACCCTAGCAGGAATTATGTGCATTGTTTAAAGAAGATAATGCACCACATCTCTATTGTGGAGAATGGCACACAGTAAAAATAAGAAATTTCTCAATAGGATTTTTAGAAGCAGAGATACAGCTGCAAACAGAAGTACACAAACACCACTTAGTGGTATAACTGTCAACTATAAAACTCCTCAAATACTAACCTCAAGTGTTCCACAAAGTAAATGGCATCCGGTGCTGAAAGAATTTCCCAAATTGTATATTTAGAAGCAGAGATATTAAGAAAAACAGATTTAACATTGGCGCCCCCAAGCAGCGAAATTGGGCATTATTTCGGGAAGAAAATACATTTTCATAGTTAATAGTATCTGACCAAGAAAGAATCTTTTATATCGGGTTTTTAGTCCCGCAGATATGGCTGTAAACGGAAATGTGAGCTAACACCCTCTAGTGGCAGACTTGTACATTAAGAAAAATTTGAAATTATATGAAAAACATTTCACAGCAGAAACATTCCCCCCAAAAGAAAGAACTTTTCAAATCAGATGCTCAGAAGCAGGGATATTGACAAAAATAAGATATACACCCCGTGACGAGAAAACTATGAGCTATTGGCAAGTGTTCACAAAACGTTTACCGAGGTGAGCAGTATCGGTCTAAGAAAGAATTTTTTCAGAAGCTCAGATTTTGCTGCAAACACATCGGAAGCAGAAATAAAGGCTTATGCCCCCTGGTGACCAAACCATACTTTAGAAATTATATGCCAAACATTTCTCATCAGGAGCAGTATCCAATGCAGACAGAATTTTTCAAATCAAAGCTCGGCCGCCCCGGTGGCGCAGTGGTCTAAGCGATGGCCTCTGATCATTCGTCCAAAAGGGGTCCGGGTTCGAATCCCGGTGAGGCATGGATGTTGTGTTTGTCTTACGGCACTGGCTCTCTCCCTTCCCTGGAGCCAGTGACCCGAAATTAGGGACGGGCGACTGCTTATAGCCCATTGAGTTGCTCACGGTGGTCGTTAAACCTCCAATCAAAAAAAAAAAAATCAAAGCTCTAGAAGCAGAGATGTCGGGGAAAGTTCAGTTACCTTTGCGCCTCCTAGTGAAAAATCTATGCATTACTTGAAACTATATGAGAAACATTTCGCACCAGAAACGCTCTCCAACAAAGAAAGAATTTTTCAAATCGTACTCTTGGAAGCAGAGATATCAACAAAAATAAGATATACATCTACGCCCCATGGCAGGAAAAGTATGCGCTATTTTAAGCAGGAGGTGTTCTCAAAACATTTTTCGAGGTGAACTGTATTGGTGCTCTACGAAATAATTTTTTCAGTCGACTTTTTCAGAATCTCGAATTTTGCTGCAGATACACTGGTGTGCAAAAATTAAGGACGAAGAGGAGAAATTAGCATAACAGCGGAACGAGCATGCAGAACGGACCGAAAGACCACTCAGGAGATAGACTAGGGTCCGGTACGGTAGAGCATGCGCATATATGCAGCGTGACGTAGGGGTGGTGGGAGTGTCGGAAGGGTATAAAGCACATGGGCGGTATGCGCTCAGCAATTCAGGGCCGCGGGTGGCCGAGTGGGCAACGTTCGTGACTGCCACGCGAGGGGCCTCAGGTTCGATCCACTAAATACCCGCCGTGCGTCGGATGGGCACGTTAAGCCGTCGGACCTCGGGTACTGGCCCCCCGGTAATAAATAAGAGAGTGATCCCCCAAATGTTTCGGGAATATAATGATATGAACTTTTTATGTGAACCAACTAAACTATTTAATAATATAAGATTGGAATTTTTCATAGAATGCAAACACGTGTATAATGTGTACTTAATAAAACAGTGATGTCGATTAAGCATGGTTACCAACATCGCTGGCGTATATACATTATGTGATCAGACCCCCCCCCCCCCCCCCAATTTTGAAACACAGCACAGTTATGCCACTGTACCTGATGGTCACTGGCCAACATCGCCGACGCTGACACTTAAGCATTCAATATAATATAGCGGCTCCTGCAATAATCCAAAGCAGTTTTTTTTCATGCCACATCAAGAGAGAAGTTTACTGAACTCGGCTGGAAGTTTTTCCTGCACAACGCCACTGGGAGCGAAAAGAACGCTTGCGCGCTGCTATTGAAACCAACTTATGTGGGAAATTGCCTATTCCCACATCAGTTCATTTCCTTTGAATAAAACGTCCCTGGGGGCTGCAGCTCTCGCTGGTACAGCAGATATAAGTGGTCCTCGGAGTTATTTGCGAGTGACGTAGCTACAATGCAGTCTTTCGTTGGCTGCAAATACATCTCCGGGCCTTCAACTTTTGGTTTGTTCCTACTTTTATTCAACATGATAATTTTAACAACTGGAGATTATTCATGTTTGCTAACAACAAATACTCAGTTGCCGAGATTTTTGCCAAAAAGTTTTACTTCTGGTCAAAATGGGCATGTGAACAAATTGCGATTAAGAATAAAGTTCAGTAATGGATAAATTGAAAAATGAAAAAAATGACTAATTTCTGCAGCGAAATACTTGCACAAAATTAATATTTTCACTTACCAGGCACAGCCAAAATTTTCGCTTTTAAACTCTTGTACATTTCTATTCATCAAAAAACATTGAAGTTGCTCCATTGGCCATATTTTACTTTTCTGATGAATATGCATACCCCCCCCCCACCCCCCCAAAAAATAAGCTGAAATTTCAGTTGAGGTAGTGCTTTATACTTTATTACTTTAAACACAACATTTAATCAAACACAATTGTTTAGAAAATTTACGAAGTTGGTAAATTTTGAAAACAAATTGTTCTACACTAAATTGTAATCATAGCTTGAAAATTAAAACTGAGAATATGTTTGCAATTCGTATTTATTAAAGAGAATGCCTGTAAGTCAAAATTCCAAAGGGAGCGTATCAGAAGAAAAATATTTATTATATTTCTACTAGGGGTCATAATTGACACCGGAAAATGCTTATATGACGTTGGGTGCGTGTCCGCTGTCACTGGCACACGCATTTTTTTTATCTTTAAAACTGGTTCCCTTAACGGAGTGTGTGTTGCTCTTACAGTATCTACATTTATATATTATTTACAACCACTATCTCAATCCACTGCTGGATAACAGTCTCCAAGTTTCTTCCACAAAAGTCTGTTTAGAGCCAGTTTTCTTCTTGCTCCTGAATTTCATCCACCCATCTCCCACATCATCTTCTGGGTCCTTTTTTTTTTTTTATGTCCCTTGCTATCCAGTTTAATATTTCTCGCTGGCTCTTTCTTCTAGAAATATGTCCATCCCATTGCAATTTCAGGGATTCTGATCATTGCTGTCTTCCATCCTTGTAATTTTCCCGATCCACGAGTTCCTCTTTGTATCTTTCCTGGTTACATCAAACATGCATCTCTCAATGCTTTTTTTTTTCTGTTGTCTGCAACCTCGATATATCTGTTTTATTTGAGGTCCATGTCTCTGCTCTATGCGTAACAACTGGAAGGATGCACTGATTAATGAGCGGATCGTTAGCATCATGTTAAGATCGTTAGGATAAGGGTCCTGCATGGAATGTATGTGGAACTGATTTCTTTGATGTGCAATGGTGTATCAAATGATCATATGTAGAGGATTTTAGGGAGTGTCTGACCCCAGGTCTTAAACAACCCTTAGAAATAGGAAACTAGGAGATTTAGGCTAGAGCGCCCAATATGAAGTGACACAGAAGCGAAGTAGGAAGGGAGAGGAAGACGCCCTTATTTATTACCGGGAGGCCAGTACCCAGTACCGGTGTATGCTGTATGCATGGGTACCTCTCCACAAGGTAAACAATGAGGAAATATACACGAAAATACTGGATAGCACTATGATTCCGAAGTTCACATTAAAATGATTTGTTTTTTTTTTTTTTGTTGTTTTTTTGATTGGAGGTTTAACGACCACCGTGAGCAACTCAATGGGCTATAAGCAGTCGCCCGTCCCTAATTTAGGGTCACTGGTTCCAGGGAAGGGAGAGAGCCAGTGCCGTAAGACAAACACAACATCCATGCCTCACCGGGATTCGAACCCAGACCCCTTTCCGACGAATGTTCAGAGACCATCGCTTAGACCACTGCGCCACCGGGACGGCTAAAAATGATTTGTGACTACAAAATATGCCAAACACTTTTCTTTTAAGAAATAATGCATCAAACCAAGTTTTATACGCCGATTATTTTCTTCATAAATATGGTCACTCCTTGATATCTGTTCCCTAATTCAGGTATCGGTTATCTCTAGAATTTCCCTATCAGTTGCTTAATATAAAAACTAAATATTAATTTCTACATAAATTATTATTAAAGGGACAGCATCAGCAGGTTCAGTAACTTAGCTTTCGAAGTGATATCTACAAAATTTGAATGCAGGCCCTCCATCTCAGCTTACCACTAGCTGCTACTGAGTGATATATTTAAATTTTCCAAACAGCACGTCTTTACTTGGCACATCCACGCCATTTGTTGTCGTTTTAGTAGGCATTCTTCGAGGAGGTTGCATATCAATTTAAATCATGTAGAATTCTATTGTAAATTAAATTGACGACGACGCTGCACTCTACGGCAGACTTAAGACATTTCACTGAACCGTAAAAGGTGTTTCCATAATCGCACACTTAAGAAAATCGTACACTTACATCCTAATTCAACCCCGTTGTTTGGGTTACATGCACATCGCTACACACATTCTCTGACACAGACACCGTCTGCAGCGCCGCGATGCGGCGTGGGACATATTTCGAACGCAGTTTTTGAGTTCACACGGCACACTTCCTCTTTTAGACGCTATACATCAGTTAATACAGCCAATCATAGTCTTTTACCTGATTGGCTGCTACCTACTCCAGCTTTTATAAGGGTGGACGCAGAGCTACTAAAGCATTGTACAATCCTGAGCCGCGGATGGCTTAGTGGTTAGCAGTTCAAACTATCGATGGTTCGAACCTGGGCAGATCTTTCAGAGATGGTGTGATTTGCTAACAATCGCTGAATATCCGCCGTGCATCGGACGAGCACGTTAAGTGACGGCCCCCAGTCTGGACCCACTGGTTAAATGGGTATCCTTTCCTATATCCCCCCTGAAGTTCTCTCACCCCTCTATGTGCAATATCGTACTTGTACGGTGGCGCCATCTGCTGAACTCTAATCTCACTACAAACTGTTCTGTCAAAGTCGCTAGACTTGCTCTCATTCCTTCCGTTTCTGTGTCCTGCCCAAAAGGCGATCTCGCTGTAGGTGCTGGGACCTAAACTCTACTCACTGTGGACGGAAGTCCTACAAGAAAATGGTAAATACTGTACTAAAGCATTGTACTGTAGTGGTTGCTTCTTCTTGTTATCAGGGTATAATTTGTGTACATTCTCAATAATAAACTGCTGGTCACCCAAAATGCAACACCAAGAAGGACACGATATAGCAAAGCCAGATTTACTGGACACATAACAACAGATACAAAGATGAAACGATTGGGCTTACAGGTCCATGCGACTTGCGGAACACGCAGACATCAATAGTTCGTGTTGCCCCCACGCCGCGGCATCGAACGAAAGAGGCTTTAGATGTGGGCTTGGGGGATGTCGGTCCAGGTTGCTTCCACACGTTGCCACAGTTCAGGCGTAGCCGCGGGTGGTGCTTGCCGGGCCACTCGGTTGCCGATCAGCTACCAGACGTGTTCGATGGGCGACATATCGGGAGAACAGGCGGGCTACTGCAGCAGTGACACCTGGTGGGTCGTGAAGAATTGTTACACGATGCGTGCCACGTGCGGGCGTGCATTGTCCTGTTAAAACGTGGCCGCTGGCAGGTCCTGCAGGTAAGGGAGGACTACAGGCTTCAAAACGTCGGAGATGTAGCGGTGGCTGTTGAGTGTACCGGCGATGCGTACCAAAGGGGTGCGGGTGTCATATCCAATTGCGCCCCAAACCACAACGCCAGGCGACGGACCAGTATGGCGATGCATAATGCAGGCGTCATACAGTCTCTCGCCACCACACGCGGATCCGACCATCGTGGTGTTGCAGGCAGAAGCGGGATTCGTCGAAGACAATGTCGTGCCATTCCGTAGTCCAGGTGCGGCGTTCAACGGCCCACTACCGCCGCACTCGCCGGTGGTGTAACGTCAATGGTAATCGGAGAAATGGGTGCCGTGCCACAAGTCCCCGCTCCTGCAGACGACGTCGAACGGTACGTGCTGACACGGGTTGTTGTGCAAGACACCCTAATTCCTGCGCTAACGTTCGTGATGTGGCGGTGCGAGCCGTCAATGCCCGCCACACAACATGCCGGTCCTCTCGTTCGGTGGTGTGCCGTGGCTGCGGCAATTGCTCACGTCGGTCCGTCCGTCCTTCCTGCACCCACCGAATCCATACTCGTTTCACTGTGGTTGGATGTCGTCCCACACGGGCAGCGATGTCTCGGTACGATAAACCGCTGTCGCGATAAGCCACTATTCGTCCTCTGTCGAACTCCAAGAGCTGGAATGACTGACGTATTCTGCGACGAGGCATCAGGAAACTTCCCACGCACAGGTCCGGCAGCACAACACATTTCCACTTACACCCTGCGCACATGATTTGCATATGCCCTGCAATGCTAATCGTTTGCATGTCCTTTCGCGGGCGACGCATGCTGCGAATTTCAGGCCAATCGGATGCGTTCTTGGTGTTGCATTTTGGGTGACCAGCAGTATAGTTAAAACAAAAAAATAGTTATTCGGCTGAAATAGTAGGCTGTAATCAATCTATAGTTATTAGGCAATTGAAGAAAGTAAAAGACGCTGTTGATATTTTAAAAATATGTGTCACAATGGAAGGCCCAGATCCACTACAACCAGGAGGTTCAATTCACCTGAATTGCTTCAAAGATGATCTGAAGTGACTTGTTACCGTTACGAGGAAGCTGACACAAGTCATGTGTGGCTGCAAAAGCAGGCGTAAACTACTGTTAACTTCAAATCAAAGAAAACGTAGATTTCAGGGGGCAAAACAGCATGTCTCATGGACCACCAAACAATGGGAAAATGTTCTTTTCAGTATTGAAACAGAATTTTGCTTTAATGTTAATCGGAGCGGTGCCTATGTAAGAAGATTCAAGCATGAAGAATTCCATCCAAGTTTCTTAGTGACTACTGTTAAGCATCCAGTGATGGTTATAGTTTAGAGCTGCATGTGTGCACATGTCGTTGGAAAACTCCATATTGTCGATGGTATGGTAAATGCCCAGATATATTAGAAAACAAGATACTACCATCGTCTAGAAGACTTTATAACAGCAATTTCATTTTTCAAGATGACAGTGCTCTCTGTCATTGTGCTAAAGTACTGAAAAAGTGGTTTCAGGAAAGAAATGTTCAGCATCTTGATTAGTCACCGACTTAAACTCGATCAAATATTTGCGGTTCAGAGTGTCGTATGAACTATCAAAAAAGAAGCCAACCACCAAATTTCAATTCATTGAACATGTAATTCAAATTTGGAATCATATTGTTCAACCCAATCTTTTACAAAATCTTGTTCACAGTATCCTACCAAGATACAAAGCTGTGATTAAAGCTTAAAGGCTGGGCAACAAAATATTAGGTACATTTTATAATTTTACTTCATTTCTGTATTTAAATGCTATTTCATTCCTTATAAATTACAAAAACGATTTCTTGTTGTAAACCTAAGTATTATATGAATGATCCTTTTCATAATAATTTTGGCTTGGTCATGATTTTTCTAATGTATCTTAAGAACAGAAGTAGCAACAAAAAAAAAAGAACTAATTTAAAATCTCCATTAAATTTTGCATCTAATAACATATAAATGATGAAATAACTATGAAAATTAGTTAAACAAATAGTTAAACTTAAAAATTCATGGTTTTTGCAGGTGCGGCAATACATTTGCACACCACTGTAAGAGGCACAAATGCGAGTAGTTGTTCTTGAAGCGATAGAGATTTAGCCTGCCCCAGTGTATATGGTTATCAAGTAGTTATATGGCACCTACTAAACTGCAAACACATGTTAGTATTGAAATCAGAAGGAATATAATGACAGCATTTTTGTCAAACGGATGCTTGCGGAAAAAACTTTCATGTTAAAATTGCCAAAGCAGATCCTGAAAATGCAACAAATTCATCTTACCAATTTGAACTATTGCATATGACTTCCTGGAGAACTGCATATGATTCCAGTATTGTGAAACTGTGCACTGAACATATTGCAATGCATGTGCTGGAAAAGGAGTTTCATCAGAAAGCCGAGGCTGTGCCATTGTCAATACCACAGTGTAATTTATTTGTGATCTGGCAAAAGACATCGAGTGGGAGCTTATTTCTCAGCTGCATAAATGGAATTTCTTTTCATTACAGTTAGACAAACCTCCAGACATTAAAAAGTTAGCATAAAAGCAAATTTTGATCAGACTTATACAACAAGTGAGAATATCAGTAATTTTATAAAAATGTGGAATCAACTAGAAAATATGCGTGCACTGATTGTAGCAAAGAAATGTGTCCTTCATAGACATGTTCTAGCAGTCAAAACTGTTTGCTGTCTCTTTTAAAAGATGTGTTTATGAAGCAGTGCAAATATTTAATTATATGAAAAGTCAGTCAGTACAAAGAGTATTATTCCCAATTCAGGGTGTCTACCAAATTTGGGAAATGCAATTTCATGACCAATTAACAATTTTCATGACCATTTTTAAAATACCTCTGTATATATATTTTACATGGAAAAAGTGCCCCTTCTCTTCTTGTGGTAACAAAAATTTGTGTCTAAAGTAAGTTGAAATACTCACCACTGTGCTACACGATTTCATCACACACTTTCCTTCAACATTTGCACCTGAGAAATGTCATAACTTGAATAAGCAACATAATTTAAATTTCCAAAGTGACCTCAAAATTTTGTACATATATTTCTATCTTAAAACATTTTTTGCTCTAACAATTTCTTTGTTTCAGAGAGCACAAATGCACTTTTTTTTAACACTTGGATCGTTAGATGGATATTCACGCCTGATGTGGCCAGTCATGAATAGCTTAGATTGTTGCCAGAAAATGAACAATTATTAAAAATAAATTCATGACCCTAAAGCAAAATTTGTGACTTTTTTTCATGACAAATCGACACTCTACAATTATATGTGAATGCACAGCAATGAGACTGAATTTAAAAAAATAAATAAATGGAAAAGCAGTAAATATTACATGAATATATTTTATTCCAAGTACATTTTCTCCTGTGATAATAAAAGGGCAACAGCCAACAAACAGGACTTTTTTTTTTTTTAGATTGGAGGTTTAACGACCACCGTGAGCAACTCAATGGGCTATAAGCAGTCGCCCGTCCCTAATTTAGGGTCACTGGTACCAGAGAAGGGAGAGAGCCAGTGCCGCAAGACAAACACAACATCCATGCCTCACCGGGATTCGAACCCGGACCTCTTTCGGACGAATGATCAGAGGCCATCGCTCAGACCACTGCGCCACCGGGGCGGCAAAAACAGGACTTGCAGAGGTCATCTTTTGGTATGGAATGAAGAGCTGATATCATAGTTTTTTTTTTTTTTTTTTTTTTTTGATTGTAGGTTTAACGACCACCGTGAGCAACTCAATGGGCTATAAGCAGTCGCCCGTCCCTAATTTAGGGTCACTGGTTCCAGGGAAGGGAGAGAGCCAGTGCCGTAAGACAAACACAACATCCATGCCTGACCGGGATTCGAACCCGGACCCCTTACGGACGAATGATCAGAGGCCAGCGCCTTAGACCACTGCGCCACCGGGGCGGCATATAGTTTTTTGTACAAGGATTGTCCCAAAACAACCAAGAATGTTTTTATAAGAAAAATTATCCGTTCCTTAATTATCAAGGAAGTGGTAATCATTTTTGAAATACTATCCATTGCATCAAATACAAATATCCCAACGTTCGTCCCACTTTTTGAATGTCTTCTGGAATTCTAAAATGTTGAAGCACCCCTACGTGGCTGTAATAAGTTATTGATCAGTCTCAAATTGTCATCCCTGCAATGTCTAAAAATTTTAAAATGGGGAACAGCCAGAAGTCACATTGAGACAAGTCTGGACTATATGCAGGTTGGAGCATCAACTTAACATTCATTTTCTCCAAATAAGAAACGACAGAACTAGCTATGTGCGGCCTTGCACTGGGTCCCACATGAAAAGAAAGGGGGAACCCAATTTCCCCATTTCTTTTTACGAACAAACTTATTTCATGCCCAAATGCTTGGTTAAAATTCTGCGATGATTTTAAAATGTGAACCATACCTTCCATATCTCTAATTGATACGTGTCAGTCTTCCTGTAAAATAACACTTATTGTATTGATGTTTACCTCTGTAACTCATTGAAGGTCTTCCTCCATGAGCGATTCAAGCCACCAACTCGTGACCATTTATAAATTCTTTATGCCATTTGTAAATTGTTGATTTTCCTAGACATTCATCTTTATAAGCCTCTTGCACAAGACTGAAAACATTTCTGACAGACTTCTTAAGTTGACAGCGACGCATGCGTGATAAACAAGTGTGGCCGGTTGCTATGCTTACTACGACTACTGTTTTTTTCGAGACTCGTGCCAAGGTCAATTGCAGTACTGCGCATTTTTTATAAATCAAAATCGGGGGGGGGGTCCGATCACACATTGTATATATACATAAATATACAATATTATATCATCATTGCCAACTATTATCTCCCCAAGTTTCTTCCACAATTGTGTCTTGAGTCTGCCTCCTCCAGTCACTCCGGCAGGCTTTCGAATTTCATCCATCCATCTCCGATGGCATCCTGTCTAAAATTTTGGTTGTCCATCGGTGGTCCGTTCTTCTGGCAACATGTCCATACATACTGTATAAGGTAGTTTGGGATTCCCCTTGCCCTACACACACGCAGGAGTGAAGCAGTTGCTGAGGCGCGATCTAACAGGCACCTCTGTTGGTGAATTGTGGAACTTAGTGAACACAACTGTAAAACTATGATAGATGGGACAGAAATGTAAATTACAAAGTTGTAGAACTGACTTTGCTTATTAGGAATCGATATCGCTGTTTTATTAAGTACACATTATACATGTGTTTGCATTCGATGAAAAATTACAATCTTATATGATTAAATTTAGTTGGTTCACATCATTATATTCCCAAAAAGTGTGTGTGTGTGTGTGTGGGGGGGGGGGGGGGGGGGTTCCTTTACATTAAGGATCCCAGACTCTGAAGTTCTGACCACTCAGTGGTTATGCCTATGGTCTGCTGGAGAATAGGATGGGTAGGTGGGGGTGTACACACCTGCTTTCATGCCAGAAATTGTTGCACACTGACTGCTATGTCTGCATTATCGTAAAGAGGGAACCATTACCTGTTTTGTACTCTGGCATGATATGAACAATCCTCTTCCACAATTGTTCCAAACTGGAATTGTAAGCATTGCTAGTGACAGCTATACCTTCAGGAATGAACTTGTGGGGCAGAATTACCTTGCAGTGTCATAAAAGAACACATTGGTCGCCCCGGTGGCGCAGTGGTCTAAGCGATGGCCTCTGATCATTCGTCTGAAAGGGGTCCGGGTTCGAATCCCGTCAGGCATGGGTGTTTGTTTGTCTTATGGCACTGGCTCTCTCCCTTCCCTGGAACCAGTGACCCTAAATTAGGGACGGGCGACTGCTTACAGCCCATTGAATTGCTCACGGTAGTTGTTAAACCTCCAATCATTAAAAAAAAAAAAAAGAACACAAGCAGCATCTTGATTTTGGACTTCTGTAACCTGATCTTCTTTGCTTGAGTATGACTGTGGCACTCTGAAGCTTCGTTTCAGGAACACAATGAAAACATTCAGTCACCTGCCACAAAGCATTGTGGCAGGTGATCTTATGACAGTGAGAAAATTTTGCAGTCTCCAGGATGTCTTTTGTGTACTCCACTTATGCATATTTTTGGTCATCTAACAAATTACATGGAACAAAACAAACACACACACACCCTTCCCCATCATGCGCTAAAATTGATGAATCGTCTTCTTATTAACGCCTAGCTCACATTCTAGCATTCTCAAGGTCACACAATGATCAATCACTTTTTATCCTTTTGCGAACTTTCTTGACGAGCTCAGAGGTGTGCAGTGAAATAAGGCATCTGAGCATTCCCACCTATCCTTGAAATGTGCATACCATCAGAATATTTATGCACAAGATAAGGCAATTAGCCCCATACACATCAAGCAACAACTCAACCCGTCTCGGATGCGGTTTTACAGACTTACTTTCTTTTTTTTTTTTTTGATTGGAGGTTTAACGACCACCGTGAGCAACTCAATGGGCTATAAGCAGTCGCCCGTCCCTAATTTCGGGTCACTGGTTCCAGGAAGGGAGAGAGCCAGTGCCGTAAGACAAACACAACATCCATGCCTCACCGGGATTCGAACCCGGACCCCTTCGGACGAATGATCAGAGGCCAACGCCTTAGACCACTGCGCCACCGCGGCTTACAGACTTTCAAACAGAACCGGATGTCCATCTTGTGACAGTGTTCTATAGAATGACATTGCTGTGACAATGTTCTATAGAATGACATTGTGTACAGCATAAATAATCATATTTCCTATTCTCACACAAACGCTGTTGCCCCTGCATAGCAGATAGATGACATAAAAAAAATCATGCTTTCCCGACCTGCGTTTTACTGGGATTTAAAAAAATAAAAATCAGTCTCATTACTTAATTGCCGCACTTCAGCACAAAGTCCAGCATTTGCACATGGAAGTCAGGTAGCTATCAGTTTGTTAAATTGAATTATGACAACAGATTTAGAGATATTAATTTGATCACCTAAAAGTACCTTACCAACACATTCATAAAATTACGTGGTCTGTCATTGCAAAGAAAAAAAAAATTTTTTTGAAAGATAAAAATTTTTTTTTTTTTTTTTTTTTTGATTGGAGGTTTAACGACCACCGTGAGCAACTCAATGGGCTATAAGCAGTCGCCCGTCCCTAATTTAGGGTCACTGGTTCCAGGGAAGGGAGAGAGCCAGTGCCGTAAGACAAACACAACATCCATGCCTCACCGGGATTCGAACCCGGACCCCGTTCGGACGAATGATCAGAGGCCATCGCTTAGACCACTGCGCCACCGGGGCGGATAAAAAATTTATCACTGTTACAAAATGGACTTTGACACAAAACAATCTACACTGTTTTCCAGTTCTTAATTATTTTTATATTCAAAACTAAAGGTAATTTGTAAATAATCTTTACAGTATATACAAAAGATTTGCAAATAATTTCTTTCCCTGTAAATGATAAGTAAGATCTAGATTCAAAAGTACATTAACTGTAGGAGAAAAACCAGTTGTTTTTCATACTAGGTTTTAAAAATATGATGAAAATCACTTCAGACAGTAAACGTAAAAATTTAAAGAAGTTGCTTTACATTTTATGGTACATTAGGTAAATATTTTCACGCTTGAGAGGAGCAATTGTGGAGCCATTACCTCTCAGCACTAAACACCTACACCAAACTGGGTTTTCAAACCATGCAGCAATAAAAACAAATTGCAAAAACTTTATTAAATGCTGTCATTGCAAAGAAAGATTCTGTCTTTGGACTATTAAAAAAAAATCTACCCAGAATTTGTTTTTTTTTTCACATAGAAAACTGATGAGAAATATATTTAGCTGTAGTCTTTTTTTTATTATTATAGGGTGGGCATAAACACAATATTGATCTTGCTACAGTACAGTATGGGAACTATTTTTTCCTAATCATAATTTTACTTATGTTTTTCTTTTTTCCAGCTCTACATGTATGAATACCTTTACAGATTATTGCAATTTTATGAGTTTGAACAAATTTCTCTATCACCTTAAACTGTGAAACTCTGCTCTGTAAAGTAGTATTAAATTTCAAGCCATTAGTCAGCTGCAGAGGGTTAGCATATAACACAATGTTTCTCCCATTTCATTTAGCATTCTACAACCTCCACATTTTTGGTTTAATGACCACCATGAGCAACTCAAGTGGACTATAAGCAGTCACCTGCCCTTAATTTAGGGTCACTGGTTTCAGGGGGGGGGAGAGCCAGTGCCTTAAGACAAACACAACATCCATGCCCCACCTGGATTCGAACCCAGACCCATCTCGGATGAGTGATCAGAAGGCATCGCTTAGACCACAGCACCTCCTCAATTATTATCCAAGACTATAGGGAGTTGCCCATCCATAATTTAAAGGTACTTGTTCCTCAGAATAAAGAAAGTCAGCACTCAAGCCTTATTTGGAACCCATATCAAGCAATTAGCCAAAAACAGAGCCCATGCCTCTGATGAATTCACGGGGCAGGAAGCTGAAAATAATTACACAAGTTCAGTACTGGTTTCGGTATCACAGACTGTTTCATGTTAACGAGTGTTTATTATTTCTTTTGATAACTCACTGTCCAAGTTTTCTGATCCATTTCTTTAGATTTCCTGGCTTTGCAGTAACAATCTGAAATATTTTTTATATATATTCTGCAGGAAAAAAAAAAAAAGATATGTACAACTTCAATTTTAAAACTGTCAATCCATTAAAATTTTGCAACTTGGGTACAAAAAAAAAAAGGGGGGGGAGAATTCACCCTATGATTTTTTATAACCTCATTTGCTGTCCATGTTTTATGAAAACATTTTTTTTTTATCTTATGGAATCTAAGTGGAGTTTTATCATTTTGAGTGCCAATTTGCTTGAAAGGTATTTAAACCAGAAAATGTGATCTTTGATGTCAGGAAGATTATGTTATTTGAATGTGAAACCCTTGGATTTGCACATTTTGATTAGAAAAAATACTTTCCTTGTAACAGGAAATTTACACATTTATTTGAAAGCAAATCTTTACAAATCAGTTTATTTGGCTAGAAATCACAATTTTTGGCTTTGGAGAAATTGCTGCCTCATTTGAAAGTAAATTTCTTGTAATCAGTTCAACCAGAGAAATGCAATTTTTGCCCTTCATTAGAATGGGAATCCCTTGGACTTTATCCAAAGAAACATGTTTTCATCGCAGTGGGAAAAATATGTCACTATTTGAACATGATTTCCCAGTGGATTGGGGATTATGGTGGTATTTCAGCAGTATTTCTGACAGCAGAAAAATTACATTACTGGGTGTATATGTTTTTAGCAGAAAGATTATATAATCATTTGTACAATTGGTACTTTGTGCTCTCTGCCTCTGCAGTGTCCTCTTCCTCATAACTTTGATGTTTTTCTTCCTGCACACTTTTGATTTCTTATCTGTTAAAGCCTGGTCTGGTCTACTCCACAATTTCCCTCATTCAGCCATTTAGTAATGTCCTTTTCATCAACTTCTCCTCCTGAAAGCTTGTGGAACACGTCAACGAACACAGCATCTGGAATTGACTGGCTCATGTCACTCAATGCAGACTCCAACTCAAAGTCAATTGATGGCCACACTTTTTTACAACACTTCAGTATGGTAGTGCTCTCCACAATGCTTCTGCTGTTTGGAAAACATCATCACACAGGTTGATCCCTTTCGACGCCTTCAGCATAGCTTTGTTGTCACATTCATCCAACTGAGGTAAGAAGCCATGTTGGTAGTGGTGCTCAATTGATTCCAAAATTTCCTGATCCGTAAGTTGAATCAAAGCTGTCACATTGGGTGGAAGAAAGAAAGCTTGTATATCACCTCACTTCAGATACAAGTCTCAGAGATGACTGGGAGTGTTATAAATTAGGAGGATGGCTTTTAACAGAAGTTTCCATTTCTTCAGTTTTACCTTCACAGCTGGTACAAATTTATCATGGAACCACTGAGAGAAAATTTCTGAGTCCATTCAGGCCTTCTTTTGATCATGATAATCTACCAGTAGTGTACTCATCTCGTTGTGTTGAAAACATCATGGCTGTTGGACTTTTCCAATCACAAGGAGGGGAAGTTTAAGACTCTCATCAGTGTTACAACATGCCATCAATGTGATGTGTTGTTTTTGTTGTTTATACCTATAAGCTTCCTTCTCGTTCTTGGCAGCATTTTGAAGAGAGGTCTCATCAGCATTGTACACTGCAGCAGGAATTAGTTCTTCCTTTATCATCTTCTTTAAACTCTTCTGCATATATTTTGTTTGCTGAGTGACTTTTTCCTATGACCGTCAGCTGCCACAGTCTTTTCTTCCAGTTTGATAGCCAGCCCTCGCCTGCTGCAAACTGTTCACGGCTGCTAAGTTCTTTGTTAAATAAACTTCACTGCTTTTTCTTTGATTATTGGACCACTCACAGGAAATCCTCTACTGCATTGCTGTATGAACCATCTGTAAATGGCTGCATCAAGTTGATCATTCTCACCCTTTTGCATAATCTTCCATTTGCCCAACTCACTGTTCATTTGGCTCATGTACTATCAAAGTTGATTCTCTTTAATGTTTATGTCATAAACAGTAGCATATTCAATGTTGTACTCAGCAGTGATGGCTTTTTTGGGAATAACCTTGCTTTAACTTCTCTTAAAATTTCCAATTTCTGAGCAAGTTCTAACGTGACATTTTCTTCTTGAAGCCATAATTGAAGGCTACTATGCTATGCTGACTGCTTATCCTGCACTTCAAAATATAAACTAAAACCTTTCACACATGTTTGGCCGGTGTGCTGTCACAGCGCCACCTGGGTAGCAACACAAATGGTCTAAAAATAACCCATGTTTTTGACTTCAGCAGGATGCGTAACCCCACCTTTTTTACGTCAGGCCAGAGTAGCAAGAGTCTACAGTATCAGAGCACCTGTTCCACACCACCTACAAAACTTTGAATTGTGTCTCCAAGGCAGGCTGAATCTACTGTTTTCTGGGCCCCCAGTAAACTCTTTGCCCACCGTCAGTACAGAACAAGGTGTACCACATGATCGATGTTTAATATTCTTCAGTTTTAAAGCTTGATTTATGTAAAAAAAAATTCCCATTTGAAAAAAACAGGAGGGGAAAGGGGGGGGCAGGATTCACTGCATGTTTGTTATGCATGTGCTTTTTCCAGCAGCGCTTGATACACTGCCTAAGACAAGCTACAAGCTCCTTTAGAATTATCGTAACTTGAATATTCAGTTTTCACTTACATGGAACATATAATAACAAGAAAACAAAGAGAAAGACACAAATCATGATAGCACAAATTTTTATTTGTTTCACAAGCATTAATCATTCTTAAACTTTTTCAATCAAATACTTGACTTTCACTTTGAAAACCAAGTGCCAATTTAAAACACACTTTTCAAGCTTAGTATTCACATAGCTGAAGTCCAATGCACACGTCATTCGCTTAACATTCTAATACTTTCCTATAAAAATTTTACTGTTTTACCAAAATTTAAGACTGATATCATCAAATGACACACAGAAGAATAAAAGTTACACAACCTACATAACATAAAAAAACAATAAAAAAATTCAATGAAAACACAAAATTTGGTTAATTGTTATCATTAGCAACTTATAGCTGGCATTAATGAAATAATTCATTTGAAGAGCATGACAAAATGAAGAACAGCTGAAAATATAACCACACATGTTTCTACAAGTTTAAAAACCACTCCACCAGGAGATGCAATCAAAACACCTCAATGTATTTTCTTGACGTTCAAACTGATTCCAACTTCTTGCAGTTCAGTACTTGGTTGTTTTCCAGTCACATAATCTAGACAGATGATATTTCCATTTCAGTCATTTGATAGAGCAATTTGTGTGTAGCACACAATGTAGTTTAATTTCTGTTCATCTTTCTCCACATATGGCTGAAATAGCTGCATGGACATCAACCTTGCCGTTAAAATGGTTGACGACTTAAGTCGCATTTGCTGCGCCAACAGATCCTTCCGTTTCGTAATTATGAACTCCGGTGTCTAGGGCTAAAATATGAACCCCAGTAATTTTGGGCGCGAGTATTATGACCACCAAGCTACCAGGGTGACATCAGATTTATTATTAACTTACTAATTTTACACACAATTTCCTAAAATTATTTATTAGCTTACAAAAGAATAATTAGAAATTTAGCAAACTTTTGGAAAATTAACAATGCTTAAACAAAATCCCTCCCTTCCTAACAAAAATTTAAATTATTCTGTTTATTCTTGTAATGATAAAATTGTGAAAATAAACAATGAAAAAAATTCAATAAAATAATAACTGCCAATGAATAAACGTTTGAAAAATGTATACACATTTCTTTTTCAGAGGAACATTTTGTTAAGATATATAGTATGTCTTGGTTCTAAAATAAACCTTCAGATATGGTATTGGATATGCTACCAGCCATGTCAGTTTTTTTACTTTTGTATAATTCAAAGTAACAGGTAAATGCCGACTTTCTCCTCCTCTATTAATTCAAGCAATATAAACCCATCCTATGTAAAATGCAGTTTGAAAGATTCCTCAAGCAAATAATCAAGGAACTATTATTAATGGCTTCTGAAATGTTAGAGAGTCAACGGAGCTATTAAACTGTGACGAATGAGTATGTAATTACACTTGCACTGCATTATCAGCAATAATGTGAAGACAAATCAAAATCGGTCTTCACAGTTTACCAGAGGTATGGTAATGTTACCATCATTTTAGTACAAATGAAAATTTTGAAATATTTTTAATTTCTTTCATGATTCCAAAATTGTCATTTCTCTATAGTTGGTGTTAATAGTAAGAGAAATATGGGTAAGATTTTTGTGGTTCCAGACTGTTGCTTGATGTGACACAGAAAAGAGAAGTTAAATACAATATTGCCACTTCCTGAAGAATTATAAAAAGCATTCACTTTTCATTTGCATATTTGAAAATGCCCATAAAATTAGCAAACACGAAAATATTTGCACTTGTATCAAACATACAACCTATTTATATCAGTACTAGTTTGATCTTAAATGTGCACTGCAGTGGTTAACTATTGCAGGAACAGCCCACAGTAAATTTACAAAGAGACATGGCTTGAAATCAGCCCATGTGGCAATTTTATGAACAGATCAAGCTTACGATTGTGGGCTGTGTTTCTCAGATTATAACTGGATGTGGCACAAGTATTAACACAGAAATATGTGATGCTGTTCATGGGGAAACAATACACAGGAAGACTTTGCAGTTTTACAATTGAAAACTACCTGTAATGAATTGACACAATTTTGCTACACGTAGCTTCACATGTAAGCGAGTGGCTCAGCAGTAGTATTGTACTTCTTCTGCTTATTGTATTACGCAACTACCCAATTCTAAACCTTGCTAACCCATTAGATTATATGCCTGGAAAATTACTGTAAATGATGGTGTCTTATATTTTGACCACAATTTTCTGATCCTCTCAAAATAGGGTAAACGTTTTCATATCTCGAAAGGAATAATCAAATCATATACTGACAGAAATGTCAAAGAATGATGCTGGTTTTACTTTGACACCTTATTAATGAAGAAAAAAGCTACCTTGCAAATTATACTGAAGTAAACATCCATAGCATAGTAAATAACACAGTGGTAGGATAAAGACTGACTAAAGTTTTGAAATCTGGTGACTGGAGATATTTGTACCTGCATTTCTAAGAATGGAATTGGAACTAAACGGTTCGGCATTAGTATTTCCATGTGGGTATCGGAGACACAAATGCTGAACAGATAATAATAACCATACAGTGAACACAGTTCAATGCAAATTTAAAGAATCTGCAAAGCTTAATTTATGTTCAAGAAAAACTATGGAATGTCACTATATTGGGACAATCATGAAATGTGATACTATGACAATGAAGTGAAGAAGGCTTTACAACACAAGTTGGATAGATGACTAATGGATTAAAAATGGAAAACTTTCACTGCGGAGGTTTTCCGATTATGTCATTTTTTTTTTTCGGACATACACAAAACTTGAGCTGATACCACTTCCTCACAGACAACCCATAATTACAACTGTAATAAATCTGAAAGTATAGGAACAAGTTATTCTGCTAGCAGAAAGGATTTTATGTAATGCATCAAAAAATTCATTGCAAATGTAACTTTATTCTATCCTATATCAATGCTTTTCAATCTCAATGTTCTTTAAAATCCTGGAATTCGGAGATAATTTTAATCTTGTCTGTAGCAGAAAATAATTTATTGTTCTGGAATGATTTTGGATGTTTGAAATGAAGATATAGAACATCTCTATGATTTACATGCAAATATCATAAAGCATTTTGGTTCAACAGAATAGTAACAAGGCTCAGAATTTGTTTACAATAGCACAACGAAAGGGGGAGACTTATTAGTTACTACTTGTTCATTGAATATGACTTCAATACCAAACCAAAACAAAATTTCAACAAGTATCACCCCTTAATTTATTTCTTGAATGAAGTTTATCTGGTTTTACTGAAACATGCACTTCATGAGTTGTTATTGTTTCTGCCGCCAGTACTATAGGAAACAAGATTACGGTTTTGCACTCCAAGAAAGAAAAAAATTAAAAGCTGCACTTGATGCAAGAGAATCCTATGTGCCACTACTAATGCTTTACAGAAACTCAAACTGATGCAGGGACCTCACCTCACAAAAACAATATATAAAAAAATGTACACTAAAGGGGGCACCTCAAAGAAAAATCTACCCTGTACATGCTATGTTAAATTGTTCTACACACATTTTCTGAAAGACTATTATTGCAAAGCTTTAGCTAATATATGCTGCAGCTCTGATTTTAAAAAATTGGTTGGAATGTTTAAAATTCATATATTAGTTTTATTTTTTTGCATTCAAAATCTTGAAGACCAGAACGCAATAACAGGCTTTGAGAAAATGTGTATAGAATGAATTAACATTGCAAGTATAGGATAGATTTTCCCTTGATATACCCCTTAACAGTGCAGCAATAACATATAATAAAACAATTGCTGGCAAAATTATATATTAATGCATTAATTTGTGCTTTCTGAATGTAAAACTATGTTATTGCTTCCTTTATAACATATTATATATATATCAGGTGCATGCTTATTAAAAGGTAAACAAATCTTGTTAAACTATGGATTTTGCTTTTATTCCCACACTACATTTTAGCTCCACTGATACGTATGCTTTATATTTTGTGAAAAACTCATTTCCACATAATTTTATGAGCGAATAAAATTAGAAAACACCTCGACATCAAGTTCTTTTAATTATCTCAAGAATCCGTTGAATCTCATTTTGGAAGCTGACAAGAGCCTTCAAGGAGAAACAAGTTCAGCATTATCATAAAATATGGATATGTCTCCAGTGCAACACTAGTGTGTCTGCACATCTCCACAAGCCAAACCAGGGCTATTGCACACTAACTGGCAATATCTGAATATAGTTGAAGTAGACAAATGTATGGTTCAAGTGCAAAAAAACCCCCAAAAAACCATGCTATCTTAAATCCCTTAATTTTTTTTGAAAGGGCAAATTGCACTAAAGTATGCAAGACAGATAATTTTTTGTGTGGGGGGTGAAATTCCAGTTACAGAAGAGATCAAGCAAACACTGAAGAACAAAGATACATCACTCAGAGACCAGTGTATAAAGCTTATACACTTAACAGTGCAGCCGTTGAATAATATGCAAAACATTGTAAAATTATTTCAGTAAAAAATTAAGATAGAAATTGCCCTACTTTTTTTTTTTTTTTTTTTTTGATTGGAGGTTTAACGACCACCGTGAGCAACTCAATGGGCTATAAGCAGTCGCCCGTCCCTAATTTAGGGTCACTGGTTCCAGGGAAGGGAGAGAGCCAGTGCCGTAAGACAAACACAACATCCATGCCTGACCGGGATTCGAACCCGGACCCCTTACGGACGAATGATCAGAGGCCAACGCCTTAGACCACTGCGCCACCGGGGCGGCAGAAATTGCCCTACTTTCCTTAGATGTTAAGAAATAACACCACAGGAACATTAAAGTTAAAAAGTAACAAATATTAAAGTGAAATTGAACAAAAGTGTATTTAATTTATGTTCACTTTTACAGCATCACTTGGGAAACAGGAAGAATTTTTGAATCACAAAAATATTTTTGCCCAAAGAATAGATTGAAAAAACACTGAAATCTCCAATATGACATAAATTAGCATGTTAAATACAATATATATATATATATATATATACAGTAAAGTCTCGATATGAGTATTGGTAAACCGAGTTCCGCTTAATCCAAGGTCATTCGCAATGAAACACAAAAGAAAAAAGTATGCATCATTAAAAAAGAAAATCTAATAAAAAATTCCGTGCGATTTGCATGTGAAAATTTTTGAAACAGAGTAAAAAAAAAAAAAAAAAGGCCCTTTTCAGGTAATTTAAAAGCCAATGTTAGGGACTGTTGAAAGATAGCCAAGGGACAAAACATGCAACCCTGTTGATGTGAAACCCTGGAAAAACCATTGAAGCTAGAGACCGTTTGAAAAAAGAGAAACAGAATAAATTTTGATGCCAACTGGGAAGTTGAAGGGGGAGGAGAGGCCCCTAAAAAGAAGCTGAAAATAGAACAAGACTGGTGTTGTATTAAAGTCTCCCCGTGCAGGTGTTCGTCTACTGGCGCGTAGGTGTTTTGTGCAGCCTACAGAATGTTTGATTCATGTATCAATATGTTCTGATAATTCGATGCAAGATGACGACAAAATCTAAAACTGCATGGCAAAAAAAAAAAATAAAAAATAAATACAGGTTGCTGTTCCTTTGAATGTGAAGATCGATCGATGCCTTGAAAAAAATAGATGCGGGAGAGAGTGCAAAAATGGTGGCGAATGAATTAGGTGTCGGTGAAGTGACAGTGAGCGATTGGAAAAGGAACCGATTAGAAACTGAGAAGTGGGGGCATCGAAAACTTTTCTGTCGAATCGAAGAGTGCGGGCAAGGGCAATCGAGGAAACGTTTGCGAAAAAGTGAATGTGAAAAGACCAGTGAGGCATTTTTCCTGTGGTTTTCCCAGCAACGACTGAAAGTGAGTCCGATGCTGAAAGGAAAGGCTTTGCATTTTTCCTGTGGTTTCCCCAGCAACGACTGAAAGGGAGTCCGACGATGGAAGGAAAGGCATTGCATTTTTACAGAGAACTGAAAGAAGCTGACAATTTCTTTGCTAGTGGTAGTTAGACCGAAGGGGGAGGGGGGTGGGGTGGGGGTGGAGTTCATCAGCCAGGGGCGCCAACTTCAGCAAATTATTGAGGGGGCAAGTGTGAAGAGATCTGACGTGGGAGGTGCAAATCTTTTCCTTTGCCAGAAGGAAAATGAAAGTTAAAAGGAAGGAGAGGGGGGTGGGGAGATAAACTACAAGATTCGACATATATTTCGAAATGCAATTGTAATTGCTCATCAGCAAATGAACAAGAAAATAGAAATATTCTTTTGCTGAGTATTAAAGTATTAAGACTTAAAAAAATGAAATTCAGTGTGCGATTTTGTAAAAATATCCCGAGAGATTTTGTTTCCAGACATTTACCAAAAATACGGAAAGTTAGCGGTTACTCAAACAAAGAACGAGAAGCGAAAAAAATAAATAGATACATAAAAGCACTAGATATTATATGTTTCTATATTTTTATTTTCACTATTGTTTTAAACATCACAAGAACATGTCGAACAAAATACGGGGCTGACAATGAAGTTTCTTATCAAATAAGCGATGCTTTATATGGGAAAAAAGTTTACTTATTTTGTTATTTATAAATTCTTCGGAAATAAATCGATTTAGCCTCATGAGGTGGAGCCTGGTCCACTTTATAAAGCCAAGCGAATATTTAATTTGCAAGACAAAAAATACTGGGCGAGCACTGTCCCCGTAGTAAAATTATTAGGGGGGGGGCAAGAGGTTCGACGCGTATGTCGTCAGCCAACCCATCTGTGACAAGAAACTTGAAACTTTCTAGAGATTTTGAAGCAGCAGATTCCTTTCACACAAAACTCAAAAACTTAGTGCTAACTGGAAAGTTTATTGCTGAATAATTGTACAACTGTGATGAAACGAGCTTTAACTTTAAAATGCTACCTAGCATATCTTTAGTGTCTCAATCTGAAACATCAGTGCCCGGCTTCAACGCGAGGAATGAATAACTGTTATGACTTGTTCCAACGCGTTAAGAACTCATAAATTGCCTTCAGTGGTTATCGGGAAATCTAAAAACCACGGGCTTTTAAAAACGTCACAATTCAGGGTTTCCCAGTATCTTACAAAACCAGAGAAAAACGAGAATGAGCAGGAAGATATTCAAACAGTAGTTTCTTGAAGAATTTGTGCCCGAAACTGAAAAATATTTGAAGGAAAACAACCCACCTCAAAAAGCGATACTTTTAATTAATAATGCCCCACAACACCCTGATATCGAAGATTTGTCTACCAGGAAGATAAAGGCCACGTTTCCCCCTCACATTACCAGCCCATCCAGCCAAGAGACCAAGGGGTGATTAATAACCTCAAACAGAATAGCATGATGAACAAGCAATTACTGGCACATATTTTAAATGAAACCGATAGAAAAGAGTTCTTGACAGTTAAGAAATTTTTCTAATCAAGGATGTGATTTATTTATTGGCTTGCAGAATCATGGGCACAAATCGGATCCAAGACGTTCATGAAATGTTGCCGTGATCTGCTCAAAAATGAAAAAGAAAATGATGACTTGGATGATGAAGAAAACGCTGGAAAAGATGATCTCACAAACCTATCAGGTAGTTTTACAGATACTGAGATGCGAGAATGCACCAACAAATTGTGTGACTGATTGGCTTTCTAGCGATGACCAGGAAGAAATTACCGATGCAGCAATTATTCACATAGTTACTAATGAAAAGGGTTTGGAATCGGATGAAGAAGGAACTAACTGTGTATAAGAAAAAAAAATCTCATGTGGAAGGTATGGCAGCACTAAAGACTTCCCTCAGGTATGTAGAGCAGCAACCGGAATCATCGCCAGTTGATGTTATTTTTCTAAAAAGATGGATAGACAGCGCTGGAAAAAAAAAAAAAAAAAAAAGATGCTCCTTGGAAAAGCAGAGAAGACATTACATATTTTTTTTAGTTGTTAATATGACGTAAGTCAGTCTTTGTTTAATTCATTTTTGCTAACATTTCCATTGATCATTAAAAATTGTTTCTATGAGTTTTAGGTTAATATTTAACTACCTTTTTTGTTCAGAATCGTGCTCGTGTTTCGAAATTTCGCTTAATCCAAGGTGGTTCCGGAGACTCTACTGTGTATATATATATAAACATAGCTGAATATTTTAAGCTGTACATAATGCTAGATTTTGACTTGACGGAACAGAGAGAAAACAAGAGCAAAGCCGGATAAAATTACATTAATAGAAAGTGCACAGACAGAACATTTCCAAATTTCCTTTTATTCCATAAAATCATATATGCACTGGTCAATTTCATAAAATAGTTTTATCTGACTTAAAAATTTGCACGGTCCTGCAGAAACCAACTGAGTTAAATTCTGCAGAGGTAATGCTTTTCCTCACTAAAATGTAGAAGACTAAATAAACAAAAGGTAAAGACAAAATAAACAAGACGTATACAGATTTTGTTACTTTTTATCTGTACATTGTACTTACAAATGTAAATAAAAATAGATATATTATAGTTCCAAAAGATTATTTAATTGACAGTACTTAAAAAAAAGAATATCGTTTTTCAAAAACGTGAATATATAAAATCATATGTGCAGCAGAATGCAACTGGTAAATGTAATTAAAATTAGATATATAAATATAACATACAAAGACTATTTTAAATTTAAATAGTTGATGCACATGATGTTCAAAGCCCCATGAATCATAGTAATCACAAAATTGAATGAAAACTTTTTCATTTATTTTTACTAGTACACATATTTCTGATCTCTTTATGTCTACCACTGATTGTTATTAGAGATACACCACTGACTTTGAAAATTAAGTTTTAATTAAACTGTTTGTAAAGTAGTATTGCCATAATCCAAAATAAAGGATTTTAAATTTCAATAACCTTACTTTTGACTGACTGTTAAAACAGTGAAGGCAGCCATTTCTTGTGACCTTAATTAATCCCTAATTCATTGCTGTACTTGATTAATCAACTTAAAAGAGCAAGTGGAAACTTTGTGGATTCATTTACTGAACATACTAGAACTCACAAACATTCTCCAAATAGTGTTCAACAAATAGCATGATGAACAAACAGCTTAAAAAAATGAGAATAAAACAGCAGGATATAGAAAAGGATGACTGCAAATGCACAGGTTATAGATAATGATCTTTTTATATTACTGGAAGTTTTATTTCCAATAAAAAAAATGGGTGGGGGACATAAATTTCATTTATTTTTAATAGACTGATTAATTAAGAGTACTAGGCAATCAAAAAAGTGGCAAGTTACCCTGTTTAAACAACCAATGAAAGTGAAATATAAGAATCTAAAATTTAATTCAAAATTGTGAAATACTATCTCAATAGGTCAGAACATCTACCAGGAAATTAAGCTGACACTCTGAGCAATTAGTAATTACTATTTTCCAGTTACCCCAATATCTAAATATTCTCTGAGAAAATTTAATGTGATTTAAATTATCATGTAAAAGTGTGTCACACTTCAAATTAAATTGCAGGAAAAATCAGTCCCCTTAACGGTGCAAACCTGTTTAACATTTAAATCTGGAAACAGTTCGGAGACTAACTATATCAGCTCGGACAATCTGATTTCATAAGTAGCACTTAATTCTAGTAAATAACATTTATTTTTCATATCTGCATACTGAGATGATGTTCTTGTTGAGCCACACAATTCCCCAAATTAATTAAATTCGAAAAAAAAAAAAAAAAAAACGTTTAAGGCATTCCTTTTTACACACGGTCATAAACTACTATGATAATCATTCTATGTAACAACAAAATGCCTTTATGTAACTTCAGAAATGCAGACTTACTGGAAAAATTATTATTGCAGGGTATTTTGGACTAGGGATTTATTTCTACTGTATCACAAAGGCTCCTCAAAGAACACCTTGTGAACTTTTATTATTATTTTGCACAATTATGAGGGGAAAACTGTACAGGAGATTTGCATAACATTCAAGTAATAACTGTAGTATTAAATTTTGTATTTTCAGCTGCTACAAAGCTAACCAAACAGATTGTTAAAAAACTACTTCCTGCCTTCTGATAATATTAAAACCACTTTCTCAATATTTTCAAAATTTTGTCTGCTAAAAAAAAGTTTACTCATTTTGAACTAATTATTTATTAAAAGTTCTGTTACCTTAATGTTGATATGAGACATACAATCATATACAAGCATAAACCAGTTATGTAGGTATGCAGCACTATATTTCACAGCCCAAAAATCTTATTGTATGCCTAAACAACTCTTGACAAAAATGCTTCAAAAGTCATAATCAGTGCCTTCGAATCTATTATTATACATAAATATTTTAACCCTAACTAATGCCATCAAAACTATGCAACTCTAAAGTATGTATCATGCACACAAAACAGATCGAGTTTATGCTTGGGCAAAAGAGATTTTAAGAAAAATATTAAATTTATTTTTTCACCACCTCAGGATAAAAGTAAAAAAAAAAAAAAAAAACCTCCATAAAGTAAATTTAGAGACTGAGAAGAACGTGCAGCTTTTCCAAATAATTTATGTAAAACATTTTTCTGAAATTTATCTGATAATATCCTATTATAGCTCAATAAATATATTATGCATATTATATTAAAAAACACAATTCTTTCTTTAATTAGCTTTGTCTAAGAGTGGCAAAATTTATGATATAAAAGGAATTTAAAGATCGACACATAAATTTTATAATTTTCCTTTTTATGCAACTAAAACTCATGGTGTGAAAAAAGACAAAACTGAGTTGTAGAGAATTCATTAAAAAATTAATAAAATAAAAAACGAAATGTCTATGCAAAGATGATAATTTATATTTTAAAATATATTACTACCTTCACAAGCAGCAATATCCACTTAGCAAACCTTTCATTAACACATTTACATGAACAAATTAAATAATTTATCAGGCAATGTTACATTCATGTGAACCTAACTTCTAAATTTGCAAGGAATGTACGAGCAGAATTTTGAAAGAAAAAAATTCAGAATATATCAGGCAATGTTACATTCATGTGAACCTAACTTCTAAATTTGCAAGGAATGTATGAGCAGAATTTTGAAAGAAAAAAAATTCAGAATATACCAAGCAATGTTACATTCATGTGAACCTAACTTCTAAATTTGCAAGGAATGTACGAGCAGAATTTTGAAAGAAAAAAATTCAGAATATATCAGGCAATGTTACATTCATATGAACCTAACTTCTAAATTTGCAAGGAATGTACAAGCAGAATTTTGAAAGAATGCAGTGTTTAAGTGAACATCTTATAAAACTGTTAACATTAGATCTTTTTAAATATGGACACACTCTGGCATAAAAATTACTGCTGTTACATCAGCTCAGTTTGTTCTGTCAAATTCACAACTTCATTAAGAAAACTAACTGTCATCATAGTATTTAAAATAGAGCTTTACTCATTAAATCAGAATACGATACAATGAAGGAAAAAAAAAACAAAAAAAAAAAACTGCTATAATACTTATTCATGTCAGTTGTCCATAAGCAGGTATTAAAATTATTAGCCATCACATTTTAAAAACTTGTTTTTGAAAAACAAATGCATTTAAAATTTTTTTCCATACATACAGAACTGGAATTTAAAAGAAATTTCAAAATCTGAAAACAATAAGAATAGTACATACACAACAAATACTGTTTCAAAGAGATTAATGAAGCATCATGCTTAGGAACGAGAAAAGGCTAAATGCAGAATTTCTCTCTGAATTAAAAAAAAAATTATATATATATATAATTTAAACATCAGAAAATGAACAGCACATAATGTGATAGACCCACAATCAGTATTCCTGAAAACAATGTCAGCATTTCCATTAACAACTTCAAAAAAAAAAAAAAAAAAAGGAATATCGCTGATGTAATGAACTGTGATCAATATTCAAACCCCGGTAATTTACGGACCCACGGTTCTGTGATGTTACATTATGATATTTTTATTACACCGTGGCCCACACTTTTTACTGATCTGGCAGCAGCAAAAAACCTTAAAACTGAGGGTGGTAGACATGTGGGTCCTTCGCCGGTTTGTGTGTTTAGCTGATTAGCTACACCCTGGTGAGCTCTTCAGTTGATGAAGGACAAATGGTGGCAAGACTGTGGAGGTGTGTGAGAACCCTCCCGCTTGCTGGGATGTTGATCGGTGACCAAGCTAACCCCTTAAACAGGTGAACTCCTTGACCCCACACAGGGAGCCATCATGACTGAGTCACACCCATGGGGTCCACCCCTCATAGAGAACAGCAAGATTCTCTAAGTTGGTAGCCTCTCTGATGACAAAATCAACCTGCAAGAAAAAATATTTAATTAAGCACATGAATAAAAAAATACTCATGATGGAGACTTAGCACTAAACTTGCACTGAAAAGCAATTCAACAGTAGAGCAACAATCATCAATAAATCAGATCACAAAAGAAAGTCAAGAAATGCACAAAACATATTTTCAGCTCTTTAAAATAACAGAAACTTAATTTATGCTGAAAAGTGTGTTTGGGAATATAAATAAATGTGTGCAGGGATATAATGTAATACTCATGCACAGGGCACATTATGAATTAAGATGCAACATACACAGAGTGATCATTGAATTATGACCACCCCTATTAAAAGTGGATGTCGCTCATTAACCACGATTTCCGAGAGGGCACTGTTAGTTGACCGACATAGCATATATAAGGTGTGAGCAGAGCAGTAGGTGGCAAAATCTGAGCACGATGAGTAAATGGAAGGATTTATTGGACTTTGAGAAAGGATAGATTGTGAGAGGCTTTGACAGCAGGCACCTCAATTTTGCAAACAGCTGAACCGGTGGATTGTTCGTGAGCCACCACAGTTAAAAGTGAATCAGGTCTGGAGTGAAAATGGTCAAACGACCCAGAGGCAAAACTGCACAGGAAAGTGAAAGGTTGAGGTGAGTTCCACGTCCGACAATTTGTACAGGCCAGCAGACGCTCCCAGCTCTACAGTAGACTACGTAATACAAACAGAATACAACAGACAAGGTTTGTACTCTTCCAAGCAAAAAAATTCAAGCAGTTCTCAAGGACTTTTAAAACTTGAATTATCATGTGTGTACTGTCGGCCGATCAGTAGGTAGGTATTTTAGTAATTTAAGACCATTAATCTTAGCTGGGGCAGTTAACTTTGAACTGGCGCCCTGTTTTGGTATTTTTTTAAATCCTTTTATTTTGTGGAATATTTTGAAAGGGTACATTATTTCCGTATTCATCTGCTGGTATGGCACTTATTGTTTGCTTTAACTTTTTATTTTTGATGCATGACTTTGATGCAGCCATGAGACTAAGAGTCCATGCATGAAGCACAAGCAATTAGTAGAAGTTCCACCCTCCGGCAACAACGCTTCCCTAACCCCAGTAAACAGAAGCCCATCACAATTTGCGAATGCATTTATTTTACTCACATGGCTGATGCTTTACTCTGTAGTGATATCATAGCCAAGGTACCAGCTGTCCACACATTCCACTGGGTTGAACACAAGTTCTACGATATTTGATCAGCTTGGTGTTTTTATCAGAACTACACAGAAATCTCCTATACACGTTTTTTAAGCAGAAACAATTATTTAACACATGCTCTTTCATATCATTACTCAAAAAACAAAACAAAAACATTTTTCAAGTACTATTTACAGAGCCTTAAACTTTTTCAAGTACTATTTACAGAGCCTTAAACTTTTTCAAGTACTATTTACAGAGCCTTAAACCTTTTCAAGTACGTTCAAGGAGTGTACAAACCATGAACAGAGGTCAACCCAGACGACATCGTCTCCTAACCATGGTTTGTTGGTGTAAAGATCATGCAACTTGGACATCATACGGAGGGGGAAGCACTGGTCTGCGTGAAATTGACGAGTCACATTTTTTTACTTCCACTGCGTGGATGGTCTTGTACATATTTGGCGCAAACAACTTGAATAACTCGATCCATTCTGCATGGTCTCCATAGTAGTCTCATGGTATCCGGTGGAGGCGGTTGTATGGTGTGGGGCATGTTTACATGGCAGGAACTTGGACCCTTGATGCATGTGGAACAATGTATAACTGGTGCCTACTATCATGAATTGCTTGCTGACTCTATACTCCCAACAATGTTGCACTTTCCCCCAAATGGCAATGGTGTCTTCCAAGATGACAATACATTGAGCCAAATGTCCAATGTTGTGCAGGAATGGTTTAAGGAACACAGTACAGACTTCCACAGTATATCGACAGGCCTCTAAACTCCCCTGATTTCTATCCCATAGAGGCACTTGATGAGTGGTGTATCCTGACACCTGAATGGCATATCAGGTGTCTGGATATACCAGTCACCTCCATACTTGCATTGATGGCAGCATTACAGTAAGAGGAAAAATAAGGACAGAGTGTCTACCAAATTTGGGAAATGCAATTTCATGACCAATTAACAATTTTCATGACAATTTTTAAAAGTTTTCGGTGTATGTACGTACCTATAATATTTTTAACAGCAATATGCCATTATGTCTTAAAAGAAAAGTGTTTATTCCATGTATCCTTCCAGTTCTTACTTACAGAGCAGATACATAGACCTTAATTAGAAAAAGACATACAAAGGCTGCAGACAGTTGAAAGGAACATGGAGAGATGCATGCTTGGTGTAACCAGGAAAGATAAAAAGAGGAACTGATCAGAGTGAAATCCCTGCAACAGGCTGGACATATTGCCAGATGACCACTGATAGACAGCCAAAATTTTAGACTGAATACCAAGGGACAAGAAAAGACCCAGAAAAGACCACATGGGAGGTGGGTGGATGGAATTTGTAAGGTACGCAGGAGTGACATAGAGGACACTGGCTCAGGACAGACTGTTGTGGAAGAAACTCAGGGCAACTTTCATCCAGCAGTGGATTTATAATGGGGATGATATACACTATATTGACAAAAGTCACTGCACACCTAGAAAAGAAACACAACATAGCATTTATTGACATACATCAGTGCGGTGTCGATCCACCCATGGGCCGAGTAGGCCCCCCTCACTTTTATGAGCAAAACAATCGCTGTACAGTGCCTTTCTTGTTTGGAAAACTCACAACATACAGCAGCAGGATAAGATTGAATAATTTCTGCTTATGACATCCTCCCCTCCCAAAAAACAATGGGAGTAGGTCAGCTCCCTTCTTTTTCAGTGTGAATGTGGTCCCTCCTCTCTCTCTCTAACTTTCACCCTCCTCTCATGCTTCAGGACAGGCTATTAATTGCAGCATTTCTAAACCGAGCCAGCGTTCGCAGACTATCTATGGTTCATTCTGTGTCAAATCAACAGAATTTTAATATGAATTTTAACTCACATCTCAGATTTCGATGAAACTTGACACAGAGGTAGCCTACATATAGATGAAGAAAAATACCCAATTTTATTAAAATACGTCGACCCATTTTGAAAATACGACGATGTGAAGTTGTCAAAAATTGCCAAAAAACACCCCACTGCCATAATTTCAAATTGCTGTAGCAACTCTCCTAAGTAAGCTAAAATGATGGAAGAGGTGTCATTTTGCAGCATTTTCCAAGAGCTTTCCTATGATATACAACACAATATGGTTTGAGATGAAAATTGTTTTTCAAATTTAAATTAAAATTAAAATTTTTAATTTATCAAAAAGTGCATCTTCAAATATTTATATGCAACACTTCACATTATTGTTAACTAATTCCCTAAGTATGAAAGTGGGACTGTCACGGGTTCACACCTTTATAAAATTTCAAAAATACATATTTCACTAAAAAAAATGACATTTTTGTAAAATTTATAGATTTAAGTGGAAATATACATAACTTACCCGTAAATAAATCTTCACTTTTTATATATATATTTCTTCATCTATATGTAGGCTACCTCTGTGCCAAGTTTCATCAAAATCTGAGATGGTGGGGTAAAATCACTGTGTTGACTTGACATGGAATGACTCCTTTTTTATTGTTCTGGTCAGCGGCACATTGGGCACATTGTTCTCTAGAGGCGTGAATAGCTTTTAAGTTGTCTCAAACGGTATGGGAGGAACTGACTTCTGTGTATAAATCTGTACCGTATTTTCCTCATTTGCACTCTCAGGTGGCCATTTTCAAAACTTCTGTGACATTGGTTAGGTGGGCAGTCTGTCGTTGTTTTCTCTTAGCATATGCTCAGTTCAGTGTTGCTGATAAATACTCTTCCATACTTATTATGGAGTTTAAGAAAGCGGAAGATTTTCGCGCAAAAATCGCTTCTGGAGAATATGTGCTTGTAGACAATGTAAAGGGGAAAAGCAATACTTGGAAATATTTTAAATTACTGGCCAGTTCTGAAACTAGTCGGCCGGAAAACGTTGTGCAGTGCACTAAATGCAAAAACTTTTTGAGTTGCAATGGCACAAAATTTGGAACATCGCATATTAAGCGGCACAAATCTGTCCCCCCTCCCAACACGCACGAGAGACATATTAGTCTCAGAAATATTCTGAATTAACGTTTATTGTAACAGAATACGTGTAGCAATTATGAAAACTCTTCAGGAGTCGAATGTCCGAGTGCACCAGGTGTCAAATTCATGTTTTGGTAATTGTTTAAATTTTACGGGGCAGCCCGGCCCGAGCTGAGCTTTACTTAAAAATATTGAAACGGGCTGGGTAAGGGCTTTCCAAATTAAGGCCCGTGCAGACCTCTACCAAGCTGTAACAGTCCTTGCTTTATGGCTCGGTGCATTATCTTGCTGGTAACAACAAGGCTCGGTTCCATTGTATTGCCACAGAGTTGGTTGGGCATAATTGTCCAGAATATCAAGGTAGACATGCTGGTTAACAGGGTTGTCCACGATAACCAATGGGCCGGGTCATAACACGAAAAACACCCCCACACGAGTACACTGCCAGCTCCAAACTTGACCGCAGGAACAGTACACAGTGGTAAATAGCATTACCCCGGCTACCGCCATACCCACACACGGCCATCAGACTGATGGCTCGTGTATCTGGGTTCATCAATCCATAGGACCCATTTCCATTGATCTTACGGTCCACGATAAATGTTCTTCACATCATGCTAAACGACAAGTAGCATTCTGAGTGGAGATATAAGGCTTACGAGCAGCTGCACGACCACAGTAACCCATGGAATGCAGTCCTCTGCGAATGGTACGCCTGCATACCGAGGTTCCAGCATTTTTACTCACCTGTACACTGAGGTCTTGTGCAGTACTCCGTCGATTAGCTGTAACGACTCTCCTGAGGCTTCGACGTCCCCTATCACTGATTTTCTTTGGTTTGCCGGTACGATTTGCTACTTCAGGCACGCCATGTGTCTTCATCTTCTCCGGTACATCCAAAACAGTTTTCTTGGGTATGTTTAACAGCCTCTTGGTTTCTCTTATGGACAGCCCACTAATATAACACCCAACAATATTTTCTTTCTCAAAGTCAGTTCTCTTCCACTGCGGCATTTTCACTCAACCTCCAACCTCATAGTGCGATATGATCGTGGTTAGCTGCAGGCTTGTTTTTATACCATTTGCAGCTGTACCGTGCATCTTAACAATGCAGCAGATTTGTTCATTTGCTTTTGAAGGGGTGTCCGGTTGACACACATATATATAATATCCAAGTATGCATGCATGTGTACACACACACATATATATTAAGGATGGGTGACACTGTGCTGCCCTCTTTTTATGGAAAAAGTACACCACTGCCCTTCTACTAGTGACAAAAATCGGACTTGTCGTACTTTGACTGCACCTGAAAGTAAGTTGAAATACTGAACATTGTGCTAAAAGATGTCACTACACACCTTTCTTTAACATTTATATATTTGAAAATGTCATGACTCTATAAGTGGGGTAATTTTAAATTGCTGAAGCGACCACAAAATTTTGTGAACATTTTGTACATATATTTTTATGCTAAAACGTTTTTCGTTTTAACAGTTTTTTGTGGAGGAGAGCACAAGTGCTCTTTTTTTTTTTTTAGTACTTGGGTCATTATATGGAAACCACATTTATGTCTTATATGGTTAATGCATGGAAAATTATTTAGATTGTCAAAAGAAAATGAACAATTACTAAAAATAAACAAGTTAGTAAAATCATGCAATGCATTGATTATGATATGCTTTCCAATATACTAGAAATCATTACTCAAGCTATTACTCAAGCTATTACTCAAGTTATGAGGAAAATGGCTGTGGAATAAATCTCACCCCTGTGCCCTGACCTTTGATCCATTTGGATGATATTCAACAGAACTGGTTCAGTACATCTCCGAAATAACATGATAAAGTTTTGTCCCAATCGAAGCAAGTTTACGTAAGTTATGATGCATAAGCGCTATGGAATAGATCCCGCTCCTGTGTCCAAACCTTTCACCCCATTTCGCCCATTTTCAATAGGATTCGTCCCCAGGAAGGTCCCTACAACATACCAACATTTCATCCAAATCGAAACATTTTTACGTAAGTTTTGACTCATAATGGCGATGGAAGTGATTCCGCTCCTATGTCCTGACCTTTGACCCCCATTTCGCCAATTTTCAATAGGGTTTGTCCCTAGGTGGTCTCCTGCCACATACTAAAATTTAATCGAAATCGAATCTTATTTACGTTAGTTATGACGCATAAGAGCAGTGGAATGGATCTCGCTTTTATGTCCTGACCTGTGACCCAATTTCGTTCACTTTCAATAGGGTTCCTTCCCAGGTGTTCCCCTACCACATACTAAAAGTTCATCGAAATCGAACGATTTTTACGCAAGTTATGGTGCGGACGAACATATGCACACAACATGTGACGAAATGAGGCAACTGGGAATCCCGGCCATCTGCTAGGAAAAGTGTGACGTCATAAAACTTTAATAGGATCCGCACATTTGTTTGACTGCTGACGTCATGAAAATACAGGTCGCGCCATTTTTTTCTGGACAATTAATGCGTTCATAAGGATGAAAATTTGAACATCGAATAAAATAGCTTCATTTTATAACTTGAAATACTTAATATTTTCTAAAACATAACACAGCACTTGATGATAATGGAATCGCCTGATTTTGGGGGTGCAGCAAGCACTTCCAGAGTCTAAACAGATGTAATTTGTAGCAAGAAGGGAACAGGTGAAGGGTTCCGTAGTAATCTCACCCTAGGGCAGAATTCTTGTGAAAAGCATGGCAGTAAACATTGCTTGATCTGAAAGGGGAAAATGCTTCTTTGTCTCTTAAGTTATCCTTCTTAAGGGAACACTGAGATCTCTCTCCTCAGCAAGCAATGTGAGACAGTGGGGGAGACAACAATGGAGTGGATGGGGGATGAACCAAAGGGTGGGACCGCCGTGGCAATGGGTCTTAAAATCTTAGCCCTGCAGAGAACAAGTGACTGGAGAAGTTTAGGCCTGTTGTCTCTGAGCATTGGAAATCACCTCCTTTGACACGTCACACATAAAATGCTTGCACCCACAAAATAGACGATTCCATTATCATCAAGTGCCAAGGAAAAAAATCTGAGTATACAAACAGTATAGCACTCACAATGACTTAGTGACAGCGTAGGTCATGGGTTAAGTTCTCAAATTTTTCTGAAATACAAAAGCCTTGCAAGATTATCCAATAATGAACTGTACTAATTTTTCACTTCTATCAGAGACAGCACAAAAAGACAGTCAGTTTTTGCTTTTTTTCCTACCATGACGGTATATTCCTTTTAAAAAGCTAATGTTTTTGATGGCAGCAAATTAAAGAAAAGTATCATCTTATCAGCACTAAAAATTTTCTTGAGATTGCATCCTTTGTAAATTCCTCTTCCATTTATCTACAATATCATAAGAAACTTCAGCAGATTCACTGCTGAGAATTTTTCCAATCATACCATGGCAATTTTTGAATCGATATAGCCATTCAGCTGAAAAATAGGTGTCCTCACTTAAGATAATCTTTTTCATGTCCACCTGAGTTTTTTCAATGAGCACTGGACAGTTATGGGAATGTTAATGACATGGCACAGATTGAAGAATTGATGAACAATGTCCACAACTTCTGCAAATTTTCCAGTTTGGACACACAATTTTCTCAATGCAGTTGAAATTGAAGACACTGTATTGTCCTTGACCCATTAACATTAGCACAATTTCATTGTAAGAATCAAAACTGGAATTTTTAATTTTGCACTGCATGTTATTTTCTTTAACTTCTTTCAAAATCTACATTTTGTATTTTAAAGACAAGGCTTTACGAGATCGTGAAGCCATAGCTCCAAAGAAAGAAAGCAAGTGCAAATGATTTGCAAGGAAAGATTGACATGACAATTTGTCATGTATGGATTTCTTCTTCTAGGGCCACATGGAGATCATCATGTACGATACCCCCATTGACTCCGAGGAAGATCTCGTCGCCAGACTGTCTGTTGCTGCTGGAAATGCCTGGAATCTTTGCAAATGTACGCCAATCTATGCGCCGATGATGTGAAGCTTGTGTAAGTGTTGGTGGTCACTCTTTTGAGCATCTACTATAAAACCAGGACTCATTAAAAGGTTTGTTGCATTTGATTTTATCTGTCTTTCATTTTGTATTTCAAATCTTGCTTTCGGTGCCAGCGCTTAAATGCGGCATTTCCGGACACACATTCTTTGACAAAAAATGTTCATTTTGGGCCCCTCTATCACCCTTTACAATTTGACCAGATAGAAACATCCTGTATATTATATCATGAATGAAGAATCCCTCAGTATTGTTTAACCACTTGAAATGCACGAATTCCTCTACGTGAACTGAGAAACTGGTTCTGATTTAAAGCGTAATGCAACTTATTTTCACAATAAAAGATGGTGTTCAAGGATTTGCACAATGATCAGAATTAATTTCTGTGAAAATGGGTAGGAATTTTATCTACTATATGCACATCAGTAAGATATTTTTTCTGGACAGTCCTTTACCAGTTGTTAAACAACCAAACTGTCAGAGGCCATCTAGAAAGGTGATAACCAGAAATCAGTCAGCTTTAAGTAATATACACATTTACAGGATCCATCTTTAGTTTTGTTTTCAGTAATCACTACTCTACTGTCCTTATGACCAGTTAAATGCAGGACCTTATAAAATATATTACACAATGAGGTTTCAAAAGCACAATAACCCCACATCAATTACAATCAATCAAAAATACGTAACAGTGTTCTACGTTGTAAAGATCTGAAAACAAACCTGCTCAGCAATAGTGGACTTCTTGTTGGGATCAGGATCTTTGCCATCAAGTTTCATCTTTACTCTCTTCCACACATTAGTAGCATAAGTGTTACGTTCCTGGATCGCTAATGGAATGAAAAGAGAGAAAGAGAAATCAAATGGCAGTTAAAGTAACAAATTACAAGGAAATTTCAATTTCATTCAGTACACCATAATTAACTTCCATTTTCCCAGTGGTTTGCATATATTGTTTATTGGCTTCTTATTTACAATTATGGAAGGCTTAATCAAGATGGCAGTTTTGACATTTAAAATATTTTACTTTTACCCCAAAACAATTAATGTATCACCTATCTTAAAAGATGCCCAGACTTCTAAACACATAATTTCAAGAGGACTTATAATTTACAGTATAATCATTTACCCAAGAGGAAATCCTGGACATCTGTACAGTAGTGAGGTGGTGCGCTGTCTTGCTAAAAGCGAATGAGTCTTTTTTTTTTTTTTTTTTTTTTGTCATCACTGCCCAATTGTGGAACGAGATAATTTTTGAGCATATCCAGATACATGATACAATTGGTGGTTTTCTCATGAAAAAAAAAAGAAGGGGCAGTAAACCTTATATTTGCTAAGTGCACAAAACACCTTCACCTTTGGGTTGTCATGAACATGTTCCAGATATTTGTGCAGATTTTTGGGGCCCCAAATTCTGCTGTTGTGGGTGTTAACTTTACCACTAACATGAAATGTTGACTCGCCACTGAAAATTATGTAGTCTAGTCTTCCCCTATCTGATGCAACATTTCTGCACAGAATTCCTGAGGAACCATGAAATCTGTGCCACTAATTTCTTGAACCATGGTAAATTTATCTGTACGGTTTTAAGTGCAATATTTTGTGTAGAGCTTGCCAAACCATTGGGGGTGAAATACTCATTTCACAAGCCGCGTGTCACATCGATTTCATGCGACTACGAACAAAGCTCTCCCCCACTTGTTCCACGACAGCAGCAGAAACACAAGGGTGACCAGATTTCCCAAAGTGAACAGAACAACTAGTCTCAACAAAATTCTTATGCCAAAAGTAGATTGTAAGTCTAGTGAGAGGATCCTTACAATACTGGGAGCAGAATTTCCACTGAACACATCGTCATATCATATCACTAAGCTATTCTCTGAGTTTCAGAGGTTAGCTCCACAAAGAAATACAAATTACCAGATAATTTTTACTTACTGTTGCCATATCAAACTTCTCCATTTAGAGCGATCTTGACATACAACTCAGGCTATTTCCACTGAACAGTTGTTTCAAATTTCATTATTTCAAACCAAAAAACACAGCAAATGGCTGCTCCACACCTGTGCAAGCAGGCATTTAGAAATGCAAGCTGATGGCAGCAACGGTTGCAGAATTTGGGGCTCTCGCACTATGTGAGGTAAAACTTAATGTGTTTTGCTACAGATTGACACCTCCAAAATTTTTGCAAGTATTCTGAATAAATTTCTGTAGTCTTTCACAGTTGCAAAGGTCATATTTGAATCACCCTGTTCATTGTTTAAATTTGAATTTTTAGTCAGAATCTCTTCTCCTTCAATTCAGAGTCAGCATCTTCCTGACGAAACCACCATCTGGTGTGTGAAAGCTTGCATTTAGTAATTATTTGTTTACACAAATATACAGATATTTTCTATACTTTATAATTGTTTTTCTTTGGTGTATTTTACTTAACTCCTACAAATACTGTAATGTTTAATAATAATAATTAAAAAAAAAAAGATGAAAGAATAGTTCCTTTGCACTTTGCAGACTATGAAAGCAAAATAGCAACCACATTCAAGTGAAAATATAGGGTGAACCATAACAGAATGACTGAATTTCGCATTGATGTATGGAATCATTATGTACAAATCAATGAAAGCAATGCATAGAATGGCAAATTGAAATGTAGATATTCCACAAATCTTCACTCTGAGTAAGGTAAGAAGAGTTCTAAATTCCACAGCATTAAGAACATAAATTGATAATCACTAGCATTTAAATCATGAAATAAATATGGGATTACACCATATAATACAAATTTTGAAGATAATCCAATTTTTGGTGTAAATGTGACAAGGATGGCAAGTCAGATAACATCCAAAAACTTGAAAATTTCATCGTCTTAGAGCGGGACTCGAACCCGCGTCTCCCAGATAGCACCCGGGTATGCTAACCACTACACCACCTAGAACGAACACGTCTCAAGTTTCCGATTAATTTGAATATAACCATCACAGGATTTGCTAGTTGAAGCAACCGGCATTCATGTTTAGCGAATCTGGAGGTTAAGAATCATATCCTGTGATTGCCCGGAGGAGCAGATAAATCATGAAATAAATATGGGATTATACCATATAATACAAATTTTGAAGATGACAATCCGATTTTTGGTGTAAATGTGACAAGGATGGTAAGGCAGATAATATCCGAAAACTTGAAAATTTCATCGTCCTGGAGCGGGACTCGAGCCTGCGTCTCCCAGATAGCGCCCGGGTATGCTAACCACTACACCACCCATATCTTCAAAATTTGTATTATATGGTATAATCCCGTATTTATTTCATGTTTTATCTGCACCTCCGGGAAATCACGGGATATGATTCTTAACCTCCTGATTCATTAAACATGAATGCCAGTTGCTTTGACTAGCGAATCCTGTGATGGTTATATTCAAATTAATCGGAAACTTGAGACTTGTTTGTTCTGGGTGGTGTAGTGGTTAACATACCCGGACGCTATCTGGGAGATGCGGGTTCGAGTCCAGCTCCAGGACGATGAAATCTTCAAGTTTTCGGATATTGTCTGACCATCCTTGTCACATTTGCACCAAAAATCGGTTTGTCATCTTCAAGCATTTAAAGTAATTTTACACACACACACACACAAAAAATAAATAAATAAAAAATAAAAAAAATCGCATTAAGCAACATTTTCTTCCAAAATCAGCAAGGCAACAACTGTCCTGCCAATAAAGAATGCAAAACATAAAATAAACAACCACAGCAACTAATATAAGTAGCAATTCACAATGCATTATGATACACATTTCATGAAATTCCTTCCTAAAGATGAGTTTTGAATTAAGACTCCAAATGCACTAGAAGATTCTGGGACCAGAAATTCTTTTGGATTTGAATAGGTGTGGGTATGTGGAGAAGTAACCATTATAATGAAATGCTGAACTTAGATCACAAAGGCACATGCATACGTACTGTTGCAGCCATTGTGATTCCCATAATTTTTGACAATGAATTTCATATAAAAGGCACTCACTGTCTGAGATTCTGTGGTTTTTGAAATGCTAGGAGTGGAATTCAGTGATAGTGCCCAACTCATTATTTGTTGTACATATTTGCTCATGTGAGGAATGAAGTAATACATTTTTATTTTTTTCTATGTATTGCTAGTGTATACAGTAAATATATGCTAGTCATATGAAACAATACTAAAAATACATGGTAAAAGAATTAAAAAACACACACACCATATCTGGTTTTTATTCACAAATTAGGACTTTAAAGTCAGTTAAACATACCTTTTCCAGTTCTTGGATCTCTTGCAACAGATACTTTTTTCATATCAGCACGAGCAGACTTTGAACATAAATTTGTGGGGGATATCTTTCCATTCATGTCTGTAGCTGAGGTGCTATTACATTTCCTGGACAAATCGCTCCTTTTTTTCTCAGAATGTTTCATCACAGCTTTTGATCTCTGACCTACAACAAAGTAACACATACTCCTTAAGATTGAGAAAAAAGGCCTTAATGAAAATTATGATCTACATCTAAAAGTGCATTTTAAAAACTATATTCTGCTGTTAATTTTATTATTTTGAATTATTAGTTCTAAATCATTTTTAAGGTAACATGATTATGAATCTGAAAAATAACTTATTTGGATGAAACAAGTAAACAAATTTACAAAGTGCAAGTAATTTAGCATACAGTATTGACTAAAATAAATAAAACATGCATTACCAATTCATTGATAATAATAAAAAAAACAACAACCTTAGTTCAAAATTATTACAGACTAATTATGTATTTAAAAAATCTAACAGGGTTCTCACTCAAAAGTAAAAAAAAAAAAAGTATTGCAATGAATTATTACATTTCCTTCCATTCTTGTATTTTCTCACCAAACCACAAATTTGTAAATTCTTTAAATAACAGATCTTTTGCACAATTATCTGCTTTTTTTTTTAATTAATAACTACTAAATGCATGAGGCACATTTTTTGATACCATAATGTTTTGTGAAGCTGAGTGGCATACTACCACAACATACGATTTGTTAGCAGGGTCCTATCCCAGCAAAAACAATTTTGATGGGCCAGTACTCAATCCAGCACTGGCAGTCAGCAGTACCAGCAGCGGCCCAGCACTATGGTGCCAGTGCCTAAAAGTCAGTACAATGTCGGGGGGGGGGCAACAGTTGGCATATCCATCAGTTGTCATAAGAGGTTCATAGTCTTCAAAGCAAAATAAATTCAAGCACTTTTTAAAACCAAATTATCACATGTGTGAGCTGTTGGTCGGTCAGTAGGTAGATATTTTAGCAAATTCAAACCATTAAACGTAGGTGGGATGGGCACACCTTCAATGACCCCATGCCTTACCCCTGTTGGTTTATTTCATTAACTTTGAATTGCCCCTCTGTTTTGGTGTTTTTCGAAATAATTTTATTTAGTGGAATATTTTGAAAGGGCACATTATTTTCGTATTCACTTTCCGGCAACAACGTGTCTCTAACCCCCAGTCAACAGACATCATTCACGATTCGCGAATACATAATTTCACTAATTTTACTCCCATGGCTGGCGTTTTACTCTATAGTGATGTCTTAGCCACGATGCCAGCTGTCCATGTGCTCTCTTGAGTTGAACGCCAGTTCTGCGCTTTTGATCAGCTTGGTGTTTTCATCAAAACTGCACAGAAATCTCCTACACAACTTTTTAGAACAAACAATTATTTTACACACGCTCTTTCACATCATTACTCAAAAAACAAAACAAATGTTTTTTCAAGTACTATTTACGGAGTATTACACTTTTTCAAATACTTTCAAGGACTTGAAAATGAACTTTATTTTTCAAGGACTTCTCAAGGTTTTCAAGAAGCGTATGAACCATGTCATATGCCACAACAGGGCCACCAGTTATTCATCACAGGCAGTGGGTATCACAAACTGTCCTTAAGCAGCCCAGCAAGCACGTGCCATAAATGGTGGCTGGTATAATGTGGTTCGCCAGTTTCCCAGCAGTGGCAGCCGGAAATCATGTGACCTAACTGATGACTTGCTGAATCTGGTTCCGCAACTGCCCAGTGGGGGGAGGGGGAGAATAACAATTTCACAAAGTTTCCCTAGTCAGCACCATTCTTTCTCTCTCCACATGGTTGCCGTTAAATGATGTCGCGACTCAGCCAGCGCTATTTTTCGCCCCACAGGAAATTTATCTGCACGATGTGCTGAAACATTTTTGTCAAGAAAATGCCCAACGGATTTGTGTAGCATCAAATCCAAGACAGTTTGGTTGCAAAGCAGATGCTTTAACCATAACACTGTGTTGTCTGGGGTGGGAGTTTGCTTGGAGGTAGGTAAGCCTCTTTCCTGTGCGATATGAAATGAAGGGTTCTCTTTTTAATTTTACAATACGGTGAGTAATTTTTTTTTTTTTATAAATGTCCGTTTTATATAATTCATAAATTTATTTTTCCAACGTAATGATTTTTTAAAATTTACATTGAGGGAACTTCACTCATTTTCAACGAGTGCAGTGACTTAAAGATGTTTTCCATAGTTTTGTGTTGTCCTTGTGGTCTTCAATGCGATTGCTTAATTAATATACACTACATTGACAAAAGTCACTGGACACCCCTTCAAAAGCAAATGAACGGATTCGCTGTGCTGTTAAAATGTGCGGTACAGCTGCAAACGGTATAAAAACAAGCCTGCAGCTGACCACAATCATATCGCACTGTGAGGTTGAGTGAAATATTGTGGTAGGACTTTGAGGAAGGAAAGATTGTTGGGTGTCATATATTAGTGGGTTGTCCATAAGAGAAACCGAAAGGTGTTTAAACATACCCAAGTCAACTGTTTTGGAGGTACTGAATAAGTGGAAGACACATGATGTGCTTGAAGAAGCAAAACGTACTGGCAGACCAAAGAAAATCAGTGACAGAGGATGTCAAAGCCTCAGGAGAGTAGTAACAGCTAATCAATGGAGTACTACAGAAGACCTCAGTGTACAGGTGAGTAAAAATACTGGAACCTCGGTATGTACATGTACCATTCGCAGAGAACTTCATTCCATAGGTTACCGTGGTGATACGGCTCATCACAAGCCTTTCATCTCCACTCGGAATGCTACTCGTTTAGCATGGAGTAAAGAAAATTTAGTGTGGGCCGTAGATCAAAGGAAATGGATTTTATGGACTGATGAATCCAGATAACGATCCATCAGTCTGATGGTCGGGTGTGGGTATGGCGGCAATGGGGCGGGGGGGACGCCATTTACCACAGTGTATTGTTTCTACGGTCAAGTTTGGAGCTGGCAGTGTACTCGTATGGGGGTGTTTTTCATGGTATGGTCCCGGCCCATTGGTTATCGTGGACAAATTTGTTAACCAGCACGTCTACATCAATATTCTGGACAATTATGCCCTACCAACTCTGTAGCAATACTATGGGACCGAGCCTTGGTGGTACAAGCAGGATAATGCACCGAGCCATAAAGCAAGGACGGTTACGGGGTGGTTTGACAATAATTCCATATCGTGTGCGAACTGCCACAGAGCCCTGATCTTAATCCCATAGTGCACCTATGGGATGAATTAGAGCACCACATAAGAAGTTTGGAACCAAGGCCTACTACTAAGCAACAATTAGTGGCAGCATTATGTATTGAATGGGAGTGCATACCTATCGCTGTGTTCCAAACCTTGTCGAAAGCCTGTTTCAAAGGGCCAGTGCATGCATTAAGGCCAAAGGTGGACCAACACCGTACTAATGTATATCAATAAATGCTATGTTGTGTTTCTTTTCTAGGTGTCCGGTGACTTTTGTCTGTATGGTGTATTTACATGTTCCTGTCACATTTTTAACACTTTCTTTTTCTCCCCAGAGTCTGGAGCTACATTTGTTGTAAATATGAAAGATATTTTCTTTTATTTCTGGTTATTTTTAGCAGCGAATTTCTCCAATCTTGTGTATTCACCCCCATGAATGAATGCATTATATTCACATAACATTCCTTTTTTTTTTTTTTCAAGTACTTGACCCATTTGTAATTTTTTTATACCATTCCTCCCTCCCCCCAGAAATACGTACTTTGTATAATTCTTATTTTTTTCTAACAACGATTTTTTTAATGTCTTTGGGAGACTTGTTTGATGTGGTTTAGTGTATGTTAACAAAGGATTATTTGGTACATTTACTAAATTTTCAGAAATTATTTCCTGTTGTTCATGAGGATGAGTGGATGTGTTTAATGACTGTTTGTATTCTTGATTCTTTGGGAGTAATTGACTATTTCTTACAGTTAATTAATTTCAAATGTAACATTGATGAAATTTTCTTCCGATACCAATTTTCATCAATGTGACATTTCATAAGGAAATTAATCCGTCTCTCTAGTACCGTGAGAGACTGGATACGTGACGCTTTTGTGCATGCGCAGACTCCCTGCTTGCACCTCGTGCTGTGGGGTTGCCAGCTTTAGGACACATTTGGTGCTTGTGCTTGAAGGCCTGTAATTCACAGCGATGTGGCAGGGCCATCTATGTCTGCCAACTAATGGCACTGCCACGAACGGATTGCTACCATACTGTGAACAGTAGATTTCAGACAGCAGTGACCCCTCACTGCCAGCAGTTTCTCAACACTTATGGTTTTGCTGGAATATAGAAATGGTTTGCAGTGTTAGACTTAGAAATAAATTTTCTACAGGCCAAGGAGACTACTCGAATTTACAAATAACTGGTTCACCAAAATGCCCACTGGCCCGTGAAAAAACAGAAAAAAAAAAAAAACTTATGTATTTACAGTATATGCAGAAAATAATAGATCATTTCACCAGAGCTGTATACTGCAAATCTAGAACAGTATCTTCGAAGTTTTGCCTTTGTTGTGCCACACAAACAAGCAGGGTTACAACTGTGGTTTTTATTCTGGTGTGTATTTCTGCAAAATGTTGATTTCAAATGCATTTCCTTCATGTAATACCTTGCTTTATTCAGTGTGGAAAGCAGGAGGTTTTCCCATGTGTACAGAAAGACAGATGGGCAAAGCCAGAGCATAAATGGTTCTTCAACCTACAGTTGGGAAACACTATAAAAGACTCGTACTCGGGAGTCACTACTTGGGTGAAAAAGTGGTGCTGTCTTAATCTAAATATTTTGATTCGGACCCCGGTTTCCTACAGTTCTGATATTCAGTTTTTGAATAGTTAATATCTGAATTTCATAAAATCTGAAAACTGCCACAACCAAACCTGGATATTTTGAAATTTGGTTCAGTTCTTTATAAAACCACAAATTCCAAAACAAACTGAAAAAAAAAAAAAAAAAAACTTACTCGCCACATGGACCAGTAATAATAAATAGTTCCAGGGTCCGATGGAATTTTTACTAGCCAATGGATCACCGAGTAATTTGAACAATGGTTCGTATGTAAGAAATATCTCATCACTTGACAAGTTCCAGTTTTTCTTTTTCTATAACACAATGCAGCTAAGCTTAGTGACTAAATGGGATCTTGTTCAGAGAAACATATTGCAAGAAAACCAACCTTCAATCATCTTTCATCTATTGTTTGGTTGGTTCTCTTGCAATATGTTTCCCCAAGCAGGAGTGCATAGAGTCATTGTGCCTAATTGCTCCACGTTACGAGACACGAAGCAAACTCTCTGCATACACCAAATAAACACTTTAACAACAGGAAAGTTTTAAAATTCAGTTTTGATCAATTCTAGGGAATTAAGGAATAATACAATGTATTGAAAGTAAGATTTATCAAATTATAGGCAAGCATTAATTAAAAAACAGAAATTCATAAATCTGAAAAAAAAAAAAAAAAAAAAAAAAAAAGAAGTTTCCTGGCAAAATAAAAAAACAAACAAAAAAAAACTTCAGATTTTTGGAACCATTAATTCCAGAATTTTAAGGTTTTCCAGGTTGCGCAAGAACCCCGTCTAATGCATAGTGCAGTGGTTCCCAAAGTGTGCGCTTCCTCACAGGGGCGCCGCGAAATATTACAAAATTTTCATAATTTTCGAATTGTGTACTTGTTAGAATTTGACATAGGGTGCCTTGGGAACCTGGATTCAGCAAGGGCGCTGCAAATCGAAAAAGTTTGGGAACCACTGGCATAGTGTATGAAACTCAAAATGTGAATTCTAGAATATGCAAAATTCAAACTCTCACATCTTCAAATACAAACATCACATGTCCACAAAAGGTATCATTTCAAGTGTTGCTCCTTCATTTCAACTAAAATGGCACATAATCATTTTTAAATAAGCAATTGCTTTTTCTCATTGGTAAGGCCACAATTAAAGAATATATTTTATTGAATATGAAATCAGATTGACTGAACCTGCAACTATTAAAATAACTCAAACCAGATTTTGTAATAAAAATGAAAATATATTACTAACTCAATGAGGGGGGTGTGGGGGGTTGCCTTCTCGTGGTGCATCTTGGGCTCTGACGATCGCCAATAGCGGTATAGCTATACCATCGGGATTAGAGGAAATGCTATCCCACACTCACCTACCCGCTTGGCCAGCATGGTGAGTTATGGCCAAACCCCTCCAAAATGACTCCACAGCTTAAATTTTGGCTCTCAGTCTCCGGCAGCTGGAATGTACCTGGCCAAGAAATCGGCCAGTGCGACATGAAGGCAGAGGGTGCCAAGAATCCCCGGAGGTCCGGACTAGGCTGCCATCTGATGCTGACCTTGGCTACGTATAATGGACGCTCCCTATCTTCTGATTCAAGGCTTCTTGAATTGGAAGAGGAAGTGGGACATCGTCAGGCTAAGTGAAGTAAGGAGAAAAGGAGAAGATCTCATTGAACTGAAAAGTGGACATCTCTTCTACTATCGTGGGACAGATATTTGCAGAACTAGTGGTGTTGGATTTATAATAAACAAGAAACTGAAGGATAAAGTTGTAGAAGTTGAAAGTTCCTCTGACAGAGCTGCAAAACAAAGGGATAAAGATTAATGGAGATTATCTAACCCACCTTCGTTTTGCTGATGACATAGTCATTTTTGCAACTACCCCATCAGAGCTGCAGAGTATGATCCAAGAACTTGCTGACAAGAGTAAAGAAGTGGGATTAAAAATGAACTTTTAGAAGACAAAAGTGATGTTCAATGCTTTTACAAGAAATGAAGATTTATCGATTGATGGAGAAAAGCTGGAAATAACAGACATGTACGTTTATCTCGGACAGCATATATAAAGTGAGGGTCACATTGATGAAGAAATTAATCGGCATACAAAACTTGCCTAGAGAGCTTTTGGAAGAAACAGCATAATTTTCAAGAGCAATACGCCATTATGTCTTAAAAGAAAAGTGTTTGATCAATGCATTCTTACAGTGCTTACGTATGGTGAAGAGACGTGAACCTTAACTAAAAGAGACATACAAAGGCTGCAGACAACTCAAAGATGCATGGAGAGGTGCATGCTTGGTGTAACCAGGAGAGATAAGAAGAGGAACTCGTGGATCCAAAAAATGACAAGAGTGGAAGACATCATGATCAGAGTTAAATCCCTGAAATGGCAATGGGCTGGACATACTGCCAGAAGGACAGACCATTGATGGACAGCCGAAATTTTAGATTGGATTTCCAAGGGACAGGAAAAGACCCAAAAGAAGACCACATGGGTGGATAAAATTCGAAAGTATATGGGAGGGACATGGAGGAGACTGGCACAAGACAGACCGTTGTGAAGGAAACTTGGGAGACCTTCGTCCAGTAATGGATTGATAATGGTTGATGATGATAATGAATGGCATAGAAGACATGCAGAGGGTCAGAGCATGGGCACAGAAGAGACTCCAGGTGGAAGGAGTGGATTTCTGAAACCCACAGGATGTGCATACACCTGAGGGCACCAGCAAAAAGTGTTAACAACTGACAGCCATGTAGAAAACCTGTGATTATGAGTGAACATAGCCTACAGTGCCTTTGGTAAGTAAATTTTAGTTTCCAGCTGCAATTAATTTAAATGTTTCTAATAAACTTTTAACCCTTTAAGCAGGTGATATACCTGAACCAAATAATGGCCAAAAATCTCAGTGCTCCCCAACAGAAATGTTCACATAGAGGCCGGGTTTTGCGACACCTACGACAAAACAATTCCTACGATGAAACAATTCCTTTCCTTCTCTCATCTCAGTAATACCAACTGTAAACCTGATAAGAGCTCATAAAGTGATAAGAAACATAAAGCAATAAGAGCTCGCTTCTAATCTTCTATTCTCTGCTCCATGACCTAAGGCATGATGCTAGTCTCCCTGAGATGGACATTATGTCACTGGATAGAAACAAGTGACTCAAATATCTTCTCTCTCCTTTCTTAGGTTCATCATTTATATTGTCCTTTTAGCAAGTAAGTCAGAAAGGAATCGTGTCAATCATCCCCTTAAATGGCCATTATGATTAATGAAGCTAAGGGGAAAGGGTCGCAATGCCCAGGTCACTTGTTCCAGCTGAATTAGGCAGACTTCTTAGACAGCGAATATATTCATTCCAGCTGATTTCAGATCATTTTACTTATCCTGAATTAATTCGTTCTTGCCAGGACACCAAAAAATTGTATTGCTCATGCCCCAATTTCCTGAGCTCTCTGCATTGAATATAGTTTTTCTTAAGGCTAAGCCATATATAAAACGGAAGTTTCACGGTTAGGAAATTTCAATACTTATCACCAGAATACACCAATGGAAGATAATTCTTTTCATTGGACAACAATTGTTACTACTGTATGTCAAACAGGGCATCTCTCCTATCCATAATAGAGCCAGGGAAACGATATACTATGTGAAATTTTGTGGTTTCCACAGATTGAGCTTCACTATGTCAAACATACGGAAAACAGAGTGACTTCTGCAGGCAGTTACGAAAGTTGCTTTGCTTCCCATTAGCCATTGTAGAAATTTGTTTTTCCTGTTCAGAACCAAATGTACTCCACCCCACACTTCATCATTCTTCTGGCACGGATATGGACAGGATGGATGCAGTACCTGGACTGTTGTAACAGCAAGTGCAATGTAAGAACATACAAAAAACCTAAGAACACATAAAAGCAGCTGCTTTCATTTGTATATTCAGAAACATCTGCAGACCTGCCAACTTCCAAGAATTGAAATCCGTAAATTTTTTTTTTCCGTGAACCTAAAATCAACATGTGTCATTGACTGATGTACTGAACATATTTGATTACATGCATTGAACATATCAATTAAAAGCTGATTTATTACAAGGTGCCTACCAAATTTTAGAAATGCAATTTCATGACCATTTTTAAAAGCTCTCTCTCTCTCTCTCTCTCTCTCTCTCTCTCTCTCTCTCTCTCTCTATATATATATATATATATATATATATAGCCCTATCCAAGGCAGCGGTATGTGCGCACACACAGTAAGAATATACTAAAGACGGGGCCACTATGCCCTCTCTTTTTTATATGTAAAAAGGACCTCCTGCTCTTCTGCTAGTGACAAAGACTGACTCATTATCATTTCATTATGCCTAAAGTAAGCTGAAATGCTCACAATTGGGTATTGCACACACATACATTAAAGAGGAGGAACACTCTTTCTCCCTTTTTTACACAAAAATGACCCCCCTGCCCTTCTGTTAGGAACAAAATACTTTGGCTGTGCCTAAAGTAAGTTGAAATGCTCACCACTGTGCTACATGACATCATAACACACCTTTCTTTTAACATTTATGCATAGAAAATATAATGACTTCATAAGCAGCATAATTTAAACTGCTAAACTCATCTTAAAATTTTGCACACAAATTTCTATGTTAAATGTTTTTCACTTTAACCGTTTTATTTGCGGGGGAGTGCATGTGCCCAATTTTTATTTGTTACTTGAATCATTAGATTGAAACCACATTTAACCTTATGTGGTCAGTGTGCATGCAGAATTACTTAAGATTGTTACCAGAAAATGAACAATCATTAAAAAAAAAATCATGACCCCAAAGCAAAATTCACGACTTTTTTGTGACTTTCATGACCAGTAGACACGCTGTATTATGCAAATAATTTGTTGATTTCAATTGATTTTGCTTACTACAGTTAGGATATTTGGCATTATTTTATGTTACAGTGATTGAAATGCAGACGAAACATAATTATTTTGTAAGTACATTTAGGCAACATGTACAGATAGAAATTGTTTGTAACTACGAAATTATTACAATATTGGAGTAACTTTATATACTTAACCGAGGTTTTCACCTTAAATTTTTGTTCCAAAATGTTATACCTTTAAAAAGTGCAATTTTAAGTCTTATATGTGAAGCTGATACTTTTAATTTCTCTCTCTCTTTTAGCAGTTATCACTAATCCTAATCCTACAGTTTCTGAGTCCTTTCTGCAAGGGTGTGAGCAGGAAGAGTTGGGGATGCAGAAGTGGGAGTAAATGTGATGAGGTTAATCTAAATATACTGGGACCACAGTCATTGGAAGCACTTATTCTCCCACCAAAATTGCACTAACCTGCATTAAAAGAGAGAGAGAGAGAGAGTCTGTAAAATATGTTGTTCATAAAATAGCCATAAAACAAATAAAATTTCTATAAATTTTACGGGAAAAACTGCGAAACTTCGCAGGTATGCATCTGTAACAAAGAGATATAGAAAAAAATTAGTCTCATTTGATTTATTTTCATATTTCTTAGCACTTTTTAGTAAATCAATAAAACTGTACTTCATGAGCAGTGTAATAGCACATCGGAAGAGAACACGCTGATTCATATTAATGCATTTTCATCATATTCACCAGAAATAAAAACACTACATTACATACCAATATCTCCCGATTCTTCCCTACGTGCTCCAACTGGACCGGCTAAGTCTAGTAGTCGAGTGTAAACATCAGATGTTGTAACACACAGGGGACCAATCTGGGATTGAACGGCATCCAAAATGCTGGACTCTATTTCTTGACCATCATTAAGCAATTTACTGACCATGGAAGATATGTGTTCTGAAAATCCCTTATACAGTGTAATATATCTATGCACTGGACCTTCAGTTTTAAATTCCAGATCCAATTCTTGCTCCTCATGCTAAATTTGGTAGAAAAAAAAAATTGACTACAAATTTAAAGATGGAAAGACACTTAAATCAAAAGCTTTCTTAATTAATATTTCTTTTCAAACAGGCAGATAGATCAGAGTTAAAGACACTATAATGAGATGTGGAATGCACAACTAGATAGCAAAATAAATTCCTCAACACAGAAAGTGTCACACCATGAAGGATTGCACAAAATGAGATGAAACTTACCACACATGTAGACCAGTAGGTGGGGAAAAGAAGATTTAATTTCTGAGGTATCACACAAATGTGATAGGCAAGGACACAATATAATGTGGCCCAAGTCAGTAAGTTGTATGGCTGCCATGCTGGGGCATATACTTGACAACACAGGGTGGCACACAGAGTGAAAGAGTGCCCATATGGTTTCTTGAGGTATTGCTGACCCAATTGACCTGTGTCCACAATTCATGGACATAGACGGGATCGAGCAGAGGCGTCAAGTCATCTGCTAATGACGTCCCACACGTTCTTTACTGGAAAGAAGTCTGAGGTTTGTGCTGGCCACGGCACGCCTAGACACTTTATAGACAATGTTTGCTTATGTCGGCAGTGTATCGGCAGGCATTATCTTGTTGAAACTAGGCATCAGGGCAACAACAGAGATAAGTCAACAAAACGAGCTGCAGTACTTCATTGATGTATTGTTGTACTGTCATTGTAACCACTATGTGTATGATCAATGAACAGCTGTCATAATTGATAGCACCCCAAATCATGAAACCAGGTTTGATGAGCTGTATGATGATCATGGATGGCAATGCGATCAGCCCGGTAACTATGTCGTTTCAAGACTTGCAATCAGCAGCGATAATACAGCAGCAAGATTCTTCGCTGAACATGACATGGTTCTACTCATCATGCCATGTATGCCTGGTATGGCACCACTGAGATGATGCACTGCGGTGAGTAGCAGTAATCGCAAGGAGTGTCAAAAGTGCAAACTTGTCTCAGCCAATGTGATGACGCAAGTTGTCCATGTTCATAACAAGATGTCCAAAGCTGCCTGCACACCTTTGCAAATGTCATTCGCTGTGGATTATGGGGCTGCCATAGCTTTCAGTTGAATGCTGCAATCGAGATGTTCGTACTTCCACTAGGTGCATCAGTCTCACTATCATAGTGAGAAAAATTGGCAGAAAAACACGTAACACACACAACATTAAAAGAATTCTTGAAATCGTAATCACACGCGTAAGTTACGTTGAAAAATTAAGAGCAGGACGTTTCGGTAGAGACTTCTACCTTCAACAGCCATGGAATGAGACGTGGTAAAAGCGTCAGTTGTTGCCAGATTTCAAAATCGCTTTCCAAATAATAGGGATGTTAAAAGGTGCATCAATATTACAGGTGTTAGGGGTAAGGTAGATTTCAATGCTTTCGCTGTATCTGAGGGCATGCCGATTGCTGAACGGGGCGATTCGCTTAATATTGTGCCAGTCGGGAGCAGCGGACGTATCGTTGATGGTTAAAATTTAAAGGGAGGTGGAAGGGCTTCCTTTCTTAACATCAGCGATATGCTCCATCAAATGCCGGTTTATGCGGCGGTAAGTACTACCAATATAGTGGGTAACGTCTGTGGAAGTGTTGATAGGGATAGAGTAGACACCTTGTAAACCTAGGGGTTTAATGAGATCTCTGTCCTTAAGGATGAGTTTGAGAAGATGTGGAGGTGGTTTGACTGCAATCCTGTAGCCAAAAAACTTGAAAATAGAGCAAACTTTATGAGTGAAGGACAGGCTAAAGGGCAAAGTGCCAACAAACTGATGGGCAGTGGAAGGTTCAGGCAGTAAACTAGATCTATTCTGTGATTCAAAACTCTTGATTAGTCTATGTAATAAGAAGGGTGAAAAGCCATGCAATTTGTCAATGTTGATGTTTTGATATTCTAGTTGAAGAGCAGATGGCTGTTGCAAATAAGGTAGGCTTGGTGAATGTATGACTTAAGAGCAGACAGTTTGTATTTTCCAAAAGTGAGAGAATGGTAAGGAATGATATTATGGGTGGCAGAAGGTTTCCTGTAAACAGAGAGGCCAAGTGAGAAGTCTGGGTTGATGATGATGTTAACATCCAGAAAACTAATATTATTGTCAATCTGTTCTTGAGAGGAAAATTTTATATGCTGGAATTTTGAAGTTATGGAGGACATGAGTTCAAACAGAGAGTGTTTTTGGTGTGGCCAAATAATGAAGATGTCATCCACATACCTTAACTAAATGGTGGGTTTTAAGAGGGATGGGGCAACAATTAATATTTCAATATTCTGCAAATAAATTTCAGCAAGTAAGGGGGAAAGAGGGGAGAGCCCATAGGTACACCTTATTTTTGTTGGTAATAGATACCATTGAATACAAAACAGGAATACTTTTCCAATGAATCAAAACAGTCATAAAGATCTTTGATCAGTTCTCCAGGAAGTTCTTGGTGCTCCATTAGTTTTTTGACCATGAGCATGTAGGCATCAAAGAAAGGAACAGAAGGAAACAATGAATCCACGTCAAAGGTGTACAGGAAATCTTGACGATTGATGGAAGAAGGGAGTTTCTGGATGAAGTCCTTGGTTGATACAACAGAATAAGGATGATTTCTTGTCAGAACTGTGCAACATTTGACTTTCAAGATTGACTGCAGGAGAAAAGGTGTTTTCAATTAATGGCCTAATAGGATGTCCAACTTCATGTAGCTTGATCTGTAAGAACAACCAGGGAGTACGAAAATAAGCTTGGGGGGGGGGGGGGATTTCTCCTAAGAATAAGAAAGATTTCAGAGGTTTTTTTAGAAAGCTTACTAACAGCTTTACATAGTTTTCCAGTGTTGTCAGCCTTGAGTCTCATGCAATTGGTTTTTCCAGGAAATCAGCCACTTTGTTGTCCAAAGAATTCTTATGGATGAAGACAGGACATCCTGCTTTGCAAACTGCAAGATTATTACACTGGGTGAAATTTCTAAATTTCTTCAAAAAAGGAGGAGGAGTATTTGAGCCTTGGTGTTTGAACCTCGGAAATTGCAACAGCCGATTTTACACGAATGATCGGTTGATGTACTTCCAGAAATGAAATAGTATGTGATAGGCTAGGATTAGCAATAGGGGAAAATTTGGGTCTATTGGCAAGTAGTTTATTAATTTCAGCAGGAATAGGCACAGAAGACAGGTTCACATACCTTGGAAAGTTGGTATGAACTTCAAGTGTTCTTTTGAGTGGAGGCTAGGTGCTGAAACTTGTTTTCAAGTCTCTTGGTTTCACAACTGTGAGTCCATGAATTTGGATAAAAAAATTGTCCAGTAATGCTGGATGGGTGGCAAAAGAAAGAAATTGATACCTGGTGTAACACTTGAATTCCAAAGTCGCGATGGAGGCACGGAGATCGCGGATAGCTGCGGAGAGGAGGTTGGTGGGGGTACGATCCAGAACTTTTTTGCATCTTCCATGAAAAGAGGGTTTATGCACCTGAAAAGCGATTGGAATAACGTGGACCCCTTGCACTTAATGAGGAAGCGAAGTTGGCATAACAAAGAAACGACTTTGATACGGTCTTTACGGAAAATGATCCATTCTTCATTCCAGTCGAAAATCTGCCAAGAAGTTGCGTTAACTATAGGAATCGTAGTGAGAAGAATTGGCAGAAAAACATGTCACACACAAAACATTAAAATAATTCTTGAAATCGTAATCACACGCGTAAGTTACATTGAAAAATTAAGAGGGGGACGTTTCGGTAGCGACTTCTACCTTCATCAGCCATGGAATACGACACGTGGTAAAAACGTTAGTTGTTGCCAGATTTCAAAATCGCTTTCCAAATAATAGGGATGTTAAAAGGTGTGTCAGTATTGCAGGTGTTAGGGGTAAGGTAGATTTCAATGCTTTCGCGGTATCTGAGGGCATGCCGATTGCTGAACGGGGCGATTCGCTTAACATTGTGCCAATCGGGAGCCGTGGACCTATTGTTGATGGTTAAAATTGAAAGGGAGGTGGTATTCTTCTCACTATGATTCCTATAGTTTAACTTCTAGGCAGATTTTCGACTGGAATGAAGAATGGATTTTTTACGTAAAGACCGTATCAAAGTCGTTTCTTTGTAATGCCAACTTTGCTTCCTCATTAAGTGCAAGGGGTCCAGGGTCATTCCAATTGCTTTTCAGGTGCATAAACCCTCTTTTTCATGGAAGATGCAAGAAAGTTCTGGACCGTACCACCACCACCAGCCTCCTCTCCGCAAGTATCTGCAATCTCCATGCCTCCATCGCGACTTTGGAATACACCAGGTACCAATTTCTTTCTTTCGCCACCCACCCAGCATTACTGGACAATTTTTTTTATCTGAATTCATGAAATTATATCCAAGACTCACAGTTGTGAAACCAAGAGACTTGAAAACAAGTTTCAGCACCTAGCCTCCACTCAAAAGAACACTCGAAGTTCGCCCCCATGAAGGTTGCAGATACCAACTTTCCAAGGTATGTGAACCTGTCTTCTGTGCCTATTCCTGCTGAAATTGATAAACTATTTGCCAATGGACCCAAATTTTCTCCTATTGCTAATCCTAGCCTACCACATACTATTTCATTACTGGAAGCAGGGATCCAAAACATGAATCCCGCACATCAACCGATCATTCGTGCAAAATCGGCTATTGCTATTTCCGAGGTTCAAACCCCAAGGCTCAAATACTGCTCCTCCTTTTTGAAAAAAATTAGAAATTTCACCCAGTGTAATAATCTTGCAGTTTGCAAAGCAGACAAAGCAGGATGTCCTGTCTTCATCCATAAGAATTCTTTGGACAACAAAGTGGCTGATTTCCTGGAAAAAACCAATTGCACAAGACTCAAGGCTGACAACACTGGAAAACTATGTAAAGCTGTTATTAGTAAGCATTCTAAAAAACTTCTCTGAAATCTTTCTTAGTAGACATCTCTCACCCCTCCCCCCAGCTTATTTTCGTACTCCCAGGTTGTTCTTACAGATCAAGCTACATAAAGTTGGACATCCCATTAGGCCATTAATTGAAAACACTTTTCTTCCTGCAGTCAATCTTGAAAAGCAATTGTCAAATGTTGCAAAGTTCTAACAAGAAATCGTCCTTGTTCTGTTGTATCAACCAAGGACTTTATTCAGAAACTACCTTCTTCCATCAATCGTCAAGATTTCCTGTACACCTTTGACGTGGATTCATTGTTTCCTTCTGTTCCTTTCTTTGATGCCTACATGCTCATGGCCAAAAAACTAATGGGGCACCAAGAACTTCCTAGAGAACTGATTAAAGATCTTTATGACTGTTTTGATTCCTTGGAAAAGTATTCCTGTTTTGTGTACAATGGTATCTATTACCAACAAAAATAAGGTGTACCTATGGGCTCCCCTCTTTCCCCCTTACTTGCTGAAATTTATCTGCAGAATATTGAAACATTAATTGTTGCCCCATCCCTCTTAAAACCCACCATTTGGTTAAGGTATGTGGATGACATCTTCATTATTTGGCCACACCAAAAACACTCTCTGTTTGAACTCATGTCCTCCATAACTTCAAAATTCCAGCATATAAAATTTTCCTCTCAAGAACAGATTGACAATAATATTAGTTTTCTGGATGTAAACATCATCATCAACCCAGACTTCTCACTTGGCCTCTCTGTTTACAGGAAACCTTCTGCCACCCATAATATCATCCCTTACCATTCTCTCACTTTTGGAAAATACAAACTGTCTGCTATAAAGTCATACATTAACCAGGCCAACCTTATTTGCAACAGCCATTCTGCTCTTCAACTAGGATATCAGAACATCAACATTGACAAATTGCATGGCTTTCCACCCCTCTTATTACATAGACTAATCAAGAGTTTAGAATCACAGAACAGATCTAGTTTACTGCCTGAACCTTCCACCACCCATCAGTTTGTTGGCACTTTGCCCTTTAGCCTGTCCTTTACTCATAAAGTTTGCTCTATTTTCAAGTTTTTTGGCTACAGGATTGCAGTCAAACCACCTCCACATCTTCTCAAACTCATCCTTAAGGACAGAGATCTCATTAAACCCCTAGATTTACAAGGTGTCTACTTTATCCCTATCAACACTTCCACAGACGTTACCCACTATATTGGTAGTACTTACCGCAGCATAAACCGGCGTTTGATGGAGCATATCGCTGATGTTAAGAAAGGAAGCCCTTCCACCTCCCTTTCAATTTTAACCATCAACGATACGTCCGCTGCTCTTGATTGGCACAATGTTAAGCGAATCACCCTGTTCAGCAATCGACATGCCCTCAGATACAGCGAAAGCATTGAAATCTACCTTACCCCTAACACCTGCAATACTGACGCACTTTTTAACATCCCTATTATTTGGAAAGCGATTTTGAAATCTGGCAACAACTGACGTTTTTACCACGTGTCTCATTCCATGGCTGATGAAGGTAGAAGTCTCTACCGAAATGTCCTGCTCTTAATTTTTCAACGTAACTTATGCGTGTAATTACGATTTCAAGAATTATTTTAAAGTCTCACTGTGGTGAAGTGCTTTCTTTATCTTCCTCCACCCACTGTAGACACATTTGGCCAACAGCTGTTCCATCCTAATGTGTTTCTGCTGCAATGTGATGAAGGGACCAACCGGCTGGCTGTACGTTCTCCTACGCTGAAGCTCTGATTAAGGCATCTATATGATGGTAGGACTTCCAATTTCAATCGTCCATGATTCTTACTCCTTACACGTGCTTTCACCTCCAAGATCCCTCTGATGCAGTGATTCAAATGACCAAACATAGCTATGCCAAGCCATTTTGCTCTTTTATCTCCCTTACCCATTGCGTGATTGGTTCGTAACTGCAACCATTTACATAACCCAATTATTGACACATACCCACCAATTTGCATGGCACTTCAACAAATACTTTCTGGTGTAGCATTTTCTATGTCAATCAGGCTTGTATGAAAAAATTCAACAAGAGCACAGAAATGATATAGGGTACATACATATAACAAAAAATTCTTATAACACCCAAATTAATACTACTTCAACAACTCCCTTTATGGTACTGGGTTCTTTGAAAATTCTGCAAATAAATATCAATAAGTTGTACTTGATAGGGATTTTAAAATTCAATATTTTGTTGGGTGCTGACGTGTTATTTTTTAACCTTTTGGGGTTTACTGAATCCTTTGTTAGTGGAGTGCACTCATATCACTGGCATTTATTGGTGAATAAACTGATTTTACTAGGGACAGTATCTGAGGAAGCGAGGGTGTTCTATGGAACTTTCAACCTCCAGTTCAAAGATGCAATGATTGTATCATATTGGAAAAAGGTGAAAATGTGGGTAATGCAACAGCTCATTTACATATGAGATTTTAGTATTTTTTAGTGGGAATTTAGAAAGGATGGTCAGTAAATAAGGAGAGTGGATATTAGTAAGAGTTTAAAGTGAGAAGTCTTAGCTGGAGAAGTGTTCTAAAAGTATGTGCCACGGCAGCTACACAACAAAGAGTAAGGAGATAGCTCAAGATACAAGTAGAGAGTTGACAAGCACAGGAAAATGTGGTAGGTTACGAAAAAAAAAAAAAATCATTACAGTGAAAGATAACAGTGGCATAAAAAAAGAGTTCCTTTTCCCTGTGATCTACTGGAAAAATCCTCTTTCACTGGGGGGAATAAAGAATGCCTTTATTGCAAAAATAGTTGTGCTTTTCACACATTTTTGGGTAACTTCTTTCTTGCTTGGTAGCATCAAATTGAACCAGTAAACATTTCTCTTAATACTGCAGACTCTCAACAATATGGCAATCTTTTTATCAGTGAAAACTGGTGGTGGTGGGGGATGAATGAATAAACAATTGGCACTAACTGCTGTGTGTAGCTAATAAGAGATATTCCCTGCTATGTTTGTCCTGTTGTTCAATTCCTTATCAAGCTTCTCAGCCTCATCCTGAAATTTTAAAAGGGAAAATGCCATTAATCTCTAATACAACAAACAATAAGTTCATATTAACTTTATCTTATAGAGAAGTGCCCAGTTAAGTTCTTTTGTGAATTCTGCCATACCTCAGAATCTGTCTGTCCTTCCAAATGTTGTGCATAATTCCCTGAAATTTCAGCCACTTTAAAAAAAAATTGTTCTGGAATATCCTATGATATACCACTAGTGGAAAAAAAAATGTGCTAAAATGTAAATATCATTTGCATTAACTGAAAGAAATGCTTCAGAACTCTATGCACATTGAGAAGTCTAAAACATTTGAGTTGTAAGCATTTCTTCCAGTTAATGCAAATGACATTTCAGCCATTTTCAACTTTTTAATAATACCTGCACAAAATTATCTTTAGAATAACCGAGGAATAAATGTAAAAATACTACATAAAATTGGCAAATTTTGCTCTTCACCTAATTCGTGAAAACAAACTGCTACATAATGACAGGGAATTTTCTTCTCATCACACAGGAGAGAGAGAAAAAAAAAAAAAAAACCTGTGACAGCAAAAATTTGTTCTCCTTCAGTAATAAACTTTAGTCTACAATGGATATAGTTACATAGAGAATACTTTTTCAGTTGTATATAAGATCTAACACATTGATATTTTCAGTACTTTCAATGAACCCTTTAACAAACAATCAAGGAAAACTTTACTGTCTGCTGGTTTACAGGTTTATGTTGCCATTCTTTCATTAACACACAGATGTTAAGGACACCTTTTTTGATATTTTTTTTTTAGTAAAAACAAAATAAATTACATATGATGAATATAATGGCATGCATCAATGTAACAAATCATTGTCAGTCAGTAAAATTTTGATTTCATCTTTTTTTTTTTTACTAGAAAGGCAAAAAAGCTGATTTTGTTTGTGAATGTCAGGTGTACTTAGGGCATTACAGTACAGAACCATCAACCAGCAGCCTGGAAAACTTTCCACCAATTATCTCAGACACTTAATTTTTTTATAACATTTTTTCAGCAGGTCAGTAAAACCATTAAAAAGGAATCAAAACAGAAACATTTACCACAGGAAACAATTCCTTTTATAGTTAATTCAATATTTGTGTTGTTGAGTGTAACTTGACAATTAAAAACTGGAAAACAATAAATCTAAGTAATATTTAAAATTTACCTTTGCTAAATTCCTTAAGATATGTCTCACTTCTGACATCAGCTTATGATGAGTTGACAGCAAGTCATGAAGACATATAACTTCGTTACGTATGGCCTCCTGTAAATAAGTAATAAATGAATAATACACACAGGTTCACACATGAATAAACAGTTGCCTTAAAAAGAAATTTCATGAAACATTAGCTTAGAACAAATAAAACAAATGAACAAGTTAACTGACTGAAGCAAAAGCCTAAAGAGGAGGTTCTTGTGACACTGGCCTGCATATAAATCCCAGGTGAGTGAGTGAGTGAGTGTGTGTGTGTGTGTGTGTGTGTGAGAGAGAGAGAGAGAGAGAGAGAGAGAGAGAGAGAGAGAGAGAGAGAGAGAGAGAGAGAGAGAGAGAGAGAGAGAGAGAGAGAGAGAGAGAGAGAGAGAGAGAGAGAGAGAGAGAGAGAGAGAGAGAGAGAGAGAGAGAGAGTGTGTGTGTGTGTGTGTAGACAATATAAGTGTGACTTAAAATATGTGTATCAAGCAGTCATCAAGTGGTACACCTCAGCCAATGAAGAAAGAGTTTAGGAACACACTGAAATTCACATTTAGTGTTGCCTGAATCCAACAGACTCTTGGATGTATGTACTTGTGAACAACATGCCCCCTCTCCCCCACAAAAGGTTGTATTCTTTGCTAATAAATTGAATTGCTCACAAGTCTATGATGGAAACTTTGCACCTGAACCAAAAAATAATGCAATTTAGAACATGATTTCACTTGATGGCTAGAAACTGTATTTCAGATGGAGCCATGCACTAATAAATGTCACATAGTGTGATATCATAGGAAAGGCAGGAAAGATGTTAGGCTATATTTCAAATACTATAATAGCATTGTGGTGTTGCCACCTCACAGAAAATATTAACAGTTAAGGAAACATATTTCATTTGTCCATTTCCAATTGCCATAATGCCAAAATATGTTAAATAATAGCATTAACATAGACAGTGATTTACCCACCCACAATTTTGAGTGCATGTAAAAAAGCTTCTCAGGGTGCAAATACTACACAATTTACTATTTATATAACATATCCTAAGCTACACAAAAAGTTCAAAAGAAGTGCACCTAAACAGGAAATGGAAGAATGATAAAATTATGCTGGCAGTAAAGCTTGTGTATGAGTGAATAGTGTTTTATCAAAATGGTTCTCTATTGGTGTAGGAGTCAGACAAGGTTGTGTAATGTCACCATGGCTGTTTAATATATTTACAGATGCATGCATGCATGCATGTGTGATGCCAAAATAGACAACACTGGTTTATGTCTTGGTGATATTCGTATGTGCAGATTGCTGTATGCTGATGATACTGTCCTGTTGGTAGAGAGAAAAAGTGAGTTGCACAGTATGTTGTCCCAGATGTACGAAGTTTGCATGAAATTCAAACTGAGTATTAATAAGGGAAAAACCAAAGTTATGGTTCTTGAGAGAGAAACTGGTAGTACTGAATGTAATATAAGTCTAAATGGCACAGTGATTGACCAGGTGAATGAGTTTGTACATCTAGGAAGCATATTTGACAGAGAGAAGAAATTGGATGGTGAAATTAGTAGGCAAGTGAATTCTTTGTTGAAAGAAATGCCTGCTTTGAGAGGTTTTCACAGGAATGATGGGTTCTCAAGAGTCCCACATGGCTGTGTATGAAAGTGTAATTGTTCCTACTTTGATGTATGGCAGTGAAACCTGGGTACTGTAGAAGAAACATAGGAGTTGTTTGTGTGCTGGAGAAATGCGTTACTTACGTGGGGTTTGTGGCAAGACACGATCTGATTGTGTGAGGAATGAAGATGTATTGCAGTTGTGTGATGTAAAGCAAAATGTTGTTAGCAAGATGGAGACCAATATGTTTCGGTGGGTTGGCCATGTTGAAAGAATGAGTGATGAGATGCTTACTAAGAAAATCTTTTTAGCCCAAGTGGCACGAAGGAAAGGCAGAGGAAGGCATGGGAGGATCAGAATCAGGAGTGTCTGCATGAGAATAAGATTATGAGTATGAAGTATAGAAGGTCTTGTGTACGGCGTGTGATGGATGTCAGTGAAGTCCGAGTTGTATGTCAAGATTGCTGTAAATGGAGAAGTTTTATAAGGCAACCGTAAGTACAAATTTTCTGGTAGTTTGTATATCTTTGTGGTGCTAGCCTCTGAATCTCAGAGATCAGCTTAGTGATGATGATGAATATCAAAATTTTTCTTTCAAACCTTTTCTGTGAATTACAACAGCCATGTTAACGAATGCCTGTAGCTGAAGAACAAATTTTTGGTTGTGGGAAGCAAATCTGTAATTTAGATTAAGTTAGATATTTTCTCCTACATTCACAAATTTCAGTGTAAACAATACGTAAAGCATTCGCGTGCACAGACGCACACACACCCAGAAAGAGAGAAAACTTCAACTTTCAATTTTACGTGAATTATTTAAGAATTCTCAAGCCATTAGTCAATTTATCTTTTTTTTTTTTTTTTTTTTGCGTATATGACACTGGTCACCTTCATTATATTTTTTCCACTGTTGAATTTTCTAAATTCATCTGCCATCCAGAACAAGAAATACATAAAAACCTTAATAAATATTAAACTGAGGATCTGAAACAGTCAACTCTACAGAAACCACATTTTGCATTTTCTTGTGAAGTTTCCTAGCAGTTGTTACTTAAAACTGAACATTAACATGAATATGCAAACAAGTACTGTATGTGTGCACCTGTGACCTTTACACAAAAAAGCCACTTTAAATGTAGATGTTACAAAGTCATGACTATAAGCCATTAGTCTAGTGTATCTCAGTGTGCTAAACTGTGACACCATTATAAAGTTCTTGTGAGCCACTTGTGCAGTAACAGCAACGCATACTAAAATGCTAGATAAGCATAAACATCAATATCCATAAAATAAGTAATAATCCTTGGTTATCTTTCTACAAAAAAGAATCATTTAATATTTCCCTCCTCCGACACACAGTCGAAGCTCCAGAGACAGATTTAAACGCAGCTCTAAATCAGATGTTTTTACATAAACAAGTCTTTTACTCTCTTGGGGGAAGGGGAGAAGGGCTTTTAGTTTGAAATGCGCAGCACCATGATTGGATCATTCTGTAGTTTCAGTGGGATGTTGTTAAGGAAATAACAAGATGCCATATTTTTTTTACATGTAATGAGAAAAACAACAACAAATAAATATGTAATTCTCACCTTTACTATAATATGCAGCACTTTTTCACAATAAGGAACAATGTTAGCATGAAGTGGTGCAAAAATATGAATACTTCGCTATAAAATTAGAAGTCCAAGTTGGATTCAACATAGAGTAATACATACATGCACCATGCATAAAAGTTATCTTACCCAACACATGTAAGTGGCAGATTTTTCCTCTTCTAGTTTTTCCCTGCATGTTGTAAGAGACTGGTCTACTTTCTCTATCACACATAATATCCAGTCATTAGTGACACTTTTCTCTGGTAATGGCTATGTGGGAAACAGAAAAAAAAAAAGACAAAAAAACCCCTATTAAAACATGCATTTCCTTTGTTTCAAAGAATAGTATCAGTTGATACTTGTTCAGTTTAGTATCAGTTGATATATTTCTACAGAATTTATATAGTATTAGTTGATACTTGTTCAGTTTAGTATCAGTTGATATATTTCTACAGAATTTATGCCAAGGATGTTTACATCAATAATAATGCATTTTCATTATAATAATGCATTGAAACATGCATTTTCTTTGTTTCAAAGAATAAATCAGTTGATATGTTTCTACCAAAATTGTATCAAGGGTGTTGTTTTAAAGAATAATATCAGTTGTATATTTCTACAGAAATTATATCAAGGATGTTTACATAAATAATTATCTATAGTATCCAACATCCTAGTTTTAAAAGTGAAACACCCATCCCCCAAAAAGGTCCTTGCTAACTGCTGGGAACGGCAGGTTTTGTGTTTAGCCTAAATAAATACATTTCACATATTTTGAACTTTTCAAGAAGTCACTACTATATGAGGTTACACAATGAGTAAGATTCTTGAGCCTCCAAAAACAACAGATGGTTATTTATAAATAAGAGTTACACCCTTCCTCTATTTCTCTACATAATCCTTTTCTATATGAACACACTTGTTCCACAGCACATCTACTCTTAAAATCATTCAGAAAAGAAATCTACGCCCTTTGTATGGAGGACACAACATCCACTTTCCTATAAATTAAAATCACCCAGCAAAGAGATGTATGACCTCTGTATGGAGGACACACAGGGATGGTGCTAGCGTGCTCAGCACCCTAGGCAAGGCATCAGTTTTGCGCCCCCAAAATTTATGTTACTCATTTGTGTGGCTAAACAAATTGCATTAATCCAATAATTTGAAGATGAAAAAATGGATGTAAATTAAATAGAAACTAATGGAAATTATATTTACTTACTGGTCTAATGTAAATTAAAATTTCACTCTGTGTACTTTATTGTTCCCAAAATTACCAACAAGAGTCTTCAAATCTAAGTCACAGGGAATTTTTTATTTGATGGATAACGTAGACAACCCAACAAGGCTGCTCCGGTGTTGCAGTTGACTGAGCAGTGGCCTCTGACCATTCGTCCGAGATGGGTCTGGGTTTGAAACCCCGTGAGGCATGGATGTTGTGTTTGTCTTATGGCACTGGTTCTCTCCCTTCCCTGGAACCAGTGGTCAGAAATCAGGGACAGGTGACTGCTTATAGTCCACAGAGTTGCTTACGGCGGTAGTTGAACCTTCCCACCCTTTCTCTCTCTCTCTCTCTCTCTCTCTCTCTCTCTCTCTCTCTCTCTCTCTCTCTCTCTCTCTCTCTCTCTCTCTCTCTCTCTCTCTCTCTCTCTCTCTCTCTCTCTCTCTCTCTCTCTCTCTCTCTTCTCTCTCTCTTTCTCTCTCTCACACACACACACACACTAACCCGACAAGGTTTTTTCCTGGATTCCTTGACAACGAAAATAAAACGAAAAAAAGTGTAACAAGAATGCCAGAGAAATGAATATAGTGGTAGAGCTTTTCTTACTCTTGCCTCCTGTTCTCATTAGAATATAGTCTGAGTGCGACAGTTGCCAACCTTTAGGCATTGCAACTGCTAGTGATAGAGTGGAAAGTCTCGATATTTCCATTGTAAGCTGATTACACAGAATCCATTTTGTTTAAAAATTTCGCTCACATGAGTCGACTGAGTATTTCAACAGATGCATACTTTTGTGTCAGTGTTGTACACTGGCATGCAAAAATTAAGGATGAGACGGTTTTTCGAATGTAACGTTCTGCAGAAGTGCTCCACATCGACTCAAATCATACCACAAGATCCTTAAGATGTAAGAATATGGGACAAGTTTGCAAAACCGTCCAAACAAGGAATCCAAAGGATACAAAGGCACTTTATTGAAAAGGTAACTTCGAGCACAACTGGACAGAAGACAGAAAAGAAACGTCCATGTGACAGGCGGCTGCCAAGAAAAATCCAGTTTTTAGTAAGGGATATGATCACCCCTGACTGCGTTGCAGGATTTACAACGTCTGTCCATGCTGAGGACGAGGTTGTCAAGGAGCTGTTGAGGCATCGCGGCCCATTCCTCTTGTAGCGCGAATCGCAGCTGCAGAATCGTTACTGGCGGCTGGTGACGTGCTTCCAAGCATCTCCCGAGAAGGTCCCACACGTGTTCGATTGGATTTAGGTTCGGGGACCTTGCGGGCCAATCCATGCATTAAATATCTTCACTCTCCAACTGCTCTGCGACATCCACTGTACGATGAGGTGTAGCGTTGTCGTCCATGAAGAGGAACTCAGGACCCACAGCACCTCTAAACAGACGCACGTGAGGCAGGAGAACCTCGGTACAATAGCGGACACCAGTGACTGAACCTCCTTGGAAAATGGGGAGGTCAGTACGGCTACCAAGCATGATACCGCCCCAAACGAAAACTCCGCCACCTCCAAACCGATGATGTTGGAGGTGTGATTGCGTGTTCCCTGCTCTTTCCAGGTGTGTATACGTCCAGAATCACTCGTTAGACTAAATCGGCTCTCATCCGTAAAGAGAACTCGACCCCATTGCTGACATGTCCAGTTCTTGTGTTCCTGGCACCACAGAAACCGCAGTCTCCGATGAGTAGGTGTTAATGGCACACACCGTACTGGTCGTCGTGCAAATAGACCACCTTTGTGCAGCCTCTTGGCCACGGTAAAACGCGATAACGGACGTCCAGTTGTCTGTTGCATGTGCCTTGCGACTTCTCCCGCTGTCTGCCGTCTGTCTCTTCTCGCCTGTAGGACAATATACCGGTCGTCCACTGCCATGGTTGCTCGTGGATGACCACTGCTAAACTCTAGGACAGCTGTTCCTGTCGTTTCAAATGCTCTCCAAGCTCGTGAAATGATGCTGTGAGTGATCCCGAACTCCTCGGCCACACTAGTCACACTTCGACCTTCTTCCATCTTCCCAATGATGCGACCTCGAGTAAAGTCATCCAGATGTCATCTACTGGATAGACTGTTGGCCATATCACACGGTGGCAGCAACTCGACGTCGTTCAAACCGATGTACACCGTGCAATAGCTTTCACCGAATTGCTGAGCGTACACCGCCCATTTGCTTTACACCCTTCCGACCCCCTCCCCCAAGTCATGCTCCATATATGCGCATACCCTATCGTACCTACCGGACCCTAGTCTGTCTCTTGAGTGGTCTTTCGGTCCGTTCTGCCTGCTCGTTTCGCTGTTATGCTAATTTCTCCTCTTCGTCCTTAATTTTTGCACACCAATGTATTTCGTGCAAGCTGACTTACCAGTCTATAAGCGCAGGTCTCCGTTTCTAGCTCACTCAAGGAATAAGAATTTTTAAGTTGTATTGAATATCAAAAAGACAAAACAAAATTGTTTTCATCTTGTTTTTTCTCACTCATTCAATTTTATCAACTCTTAAGTCTTGGTGCCGCCCAGATTTTAGCACTCTAGGCAGCCACCTGGTTCACCTAGTGGTTGAACTAGTCCAGAGGACACAGAATAAATTTTTCTATATGATAAAATTGGTCAGCACAGAAATCTATGACTTTTTCATGGAAGACACAGCATACACTTTCATATAAAAGATGGGGTACGCAGTAGAGTGCACCTAAGGCTCCGAGATCAGATCTACATTCAATTCTACCAGCCTCCTGTGCAGTGTTCCTACAAAGCCTTAAGCAAAAAAATTCAGATTTTTCCAGGTTGCGAAATCCCTGAGACATACTACATTTGGGAAAGGGGAAACTTAATAACAGAAATGTTGTTTGTGGTTGGCATAAATTTTTTTGAAGAATATCAGGTTAGTATTCCTCATAAAAGTATGTATATTGCATACCCCTTCACAGCCATACCGTACCTCTCCTAAGCAAAATGCATGTTGAAACACAGCCGGTGAGGGCCAGGACAGCTCTCATGTAGAAGGAAGATTCAAGGCACATATGTATATATCCCACCAAGCTCTTTTCCAAACATTTAAACCCATTTTGCAAGCTACCTTTACTTGGTTTTTTAAGGTATAAATTCATAATAACGAAGGCAAGTAAGGGAACAACTGCTAGAAAATTAAAGCTGTTCAGCCCTTTCCTGCATCCCATTGTGCACCTGGCCTGACACCTGAATTTTCTCTGCTAGCTCAGCTGTGCAGTTAACATTCATTACCACTATAATCATTTTAGTTAAAAACAGAGCAGAAAAGGGGTAAAAAGAAATGTACATCCGAGGCAAGAATGGCACAAAATTAAGAAGAAAAACTGGGAAAAAAACAACAAAAACTGTAGATATCGAAGTGATCCTGCTTAATTTCATTCAGTTTTCAAACATTTCAAGTAATAAAACTGAATTCATTATTTTAATTCATTCACTCTTAATCCAAGTGAATTCAATTAATTTTAATAGCAAAATGATTAATGTAGGTAGGCATCCTGCAAACTATAAAACAATGAAATAGATGATAATGGCCTTGCAGGCTATTTTTAGAGAAACCCAATTGTAGTGTAGGCCACTTTTTTTTTTTCCAAGATAAATTTTAATACAACGAAATGACATTACTTGCGTATATTTAAAACAACAACAGATATAAAATCAACTACAAAATAAAGGAACATTAAAATCCAAATTTAGAAAACCTGAAAAATTCATACCACTGAATTGCAATGCTGTAGTTACTTATGTTACATAACATGCCTACCAGAAAAAAAAATATATATATATATATGATACACAACCTGCCTCACAGGTTTGATACCTACTTAAGAAATAAACATAACATACTATTAAAAATATGAAACACTACAAAGTAAAGAACTATTAAAATTATACTATACAACTTTGAAATTGCAACTCCTGATGCAACTTGGACATAAACAAGTTGTATAAAACTTCTGATACAATTTGGGCATAAAAATAAGAAAACGTTCACCATTGAATTACACAAATGTCAATTGCACATCTCTCCAATTATAATTAAATTCATTAGCAGAAATTCGCAGAAGTCCTATAATTTTCTTCTGTTCTTCACGTTTTTCAAGTTCGTTGAAAATCAACGGTATCCGGACTCCTTAATCTCTTAAAACGTTCAGGTGGTATCGTACTGAGGGTGAATGGCTCATTTATTTAAAATACGAAATAAAACAATATATAACTTATTTCTTTTTCGTATTTTAAATAAATGAGCCATTCACCCTCAGTACGATACCACCTGAATGTTTTAAGAGATTAAGGAGTCCGGATACCGTTGGTTTTCAACGAACTTGAAAAAACGTGAAGAACAGAAGAAAATTACAGGACTTCTGCAAATTTCTGCTAATGAATTTAATGTAATATGCCACGTAATAACGTTCATTAATTGGCGTTGAATTTAACGTTTTTTGAACTGATATTAGTATTAGTCTCAAATTATAAGCTTTGCATACTGCACTGAATATAAAAAGCAACCTCATGAAGTTTTATTAATAATGTTTTCCAATTAACTAAGTGATAATATACGAGGTCTTACATGAGAGGAGTACTTTTTGTCTCATAAGGGTTGCACTTTAACCAAATTTTTGCATTACAATACATATGATGATTGAAAAGTATCTGTCTGTTGGTAAGAAAATGTTTGCTGCCTTTGTAGATTTAGAGAAAGCTTATGACTGAGTAAATAGAGTCATTGTGGAAGGTACAAAATAAATACGGCATTATTGGGAATCTAAGTAGTTTGAAAGTCATATATGCTGGCAGTAAGGCATGTGTATGTATGAATGAAAGGTGCTTTACTGAAATGGTTTTCTTTTGGTAAAGGAATCACATAAGGTTGTGTAATGTCACCACGGCTGCTTAATATATTTATGAACACATGCACGATGCTAAAATACACAGTACTGGTTTGTCTTGATAATATCCATGTGTGCAGACTGCTGTATGCTGATGATGCAGTAGTGTTGGTGGAGAGACAAAAGTGAGTGGCAGAGTATATGTTGTCCGGGATGTATGAAATTTAAAGCAGTACAGTGTTCCCAGTCGCATGCACACATGCGCACGCACACACACACACTCTCTCTCTCTCTCTCACACACACTTTTAACCCTCCCTACCCCTCCAAAATAAAATTTAAGGCCCTTACCAACTGCACATGTAACAATGACATATTTTGATGAAGTTTGCAATATTTTTCACACAATCTAAGTTTGCAGATGTAACAACATAGAATTTATACAATTAAAAAAATTAGTTCTGCTTGCCAAATCAGTTTTTCTATCTAAGAGAATAATCACATATGCAATAAAGTGAATATAAATTGTAAAACTTGATCTGTTGACGTTTTTCCGATCTCTAAATTAATGGGCCAATATTTTTGGATCGGAAAGCGCGTCACCAGATCAACGCACTCTCAATGAGAGTGAGATTTTTTGTCATGAGATGATCTCAAATCCCTTTGGCAAGGAGGGAGTTAGAAAAAAAAAAAAAAAAAGATTTAAGAGTCAAGAAAATCAAGTAAATTCTTTTCATTTATTTTCTTTTCTTTCTGATTTCTCTGTGAAGTGTTGATCTCTGTGTATGTAGTTAAATTTATGTGAATAGGTCTAGGTAAGTTAGCCTTGTGATATCTGTTTCTAGTTAAGGGATGTGTAACTAGCTGGGAAGTAGATTTAAGAAAGTTTGACATCATGCTATATTGCTGGTTTTTTTTGTTGTTCTTTCATGCAATGTTTTTTTTCTTCCTTCCATTGCATTTTTTAGTGCACTCTTTACTTTCAGGGAAGAGATATTAGTGAAGTTTATTTTAGTGCAGTATATGATGTAGTGTATATGAATTAACTTTCCTTAGTTTCTTATGTGTATCTTGCAGTTTATACATGTATAGTGTTAGATGTATCAGTTTAAAATTATCGGCGACGCCGCGACGTTCGCGTTATTGATCGTCGGGATAACATAGCGATAAAAAGAAAAATTGTAAGGTTGTAGTTCCGTATTTACCGTCGTTATCGCGATTTCTTTTATTGTATTATTATGTAAGCTTTAATAATGGAAAAGTAATTTGTAAACATGTAGTGTTTGAAGTATTTTATCTTATTGTAGTGGTATCTAATGAGAAAAAACGCGTGTTTATGCCATATGTCAGTAGCGTGTATTAAAATCGTTGTTGTGTGTATCGGGCTTAATTTAGTAACCTTTCGTAATTAAAATCTTGTTTAGTATTAATATTTAGTTGGTTTTAGTATGAATCTTACTTGGTATTAACTAGTGATAGTATAATTCAGCGACTGATAGAAAAAGCGGGTCGGCGATCGCTCCGTAACGAAGTGACTTCTCGTAAATTAATTGCGCGTGCGCTATCGTCAAGGATATTTAATAGTCATTTAGTAAAAGAATAAAATTGTGGCTTAATGCATCAGGGCAAAATAACACATCGTTGCGTTACGCTATTTTTTCGTAATTCCGATCGTCGTACCTGTAGCTAGAGAGAATTCAATTTTTATGCGTTACGAAGTTAATTGTAACGATGTTCGTTAATGTTAGTTAATTTGTTTAATGAATTTTTGTAAAGGTGGTCTCTAAAAGTCTTTGTTCAGACAGAAAGAACGAAAATGGCTACAGTTTCTGGTGTCGCTTTTCTAAAAGCGATAAATTCGTAGAATGGCATCTGTGAGGACGTTTTCCCAGCTTTACCAGTGCAGAAAGTCCGATTTATTTATGCTCTTGTTTACTTCGAAAAGGCATTTTTCGCTTTGCACAGGAACACTTCGGGATTTGGGGGAATTCTGCGAAGTTCACCGCAGCGCCCGTTTTCGTGGGTCAAAGTACAAGCCTGACTCCGAGAAGATGCGAGCCAGCGATTTCTGGGAATTGCGTCTTTCTCTCCGCCTTCTGACTTAACTGGGCCAATTGCCTTCCGCCATTTCGGGCCCGTGCGCAAGGGATTCGGCAAAGAGCGGAGAATTTTTGCGTGCTGCTCGACACTTCGATACCAGACTTCGTAAGGGAGAGTCCCACAATAAAAAAATAAAAAAAAATCGAGTAAAGGAGGGGAGTCCGCACGACGGACGTCCGGATGCCGAACCTGCCGTAACCTTCCAGCACCGGGAACGTGCGGCCGCGATGGCCTAAGAACAGTAGGAACGATCCTTTTCTTTTCAAATTTTTCCATGGCTTAAAATTTACTCTGCTGCCGAGATGGCGCGAAAAAGTGCTTGACATCGTCCCGAGGCAATAGCGGGCATTACGCCTCGTAACCCGCTCGGTAACATCGCTGCCGCCTGTCGCCGTGTGAGAGAGAGAAAGTCGCCTCAAAGGCCGGCATCGGGAGTAAGTAAGAAAAAAAGGAATAAAAGAAAGGAAGGAGAAGAGGGAAAATCCTACCATGTCATCATAAGTGCATCAGGCCCCGTTTCCACGGCGTGCCGGCTCTCGTAGCGACAGCACAAACACCAATTCCAATTCCGGCATCAAAAGGAAAATTTAAGGAGGAGGAGAAACAGAGAAAAAAATGAGTACCACCAAAAATTTAAAAAAAAAAAAAAAAAAAAAAAGTGTCTTGATCAGAAATGGAATGATGTAAAAGGTTAAAATTCGGGGTGAGAAAAAAATGGGGGGAAGGTGAAATTAAAATGGGAGGAAAATAGAGAAATGCAAATGTATGTTTGGAATTAATGGTCTGGCCAGAACCAACAAATGTAATATGTCATTGTGTAATTTTTTTTTGTAAAAATGTCTAGTTAATGCCAGTGACCAAAGAAATGGATTGAAGTATATTAATTTTGGTTTTCTGTTAGAACAGGGTTTTTTTGTTAGCTCAAATGAGAGGAAAGTGACTTGACATTTTTGTTTGTTTGGTTTTCTGTACTGTAAAGTAAGAAAAGATTTTTCCAGGTAACTGATCAAAATCAGTGTGTTGTGAAAAAAAGAATAAAATGTCACTCTTAACCATCTAAATCTAAATTGTAAAGAGCATTTAGCTCAAGGTTCAACAGTTATCAGATATGCACATCGAGCATTAAGCTCTTAACACTCTTTGAGTGAATGATCACATCCTTTGATGATTTTTGTAAGGCAGGCTGGTAACCAAATTGTGCCACTTACCTCCCTCATCCTCTAAACCACACAGGTGAAAACTACTTGGTTTGCAGACCAGGGTTTCTGAGAGGATTATTTAGGACTGTTAACATACTCAGGACTCTAAAATTCATAGCTAAATTCTTTTTTTTTATTCAGCCTAGCCACCTGAAGTTTCCTTGTATCAAGTGTTTTTCCAACATGTGTCTGAGAGCACAAAATAAATTTATAGTTAACCTGGAACATATGTTTAATCAAATTATTTTGTGTCGTATGTGAATTTCTCTTGTCGGTGGTGGTGGAATCACCTTCCATTTACTGGGAGTTTTTAAGGATCGTACCTGGGGTGTTAGTCGTTGATGAAAAAAATATTCTTAATTGGGGTCCCTAGATTGATCACCGGCCATTTTCTTCTTTTTAAAAATAAAATTGTGTAATATTTGTTTTTTTTTTCAGAAGTAAGTTCATCATCATAATAATATAATAATATTTTTAACAACCAAACCACGTCGTATCAAACTGGTTCCCGTGACCAGGATTCCACCCACTGTACCAGAGAGATTCACATTTATGATTTGGTATTTCTGATATTAGGTAATGCTGTGTGAAAATTGTAAAAAGATCAAATTCCTCTAGCAACAGTTAAAGGATAAGGTTTTGACATAGAACATAGTTAATTGGGAGAATTTTCTTCATGTTAGGCATTCATTTTCGAAATTTTAGTCAGTATCAAGTGCTTACAATCATAATTTTTTTTTGAAGTGTGAATTGGCATTTGAATTTTAGTGTATTGCATTTATGTATTGTGCTTTTGTTTACATTGGTGAGAAATATTGAGGTAATTATTTTCAATTAAGAAAAAGAGTAAGATATAACTTTAGGCTGAGGTAGAAAATAATTATAGCTCACTAATCTTGGGTAAAAGTAATAATTGATAGTAAATCATTACAGTAACAGCAAGCATAGTATAATAACCTTATTTAAATTGTGTAGTGTACTTCATAGTTTAGTTGAGTCTATAATGACTATTTTAAGCAAATGGGTTTGTAACTTTCAGTTAGTGATGATGGCCTTTAAAACTAGTGCTAGATTTTTTGTTTGGTTATTTGCTGATTTCTTTAAGTGCAATAATTTAAAATGGGTGATAGTGAGAATGTGTTGCTGCGACAAAATTATGCAGTGAATTAGGTAGGATTAGTGAAGTGTTTTCTTTTCTCGTAATTTGAATTTTGGAATTTATGGTGGATTCTAAAGAGTTACTTCTCTTGGTTTCAAGATGCCTTCAAGGGAATTTATTGCTGCGTTCTGGGAAGCACAGAGGTTGTTAAGTGAAGTTAACGAGTGTATAGATGAGATACCGCAACGTAGAAAGCAGCAGGATTATCATACGCATAATTCCTTGTCTCCCAGGTAGCAGAGTAGAGAAAATGATCAGGCATTATGTTATCAGAGTTCTAGAACAGAGCATTCTTCTTGCGATTCTTTTGGGAATTTCTCGAGTAGCAAGAGTTCACAGGGACAAGAAGTGAGAAATTCTAGGTTTTATGGAACCAGAACTAGTTCTTACGGGAAAGATGCTGAAAGTATCTTAACTGAGCAGCCGAGAACAAAACAGAATATGCAAAGAGGCAGGAAACGAGAGGAGCAGGGAAGGAGTTGGTTCGAGGAAATCCTGCATAAAATGGAAGAGGAGAGATTGATGAAAATAAAAGAGAAACTTGAGAGGGACAGAATTGAAGCACACAAGGAATTAGGAAGGTCTCTACAAAGAGGCAGGAAACAAGAGGACCAGGAATGGAGTTGGTATGAGGAAAACTTGCAGAAGATGGAAGAGGAGATATTAATGAAAGAAAGAGAAGAGAAACTAGAGAGCGATAGAATTGAAACACTTAAGGAATGGGAAAGGTATGAGTACCAAAAGACATTAGAGAAGCCAGAACTGGCTAGGCAGAAGGAACTAGAGGAGAAGTTCGAAAAGGAAAGGCTGAAAGTTCTCGAAGAGTGGGAGCAGCGGAAAATGAAAAAAGATTAAGAAGGAAAGAAAGAAAGACTGGAAAAGGGAATGATGATGAAAAAGTTAGAAAAAGAAAGGCTAGAACAGGAACAACTTCAGAAGTTAGAAAAGAAAGACTTCAGCGGTTAGAAAGAGAAAGACTTCAGAGGTTAGAAAACAAAGACTTCAACAGTTAGAAAGAGAAAGGCTTCAGAAGTTAGAAAGAGAAAGACTTCAGAGGTTAGAAAAACAAAGGCTTCAGAAGTTAGAAAGAGAAAGACTTCAGAGGTTAGAAAAACAAAGACTTCAACAGTTAGAAAGAGAAAGGCTTCAGAAGTTAGAAAGAGAAAGACTTCAGAGGTTAGAAAAACAAAGGCTTCAGAAGTTAGAAAGAGAAAGACTTCAGAGGTTAGAAAAACAAAGACTTCAGCAGTTAGAAAGAGAAAGACTTCAGCGGTTAGAAAGAGAAAGGCTTCAGAGGTTAGAAAGAGAAAGACTTCAGAGGTTAGAAAAACAAAGACTTCAGCAGTTAGAAAGAGAAAGGCTTCAGAAGTCAGAAAGAGAAAGATTTCGGAAGTTGGAAAGGGACTGGCTGGATCAGTTAAAAAGGGAAAGGCTTCAGATGAAGGAAAGGGTGAAATTAGAGGAAGAAGTAAACAAAAGAGAAGAGATTAGAATGGAACAGGAAAATGTAGAACAGGAAGTGCTGCAACTCCAAGCTGAAGCAATACCGCAGGTTGAAATAAAAGAAGAAGCTCAGATTGAAATTGGGGTGGATGATGAAATTCCATGTTCTGAAGCACAAGTCAGTAATCAGTTGGTGGAGATGGGGGTGTTAGAAATAGAAGATACAGGGTCTGCCATAATTATTGACACAGAGGCTGTCACAACAAAGACTTTGGAAGTTATGCAAAGTCAAGTTGAGGAAGATGAGAATGTGCATGCTTTTTCGGGGTGTGTGAGTGTAGAGATAAATGCAGTAGTTGAGTCACTGGAAGTTAGTGTTGGTGGAAATGTAAAATGTTGTGTAAGAAAGGAGGCTCTTGAATTCAGTGAGGAAGAGACGTTAAATGAGCAAAGTGATAGCGGATCAGTAGAAGTGGCTGTGACAAAAGATGCACTCAGGGAAGTGGAATCCACATTCCATAAACAAACGGCAGGTATCATAGATTGTTCTGAAACCCTCACCTCTGAAAATTGCATTCAGACAAATGCTAGTCAGGAAAAAATGGAGCAGAGTAAAAATGTTGAAGTGATGATAAACAGTCTGTTCTTCCTGATTCTCATTCCAGTTGCATTAATACTCGTGACATTGCATAGGAGTTCTTCTCTGCAAAATAAGCATAGGCTTTGTCTGCCAGAGAAATGTAGAGACCATGTGTCAATTTTGAAGTTGAGTATTAAGGCAAATAAGACCACATTTGTCATTTACCTTTATGGGTGGGATATAACCACTCTAACATTCCTACAGTTTCTACTGTGGAACGTAAAAGGGGTGTGTCACAAAAGAATTTTAAGTGTAATATTTGATTGAATGATAAAAATTTCTTTTATCACTCTGAGGTCCCCTTGGTAATGAATGGAACTGGAAACTGATAATGAATTCGGATGTATAATAACGAGTAGCATTTCATGCTTGGTTGTGTGTAAATAGTGTATTTTTTTTTCCTAAGGCAATATGCTTTCACGTCGCTTATTTCATTTTGAAAGGGAATTTTATTTTGCATTCGCTGTTTTTCTTTTCATCAGTGTGCAGGCTTCTCATTTCAGCTAGTATGTAAAGATGACGAGTACTAGTAAGAAAATTATGAAAGGGCATAAATTGGTATTTTGAAGATTTTTGTGCATGAGTCAGGACTGAAATGTGAGTATAGCTTTGATTGGACGTGTGTCGTCATTATGAATATACGAAGTGGAGAAAGGAATAATTTTTTTCATTGTTACTTCCTTTTCGAGAAAACATTTTCATTGCAACGATAGGATTTCTATAAGGATTGTCTGATTTATTGTCTGGTGTGATCAGGATGGTGAACAAGTGGATAGGATTTTTGTTGACAATTGGTGTGTTTACTATTTGGTGTTGTATGGGAATATCATGCAATATCATGCCCAAGCTTTTTGAGTGTCAGAGGCAATGGAAGAAATGAGACCTCATTTATCTTCATGTGTTATAGACGTGTCATGGAAACATGATAATTTCAGAGAAAGGACAGGAATGATTTTTTTAAAGTAATCACCGAGTTCTTTTTCTGAGTCATACCTACGAAAAAAATTTGATGGTTTGTTTTTCTCTCATGTTGGACATTCAGGGAGTGGGGTATGAAGGTGCATATTAAGTGTAGGTTAGTTTGTGATATGCCTCGAGATGGTATTGAGGTGAGAGATGTTTCTGGGGAAAGTGAATCCAGGAATAATGTGATTCAGGGGTGAGAAAAAATGGGGGGAAGGTGAAATTAAAATGGGAGGAAAATAGAGAAATGCAAATGTATGTTTGGAATTAATGGTCTGGCCAGAACCAACAAATGTAATATGTCATTGTGTAATTTTTTTTGTAAAAATGTCTAGTTAATGCCAGTGACCAAAGAAATGGATTGAAGTATATTAATTTTGGTTTTCTGTTAGAACAGGGTTTTTTTGTTAGCTCAAATGAGAGGAAAGTGACTTGACATTTTTGTTTGTTTGGTTTTCTGTACTGTAAAGTAAGAAAAAGATTTTTCCAGGTAACTGATCAAAATCAGTGTGTTGTGAAAAAAAGAATAAAATGTCACTCTTAACCATCTAAATCTAAATTGTAAAGAGCATTTAGCTCAAGGTTCAACAGTTATCAGATATGCACATCGAGCATTAAGCTCTTAACACTCTTTGAGTGAATGATCACATCCTTTGATGATTTTTGTAAGGCAGGCTGGTAACCAAATTGTGCCACTTACCTCCCTCATCCTCTAAACCACACAGGTGAAAACTACTTGGTTTGCAGACCAGGGTTTCTGAGAGGATTATTTAGGACTGTTAACATACTCAGGACTCTAAAATTCATAGCTAAATTCTTTTTTTATTCAGCCTAGCCACCTGAAGTTTCCTTGTATCAAGTGTTTTTCCAACATGTGTCTGAGAGCACAAAATAAATGTATAGTTAACCTGGAACATATGTTTAATCAAATTATTTTGTGTCGTATGTGAATTTCTCTTGTCGGTGGTGGTGGAATCACCTTCCATTTACTGGGAGTTTTTAAGGATCGTACCTGGGGTGTTAGTCGTTGATGAAAAAAAAAATTCTTAATTGGGGTCCCTAGATTGATCACCGGCCATTTTCTTCTTTTTTTAAAAATATAATTGTGTAATATTTGTTTTTTTTTCAGAAGTAAGTTGATCATCATAATATAATAATATTTTTTAACAACCAAACCACGTCGTATCAAACTGTACTAAAATTTATGAGTTCAAGATCTGAATTTTGCATATAGTTAGTCTGTGGTTTAAATTGCAAAACTAAAATCAATTGCTCAAGATTTCAATTTTGAACTTAATTTTCTCATAGTATAACTAAATAATTGATATTTACAAATATAAAAAGGGTAATACAAAAGTTAAATATCGGTACCAAAGGATGGTGATGGGCTTGTTGGGTAAAATCTGCTAGATGTGTTTAATTTAGCCCAGGGTCCATTTTTTCAGCAAATTATTTATCTCACACGGCCCCAGGCTCTTCCACAGGCTTTCAGTGACATCACATGATGTCATCATCAGCACACCCAACCAGCAGCAGAATTCTATGCACTACACTGTAACTTTTAAATTTTATGCAGCCAGCCAAGAAAAATAAGTACTTTTTAAGGACTTAAGAATTCATAAGAACTGTGGGAACCCTGGAGTATATATAAGGGAAGAAATCAAAGTTATGGTTTGTGAAAGATGATCAGTTCATACTAAATGCAAGATCAAAAATTAACACTAAACAAAAATTTTGTCAAAAGTCATGTTACAAGTGAAAATTTGATTACATCCTTCTTCCTTCTAGTATTTACTTCACTAATGTACTACTGAAGTGCAAAAATGATAAAATTACCTTAAGTGAGATCAGGTGCTCTTCTGCACTGCTTACATTGCTACAACATGTCTCCAGCAGCATACAAGTTTCTTGACATCTATTTAAAGAAAAGAAAATTAGTTAACTCTGATAACACATGCAAATTTTTTTAAATTACATTCAAAACTGTTTCACAGGAGGAAAAAAAAAAAAAAAAGGGATACTAGCACTTGAATGAAGAAATGTCTTACATGGTTATAACTTAATGATGCAAATTATAGGAACTATGCAATATAATATGACCAGAGAAGAAGTTACGAAACCATGACCCAATGCATTTTTAATTTCACCAAACTGACAGCTTTTGCTTAATTTCGTCATGTTGGGTATAGATTTGGGCTTAAAAATTACAGATTTCAAATCCGTTTGAATTTTTTTTTTTTTTACGATAACTACGTTCTGAGATCGCATTTTGAACTGGGGCAAAGACACCTGCTCTCAAGTGCTTGCTCCAATGCAAGTCACACCCCACTTTGTCCTCTTCAGAAGTTGTGATCCGGGGGACAAAGAATGCATTACCTGAAGGGGGGGGGGCACAGAGAGAGAGAAAGAACCAATCTCAAAGTTAAACAAGCCCAGCTGGTTGTTATCCTTATCAGTTTACGCGGGGCGCAAGTTTTAGTGTTTGAAACTTGAAACAATGCAAAACCTAACACGTGGGAAAACTGCTGCAAATGTTACCACATAAACACATTACGAATAAGCTTATTAAAATAACTGAAAAGTTGTTCGTAACTTAAATCTTTGAATGGATTACTTTGAATGGATTAAGTTAAATAAAAAAAGTTTGAATGGCGGGTGCAAATTAATCATCAGAAAAAGGAAAATAAATCTTGAGAAATCACCAAATCTGTAAAATTAACATTTTGCCCGTAAAACAAGACACATTTCCGTAAATTTTACGAGAAAATCGTAAAACCTAGCAGGTATGTGTAGTATGTTAAGAAAAACAACATCCTTTTTTTTTCTCGATTAGGGAACGGATCATTAAAAGTACCATCCAGCTAAAATTTCTTGCCACCCATCTGTAAAAAAAATTTCTGGAGAGAACACGACTTATAATCATAAACCTGAGTAAAATGCAGAAATCAAAATGTTACATTTACTTTGTCTTAATACTAAATTAACATTCAATACTTTTGGGGAAAACTTTATGTTTCTGTAACAATATACAATACATACCTGTTAATTAAACTGAGAAATGCGTTGTCTGATGACAAAGCTTCTGTTGTTCGAGTACGTAAAGCTTCAAAATGCAAAATTGAGTTACACACACTGACCAATTCTCGAGACAGCTGGTTGGCATTCTGCAAGCAAAATATTACGTATACTAAGTTAAACACTGAAGTGAATATATTTAAAATAATTTTGTCTGTTAAGTTTCAATCGATGTTTTCCATGGAATTATACTTTAAAAGAAATTATACTTAAGCTTTTTAAATTATACTTTAAAGCACAACTGATGAAATAAATTTTTTTTTCTCTTTTACAGCAGTGGTTTTTATTCTAAAAATAAATACTTCCTTGCCAAAATGGTATCACACATTTCGATAACTGGAAATATAATCATGAACATACACAATACTGATGAAGGAAAAAAAAAAAAAAAAAGAAGCTAAGATTTTTAATCAGGTGAGAAATCAAAACACGCTACGAAACAGTTGGAATAGAATGCAGCATGAGCAAAACAGAATTGTTCACTGAAAATTTATTTATGTAAATATTAAACTGAGGCACATCACTGTATCTATCTATACATAGTATAAAACAAAGTCCCCGGAAGGCGTCTGTCTGTTTGTTCGGGCTAACCTCGAGAATCGCTGGACGGATTTTGATGCGGTTTTCACCATTCCATAGAGTATTTGTCGAGGAAGGTTTAGGTGTATGAAACATTAATCTATGACAAAAAGGAGCCAAGCAGTAACGATTTTAGTGACAAGTCAAAGAAAAAAACCGCCATTCGCATTCTTTCATGGTTTCCACTGCCTATGCGAATGCATCAGAAATGTGACTTTCTCCATGGCAACGAGCCTTAGTAATGTTGAGGACAACCAGTCCCTGCTGAAATGATGGTGTCTTACTTTGAAAGTTTAACTTTCGAGTACAAAATGCGGTGTATTTGGAAAAAATTAATGAGATTGAAGGAAAAGATCCCTATGTGCTGAATTTAAGTATCTTTGAAGGTGACGCGAAAAGTTTTTCAGAAGTGCAAAATAGTAAATATTTTCTATTACTTCATCTTTGGTCGAAGCGCCATTAGCATACAACAGTTAGAGGCATTTGAATCATATAAAATTCTCGAAGCATATAACAATTTCTCATCAGGCATATTCTTTTACATGGTAATTTAGTGAGATCACTAATTAGTGAGAAATTAGTAACTCTTCAATAAAAAGTGTTTTTCTATGCTCTGGGAAGTGTTTTTCAAGACTTGGAAAAATTGAGAGAAAAATCTGGTACTCTCTCTCTCTCTCTCTCTCTCTATATATATAAAAGTGAAAGTTTGTATGTTTGTTTGTATGCTTGTTTGTCCGCTATACAAATCTACAGTTTTCAACTTAGAACCAACCACCAAATTTGGTATACTATCTCATGGTACTCTAACTTAGACTGTAGAAGGGTGTCCCCCCCCCCCCCGGTGTCAAGAGGCCACCATACAAAATTTTCGTAAAAAGTTCTACAGTTTTCAATTTAGAACAACCACATTTGGTATTTATCTCATGGTACTCTACTTAGACCGTACACAGTTTTTGGAAAGGGTCAAAGGTGCCCATACAAAATTTTCGTAAAAAGTTCTACAGTTTTCAATTTACAACCACCAAATTTGGTATAGTATCTCATAATACTCAGACTTAGACTGTAGACAGTTTTTGGAAGAAGTCGGAACCGGGGTTCAAGGGGCCCCTCATACATAATTTTCGAAAAAAGTTCTACAGTTTTCAATTTAGAACCACCAAATTTTTTATTAACAAGAAAATTAAAGGAATATATTTTTCATTCATAAAATTTCACCCGCTGAACTTGGCGATTCCACGAATATTTACCCGGGAAATACCGGGTACCCTTGCTAGTTCAAAATATAAAATTTTTGACATTTAACAATACAGAATAGGAGGAATATCACAGGGGAAAAAAAATGAATACAGGTAAAATCTTCACTCCGTCTGACTTTTGTTTTTGGAAAATTTTCCTTATTTTCAAGCTGAAATACAAATATTTACGCAATAAAATGATGGTTAACAACGCTATGGGGCAGAAGAAACATCACAAGAAAATAATTACTATTACGCGAGAAGTCTTCACTCCGCCAGACATCCATTTCCGAAAGTTTTGAAAGTCGAAATTCCAACCTCTGATGAAAAACGGCACACCACTACAAATCCCCCCAACCAATTTCTGTTCAGTTACGCATCGATCTCGAGAATAACCAAAATGATGATACAAAAGGAGGAATTTTTTGAATCAGCGGAAGAACTTTGTGCCTGAAGGTTACAGGAAAATTTCCGTTTTTGGAAATTTTCCCTCCATTTTCAAGTGGAAATGCAAATATTTATGGAACAAAATTACATTTAACAACAATGCTGAACACAAGGAAAATCGCGAGAAAAAGAAATCACGATTGTGGGAAAAATTTTTTCACTCCATTTAACTTCATTTTTCAAAAGTTTTGAAAGTAAAAATACTGTACCGAGATGGGAAAATGCCACTCCCCCCACTAATTCCCTTCAGTTTTGCATCAATCTCGAGAATGACCCAATGGGGGGGGGGGGGGGGAGAGACGGAATTCTGTGAATCCGTAGAAGAATCATCTACGAATGAAGCAGTACCATTTACATAAAATTCACTTTTTTTTTTTTAAAATAGTAATTGAAAATACATAATACAATACACTCACATGTTATACATGGTGTCCCAAGATGTATTAGACACTGAAATGTCTTGAAGAAAGATATTGTATGCACAAAAAAAAAAAAAAAAAAAAAATAAAAATAAAAACAAGTGAACAAAAGCTACCAGTAATTGCAGAGTTTACATTACCTTCCATGTTTGCAGGGGTGGTAAAAGAAAATTAAGATTGCACTTGATTAAAAAATGATTTCACCATATTTAACAAAGGAACCTGAAAGGGATTCAATGCTTCCACCTCTGCTGGCGGCTACAAGGCCCCTAATTCAACCGTTCTATTAATTTTTTTCCAATATAAAAGTTATGAAATGACACTGTGTGTGAAAGCCCTTATTATAAAGAGATCAAAAAGTGTGCGTGCACGCATGCACGCACGCACACGCACGTGAGGCCATTACATGCATAAAAAACAAAAACAAATTGAGTAATGTAAGATTATGTTACTATAAAAATTTTTGGAATGAAAAAAAAAAAAAAAAAGAAAGGAAGAAAAAAGAAATGTTATATAGGGCCATAGTTATCACAGGTTTCCCCTGGCATGCTCAGAACATCACTTTGCACTTCATGCTTTCGTTTTCGTACATTTTATAATAAGAAATTCTTCCTTTAATGTTATGTTTGGGGGAGGGGAGTTAATGTTCAATGCTCAATTGGGTTTTTTTTTGGATTTTTTTTATTATCTTGCTTGGGTAAAACTAAACGAGTAGAACTGTTTAAAAGTGAATTGGCATCTTCGTGGATGCTGATTTATTTGAACAGTGAACTCAAAAAATTTTACTGTCACATATTTTAACATGCCACCTTCCTCCTTTCCTGAAATCATTTTTGAAAAAGAAGCCACAAGCTTCAATAAACATCTGAATTTTACTTAATTATTAAATAGCAAAGTGAATAAATACTATTTCACCTATTAAGCAAACTGGATTTTATGTGATGAACAGATCTGCTAGCTTGATAAAATAATGGATTAAAATTAATCTATATTATTAAAAAAAGTGTGTGTGTGTGTGTGTGTCCTTTGCGATACAAAAAAACCCTACTCAAACTAGAAACCTGAAATTTTGCATGAAGGTAGCTTACATACCAAGGATGTGCAAATTGGGCTTAGATTTTCGAATTTTTGAGAAAAACATATGGTTCCTGATTTCCCATGTATCGTTCTGCTTTGTTTACAAACAACCTGATCACACCCAACAAGAAGGCAAGTAGTTTACGATAAATTTGACGCATTTCTTTTAGAAATGCATTATAATAGACACCTGAGTGACTATTTTTATTTGTAAATACATTTTATGAAGGAAATATATCAAATAACAGTACTACATTTGTTTGTTTTTGTCCGGAGCTAGTGTATTCTTTAAAGCGAAGTCTTTCGAACTTTTGTTCTGGAAGTCAAAGTGGCTAAGACTGATGCCTCATTTTTTGATAGTATTTATTCAGATTTTATAAATTTTGATGATGCGGAATCGGTCGCCACTGCTGCGAGAGGCAGCCGAAGATTACGAGGCAACTACACTGGCGGAAAGTGAAAAAGAACGCCAAGAAAGAATTGGCGGACGATCATGAAATTTACATATGTTAATGGAGTCGAATTTACGTAGGTGTGATGTTAATTTCGGGACCAACAGGTGAGCGTTTACGCCACAGCATGGCATAATATGCAAATTATTGTCGGTGGTATTTAAGGAGTACGGCGAAGTGAATGTAATCAGTCTTCGGCATACAAACACGTGCGAAGACCCTGAAGAAGCTGCAATGCCTGGACATGGAAAAAGTGTACGATTTCAGCAGTTATCAGACTTTGAGCGAGGTCGTCTATTCGGACTCCCAGAGTCCGGGTGGTCGTATCGTCGTATTGCGGAGCTAATTGGACGGGAAGTATTGGTGGTGGTACGATGGTGGCGTAGATGGTCCGAGGAACATTCGCACACGAGAAGACATGGAACCGGGAGTCACAGACGGACTGATGAGCGGACAGATCGACGCATAAGAAGAGCGGCGTTGGCAAGCAGAACATCCACTGCGACACAAATCCGAACTGCCGTTGCACCTGAGGTGACTGTGCGAACAATCCGCAACCGTCTACTGGATGCAGGACTACGTGCACGTGTGCCTCTGGCATGTGTACCTGACTCCAGCCCACCGTCAGGAACGGCTGCAGTGGTGTCGCCAATGTCTGCACTGGAACTGGAGAACACAATGGCGATTTGTCGTGTTCAGCGATGAAAGCAGATTCTGCTTGGGAGCCTGCGATGGCCGTATGCGTGTTCGCAGACGCACAGGGGAGCAACTCCACCCTTCTTGCATCCGCCAGCAACACACAGGGCCTACACTTGATCTCCTGGTGTGGGGAGCGATCAGCTATCACCCCCGTACACAACTAGTATTTGTACCGCGTACGTTAAAACAGCACCTCCTACACCAACAACATCATTCAGCCCGTTGTTGTGCCATTTGTAAGGTCGGTCCATCATGGTGTTTTCCAGCAAGATAACGCATGCCCACACGGCACATGCAACACAACATGCACTTCAGGGTGTGAGACAACTTCCATGGCCTGCACGTTCACCGGATTTGTCCCCCATTGAGCACGTGTGGGATTTTATGGAACAACGACTTATCCGGTCTCCACGGCCAGCCACGACCATCCCTGATTTACGCATCCAGGTTGAGGATGCTTGGAACTCAATACCCCAAACTTGCATCCAATATCTGTACGACAGACTCCATGCCAGAATTGCACAGTGTGACGCAGTTCATGGCGGTTTAACCTCGTACTAACCATGTTACATGGAAATGTTATTTTTCAGTTTACCAGCAAATACAGCTGTATTTTGCCATAATGTTTTGATCACATTATTCTCTGTATTCCGTTATTATGCTGTATAAATTTCGTTGGTATCAGACGTCTCCTTCTTGGTGTTCTTTTTTCACTTTCCGCCAGTGCATTAAGTGGGCTGAAGCACCGGTCTTCTTCAGAAAGAGAAAGTATGTTCAGAAGGATACAAGACGGAATTATGACGCATAAATTTGTGATATGAAAATAAATATATTATTTTCCATAATAAAATAAATACCTATGATTATTTCCATTACAAGAGGATTTATTTTGATGAAAATAGTTTAAAAAAATTCGCATATTATTGTAAACTGCTTTCTTTCACATTGGGTGTTATTAGGTTGTATGTAAACAAAGTGGAACATACATGGGAAATCGGGAATTACTTGAAAACATTCTGATTTTGTAGTACAGCTGTATTTTTATAATTTAATTAGCATTTTCATCAAGGAAAGTGAGCTACAAATAACATTAATTCATTCAATTCTGACATTACAGTTTTGAATTACATTGATACTAACGTCTAGCTGTGGTGATGAAATGCTTAAAAAGTCACGTTCAACATGTTCTTACAAGATGGCATGGACAAGCTCTTTTCACTACATTTCATCAAATTACATTCATGTATAATTATTCATTTCAAATAATACAAAATAAGATTTTTTTATTTAATTAATTAACATTTGCATTAAGTTTCAACATACATATAAATGCTTGAAAACATTCATTTTTTTTAAATGATACTTTCAAACGTTTCATGCCACAAGACATTGAAGGTACGATTATGACTAGCCAGACAGCGGGGCAAGATGTGTTCATTCCCTGAATATCCATCATTCCGACTGATGTGCCCTTCAAATTTAAACAAATTCAGCCTTCAGTGTGCCTGTGTTTCGCTATGAGTATCAACAAGGCTCAAGGACAGTTCAAAGTTTTTGGATTAAATTTGCAAAGCTCCTCTTTTCCCATGGGCAACTTTATGTTAGATGTTCCAGAGTTGGCAGCAAGCAAAATATCTACATTTTAGCACCACATGGGAGAACTCATAACATTGTTTACCAAGAAGCATCATTGCCTTACTATCCATTTTTTTCTCCACTTATTTTGCTAAAATTAAAAAACTAAACCAATTAGCCTATTTAACTTCAAGTTTATTAAAGATAATTTTTTACCCTATCCTTATGATTCATGGTCAAATATGTCACCCATCCAAGAGAAAAACTACTTGTAGCTAGTAAATGCAAAATCAAATATGTTTCAAAACAAGTTGATTTTTTTTTGCTCAGATTTATCTGCTCAAAAACCATGATGAGTAGCTGATGAAGCTTAACATTGAGTTCCGTTCTCTAGCTAAACAAAGCCTACATCAACAAGCAGCGGCAGCAAAGCTACGGGCTAAAAGCTAGTCATCAATAAAATAGTGCGAGGATTTTTTTTTCGACGAAGCTCTCATCCAGATTATTAAACCTGTACATCACTGGTTCTCAATAGGTGGCTCACAGTAAAAAAATTAAAACAAAAAGAAATGTATAAAATCCACAGGTGAAAAAACATGTTTATCAATATTTTTAATATAAAACAGTATATTTTTGCTCATTTTTGTTGACTACAACCTATACTCCAGATTTTAAACACATTGCAGAAGGACATCACCCCCATTACTCTCATTAATTTCTTGATCACTAAATTTAAATTATTGTGTTTGTAATTTGACGTTAATACAAGTAACATTTCTGAATTTTATTTTATTTTTTATTATTATTTTTTTTCATTTGTCCAGTAAGGTTCATTTTATGATTTTCACATTACCTTTAATAAATCTTAAAATAAAAATGTTCATATGAGTACCAGTATGATATGTAACTTACATTATTTACCAAATTTAGAATTCACACCCTCTAGCCTGATTCCATGAAAAACAAAAAAACAAAAAACAAGATGGCCCCTGGTGAAAAGTAATTGACCAGTGCAGTACACAATACAGAATAGGTAAATAAACATTTTATTTCACCCCAACTAATGGGTGGTAGCTGCAAGATACCTTGAGTATTTCATTCTTCGTGAATTTATTTCTAGTATACAAAAAGTTAATGTCTACAAAAATTAAATACTCAGGTCTGAAAGATAGGAGAAGAGAAATGCAGCATCTGTAGCACAAAAAAAAAAAAAAAAAAAAAAAAAAAAAAAAAATCAGGATACTTGAAGAAAAAAGTTTTTTTTTTGTGAAAACATCTAAAAAAAGAGTAATCTAATAGCTAATTAATAGAATCTCGTTGCACTTGTAGACATTCCAGTTAATGAAATTTCTAATATAAAACTAAAGCACATGAATTTATTAATAAAAAATAGCATATTGTATAGCTTTATATAAGTGCACTCTTATACCACAGAAGATACCCTGTTGATGTATACAAGGACGTAAATACATATTTGACCATGTATCATCAATATTACAGTGGGTATATTAAAATAAAATATGCTAATATCTACAGTAGTATGTTACCAGTTGCAATAACATACTTCTACTTACAGTAACAATAGAAGTCCTTTCAGCAATAGCAGATTCAAATTCTTCTTGTACTGTAGCCAATGATGGATTAGCACCTATAGCCCACTTCAAGCGCTGTTCAATGCTGGATGTGAACGCGATGTATCGCTCCTGACCCAAAACTATAGCTGTCTCAAATGACATTAAAGTCTGAACAGTCTGAGAACAAAAACGAGAGTGTAATTAAAAAAATAAAATAAGTCATAACTACAAAACGTGACGGGTTTCCTTAATAACTACAAAAGGTCAAGGTATTAAGGAAACCAGTCACATTTCTAAATGATTTAAACTGACATTTATTACAAAATGATAATGAAAATCACTGCTGTCATACATTACTGCCAGATAACATTGTACTCTTGTTGAGGGAGGGAGGGAGGGGGGGGGGGGTATAAACTTGAAACAAACTTGATTCATCTACTTTAAAACTCTTTTTAAGGTATAAAAACAAGAAATACATTTTAGATTTTAAAAATGATCTGAAAAAGTATAAAAACATTCAACAAATCAAGAGCACACATGGGTCATTCCACGCCTACTCGTCAGATGCTGTCCACCACACCATCTCCGATTCTTAAGATTTTTTTTTTCATGAATAAATCATCCCAATGTATGAAAATCCCGAAAGTTTCACCCCCCCATAATTAGAAATTTTTTTTTAAACTTTTGAAGGAAAATAATTATCTGAAATTTTAAAAATCTTACATTTGAATGTAGTGTGGTTTTGATGCTACATTCAACCATGAGTGGATTTTTAAAATTCTTTCACCTCTTGAAATCATATATACTCTTTCAACAATCAACGTAAACAACTCTCTCAGTTTGGTGTGAACATCTTGAATCAGTGGTGGTTCTTTCTCAAATTTTTGTGAATTTGACGAACAGATCTGCACTGGACACAACAAAAAGCAATTCATATTTCACGGTTTTCTTCTTTCTTTAACAGTGGTATATTTTTTTGTATGCAAAACTTTCTTCAGATTGGATGAATATGGAGAGGGAAGAACTTAAAAAAGTACTCCAAATCACCTGGCCACTGCTCCAGAACATGCCACACAGATCTTCACAGGACAAAGTCAACCAACCAGAGAGCACATGTTTTTCAAAACATTTTTCAGGTACTTTGTGCTTTTCTTGAATAGAAGTATAGTCTTCCCATCTTGCAGGCCACTCATCAAAGCACTGATGCAATGACGATACAAGGTCAGAAGCATCCTCACCGAGATTTTCAAGGCCTTTCCAGATGGTGTTATGAACTGTATGGATATTGCATGTTCCTACATTGAGTAGTCCTCCTTTGCAAATTTTGAGTACTTCATTTAGTAAATGGAAAACTTTCGTATTAACATTTGGGCCATCACTGCCAACTGATATTAGTTGCAACAAAGGTAGGTTTACATTCTGCAGAGCTTTTAGAATGTTTTTCAGAATGTTCTGTGATGTAGCGTGACCAACACAAAAGGTTTCTATCTAAGTGGTATGAAACAACTTTGTTCAGTTTTTCAGACCAAAATCTTATTCTAACTTGAAACTCCTTTCCAACAACATCAATTGCTTTGTCATACTGTAGTGAATAATCAGAACATCTTGCTTTATCAAGCATTTCATCATGAAAGTTAAGGTCTCAAAGCATCTGCTGTCAACTAACTTGTTTTAGTGACACTAATACAAAAATCATTGTGTACTGCTTGCTCCAGGGGTGGGGAACATAGCTTGGACACTTGGTATTCTGTTACCTCACCATGCAGACACTGATTTAAGCACCAGAGTAGTTTTGCTCTATGAGATGCCACCTGAACATCATAAATTTTGATCGTAGAGGATGAACTTGAAGTTTTTGGACTTCCTTCTGAGGCAGTGGTATCAGATTACCCAGGTATGAGCTGTTTACAGCTGAGAACTTCAGAACAGTTTAGGTGCTTCTTATGTTGAAAATGCTGTCTCACTTTTTTAAATCCCTAGGAAATGTCAATCACTTTTGAGCTGACATTACAGTACAGTTCCCTTATTACAGTGCTCCCCCTCCCTGACCAATCAAATATCAATTAGAGTCTGTGGTCTGTAAAACCACTTGTAATCAAAATGACAAACCATTTTAGGCTACAAAAAGTCTTCCAAATAACTTTTAAGAGTACAGTATCCCTCAAACAAACAAAAAATGCATATATATTAAAAAACCTGGTGTCCAAACAACACTGCACTTCCTTAAACAATTTCTAAGTTGGTTTAACTCTGAGAAAAAATATTTTGGCATAAGCTAACACACAAAAAGGTTATATGATAAAAATTATATTTGCCAAAAATCTGACGCAAAATGCAATCATAATATTAAATAAGAAAGAACAAACGACTTTTGCATATTGCAACCTCTGACATCAAGTGGTGACATACAATTTAATTCTGTGTTTAAAACATATAACAAAACACTCAAAGTTTGTTTTTCTTATATTTTAAACCCAAGTTATAAATACAAAATAAAATAGTGTGATATGCAAAATCCGTTTTTGTAGATATGTTATTATACATTTCATTTTTTTTTTTTTTTTTGGTATGCAGCATACACACATATTATTTAGGTGTTCTCTGCAATTCAGGGGTTAGCTTCTCAAAGAAAGACCATCTGCGAAGTAAACATTTAACTGATGGAACTAGAATTTATTTACTGTTGGTGTACCAAATGTCACCATTTACAACGATCTCGGCACACAGCTCAAGGTTCATTAACATCCATCACATGCCACACACAAGATCTTTTTTACTTCATACTCAGTCTTTTTCTCAAGCAGACATTCCTGAACCTGGTCCTCCTATGATTTCCTTTGCTTTCTTCTACCTTTCTTTCCTTCACACTTGGGCTGAAAAAATTCTCTTACTCAGCACCTCATCAGTCATTCTTTCAACATGGCTAAACCACCTAAGAATATTCGTCTACATCTCACTAACAACATTATGCCTCACATTATACATCTGCAACACACCATTCTTCACATGATCAGAGCATGTCTTACCAAAAACCACCCTTAAGTACTGCATCTCCACAGTACACAAATGACTCCTATTGTCTTTTCTGCAGTACCCGGAAAGGGTAATTGTTGCTACTCTGATTTCACTGCTGTACATCAGAGTAGGAACCATTACCCTCTCATATACAGTCACTCGGGATTTCCTTGGGAACCCATCTTTCCTGTGAAATCTTCCTAAGGCAGCTATGACTTTCAATGAAGAGTTCACTTGCCTACTAATTTTGCCATCTAATTTCTTATCTCTGTCAAACATACTTCCTAAATATACAAGCTCAATTACCTGGTAAATTTCTGTGCCATTAAGACTTATCTTGCATTCAGTACTAACACTTCCTTGCTCAAAAACCATAACTTTTGGTTTTTCCCTTATTTATACTCAGTTTGAATTTCATAAAAACTTCATACATACGGAACAACATACTCTGCAACTTACTTTTGCTCTCTGCCAACAGGACTGTGTCATCAGCATAGAGCAATCTGCACACATGCATATTTATTATCAAGATATAAACCAGTATTATCCATTTTGGCATCATGCATGCATACATCCATTACCAGGGTAATATTACACAACCTTACCCGACTCCTGCACCAATAAAAAACCATTTTGATAAAACACCACTCACTCGTACACATGCTCTACTGACAGTGTACATAGCCTTCACTATTAAGTAGATTTCCAGTAATGCCATATTTATTCAGTACCTTCTACAGAGGTCCTATTTACTTTGTCATTAGCTTTCTCTAAATCTATGAAGCAGCAAACACTTTTTTACCAACAGATATACTTTTCAATCATCATGCGTAATGCAAAATTGGATTAGTGCAGCCCTTACCAGGCATAAAACCACTTCTACATCCCCCACTTTCTCTGGGAAAAAATAATTGGTATCTGTCGCAAAACTGGGAACATGTGATTTGCCAAAATTAGGGACTTTTAGGGACCTGTTGGGATACCTGGAAGTTAGACAACAGAATCAGCAAAGCAGCACAAATTATTTCTTCTCTGCCTCACACACAGATACACATACAATGTATTGCAAACTTAGACACAAAAACTTAAAAACAAACACTTTTTTTTTAAATGTTGTCGATAAAACTAAGCTTTTGATATTTTTGATCAGCAATGGGTGCCATACCAAAAGTTCATATAAGTCACTCACCTTTCGCATCTCTGACATAATAGAAGCCCTGGTTGGTACAGCTAGGCTTTGCAATGGGCCAATGTTTCCTTGGACTAAAAGATCTTCGTTAAGCCACTGAAATCGAGTTAGCTGCAGCTGAGCTCGATGAAGACTTCCCTTCAGTACAAGTGTTGCTTGTTCTAGACGACTGTCCGAAAATAATAGTAATAAAAATAATAATAATGCTCACAGAAGATTTAATGAATACCATAGAAGTTCTTCAGTAAAACAGTGAAAGAAAAATACAACCCACACAGGAAGCAATGAAACAATGTTGTGATAAATAATATTTATAATACAAAGCCACAAAATTAAATTAATAGTACCTAAACATATTTCCATAGGAAAAAAAACAACAACAACAAGACCTTTGATTTTCAAACTATTTGACATTTGCAGGGATCATAGTGAACATTTGGAAAAAAGTTGGTAAAAATATTGGAATTTCACCCACACAAAAAAGTTGAAATTTTCAGAATTAATTTGCAAAGAGCAAATTAATACAGACTTAATTTCTCTGAAAATGCATGGTTCCCCATTGCTTAATCACTTCTTGTTACATCAATAGACAAAAAAGAGAAATACATTTCTCCTTTTGTTTACAAAAAAAAAAAAAAGAAGAGGCTCAATATCAGACCTTCAGCACTTATTTGCCGTCTTACAGAAAATAGTAAAACTATACTAGTAATCCGATTCTACTGGTGTAGAATACATAGATGTCTCCAAGCTTTCACACATCAATCAGATGACCTTTTCAAAGAAGACAGACAGAATTACTAAATATAGTTTTCAATATTTTCTACATAATTGGTGTCTAGTTCCTTGTTATTAATTTTCCGTCTTTTGTTCTCTGTAAAGTTGTTTTCTCTGCAGTGTGCATGTAATAGCATGGATTAAAATTAATTTCACTTTAACAAAAAAAAAAAAATGCTTGCTCTGCCCCTTGATATAACAATGGCAAAGGAAACACACATTTCAAGTGAAAATTAAATATAAAAAATCAATACTGCAATGTTCACTCTGCAGTGAAAACAATTTTACAAGTCAAGAAAACAAGCAGTTCAGATTCCATCAAGAATAGAATAAGAACTGATTTTGAAATTTAGTTTTGCTCTAAAAAGAGAAAACAAAAAATTCAAATGCTATCTCTGCTTATTGGTTTTGAAGAAGAAGAGACTTAGAAAGAGAAAAATATGCAATTCATTAGAAATGATTTTTTTTTTCAATACAAAGTTGCTCTTTTTCACTCTTACCAAGGATATTAAAAACAAGGATATTTTCACGAATGGTCACAACAAATTATGCACAAAATATTTTCCACTGTAAAAAATCAGGTCATTAAAAAACAAAATTCTTCCAAAAAGTAGGAATGTTGTGGTGCCTGCATTGGCAGTTATTTTCAACCTCTATTCTAGCAGTGTTCTATGGTCTAACAATCAACAATTCTACTAAAACTAAAGATTTACCCTGGAAGTGGATAAAATTACCTCAGTAACAAGAAGACTGCAAGATCATCCTCTAAAATAGGGATGTTCCATGAAGTACAAAAATATACTTAAGCCTGGCTTAAACTCAGGCTTCATGCGACAATAACACATAAACATAGAAATCGCATGAAAACACACAGTCACATATGGTAAAAAGGTTCGTTTAGCGGTAGCTTTCGGTAATCCTACGACCTTGATCACCTGCGGTTGACTGGATGGGCTTTGTTGCCAGATTTTAGTAGAGGGATCCAAATAAATTAGATTTGGTAAGGGGTCTCTGAATTGCAGTTTTTGGTGAACAAAATTTCAATGCTTTCTTGAAAATGCAGAGATGCTTTGTTGATGAATGGGGCAACTTTTTTTATTTCTTTCCAAATGGGAACTGCAGAGGTGTCTTCAAGGGTTAGTGCAGATAATGCTGTCTTTGGAATACCATTGGAAACATCTTTTTTGTGTTCAGTAAGTCTTGTATTGAAGCTTCAGTATGTGCTTCCAATATACACTGAGAAACCAGAGGAAGTTGAAATGGGAATAACATAAACTCCAAGGGTGAGACAAGATCCCTGTCTTTAAGCTGGCACTTTATTGGAGGAGGGTTTGGTTTCACTGTGCAAGTGTAGCCCATAGTTTTGAAGAGTTTACACATCTTACAAGAGAAAATCATAAGAGAGGTTCCATCCCTTTCCATGGATACTTCTCTTATAAGGTGTGTAAACTCTTCAAAACTATGGACTACACTCTCACAGTGAAACCAAACCCTCCTGCAATAAAGTGCCTGCTTAAAGACAGGGAGGAAGTGGTGCTTGCGCGTCTCCGCATTGGGCATTGTCGTTTCACTCACCGCTTTTTGCTGTGTGGCGACACTGTGCCGATGTGAGAGACGTGCAAATGCCAAATCACTGTCACTCATCTTTTGTACAGTTGTGTTCGTTTTCATGATGTGCGTTTTCATTTGTTTCAGTCTCATTTGTTGACCAAGGACGCCGCTACACTGCAGCGGCTCTTAAATGACCACTACGATACTTTTGCTGTCTTTTCATTTTTTAAACAAATTGACTTTTTTTAAACGTGTCTAGATTTTAGCCCTATCATCATTCTCATTTCTCAGTTTTACTGAATCAGCTAATTTTTAATCATTGTACCATGTTTTTAATACTATTTGTTTCATTGTCTTTTTAGCCCTTCCATCATTCTCATTGTTCAGTTTTACTTGATCAGCCAGATTTTAAGCTTTATACCATGTTTTTAATAGTTTGTTTGTCTTGTGTCTGGCGCTCTTTGGCCAAACATGGCCCTTGTGCCATAAAAATAAACCAATTAACCAACCAACCAACCATTAGCGAAGTTCAGTAAAGGTCAAAATAGTTCTGACTAAAACTGACTAAAAACCATGTTTTTAGTCAGAACTAAAAACATGGTTTTGAAAATATCCTTCACATTCTTCTAATCTTTTGTTTCTAAATAAGTGTATTCTATTGGTTCATTTTAATGCACATATTTCCACAGTAAAATGAATAAATATTGAAGAAAACATAATATAACTCTATGCTTTCTAGCAAAAGAATTTTGCATAATGGAAAAGTTGAAAATAGGCAAAAAGTATTCTTCACGGAAAAAGCTATGCTAAGGAAAGAGAACTTTTCAAATAGTCTTCCATAAGCAGAGATAGCGAGAAAAAGGTTTTGACCTTTATGTCCCCTTGTGGGAAAGCTGTGCATTATTTAAAGAGGATAATGCTCCACATCTTTATTGTAGTGAATGGCATAGAGTAAAAAAATAAATTTCTTAATAAAGTTTTTAGAAACTGAGATATAGCTGCAAACAGAAGTACACAAACACCACCTAGTGACAATACTACAAAACACCTCAAATACAAACTTAAGGTGTTCAACAAAGTAAATAGTGTCCAGTGTGAAAAGGATTTTTTAGATTGCATGTTTAGAAGCAGAGATATCCAGAATAACAAATAAATAATTTAGCCTCCTAATGGCAAAATTGTGCATTATTTTGGGAAGAAAATATATACAAAGAGTTTTCATAGTTAGTAGCATTTTAACAAAAAAAGGATTTTCCCCAATTGGTTTTTAGTCCCACAGGTATTGCTGTCAATGAAAACGTGAACTTACGCCATCTAGTGATACACTTCGTGTTTAAATTTTTTTTAATTATATGAGAAACATTTTGCACCAGAAACACTCTAACAAAAAAAGAATTTTTAAAACCTGACCCTTAGAAGCAAAGATATCGATGAAAATAAGATATACATCTACGCCTCCAGGTGAAAAAACTATGCCCTATTTTAAGTAGAAGGCTATTCTCAAAAGGTTTTCGGAGGTGAGCTGAGCAGTATAGGCCCACGAAAGAATTTTTTAAATCAAGTTTTCAGAAGCTCCGATTTTGCTGCAAATACATCAGAAGCAGAAATACACACTTACACACTCTGGTGGCCAAACCATTCATTACCAAAAATTAGAAATTACACGGCTGGTCACCCAAAATACAACACCAAGAAGGACACGAGATAGCAAAGGCAGTTTTACTGGACACATAACAACAGATACAAAGATGAAACGATTGAGCTTACAGGCCCGTGCGACTTGCAGAACACGCAGACATCAATAGTTCGTGCGGCCCCCATGGCTGGTAATAACAGCCGCTACACGCCGCGGCATCGAACGAAAGAGGCTTTGGATGTGGGCTTGGGGTATGTCGATCCAGGCTGCTTCCACACGTTGCCACAGTTCATCAGGCGTAGCCACGGGTGGTGCTCGCCGGGCCAATTGGTTGCCGATCAGCGACCAGACGTGTTCGATGGGCGACATATCGGGAGAACAGGCTGGCCACGGCAGCAGTGACACCTGGTGGGCCGTGAAGAATTGTTGCACGATGCGTGCCACGTGTGGGCGCGTATTGTCCTGTTGAAATGTGGCCGCTGGCAGGTCCTGCAGGTAGGGGAGGACAACAGGCTCCAAAACGTCGGAGATGTAGCAGTGGCTGTTGAGTGTACCGGCGATGCGTACCAGAAGGGTGCGGGTGTCATATTCAATAGTGCTCCAAACCATGCCAGGCGACAGACCAGTATGGCGATGCATAATGCAGGCGTCATACAGTCTCTCGCCGTGGTGCCGCCACGCGCGGATCCGACCATCATGGTGTTGCAGGCACAAGCAGGATTCATCGGAGAAGACAATGTCTTGCCATTCCGTAGTCCAGGTGCGGCGTTCAATGGCCCACTCTCGCCGCACTCGCCGGTGGTGTGATGTCAATGGTAATCGGAGCAATGGGTGCTGTGCGACAAGTCCCCGCTCCTGCAGACGACGTCGAACAGTACGTGCTGACACAGGTTGTTGCGCAACACACCCTAATTCCTGCGCTAACATTCGTGACGTGGCGGTGCGAGCCGTCAACGCCTGCCGCACAACATGCCGATCCTTTCGTTCAGTGGTGTGCCGCGGCTGCAACGATCGCTCACGTCGGTCCCCCCCCCGCACCCACCGAATCCATACTCGCCTCACTGTGGCTGGATGTCTTCCCACACGGGCGCTGACGTCTCGGTACGATAAACCGATGTCGTGATAAGCCACTATTCGTCCTCTGATGAACTCCGAAACGTGTTGGAATGACTGTCGTATTCTGCGACGAGGCATCAGGAATCTTCCCATGCACACGTCAGGCAGCACAACACAGCTCCACTACTTACACCCCGCCTTCTGTGCACCCTTCTTACAGTGCTTCTTGGTGGCGTGACGGGCGCACATGATTTGCATATGCTCTGCAATGCTAAATGTTTGCACGTCCTCTTGCGGGCGACGCATGCTGCGAATTTCAGGCCAATTGGATACTCCCTTCTTGGTGTTGCCTTTTGGGTGGCCAGCAGTGTATATGCAAAACATTTTCCATCAGGACTTGTGTCTGATGAAGGAATATTTCAAATCGGACTATACCGGAACTTCTGAAAAGATGCAAGTAGGATGCAACAAAAGACACATTTGGAATGGGAACTCGGCAACGAATTGAATCTAATGATGCTGAACCTGCGAATGGGACGACATGAACATAGGAACTCATAAATCAAGAACACATCTGATAAACCTAGTCTTACGTTCATACATTACATACATATATATATATCACTAAGCTGTTCTCTGAGATTCAGAGGTTAGCTCCAAAATGAAATACAAACTTCCAGATATTTTTACTTATTGTTGTCGTATTAAACTTTGCCATTTACAGCGATCTTGACATACAACTCGAGGTTCACTGATATCCATTACATGCCGTACACAAGATCTTTTATACTCCACACTCAATCTTTTTCTCATGCAGACACTCCTGAATCTGATCCTCCAATGTCTTCCTTGGCCTTCCCCTGCGTTTTCTTCCTGCCACTTGGGCTAAAAAGATTATCTTAGTAAGCATCTCATCACTCATTCTTTCAACATGGCCAAACCACCAAAGCATATTAGTCTCCACCTAGCAAACAACATTTTGCTTCACATCACACAACTGCAACACATCTTCATTCCTCACACAATCAGACCTTGTCTTGCCACCCCCCTCCCATAAGTAACGCATTTCTCCAGCACACAAACGATTTCTGTTTCTTCTGTAGTACCCAGGTTTCACTACCATACATCAGAGTAGGAGCAATTACACTTTCATACACAGCCATGCGAGAGAGACTCTAGAGAACCCATCATTCCTGTGAAAACCTCACCGAGCAGCTATGACTTTCAAAGAAGAATTCACTCGCCTACTGATTTCACCATCCAACTTGTTCTTTCTGTCAAACATGCTTCCTAAATACACAAACTCAACCTGGTCAATCACAGTGCCATTTATACTTCCATTACATTCAGTGCTACCAGTTCCTCTCTCAAGGACCATAACTTTGGTCTTTCCTTTATTTATATTCAGTTTAAATTTCGTGCAAACTTCGTGCATCTGACACAACATACTCTGCAAATCAATTTTGCTCTCTGCCAACAGGACAGTGTCATCAGCATAGAGCAATCTGTACACGCGGATATCACCAAGACATAAACCACTATTATCTATTTTGGCATCACGCATGCAAGCATCCATAAATATATTAAACAGCCATGGCACACCTGCCAACTTCTCAGAACCAGAAAACTTAACATTCAAATATAAAAATCGTAACATGACATGTGTTGATAGTTTTTTAAACCTATTTCAGCTACGATGGTGTAAGGTGTAAGGGGAGGGAGGTTGCTTTGTATAAACATACACTCGTCCACATTCCAGCACCAACCAATCAGCAGCTTAAGTATGACGAAAAGTCGAAAAATACAAAATGAGTCAGGATTCACCCACTGGTTGCCAATTGCACTTGACTTGACTTGACTTACTTTATTTCCGTTGGGAAACTAGAGGCAGGGAAATCTGTTAAGAGAAAACCTCCCAGGAAAAAATATTTCATTTGAATGGGAAAAACAGATTACAAGTACATTTTCCCCTACTTCTGTCTGAAAAGAGCAAAAATGGGGGAAATCATTATTTTTTTTACAAAAATCATATTTTTGGCAGCAAAATCATATCTACTGCAGCATGATTTATCGTACTAAATACGATAAAAATCATAACAGTCAGCACGTCTGCCATGGTGACATTACACAACCTTGTCTGACTCCTGCACCAATAGAAAACCATTTTGATAAAACACTATTCACTCGTACACAAGCTCTACCACAAGCATACATGGCTTTTACACTATTAAGTATACTGAAGTGCCAGAAAAACTGGTACAGACGAGCTTATGCAAAATACATAGCAACGTCCCCTATGCGAGTACTCGGTTGCATCCGCCAGTGCGTATATAAAGAGATAGACATCCTTGCCAGCTGTCAGAGCTGTTTTCGGCATGAGAATGACAAGTAATAACGATTTAAGCGATATTTAATGTGGTGTTGGCGCTCGTGAGATGGGCTATAGTATTTCAGAGGTAGAAACGAAGTTCAGATTTTCACAGACGACCATTGCAAGGGTGTAATGTGATTACAAGAATTCCGGCAAAACCTCCAACCTACGATACCAGTGTGGCCGTAAAAAGACATTGGGTGAACGTGACCATCATCGGCTGTCAAGAATCGTTTCACGTGATAGGCGTGCAGCACTCTCGCAGGTATCATCGGAATTCAATGCTGGAGCCTCAACATGCATCAGTGTCCGGACTGTGCAACGTACCCTTGCACGATATGGGCTTTGGGAACCGATGCCCAACTTCAGTCCCCTTGATTGGTGCATGACACAGAGCTATGCGCCTCACTTGGACACGGCAACACCGCCACTGGACACTTGATGACTGGAAACAAGTAGCCTGGTCTGACGAGTCACGTTTCCAACTGTATCGGGCAGATGGAAGGATTTGTGTGTGGCACAAACCCCATGAAGCCATGGATCCTGCCTGTCAACAGTGAACTGTACCGGCTGGGGAGGGTCAGTAATGCTATGGGGTGTGTTTATCTGGACTTCACTGGGACCCCTGGTACGCCTACAAACGTCTGTGACTGGCCAACGCTATGTGCACATCCTTTCTGACGAGGTACACCCGTTCATGCCCTGCATTCATGCTGATGAGTTGGGCCTGTTCCAACAGGACAATGCATCTCCACACAAGTGTTGGGATGCCACATTATGGTTAGAGGATCATTCATCTGAGTTTGGGGTGTTGCCATTCCCACCAAAGTCCCCAGATCTGAACGTGATAGAACACATTTGGGATGCCACGCAATGCGCTATCGAACACATTTGGGATGCCACGCAATGCGCTATCGAACACAGGAATCCGAGACCTCGGAATACACCCGAATTGTGGAATGCTCTGCAGGTAGTATGGTGTGCATTGCCTACAGCATATTTCCAGAAGCTAGTGGAGTCCATGCCCTGTCGTATTTCTGCAGTCCTGCGCTCCCGTGGGGGACCTGCCAAGTATAAGACTGGTGTACCAGTTTTTCTGGCACTTCAGTGTAGATTCTCAATAATACCATATTAATTCAATACCTTCTACAAAAGTAAGTAAATGAAATTATAAAGCAATAATATTACAAAATCATTACTTGTTTATCTGGTCATTAATTTCCTTTAAAAGCAAATGCACATGAAGAATAGAATAAGGAAAGCATGTAAATACTTCAAACTTCAAATAATAAAACCATGTAATTACTGCATAACAAGTAAAAATCTAAATGCAAAATTTGCCAACTTGCAGACAGGGTAGGCGATGCAGAGAAGTGGGAGAAAATATAATCAGGTAAATCAGAATACACAGGTGCCATGGTACTTGGAGACACTTATTGTTTTAAAACTAAATCAACCTGGAATTTAAAACAAACAAAAGGAATTTTAAAATATGTCATTCGCAAAATAAATGTAAAAGAGGTAGAATTTCTGTAAATTTTACAGGTAAACCATAAAACCTCTTTAAATCCCTACCAGTATATCTCAGGTATACATAAACCAAAGAGATGCAATGTTTAGACTGCTGTAGCTATCGCCTATTGGAAAAAACAGGGAGAACCACACTGAAGGAAGATTCCTTTTTCACTTGATTATTCTGAAATGTTTACAACACATAAAAAAAGGTAGAAATTTATTTGTGTGTGTTCAGATTATCAGTTCCAAAAAGTTCATATTTATTAGTTCTAGACTTGCAAAGAAACTTTAAATACTCAAGAAATAAGTACAATACAGCATCTAGATTATATGCTACCACAACTCTCACACACCCTTAGATAAGGAAATACTTTACCGTGACATGTCCTCTTTCCTCCAGGCTGCATCAAAAGTAGTAATAAGAGTGCCGATCTGAGTAAGTTGTCCAGACGAAAACTTTTCATTCACACAGCTGTCAACACCTTTTTTGGCTAATTCTTCAATTGCAACTTTATTTTCCACACCTATATCTCTAAATTCGATTTCAGCAGTAACGTTTAAACCAAGGCAGTCGATTAAGTAACACAGGGAATAAGCTACAGCCTGCGATGTTAAACCCAAAACCTGAAAAGAAATCAAAGAATATTTATATATATTCATAATATGAAAACAAAGCTTCAAAAATAATAAAGTTTTTTTACAACAATTGAGAACTGATAAAACAGGAACATAATTTCTTGCAGGAGCACCTTACGACACTAGATGAATTAACAAAAACTATTGGCTGCATCATTTTTGAATTGTACATAATAATGATACTTTTCACACATCTTGTAAATAAGAACTAATCATAATGTGAGAAACAGTATAGCAAACTATGGAATTTATGTTCTGCAGTAATGATAATTTAATCATATATCCACGTAGTCAAACAAAAACATAATGTTATAATCTTTGATTCAAAGTCTTCAGTTGTTATACAGTATAATGTTATAAACACTCAAATAACTGGACTTTCTGCAGTACACTTGGGTCCAATAGGTGAACTACCCAATCTACAGTCTTCGCCTTGATTATATGGTCATTCAGTGCAATAACACGACTTGCAAAATTTGATTTAATTCTGAACAGTCAAATGACCTTGCTCCACATCTGAGGTTAAGCACATCCAAAAATATCACACTTAAATTTTTTTTTTTTTTTTTTTTTTTGCATTTTATGGTTCTCAAATTTTTGGGAATATGATGTTTTCCTCCAGAGATTATACTAGAATCTAATAACCAAGTTTTAATGAACTAGTCAATGGTGTGTAAGTTGGAATTATCACTTTCTTTATTTTCTATGAAATTTCCCTGAGCGACTTTCCTTGTGCAAGAAGCTCTTCAAAAAAAAAAAAAAAAAAACAAAAAACATGCACATACTTAAGACAGATCTAATAATTAATGATCATGATTTGATAATTAAAATATCATACATTGGCAAAAAAGAAAAGTTTTCTAGAACCACAAAATGTTGTGGAAAATGTCATTAACTTCCAAAAATCAACATCCATTCAAAAGGCACCAGTAATCTTTCTAGGCACTTTCAATCAAATTATGATGACAAATTACATTTACTAAGTTCCTCCAACAAAGTAGCAAATGCACACCGCATTCTGTGATCCAGCATCTGCCATTCAAATCGGCAAGCCAGACCAATGTGCACATACCATTTTGTTCAAACCATCTGTTAACATCACAAAAGCATTAGGTTATGTCTGAATTATGTGATGTAAAAGATGTGTGTGTGTGTGTGATGTTATGCAGGGTTTTATGTACCGTATGGTATCTGATGCTATGCAGGATTTATGTGCTGCAGGTTTCTGATGTTGAGTTGCAAGTAAACATATAGTCAGAACTATGTGTGTTCATTTAACAAAGTATTAATCAAGAACAGTTTTTGAGGAGAAATGCTTACCACGTTTCACCTCTTTTTATGTTTTTGCTTTGTTAATGCTTTCACTTAAGAGGGAAATTATTGTGATCATTTTTAGAATCTTGGAGGATGTATCCATAGGAATTTTTTAAATGGTCAAAATAAAGTTGTGGGTGCTTTTTTTTTTTTTCTTCATGTATTAATAGATGCTTTATCTTTTCAAAATGCATCGGCCCTTGGTTGCGCCAAGAAATTAAAGTCACAGTTATTGGAGTTTTCTTCACAATAACTTTCTAATTTTTAGAAATTACCAGTCATTGAAGAAAAATCCAAATGCCTGTGACTTCAGTGCCTTAATTCAGCAACTAGATGGCAGCACAAAGATTGGCTAGCAAATGACTATTAGCATACAGAAAGTAAAAAAAAAATGGTGATGGTCGAATTCGCGCGTGGCGGCACCACGGCGAGAGACTGTATGACGCCTGCATTATGCATCGCCATACTGGTCTGTCGCCTGGCATGGTTTGGGGCACTATTGAATATGACACCTGCACCCTTCTGGTACGCATCGCCGGTACACTCAACAGCCACTGCTACATCTCCGACGTTTTGGAGCCTGTTGTCCTCCCCTACCTGCAGGACCTGCCAGCGGCCACGTTTCAACAGGACAATACGCCCCCACACGTGACATGCATCATGTAACAATTCTTCACGGCCCACCAGGTGTCACTGCTGCTGTGGCCCGCCTGTTCTCCCGATATGTCGCCCATTGAACACGTCTGGTCGCTGATCGGCAACCGAGTGGCCCGGCGAGCACCACCCGTGGCTACGCCTGATGAACTGTGGCAACGTGTGGAAGCAGCCTGGATCGACATACCCCAAGCCCACATCCAAAGCCTCTTTCGTTCCATGCCGCGGTGTGTAGCGGCCGTTATTGCCAGCCATGGGGTCCACACGAGCTATTGATGTCTGCGTGTTCTGCAAGTCGCACGGGCCTGTAAGCTCAATCGTTTCATCTTTGTATCTGTTGTTATATGTCCAGTAAATCTGGCTTTGCTATCTCGTGTCCTTGGTGTTGCATTTTGGGTGACCAGCAGTGTATATATAACCTGTTCTTTTGTTATCTTGGCCTTAAAAAGTCACAACTGAAGGTTTTTTTCCCACTGCATAGCTCCCACTATGAACATTGTTTAGTGCGTATTTTCTACCTTATCTTAATGCACAGTTGTGTCACAAGGGTGTCAATTTATATTTTTGTTTGCAAGAGTATCTCCATTTCTAAAAATCCCATTGAAAGTATTCTCTTCTTCGTTAGATATTATTGACCATGAAGGATATTTTGTCCCCACTGTTATCTTCAAATAATGCAAAACTTGTTTTCTAAAAGGAGAAAAGTTACAAGACATTTTCTTCCACATCTGTAACAAGATTTTGATTTGAAGAATTCTGTTTGCTTTGGATATCTTCCATTACAAACATTTTTTGTGTACAATATTTTATTTTTACCTGTGAACAACCTCTTTCAAGTTAATGTAATATCTCCTTGACTTTGCCATATCTCACTATGTCAGCTGATGTTGACTTTGGAAGATTTAAAATGGGTGGTCAGAAAAAGAATGATCAGTTATCACATGGCAACAAAATTCCCTCAGCATGCATGAATTCTCTAACACGCAATATATCCACTATGACTGGTGTCTGACTTTGACACCACCACCTTATAAAGCAGCATTAATTTCTATATAATATAGGCCACTTCTGTTGCCATGCAGTAGATGTTTCTGAAGGGTCGTGTGTTAAAAGGAAAACTTGTAACACTCACTGAAAATTAATGGATTAGAGGCAGAGACATGGAGATGCCATCACAAATCATATTTTGTTTTCACATATTTTATTCTGCGATTGATAGTTCTCATGAATTCTTTTATAATGCAGCAAAGTGTTTAGGCACAAAAAATATCGATCAAATGAAACCGTTAAAAAGTAGGTCATTACTAGTAAATCAAAATGAAACTATTAAAAGTACTATGATGTGTCATCTGAATGCTCATACCTCTCCAGAGTCCAGAGGAGAGGTAGATGAGTAGTCAGATGACACATAATGGTAGACACAACTTCTGTCCGTTCCTACATGTGTGTTCCTACATACATCTAATGAAAATAGTTTCCATGAAAAAAAAAAAAAAAAGACACCATTATATTAAAAACACTTCATTTAGGGATGTCTGAAACCTTTTGTACTTGGAGAAAATTGTGCTCTTGGTCAAAAGATTTATAGATTTAGGTGTTTACGATCAGCATCTGAAACACTTAGTTGTTGACACTCGTGTGAAGAGAGGTGCAGATGTTGGAGTGAAACTGAATGTTGGTTGGGGGAAAAGGAATAGGAAGGGGCCTAGGATGAAGAGAATCAAGATTGAAAGGCTCCCTGAAGATCATCAGTGTCACTCAAACTTACCCAGAGAACGACTGAAGGAGCTGAAGTCATGTGAGAGGGATGTAGGAAAGAAGTGGGAATGTTTTAAAACCTGTGCTGTCACTGCTGTTGAAGAGGTCTGTGGCACCACAATAGTCGGTAACAGTGGAGGTGATGCTCGTAAAATACTGAGATTAAAGAGGCAGTAAAGAGAAAGAAGGAAACCGATTTGGGGATGTTCCAAGGTAGAGTTTCTGTGGATGAATATTGCTGCAAAAAGCGTGAAGCAGCTAAGCTGGTTTGCCAGAGTAAGGGAAAAAAAGATAGGAAGGAGAAAGGCATGAATTGGGTTTTTGGAAACATAGAAAAACTTTCTGGAAGCACACGAGACTCAGGAAAAATAGGGGAAACAAAGTTGCAAGATGTGTGAAGAATTGGATCCAAGAAATGATATGGGAGCCCAATGAGTTAAGTGAAAGATGGGGTGAATACTTCTGTGAGTTATTAGATCAAGAAAGCAAAGATGATTCTGAGGCAGAAGCAGATGATGTCACAATGAAAGATGGAAGCACAGGAGGGATCTCAAGAGGTGTGTAAAGCTCTAAACTCTCTTCAGAATGGTAAGGCTCCGGGACTTGATGGCATGACTGCTGAGATGTTGAAATAGGGTGGTGACTCTGTAACTGACTCGTTAACTGAAATTTGACAGTTGTACTGGAAGTTAGGAATGGTCCCTTGGGTTTGGAAGGATGCTATCATTGTTCCCTTGTATAAGGGAAAATGTGATCAGACGGACTGCAAGAACTATCGTGGTATTAGCCTACTGAGTATAACAGGGAAAGTGTTTGGGAAGGCCATTATTGATAAAGTACGAGGCTCGGAGAAAGTGTGGGATGTTCAGAGTGCTTTTATGTTTGGTAAAGGCTGCAGTAACCAAATGTCTGCATCACACATGATGATTGAAAAGTATCTGGCTGTTGGTACGAAAGTTTTTGCTGCCTTCATAGATTTGGAGAAAGCTTACGACCGAGTAATTAGGACCCTTTTGTGGAAAGTATTGAATAAATATGGTGTTACTGGGAATCTACTTAATAGGGTAAAAGCCATGCATGCTGGCAGTAGAGCTCGTGTACGAGTGAATGGTGTTTTATCAAAATGGTTTTCTATTAGTGCAGGAGTCAGACAAGGCTGTGTAATGTCGCCATGGCTGTTTAATATATTTGTGGATGCATGCATGCGTGATGCCAAGATGGATAATACTAGTTTATGTCTTGGTAATATCTGTGTGTGCAGATTGCTGTATGCTGATGGCACAGTCCTGTTGGCAGAAAGCAAAAGTGAGTTGCAGAGTATGTTGTCTCCGATGTACAAAGTTTGCATGAAACCCAAACCGAGTATAAATAAAGGAAAATCCAAAGTTATGGTTTTTGAGCGAGGAGCTGTTAGCACTGAATGTAATATAAGTCTAAATGGCACAGTGATTGACCAGGTGAACGAGTTTGTGTATTTAGGAAGCATGTTTGACAGAGAGAACAAATTGGATGGTGAAATTAGTTAGTGAGTGAATATTTCATTGAAAGTCATAGCTGCTTTGGGAGGTTTCCACAGGAATGATGATTTCTCAAAGGAGTCACAAATGGCTGTGTATGAAAGGGTAATTGTTCCTAATCTGATGTATGGCAGTGAAACCAGGGTACTACAGAAGAAGAAAGAAACAGAGGAGTGTTTTGTGAGGAGTCATATTTGTGTGCTGGAGAAATGTGTTACTTACACGGGGGGGGGGGGCTTGTGGCAAGATACATTCTGATCATGTGAGGAATGAAAGTGTGTTGCAGTTGTGTAATGTGAAACAAAATGTTGTTAGCAAGGTGGAGTCTAATAAGCTTCGGTGGTTTAGCCATGTTGAAAGAATGAGTGGTGAGATGCTTACTAAGAAAACTTTTTTTTTTATCCCAAGTGACAGGAAGGAAAGCCAAGGAAGTCATAGGAGCATCAGATTCAGAAGTGTCTGCATGAGAAAAAGATAATGAGTATGAAGTATAGGAGGTCTTGTGTATGTCGTGTGACAGATGTCAGTGAAGCCCGAATTGTGTGTCAAGTTCGCTGAAATGGAGACGTTTGATATGGTAACAGTAAGTAAATAATCTGTTAGAAATTTATCTGGTAGTTTGTATTTCTTTGTGGAGCTAACCTCTGAATCTTAGAGAACAGCTTAGTGATATGTATATGTATGTATGGATTCTTTTATAATGCAGCAAAGTGTTTTTGGCACGAAAATATCGATCAAATGAAACCATTAAAAAGTAGGTTATTACTAGTAAATAGTAATGAAACTATTAAAAAGTACCATGATGTGTCATGGTAGACACAACTTCTGTTTCTACCTGTGTGAGAAGTTTTTCAATACTTGATTATGTTACATCTAGCACCTGCTCAAGCTGCAAACTTGACTCCATTATATTAAAAACACCTTATTTAGGGATGTCTGAAACCTTTTGTTAAGGTAAATAATTGGAACAAATACTAAAGTTTGTTTGCACGCACACTTAAAGTTTTATGTAAAATCACTTTTACCTAGAAACTTGAAAGCAAAAATTACAATCACACAACATTTCAATGAAGGAGGTTGAATTGGTAGTTTTGTGATGAATGCAGAGTTCTTCAACTGAAGCTTGTTCAGTTTAGGTGATATTTCAAACACAATTTTTTCTAATATCAAAACAAGTTTATTATGCTGAATTTTCTTTAAATTCAATAATTTTTTCTGATTCTATTTTGTAAACAGAACTATGTCTATGTTTGTTTAAAAAAGAGTATCATTCACGCCAATAAAAAATATAATTCTTTAGTAGCACAGGAGTACTGCTTTACTTAAAAAATGCAGTCTAGAAAAACCAATTTGTCACTGCACCTAATATAGCTATGACTTTACTGGGTAACAGCAATGAGTTGTGAGACTTTTTCTGAGAAACCTAACACTTCCTGAAATGAAAATGAATGCTGTATTTGATTTGTGAGTGACTAATATTGCAACAATCACATTCAGGAAAATGTACTTCCAAGCAACTGAGGCAACCTGCTATCACGATGAATGTAACAAAAAAAAAAAAAAAAACTCGACGGCCCATCTGGCACTTTCAGGTTTGAAGGAATATTAGTTTAACTGCTTCAAAATGCATTATGTTTTGTGAATTAATGGTTGTGAAACTCCTACAATGAACATTAAATTTCACATTGGAAACAGTTCACATATGACACACACATCCAAAGGAATCCTTATATGGCTATGACAAATATAGGATTCCAAAAAGTACTGTATTTTTCCGTGTACATGACGACCCCTACTTTTTCGAACCGAAAATTAAGAAATCAATATTGTTATTACGAAAAAGGACACAATTCATATTTTTTTTTAAATTAGGTAATATCATTGAAGTACATTTAGAAATCAGGTAATATCACAGACAAAGTCTGTGGTTATATATATATATATATCATCATCATCATCATCGTCAACCATTATCAATCCACTGCTGGACGAAGGTCTCCCCAAGTTTCCTCCACAACGGTCTGTCTTGTGCCAGTCTCCTCCATGTCACCCCTGCATACTTTCGAATTTCATCCACCCATCTCCCATGTGGTCTTCTTCTGGGTCTTTCCCTGCCCCTTGGAATCCAATCTAAAATTTCGGCTGTCCATCGATGATCTGTCCTTCTGGCAGTATGTCCAGCCCATTGCCATTTCAGGGATTTAACTCTGATCATGATGTCTTCCACTCTTGTCATTTTTCGGATCCACGAGTTCCTCTTCTTATCTCTCCTGGTTACACCAAGTATGCACCTCTCCATGCTGCTTTGAGTTGTCTGCAGCCTTTGTATGTCTCTTTTAGTTAAGGTCCACGTCTCTGCACCATACGTAAGCACTGGAAGGATGCATTGATCAAACACTTTTCTTTTAAGACATAATGGCATATTGCTCTTGAAAATTATGCTGTTTTTTCCAAAAGCTCTCCAGGCAAGTTTTGTACGCCGATTAATTTCTTCATCAATGTGACCCTCACTTGATATCTGCTGTCCAAGATAAACGTATGTGTCTGTTATCTCCAGCTTTTCTCCATCAATCGATAAATCTTCATTTCTTGCAAAAGCATTGAACATCACTTTTGTCTTCTGAAAGTTCATTTTTAATCCCACTTCTTTACTCTTGTCAGCAAGTTCCTGGATCATACTCTGCAGCTCTGATGGGCAAGTTGCAAAAATGACTACGTCATCAGCAAAACGAAGGTGGGTTAGATAATCTCCATTAATCTTTATCCCCTTGTTTTCCCAGCTCAGTGACTGAAAAACACCCTCCAATGTGGCATTAAAGAGCTTCAGAGATATGGTGTCACCTTGTCTCACTCCCTTTCCAATTTTTATGTGTGTTGTATTTCCAAACAGCCTAATCTTTGCACTTGCATTTTCATAGATGTTATTAATAATATTAATGTATGCATCTTCAATACCGCAGGTTTTCAGAGCCATTGTAACTGCTGATGGTTTCACTGAATCAAAGGCTTTTTCATAATCGATAAAAGCCATGCACAATGGAAGTTCATTTTCCCTCGCTCTTTCAATTAGTTCTCTCAGCACATGGATATGATCTATTGTGCTGTAGCCACTCCTGAATCCAGCTTGTTCTCTCGGTTGAACCATGTCCAGTGTTACCTTCAAGCGGTGTGAAAGAACTTTAGTGAAGATTTTATAAACTACTGATAGGAGGCTGATAGGTCTGTAGTTTCCGAGATCCTCAATGTCACCTTTCTTATGTAGCAGGATCATTGTAGCGGTGTTCCAATCCTCAGGAATCTTTCCTTCATTAAGGCATCGAGTGAAAATTTGGGCGAGTACTGTTTCAATTTCTCCACTTGCTTCTTGTATGATGTCTACAGTAATTCCATCTTCTCCTGGAGCTTTTCCCCGCTTCATGTTCTTGATTGCATGTGCAACTTCTGCTGGAAGGACTGGAGGAACTCTGGTACTGGTATCTTTCATGATGTCTGGAGTGCATGTATCATCCCTTTCATATAATTTGGAGTAGAAATCTTTCACTCTTGTCAAAATTTCGCCTTTATTTCTTGTTACAGAACCATCTTCTTTTCTCAGTGCCATAATCTGTTTTCTTCCCTTACTGAGATGTCACTTTGCTATCTTTAGGCTTTGGTTGTTTTCAATTGCTTTCCTCACTAGTTCACAGTTGAATTTTCTTACGTCTTCAGTGATACTTTTTCGTACTGTCTTGCATAGCTCTATATATTCCACTTTGGAAGTCACATCTTCTTTAGTTGTCCTCATCTCTCTTCTTTTTTGCATCAACATTTTCGTTTTTCCTGATAATTTATTTACATGCAACTTGTTCTTAGACCCAGCTAATTTTGTTGCTGTTTCCATAAGAGCTTTGGTTACTTTTCTGTTAACTTCAGAGATGTCCACTTCTTCCGATGTTAGGCCTTCTAAAGCAGAGAACCTGTTCTTCAGTTCCAACTTGAAGGTATTATGGTGTTTTTTAAGGTTGGTTATGTCAATAGATTTTGTTTGTCTTATGAGCTTGCCACGTTCAAGTTTAGTGTTGAGGTGCATCTTACATCTCACCAATCTATGGTCACTACCTGTGTTGAACTTGTTTAGCACACTGCAGTCTTCTATGACGAATTTTTTGTTACACATAATAAAATCAATTTCACTTGTCCTCCCATTTGGATGTCTCCATGTCCATTTCCTGTGTGGCTTTTTCTTGAAGAAGGAGTTCAAGATGAAAAACCCTTCTGCCTCTGCAAACTCGACGAGAGTATTTCCACGCTGGTTTCTGTTGCCGTGACCGAATTTACCTACTGAAGTTTCATTCTGTTGCCGTTGCCCTATTTTTGCATTGAAATCTCCCATAATTATTTTCAAGTGCTGCTTACCTTTATTATTTAGATGACAAATTTCCTCATAAAATTCTTCAATTTCTTCTTCAGGATGACTTGTGGTGGGTGCACAAGTTTGAATAATCTGAGCCTGGTATCTTCTCGATAGTTGGATAATCCCTTATATATATATATATATATATATATATATATATAAAAGTTTGGAAATTTATGTTATTTAGAAATTAGGTAATATTTTAAAGATGCAAACTATGAAATTATGCATTACTTTATTACTTTCTTCAACACTATTAGTTCCAGACATATCACTTTCTACAACCTCAACTGCATCACTGCTATAGTCTGAGTCACCGTCTATATATATTAGATCATCCTCAGTTCCATCCATGGCATTGCTGATTTTACATTTCTTGAAGGACTTCACAACCACCTCTTGCTTGACTCCATTCCATGAGTTTAGTACCCAGATGCAGACCTCAGTAATGGTTGTTTTTTTCATTCTCCCTGTCGATGTCAAGTTATTACCTGCTTTTTGCATCCATTTATTCCATTCTTCTTTCATCAGGGCTTTTGAAGGGCATGTTGATGGAAACAGCTAGAGGCTGTAGCTGACCTGTAAGTCCACCAGGAATAACTGCTTGTAAGTCGTTGTGGGGAGAGTGGATAAGAGGTACTGGCAGTTTCGTCGCAGTAACTGCAGGGTTCTCTCAACCCCCTCCCACTCCCATGTATAAGACCCCACCTCATTTTTGGTCTAAAATATCGTTTCATACACGAAAAAATACGGTATGTAGTTCATAGATTTATGGAACAAGATCCCTGAAGTGAGTTGACACCATATGGCATGAAATGTCATGGGGGGAAAATGGTTTACACAGGTTCATTGTAAAACCATTGGGTAATGAAGCACTGTTGCAATTTATGAAACAAGTGAATCAAGCTGCTTTATTACAATGCAGAGAAAGAACTGGTAGAACAGAAAAATCATACATTGTAAGTTTTAGAAGCTTCTGATACAGATATCTTCAGAGAAAAACAATTTTGACATTAACATTAAATTCACATGTATAATTTCTCTTTTCTTAGTTGGTGAAGGGAAAACACAAAACTAACTTACCATTCGTCGAACATATTCCGCAACAAAAACCTTCACAGGCTGAAACAGTTGATGATCATGGACTATTAGGATATCTCTTTCGAGCTTATTAGGGTGTCCACTAATCCTAAGTGCAGATGCACTGTCATGGCATAAATGAAAGAAATTTTGTATGGCCAGCAATTTTCTCAGGAAGAAAATATCCTTCAAAATGACACGTGTTGCAGGAAGATGGGCAGCAGGCTGTGACATGGGATAAAAAAAAAATAAGTTAAAGTACAAACACACATATGTAACATTTCTAAATGCCAATGCATGATCCATACATACACAACATAAAAGCATATTACAAAAATGTTATTCAGCAAAACTCTGCATGCATAATTTTCATTTACTGAATTTATTTTTAAGTAAAAAACAAAGTACTGAAAATAAACTCTTATTTGAGAAGCCTTGATCATGAGTTCCAAGCAAGTGTGTAGCATCTACTTCCACAAATCTGAATTTATTAGCAATTGTTATGATTTCCATAACCATAGATATGGCAGCAATTCAGCTACATAATTTTCATCAGATGCATTAATAAATCTTACAGTAGTCTTTATAACAACTGTCTTGGATCTCACACCACGAAGAACTCACATTTTCAATATGATCCTTCATGTTGTTTTTTTCCCCCAAAAAGTCCTAACTGAGATGCTTTTCTTTTCAATATCAGGGGTAGTAGTGCAAAAAAAAAATTTCAGGACAAAAGTTTTACTAAATTTCAGGACATTTTTTGAGCAAAAATTCAGGGTTCAATGATTTATATCACACAAAAAATCCTTTAAATCAAAAGATTTATAAATTGCACAAAAAATTTCAATCATTTAATTTTTTAATGTCTTCTCTAATTATTATAACTATATAAGATTATATAATAACTAGAATGTTTAAAATGGGGGAAAGAGATTTTTTTATTACCTGCTTGTAAAATCATACATACATACTTTTATATAAAGTAATACTGTGACTATTTGCCATTTTAGGTAATTTTTCAGATATAAACATTACTAACAGCAAATTGTGTTAGTAGTCCTATCATATGAATGATTATTACTAAGTATCAACAATGTATAATTTATTTCAGGTAAAGAGTAAATAATATATACTGCATTTGATTTAAATAAAAAAAAATCGATTTTTTCTCTAAAAAAATTACAATTTTTTTTAAACCCTGAAAAAATTGTGCATCGATTGCATAACTTTTTACAAAGCTGAAATTTAAGTGAGTTAATAAGGCATATTAAAAATCAGAATGAAACTTTAAAACATCAGTAGAAAATTCTTGATAAAAATTTAATTTTTTTTTCTTTTCTTATTTTTGCAATATCATTGCGGACAATGGTTAACTTCTTTGAAATATTTATAATATTTTCACTTGCAGTGCTGAGCATCATTTGAGCCACTTTTATGCCATTTTATCATTTTGTGAAATGGCTAGCTGTAATTTTTCATTGGCATCATTTAGTAAACAATGAGCTACATTTTCATCTTGTAGTGTGTTGGTTTCAATCTTGGTCAGCTCAATAAGCTTTTCATTCTGTTCAGCCTTCTTTTTCTGTTTTCGCACCTCTTCCTGCTCTCTCTCTGTATCTATCTTGCGCTTGACTTGTTGTTTGTTCTTTTCTAAGTTGTTGTAAATGTGCAGCATATGCACTATACGATTTCTCAACAATTTGAATGAGCTCCTTAGTTATTGAGATTTCAGCAACATTTTCAAACTTGTTAATATAATCTTTGCTTATTCGCAAGGAACGAATACATAGTTCAGAAATAGAAGCTCTGTTTGATGTTACTATGGTGTTGTTGATAGAAAATCCACTTTCTGGTATGGAATTTCCATGCGAGAGTGTTAAGCAGGCTTCAACAAATGTACACAGATTAGGATATTTTAGAATTCCAGCAGAATCTTTAATTTTTGAAATTTCTGCCCAGTACTTGCATATATTCTGATCTCCAGAATACATATTTTGTAAGTCTTCACATGCATACATACACCACTCTGTGTTTATTGCATCAGATATGGTGTTTGTTTTTGAAACCTTCATCATATGATGTATTAGACGTTGCAAAGCAAGTTTTGAACTTTCTTTATGACGTAGATTAGGATGAAGGCATTGTATATCCTTAAGGATAACATTCGACAGTGGCAATTTTTTCTGCAAGAATTCACAAGTTTCCATGAAACAACTCCTTATGCTTAAAAGGAATATTTTATGCTCAGGCTTTTCAAAATCACCATCAAGCAAACTACTGAAACCAGATCCTATATTCATTTGCTTTCTTGTCACCCAAAATTTGGAATCACGACAATCTATACTTGCCAATGATAGGCCTTCTATTTTGCTTACAACATCACTTTTCATAAACTTATACATTATATTTCTTAAGAGTTCATTCAATTTAGGGTACAGTATATGAATTAAGAGAGTACCTTTTTGAAGCAAAGAGGAATAAGGGATGAAGCAAAAAAACTTGTAAAATGTAAATACATAAGTGTAAGTGGATCTTTAAGAAACATTGATATGCTACGATATTTTTCACCGAGTTTAGCTGAGCTGTTTTTTGGAAGAAATTCCAAAAAATATTCAGTTGGGCTGGATACTGTTCAATTATCCTCTCACAAACAGGTGCTAAAGTAAGCCATCTACTGCTCACATGTTTTAAAATCATGTGGTCAGCTTGTTCATCCATCAAAACATCCATCTGGATATTGTGGAAATCTTTCCTAGCAGCAGACATCTTAAAAAACTGAAAAATATCAAACACCAAAGTTTCCACATCACAATCTAACTTGCACAGGCCTTTCTTCATTGCATTGTGCAAAATAAGTAAGGAGCAAGTTCCGGTATCGATGACATTTATAAAATTCAGCGAATCTAAATGAGAATTAAATTTTCTCAAAAATGACAAGTTAACATTGGGACCGTCCATAGAGCATTGTAAATATTTATCAATGTTTAGGCCATTATTTGTAATAAAATTTAAAATAATTTGAAAATTTTTGTCAGATTCTGCATGGCCAATGAATTCTGATTCACAGTATGATGACACAATTTTTTTAAATTTCTCCGACCAATATGAAATATGTATGTCCAGCTGTTTCTTAACTTGCTTCGTTGTGGTCTCATCAAAATAAAGGGTGAAAAATGACTTACCAATATCTTTAGATTTTTTTCCGAAAATGTGGTGCAAGTCCAAATTTTGTGACGTAACGTGCTTTCGCATCCGAAAGTGCAACATTCTTTGCTATTGTTGAATCTTCAAATGCAGCTACACAAATTTCAACCAATCCTCCCAAATTAGAAGCAACAAAATTTCAGTAAAAGCAACAAAATTTCAGCTTTTACTGCCTTTTCTTTAGAATTGGATGGTAGCCATGTTGTTCCTTTTGGAGCCAATAGTGTCAAACATTTTGAAGATTCACCTTCACTTTCAATGTTATTTTGCATTACAAGAGAACACTGATTCACTCTCTTATTCATGTTCTCCTTATGTTTAACACTATTAGCATGCAAAATAAGTTGAGAAAATCCCATGTTAGAAACGCTGATCGTTTTGTTGTAAGCAACACAAAATGCTGAATATGGATCATATTCACATGGCGTACACCAGGTATTCAAATTGCTCCCAATCTTATCTCGTTTAGTATCACAAAGCCATGATGCTGAGAATTTTGTTTTTCAGGGCATGATCACGAAAATACTTCCAGTGAAATCACGAGAAACTGATGAACTGAGTAATTACTTGCCAATCGCCATGCCTTTATACATGTACACGACTGAAACATGTGGTTGTAAAATTACGTAACCATAAAGTAAATATACGCAGCAGACACAACCTGAACTAAGACGAACGCAGCGTAAGATGAAACTCTGCTGGCGTCATGAAGTCGACTGCAGCGCTTCAACAACCTGCAGCAGAATTAGCCGTTGATTGACAGCAGGAGTTTCCCGGGAACCACGTGACTGCTTCCATACTGATTTTGGAACTCCTAAACCAAAGACGAAGATTTACTGTGCTATCATTTTTCAGTTTAACATCCCAATAAGTAAAATAAATGTCGTAATAAGTGGAGCATCCTTATAAGTGAAAGCAGGTTCGAGAAGATACTGAAAATTAGCGCGATACTAAATATATATATATATAGCTTATACACGACCGGATTCTCAAGGATTATGGAAGTGGGAGTTCAGTTTGCTTGGCTTCTGCCTGACTTAGATTGGGGATGAGAGTTGAGGACAAAGGCCATGAGGAGAAAGAAGGAAGGGTGCAGAGCTGCTGAACCCCATGCACCAGGGCTGGGTTGCTATTAGCAACTTTTGCCGACATCACGGGGTCTGGTCACATTTTGCTTCTGCTGCAGGTGGCTGGGGGCATCATGTTCTATGGGAGGAGTTTCAACAGGCTTCTATGCTGATTCCACTTTATGCGGTAACCCAAACCCACCCTCTTTTCTTTAATACGCATCAAACCAGTCACAGCCAATGACGTTGTGCAAACCAGTGGCGTGACATCATTACAGCATATGGTGGGCAGAAAAGTTGCAGACAGCAGGAGTGGTGCCAGCATTATTGCTGTCCTGTATGTTAGTCAATGTAAGGATCTTTGGATGATTGCCACATTTGGCGAAAATCAATTGAAATTTCAGAAAATTATTACGAAAAGTCGCAAATCCAAATCTGAAATATTTACGGCTTTATTTCAGAACTTTTCGTAGCTTCTGAAAATATCTTAATTTTGGGAAACTACTAAAAAATTTCAGGAATTTCAATCAAATTAGCAAAAATTAAGGACATTTCAGGACAAACAAAATTTTTTCAGGAATTTCAGTACAACTACGACCCCTGCAATATCTTCAAGAAGTTACTTGAAAGTTTCGATATAATAAATACACTTAAAAGTTTAAAGCGACAACTTGATCTATTGGTTGAAGTACCAATGTAGTGTTTGAGCAGGGCCCCCAGGACTCCCCCGTCTCCTCTATTTTTACGGGCCTGGCCACCGGATTAACAACTTGCTTGTGACGTCAGGCTAAGCAACGAGTAAGTCGATGGGTAGCAAAAATTGCCGCCATTATTCAATTGTTGAGCTTGTGTCGTTCTTGCGTGGTCTCTTGTGGTGTCTTTTCTGTCAAAATGTTTGCTACCTTGTGTTATATTATGCGGTAAGTACTTGATATACGTAATAACGCTTTTAAAATCAGTGTTTATTCACAAACTTCAAGCTGCAGTTTCGCCTGTGTGACTTCGGAAGGAAATTTCAAAATGCACTCTACATGTTGCGTTCCTGGTTGTAAATCAAACTATTTGTCAGTAGCAGCTGAAAACGTAAAAGTTTTCAAAATTCCAAGTGACATTGCAGGTCGTTTGGCATGGCTTAAAAAAATACTGAGGGAAAACTGGACACCTACAACGAGGTCCGTAGTATGCATTAAGCATTTTAGAGACGAAGACATAATAAAAGAAGATATTATTACAAACACGTTTTTCAGTCTCTTTGTATTGCATATACATTACCTTACTCACTTCTGTAAATCTTTGCTTTGAGAAAAAAGTTATGGCAAAGGTATAAAGCTTTCAGTTAGTGGTTGTACTGGAAAGGAAAGCTGTTGCTGTAAATCAAAAACTCACCATGCTAAAGCAGTGTGAAAAAGATGTAAATAATGATGGTGGCCAAAATATAAGCACTAAAAAGTCACAATTAAAATATTCTGATAAAGTAACGAGCTCTACTTACTGTAAGTGCTATTGCATCACGAACAATGTCAATATTTTTCCATGCTAAAGGCTGATTTTGGCTATCCAAGAAAGAAAACAGTGTTTCCAAATCTGAGTCAACTTTGGTAAAGAGGCCATTAAACCCCATCAAAAGCATTTGTCCTCTAGTTAGGTCTTGAAAAAAGAAGAAAAATTTATATGAATATACCATTATCACTAAGCTGTTCTCTGACATTCATAGGTTAGTTCCACACACATATATAAAGTAATTATAAAAAGTTGAAAAATCAATAAAAATTCACAAATCTGTCGATTCCAGTTAATATTTCACTCTAATGCCCTTTTACACCAACAAATTATATGTTGCTCATGCTGAAATGGCATGCAACACACATTTAAAGACAATTATCTAAATGTACACATATTTAAATAAATAAAAGTTATTATGACTTGTCATGAATTGTGAAAAATCCTAATTCATTGTGTTGTCCTCTGAAAGTTGCTACTCTGGTTATTTGTGGTTGATCAGAACACACATGTTCAACATAACATATCAGGATACATCACACGCAGGAAGACTTAGATCTCCTAAGTTTAGGAAACTTTGACAATCTCAACCCTGTTTTAGCACTTGTCTCTTATAAGAAAACTGCTTGATCTTGAAAAAACGGCCGAGGAAAGTAACTTCCCCCATGGAATTCTGTTACTTGCATTTAATGAAATGCGAAGAACATAGCTGGGCGATCAGGTTAAAAAAAAACTTGATAAATAAGCAGAACAATGAGAAGTAAAAATGAGAGAACCCAACACACCAGTATTGAAGCAGCCATTCAGAGTTAACAGTGGACCTGACTTTTAAAATCAGTTGGAAGTTTAACAATGAAATAAATGCAGGATATTGATAAAAATGTGATCCTTGGATATGACCTTGCATTCATTTTGCTGTTACACTTCCAGCTTATTTTAAGAACATCAAGCTTCACCATTCATTCTGACCAGCTGCTTTAATACTGGTATGTTGGATTATGTTGTTTTTACTGATAAAAGTGCTGTTTATTCATAAAGATATTTTTTTAAAACCTCACACCCAAACTGTTTTTCACATTTCATTAAACACAAGTAACAAAATTTCACACAGCAAACTGCTTTCCTTGGCCTTTTTTTCAACTTTCTCCCTGCATATTTTTACATAAATGGGGAGTACTATATCAACGCTCTTATAAACATGCATTTCTTCTTTAGTGATTAATTCTGGTCCACAGTGTCCATTTATGTCTTTTTTAATTATTATTATTATTATTATTCAGGGTTTAATGACCCCAGTGAGCAACTCTATGGACTACAAAAGCAGTTGCCCATCCCTAATTTAGGGCCACTAGTTTCAGGGAAGGGAGAAAGAGCCAGTGCCGTAAGACAAATGCAGCATTAATGCCTCACTGGAATTCGAACCCAGGCGCATCTCGGATGAATAGTCAGAAGCCAGTGCCCAGACCACTATGCCAAAGGGGTGGCGGGTTCTGTCTTTGTCATCAAATTCATCATATGAAGCTACAATCGCTTTCACTATTTTAGTGTCTAAAATTAGTAACCACTAGATAAAGTCCTTCCAACATGCACAACTTACCATAAAAATGAGTAGTTCTAAAAACTGCACTGATACACAATTATTTGTAATTCTGTTGACTCATTCTGTTTCACTTTTCTGAGCTCACGTAATACAAGTGTTCTACATTCAACTTTTAATGAAAACACAATTAAGTTTTCTTGAAGTTTAGATCAGAAGCATTCTTCTAGACTTTTTCAATAGGCACCTTCATTCTGAAATCATTACTTCTGTTCATATTTAACACTGACTCGTCAGCATAATGCAAACTGTTGACACCAGAATTATTCCAAACATTTATCAACACTAAAGCTCCTTCCTTTATACTAGATTGAATTTATGCTCAGTTCTCAAACTTTCCCTTTAAGGATTTTCATGCAAATTGCACTTGACATACCATTAAAAAAAATAGATTTTTAAATATAATATAATCCTATTTAACTGGTTCCCAAAAACAGAGAACTAGAGCTGCCACCTGTTCCATAAGAAGTAGGAATTTCCCAGTCTCTGATGCATTTGTTCTGGATCAAATGTCCAATTGCAGATACTCTGCCACCCCTATAAAAGAGGAGATTGTGATAGGTGGGTCTGTGTACTACACAGAGACTGTTTCAACTTCACTAGAACAGACATAACAATTTGCCTTCAGAACAAAATCGATCAGGCAGCTGTAAGAATATAAATGTGAGCAGTAGTATGAATAACCATATAATGCTTGTTTGACAATAGTCATCAACTTGTGAATCAAATGACCAGTAAAAGTAATGTATGACTTGTACAGGTCAAATAAAAGTAATTTAGCTGGAGTTACCTCTACTTCATACACCACAAATATCTGAACGGACTGTGCATTAAAGGTTTAATGTCGCCCCTGGATTTCTTTGCACGAAGAAAACTAAAAAGTTGATTCTTAGATGGCAAATCACATACAATTTATTATGTACCTCTTGGTTTGGAGATGCATGACTTTTAGTTATTCTTTAAGATGGATAGAGAAAAAATCCCAAAATATTGTGAATAGAGAAATAGAGGATAAAAAATGTCACAGAATAATGTTAAATTCATTATGATTAATTTTTTTTTTTTTGAGAGCATTCTGAGAAGTGATAGATGAATGTTTTGTTGTGAAAAATTCACGCCGTATGCAGAAGTGAATATTTCAGACATACTTAAAAAGTAAGTAGGCCACATGCCCCTAATTACTCCCTTCCCAATTACAAAACTTTCAGAGTCACCCACATAACTTTTGAGGTTTGATTCAACCAGTGATTTAGGTTTCTCAATATTCAATTCCTGATCCAGGATGACACAGTTGCATATTTGCTGTTAGAATGATGGCATTTCTACACCATAAAAAGGTGTTCTTACAATGTCACTATAACCAGAGTTTTGTAAATCTTAAGGCATACTTAAAAAAAAAAAAAAAAGTGCTTTACACTACAAAATAAATAAGAGTATAAACAAAAATGTGTTATCACTAATCATCATCTAGCATAAATCCTGCACGTTTTTGAAATAGTGCCCATTTTTCATTCAATTCTTACGCTTGTGAGTAAATTTGAATATATTATGGCCAAAAGATGTTTTTCTTTTTTTGTTTGTTTGAGGGTTTAATGATCATGTGAGCAACTCATTGGGATACATAAGCAATTGTTCATTCCTAATATGAGGCCACTGGTTCCAGAGAAGAGATAGACAGTGCTGTAAGACAGGCACACTATCCATGCCTCACTGGGGATTCGGGCCTGGACCCATCTTGAGAGAATGCTTGGCAGCCAGCTCCTTGTACCACTCAGCTTTCAGGGAGACTTTTTGTTTTTCTTCACATTTTTCTTAATAACTGTTTCATTTCTCAATAGGTCAGAAAAATGTTCATTATATAGAATCCATCACAAAATCATATTTGATTAATTACAGAATTCCTTTATACTAAAACAATTATATTCAACACACACTATTTCAAAAGTGTGTGTTGAATAAATCAATTTTGATTTTTAATAATCTATGGCTGATGCTGATTGACAGAAAAATCTTATTCCATAAGTTTGAATTATAATATACCAATTACATACATACATACATATCATTAAGCTGTTCTTCGATATTCAGAGGTTAGCTCCTCAAAGAAAGACCATCTGACAAATAAATATTTAACAGATAATACAAACCACCAGGTAGATTTTTAACTGTTACCAAAAAATATTATTTTAGGTACTCCTGCAGAAATCAGAACTTGCTCAGCATGCCCCGATTTCTGCAGGTGCACGCTTAAGCAACCAAGCCTGCCCGTAGTGAGCTCGCATGACTGTTACTACATGTTTTCAAGATTAAACTTTTATTAATGTCCATGATCTTTCTATTTTTTTTACTGTGTAAGAAGTTGATTTATACATTTTCATTGGAACAATAATAGATTATTGTCATAAAAATCACTGTTTCACATGTTGTATGCGATAATATCCTTTGGTGCTGGATGCCTTGCTATAAATGTCGAATATAATACTTTAATCAATTACAGTATCCAAATATAAAGCATTAAAAATTGAGTAAACTCACCACTATGTTGTCTTAGGTTGCTATTTTTTATTTGCTGAACAGCATTCACAACCTTGAATGATCCACTTTTGATCCATTCGAAATCCATTCTCGTCATTTACCCAAAATGGCTGACTGTTGGTACCATTCAAACTAGTGTGTATACGGTATCCTATGATGATCTTGATGAGCTATTTTTGAAATTTGTTGAATTTGGTTTCAATTCTTTACAACCAAAGGCTTCAAACGATGTGTTGTTAGTTCAAAGCAAAAATCAGACAATTTACTAAAATCAATGATTTGAATTTACAAAACGAAGTCAACCTCGTAAAATCATGGAACAGAAACATAAAGCAAAGAAACCTTTAAAAGCCAATAAAATCTTAAAAACCTCTAAAAAAGTTGAACAAGCAAACATTGCATCCAGCCCTCAAACGTTACCAGACTAGTTTTAACAGTATATCCTCCACTGTCATCTTCAGTGGTCACATATGCCGACGCTGCAGCCTGCTGTATTACATGCAATGTCAGCCTTCTTTACGAATTACCCTGAGACCTATTGGCACACTTAAACGGTTCAGCGAATAAAAAATAGCAACCTAAGACAACATAGTGGTGAGCTTACTCAATTTTTAATGCTTTATATTTGGATACTGTAATTGATTAACGTATTATATTCGATATTTATAGCAAGGCATCCAGCACCAAATGTTATTAACGCATACAACGTGTGAAACAGTAATTTTTATGACAGTAACCTATTATTGTTCTAAAGAAAGTATAGTAACCATGTATTGCTTATGGTTGTTGTCTAACAATAACCATAATGAGATTGTTGATTTACACATCCTGCAAAATTTAAACTTCAGAAACACTATCACTTAATAAGACCATTCTTGCACACACATCTAGCTTTTTTTTTTTTTAAATAATAACAGAAAAAAAAAAGCTTGCTGTTATTATTTTATTTAAATTTTAAAAATAACAATAACAGCTTCTTCCCAATTATGTACAAAAATTATTGATGTCCAACACATTAATTTGCTATATAGACATCAAATACCTCCCAGTAACATCATGATCCAAAATTTGAGTGTGTGCTGTTATGCTATCAGCTCTTGCACGTTATGAAGTAATGTTCAAACTTATAAGAAAGGTGAACTTCTAAAACTCAAAAAAGCTTAAACATCAAAACAAAAACATTATGCATTCCTTGAAAATATATATATATATATTACCAGAAATTTCAGGTTTTGATCCTTTCATCAAAGATTCAAATTCATTCTTTAACTTTTTGAACTATGTCATTTGTTTTATTATCATTTGTCTGAAAAGAAAAACAAATCTAATTTAACACAAGAATCTGGCAAATAAAAATTATTTAAAAATATTCAATTTTTTTACTTATGAAACATTTATATTCAGATGTTCCACATGGCATTCCTGATATTACAATTATGCAGAGCTCTCTGGTGTGCTTTATTTTATTTTCTTTATATTAATTCAAGGTTTATACTTTTCCAAGAAAAATAAGTTCAAGCATTTTTCAAGAAATTTTTAAAACCAAATTAAATGTGCATAAAATCAGCTGGGATGGTCACACCTTCAATGGCCTGCTTGTTACCCCCCCCCCCCCCATTAGTTTATTTTATGAATTCTGAATGCCCCTCTCTGATTTGGTGTTTTTCACAATCATTTTATTTTGTGGAATATTTTGAAAGGGTACATTATTTTCGCATTCACCTTCAGGCAAGAATGCATCCCTAATCCCAGTCAACAGAAGTCCATCAAGATCCACAAGTACATCATTCCACTTATTTTAAACTGTCATAGCCGATGTTCTACTTCATAGTGATGTCATAGGCAAAATACCAGCTGTCCATGTGCTCCCCAGAGTTGAATGCAAGTTCTGAGCTATTTAATCAGGATGAAGTTTTTATCGGAACTACACAGAAATCTGCTATACAACTTTAAAGCACAAACAATTATTATTATTATTTCTATTTCTGGTTGGAGGTTTAACAACCATTGCGAGCAAATCAATGAGCTATAAGCACTCGCCCGTCCCTAATTTAGGGTCACTGGTTCCAGGGAAGGGAGAGAGCCAGTGCCGTAAGACAAACACAACATCCATGCCTCACCGGATTCGAACCTGGACCCCTTTCCGGACAAATGATCAGAAACCATCGCTTAGATCAGTGTACCACCGGTGCTAACAATTATTTTACTCATGCTCTTTCATATCATTACTTAAAAAACAAAACATTCAAGTACTATTTATGGTAATTTTTTGAAGCTGTTTATCATGCTCAAATACGAAACATTTTCTTTGTTCACTGATGCACTTTCTAAAATATTGAAGATTATTGGATACATATACACTGATGTCCATAAATTCAGGGGATGAGGCAATATGAAAATTTTTGGATGTTGAAGTAGGTCTTTACTGGAGGAAAATCACTGACGGTAGCAACTGACGTAAGAGGCAGTATGACCAACTAGCTGCCAATAATTTACTTATGCGGAAACACATGAGAGCACAAGATTGCTAAACAGTGATAAAAACAGAAGCAATAGAGTTATTTTCACGTGAGTTAACCTGTAGGTTACTTGTTGTTATGGCAAGTGGCACAAGATCACAAAGAGCACATCTCGATGATTTTACCCGTGCAGGCATTTGATTGTCTAAGCATCCAATTAACTGAAAACACTAAAAGCTGTTTCAAGATGCACATAAAGCGAACATGACAAACACAAAAATCAAAAATTATTATTGCTAATTTTATTATACATGTGTGTGTGTGTGCGCGTTTAATTAAGATTTAATAAAAGTATATATCATTTCCTATTTCTCCCTGCACAGTATCCCGTTTATTAAATAAACTCTTAAATTGGTAATATTTAGTAGCGACAAATGTACTTACTCTTTCAAGAATGTGAATGGGAGGGGGGGGGGCTCAGAATCGGGCCATGGCCTGATTCTGTGTAAATTGGGCCCTGATCGCAGCCTGGTGCCATGCATTCTTTCATCCACTAAGCTTTCAAACAAGCAAAACAAATTCCTCCTCCTCAGAAAAAAAAAAAAAAAAAAAAATGAAATGAAAAAATTTAGTAGAAAAAAAATTATCTCCAGCAAGACAGCTTTATATAAAAGCATTGAACTAATAATGCACTCAATATCTGTAGCTACAATTCTATCATCATTGGAATCTGTGTGCGAATCTTTAAACATCCATCTATGAATACCATAATAATAAAGAGACGGCATGTTAGTGAAGAAACAACCCACCATGAGATGATATCAGTGAATGGACCTCTACCCACAAAATATGATTCTATTATTTCTCAGGCAAATGAATCAATATTTTTATAAGCAGAGTGACTGGCATTTTGTGCGAAGAGGTCACAATCTTGAGGATTGGGCTATTTCTAAATCAGTTGACAAACTAATAGATAAGAATTCATCTCTTCCTTTCATGGAGTTGTAGCTTTTCTTTCGGCAAGTGAAGTAACTTTTTAGTCCATTTTAAAATCAAGTTATTTTTAAAATTTTACGAGTTATAATAATATAAACATGTTTTCCGAAATTCGTTTGTCTACGACTCAACGCATTTTTGCAGAAAATTTTTGGTCAAATATTTGTGTTCGCAGAAAGTTTTTGGTTTTATACAACTCTGCTTACACATAACTTTAATGAAAATTTGCGTGTCTACACCTTATACATATGCAGGGGTCGCGCTGCTGATCGCATTCTCCCCAATTCGTGAAAAAAAAAAAAAAAAAAAAGTTTTGGCAAAAATATTGGCGATTACCTTTTTGTATTATTTTTTGCAAAACTCTGTTGTGGATTATGCATCTGTTTTTTAACTTTTACTATGAATCTTGTCTGCAGATTATATGCCGACTCCCCCCCCCAATACTAAATTTTATCGTTTGCAGATTATATGCTGAAAAACATGGTGGTAGATTCTTCCTCTCTCCATTGCTCCAACAAACACAACATCTATGCAAATCTGCAAATATTCCATCCTGACCTTCACTCCACTGTATTCCTTTCTGGTCGTGCTCACCACATGTGTCACTGTGTGTGCAGGATGGGGGGGGGGATTGTGTTTTTAAACACAAAAACATCCATTGACTGTGGGTATTCACTGTTATACCCCCCTCAATGCATACAAACATACACTCCCATGCTTTCTTCTTGGTGAAGAGAAGTGCATTCTCATAGTCTTCTATGGTGTGAACTTGCCACAAACAGTGGTTCCTATTTTTTGCACCAAAAATAGCAGTAAAGTAAATAAAAAATAAATTGAATAAAAAAGTTATATTTTAACAAAATATTTGTGGAGTCTCGCAGGAAAAACAGAATTGGCAGCTATGTAATTATCAATTGGCCATTAATTTCAAATTAGTGGTCACACATTCACAATAATTCTTCACCAATTGGCCATTAATTTCGAATTACTGGAGTCACACATTCACAATAATTCTTCACAAGTCCACTCTAAAAGTTCGTGTTAACTAAGAAGCCTAGGAATAAATACCACATGGCTTTTGATATAATATTTAAGAACACTTCATACGACATCTTTTTTGGTCACCCAGTCACAAACAAATTATGCTAGCTGACATGCAGCAAAAATTTACCTATGATCTGGATAACCCTAAAATGCAAATGAATAAAGTGAAGAATAAGCACTTATAACAACAGAAAGGCAAAAGCAATGTCACCTTTACTTCCATGATAACATTCCTTATATTAGTTTCCAGTTCACTTATCAATCGATCTAATTTCATGCCACAACTCAGTATTATGACATCTAACTGAGCAGCTATTTCAACAACAGATGGCTCTTGGGCTTGGAAAGTTTTTACTGCTTCAGGGAGAATTATGCTTTGGAAGTTGAGACTCAGATCCTGAAAAAGTAAAGATTGTCAACAGCTAAATCAAAAAGTAAAGGATAAACGCACAGTCACTGACATACAGAATTATAAAACTACAGAAAAAATTCTTGTAGGTTATAATGAAGTAAATTTCTCCGTCATTTTTGGTCCATGCCGGGGATCGAACCAGAGTCCTCTTATTCCGGAACAAGTCGCTCTACCAACTGAGCTATGCAGATGTTCATTCTCCTGCTATCTGCCTTTATGTTGTGTGCGTCCTGCGGGGCAGGCACGTCACAAGGTACATTAATTTACACTTTGCAAACACCTAGTACCTATGACAACCAGGAAAGAAAAAAAAAAAAATCTACTAATCATACATAATTCTGAAGCATATGAAAACTCAAGTTTACAGTCCACATACACTGAGTAATCACTGAATTATGACCATCTACCTAATACTTCGCAGGTCTTCCTTTCGCCCCCAGCACAGCAGCTATTCGACAAGACATTGATTCAATAAGATGCCGGAAGCAGTTGGGAGGTATGGCCAACCAAGCTGTGTGTAATGCAGCCTTCAATGCAGGTATGGAGGTGATTGGTGTATACCTAATACTTCGTAGGTCCTCCTTTCACTCTCAGAACAACAGTTATCCGACGTGGCATGGATTCAATAAGATGCCGGAAGCAATTGGGAGGTATGGCCAACCAAGCTGTGTGTAATGTGGCCTCAATGCAGGTATGGAGGTGATTGGTGTATACCTAATACTTCATAGGTCCTCCTTTCGCCCTCAGAACAACAGTTATCCAACGTGGCATGGATTCAATAAGATGCCGGAAGCAGTTGGGAGGTATGGCCAACTAAGCTGTGTGTAATGTGGCCTTCAATGCAGGTATGGAGGTGATTGGTGTATACCTAATATTTCGTAGGTCCTCCTTTGGCCTTAAATACAGCAACTATCCGACGTGGCATCGATTCAATAAGATGCCGGAAGCAGTTGGGAGGTATGGCCAACCAAGCTGTGTGTAATGCAGCCTTCAATGCAGGTATGGGGGTGATTGGTGTATACCTAATACTTCGTAGGTCCTCCTTTCAGCCTCAGAACAACAGTTATCCGACGTGTTATTGATTCAATAAGATGCCAGAAGCAGTTGGGAGGTATGGCCAACCAAGCTGTGTGTAATGCAGCCTTCAATGCAGGTATGGAGGTGATTGGTGTATATCTAATATTTTGTAGGTCCTCCTTTCGCCCTCAGCACAGCAGCTATTCGACAAGACATTGATTCAATAAGATGCCGGAAGCAGTTGGGAGGTATGGTCAACCAAGCTGTGTGTAATGCGGCCTTCAATGCAGGTATGGAGGTGATTGGTGTATACCCAATACTTCGTAGGTCCTCGTTTCGCCCTCAGAACAACAGTTATCCGACGTGGCATGGATTCAATAAGACGCCGGAAGCAGTTGGGAGGTATGGCCAACCAAGCTGTGTGTAATGCAGCCTTCAATGCAGTCATGGAGGTCATTGGTATATCCAGACGAGGCCAATCGATATGTTGGAAGTCTGAACTGTGTGCCTTAAACTATACCTGCACAACATTCGACCTGTGGTACGGCACATTGTCATCTTCATACCATCACCATTCAGGATAGTGGGCACCAGTTACATGTTCTTCCAAATACACCAGGGGTTCAAGTTCCTGCCAGGTAAACATTCCCCACACCATACAACCGCCTCCACTGGCTTGCACTGTGGAGACATGCAGGATGGATTGAGTGCTTCATGTTGTTTGAGCCAAATACATACACAACCATCCATGGAGTGAAGTAAAAAATGTGAATCGTAAGACCAGTACACTTTTTTCCAGTCATCCAATGTCCAACTTGCAAGATATTGAGTCTTTTGCATCAATGAACTGTGGTTAGGAGATGTCATTGGGGTGGTCTGCTGTTATAGCACATACATGCAAGTGTGCGACGCATGGACATGACAGATACTGTCCTGGGTTGACCTCTGTTGTACTGGGTAGTCAACTGTTAAACAGTGCTGCGTCTGTTCGTCTGTACGAGTCGTTGGATCCGGCGCTCACCTCTCACATCATCCATTTGCTGCTCTGAGGAGTTTTGCCTCCGGGGCATTGTTTGACCATTTCACACCAGTCCTGATGCACGTTAACTGTCATGTCTGATGAACAACCCTCCAGTTCAGCTGTTTGGGAAATTGATACACCCGCTCTCCAAGTTCCCACAATCTATCTTTTCTCAAAGTCTGATAAATTCTTTCGTTTACCCATCACGCTCCGAATTTTACTACCTACCGCTCCACTCACACCTTCTATATGCTACGTCAGTCGATTAATTGCACCCTCTCAGAAATCCCGTGGTCAATGCCCCACATACATTTTTGACAGGGGTGGTCATAATTCAGTGATCACAAAGTAATCTAGATAATTAAGAATCCTTAACATACAAATTTGCTTTGCACTGAATGTGACAGGTTGAAAGTATGCTCCACAAATCTAATGTGATATTTATTAACATTGTACTTTCAGTTTGATGTTGCTGTTATAGATGAATTTTATGCACTTTACATCAATTATATGGTTGTTAAACTGAAACTTCAATGATCATTACATGGGAGCAAACAGTTCACTACTAGTTTAGATGTTATTCCTGCAGCAGGATATGCTGCCTCTAAGTCTGAGCAGTTTACACACACAGTATATATATTCACAGTAGTATCAGAATAATAGGACTACCTACCTCATAATAACTACCCTTAGCCCAGATAACAGCAGTGAGACGGCGTGGCACGGACACAATGAGGCCCTGGAAGGTTGCCCGAAGGTCCCAGAGATGACGTGGTCGTGGGTCAGCACGTCAAACTTGTCGATCCAAATAGTCCCACAAGTGCTCTACGGGACTGAGGTCGAGCGATTTCTCCAGCCAAGGGAGAACAGAGACATCACTGTCATGTTCCTGGAACCAGTCACGCACCCCTTACCAACATGGCAGAGCGCATTGTCCTGCTGGCAGACACTATCACCACCACGGTAAACTTCCAACATGAAGGGATGCCTGTGGTCAACGAGGATGGACAGGTAGCCATTGCATTCAGGGACCCATCCAGTGGTCCCAGGAAAACATCACCCAGACATGCACACTGCCACCGCCAGGCTGTACAAGAATGACAAGTGTGTCCGGGTGTTGGCTCTCATGTATCCGTTGCCATATCCACCACCACCACCCGTTGCCTCTGTGGAGTAGAAACCTCGATTTGTCAGAGAAGGCAATTTTTTCCCATTCTTCCACTGTCCAATGATGGTAGTCCCATGTGAACTGCAGGCACCGTTGCCGATGGACCTGGGTTAACACGGGCACCTTGATGAAGAGTCAACTCCGGAGACCCATGCATAACAACTGGGTTCGCTGTACTTTACCTCCAAAATTTCCATTAGCACGGTCAATTGCTGCACAGTTGCATGTTGACTGCTCTTTAGCAGTCGATGGAGGAGACCTTTTCTTTCGGGGTTAATGGCCTTTGGGGCTCCACAGTTACGACGCTGGGAGGTATTCGGTGTGCCAACAGTCTATTCTTGGTACAATCCTTACTACAGCACCTCACGAAAAGCCTATGGTCTGCTGTTCTTGGGTAGCCAATGATCATTCCTTTTTGAACGTCCGTCAAATCACTACCTCTGCCCATTGTGCTCACATTATGCACTATGGCTCATCTGTCCTGGCCAGCTGCTTATATCTCCATGTGTTCAACATTGTCACGTGCATTCTGTGACGTGCCTGGACGAGTGCATTGTGATTGCGGGGGTTGTCATATTATTCTGATACAACTGTGTGTGTGTGTGTGTGTGTGCGTGCGCTTGCATGCGTGACTATTTCCCCAAGTCACTTCTTCCTTCCCTGCTCAGTGATTAACAGCAAAATTTGGAACCTAAGCCATAAAAAACTTACCACTCACTTTGACAATTCTGCATTAAAAAAAAAAAAAAAAAAAAAAAAAAAAAAAAAGGAATCTGAATACTAAAGAAAAAATAGAGAAAATGACATGATTTTATTCAATAACATCAGGTGAGTCAAATGCATAATTTTTGCAAAAATAATCAAAATGTTGTTACATAATGTGAATGTTTTCATTTTAGGATCTGATATTAATTTTGAGTTAAGTACACTGGCTTTTTTTTTTATTCACATAACTTTAGTCCATCCTAAAATAAATACACACACTTGGTAATCGTTACTTTCTTACTACTTCCAGAATGTACCACCATAAAACTTCAAGGAAGGAAAAAATATACATATAATTAGAACAGACAGTATGATGGCAATTCCTAACTGAAAACCAAATTCTAAAACCATGAGATGAAAATTACCATATCACTGCATATAAGTCAATACTTTAAGCTCTGAAAAATCATTCAAAAAGGTTAGATTGACTTATATACTGAACATAAAGGAAAACTACTATTTGCCATATTTTTTTCCAAGAACAATACTAAAACGATGTGCAAAAATTCTTGGTAATTCAATGTTGCAAAACAATATTCAACATGTAGGTTTTACATAAACACCTTTTGAACATAAATAATCATCTTCAAGTTTACTGCTTTTCCTCAATTTCAATGTCAAGAACAAAGTTCATTTGTTATCTCGCATCATTTCACTATCACATCATATGGTTCCCTTTTAGTATCAGAATAAGATGCTGCACTTTCAGCTGATTTTCATAAAAATTTCCTTTTTCAATCCATTGAATTTCAAAATTCCACCATCTCTACTTTATCATAGTTTCAATTTTAATGTCGTTCAAAGACATGATAACAAAAGCACATAAATCGAGTGGAGCAACACTCATACTGCCTCTCTCACCCAAATGGTTTACTTGCGGCTTAGCTTCCAGTTTTTCCACTGTGCTCGAGCACATCTGTAAAGGGTTTGTTCAGAGACACATGTAAATGCTGAAATACAGATGTTAACCCTCATGAAAGTGTCAAAAGAGTCTGCTTCAATGGAAACAGTGCATAGAAACTCAGGAGAAAGAGCAATTTGAGTTAGCTATTGGCCTACAAGTCAAAGATATACATCTTCCTTGCATGTAGATGCCATTTCATGTTTTCCAAGTTGACTTATAAGACAAATATTGGTAAAAGAATTGCCATTGTCAGCACATAGGTGCCAATATAATGACATTTTCTTCTGGATTAGTCTCTCATTGATTTTCATTAGCAAATGTATAAATGACTTTCTGAATTCTGTAAATAGACTCACATATACTGTGATATAAGGCAATCATACACACAGATGTACATTAGCTTCCAACAATGTGTACTCTGTATTTGCTCTCTTTCATAACTTCTGTAAGTTATTGGCTGCTCTTAAACTTAAAAAATAAATACAGATTTACAATGCATTATAAGAACAATTCTTTCCTTTTTGTTTTGGAAAGCTCATCGTGCATATGTGGTTCAAATATATAACACAACTCTTACAATATGAGCTGCCCCAACTGATTGCTCATTACAAATTAAAGTACTTATTTTTTAGAACAAATAAACAAGCATCTGTGCATTAACACTACTTTTTACTATTGACAATGAATATGTGTGCATGCATGCATTTACACATACACCAGCACAAAGAATATGAATACAATACCTCAACTGCATTGAAAACACAGTGTGCTAGTTCCACTCCTTGAAGAATGCCCTTGCCTTCAGCTTTCTCCTTCTGCAAAAGAAAAACAAAAATTAAAGAAACAATGCCAAAAAGTTTACTTCAGAACACATACAAAGTCACTAAAAACACATACAAGATTTTTAATGTCCACAAAAGATAAATCTGCCATACCAAAAAAGAAACATTTTTAAATATCTGTGGATAGAACAGTTTTTATAAACTTTACAAATGATCAATGAAATATTCTATGCAGTTTAAGCAGAAAATTGAGGATTTGAACAATATGAGATGTAAAGTATACTGACATAAAACATAGAATTTATGATGATGAAGGTATCAATGTGGAACACAAAACTTGCAATGAAAATACCAAGATAAAACACAGATTTTAAAATAAAACTTCAAGTGACACTGAATTTCTATTTATTTCATTGCATTTGTACTAATAATTTGGAAGCAACTCAGAGAAATTAGTTTACAACACCTGCATGTTAACTCAGATCTCATGGTGGGTACATGGAATGGCTTCAGTTGATGTCCATCCACTCCAGTACAGTTTGAACTTACAAAGTCATTGAAAATTGTAAGTTCAGAGCAATTTTGCAGTGTGCATATGGTCAACCAGTCATGCAATGAGATTATGCTACAAAGGTTCCATAATGACAAACTATCAGTGTGGCCTACACACAGAGGGATGGATGGCTACCAATGTTTTTGTATGGTGGAATCACATAGATGGCCATTGCATCTGATCATTATGGTATCTGTCTTTTCAGTTGACAAATTTCCTAGTACAACTATTGTTTTATTCATTCTGGACTTCGAAGCTTTTGTGCAGCATAATGACTTTTTTCAAAGTACTCAAAGGAATTTTTGAGTTATAGAAACATGCTTAGACTATAAAATTTGTCGAAATACGGGTCATTTTTGTAATGACCTTTCGTTACTTTTAAACTTTTTGCATGTTATCTTCCTAGTAAGCTCTATTTGACACGCCATGGAATGATCACCAAATTCCTGATAACGATTTCTTTGACTATTGCAAGGTTTAAAAATATATGTAGTTAAAATATTACATTATTGTAAGTTCCTTTATCTAGAAATTCATATATTGTACATACCTTTCATATGGGAACCAAGTAGTCATGCTGTTTTTTGGGTGATCATATCTTAAGGCTTTACACGTGAGGTTCACATTTTGAAGAAATCTTGAAGAGAGTGTCCTTTTGTGTCCAATAAAAGTCGCATTTATAATAAGGGTAAAAACCAATGGGAAAATATGTACATGACTAGAAATGGAATGACTGGAACAGCAGAAAAGAAATGTCCTGAAAAAATCAAGTACACTAATACTTCTTTAAAGAACTAGTCTTAATGAGTGAAACAAACCAGGACCACAAAGCAAGCAATCCACTCCACGAATGTGTCCATTTGCCACTAATGAAGGAAATGCTGACCCTCGAAAACATCCTTCTATGCATTTCGGCAACGTGTGTGTTTCCATCCTCAGGGAGAAAAAATGAGTGAAACAAACCAGGACCACAAAGCAAGCAATCCACTCCACGAATGTGTCCATTTGCCACTAATGAAGGAAATGCTGACCCTCGAAAACATCCTTCTATGCATTTCGGCAACGTGTGTGTTTCCATCCTCAGGGAGAAAAAATGAGTGAAACAAACAGGACCAGAAAGCAAGCAATCCACTCCACGAATGTGTCCATTCGCTACTAATGAAGGAAATGCTGACCCTCGAAAACATCCTTCTATGCATTTCGGCAACGTGTGTGTTACCATCCTCAGGGAGAAAAAATGGCGGCTGTGTTCCTTTGTGGTCATGTAGGATCTGCCACATATATCAAACTGGTAATCTATTTGCTGTCGAAAAACATAACGTCATTCTATCTACTGTCATATTCGGTACCGCTGTTTCCGACCTTCCCCTTGTTTGTCCTAGTTTTTTGCTCATCTTGGATTAGTATTTTCCAGGGTATTGGTAGGTCTATTCCAGAATTTGCGTTGCAGTTGTTACTTTTTGTTTTTTCCATAACAATAACTTCAGCAAAAACCATAGTGAGAAGAATTGGCAAGAAAACACGTAACACACAAAACATTAAAAGAATTCTTGAAATTGGCATCACACGCGTAATTTACGTTGAAAATTTTCAATGTAACTTACGCGTGTGATGACGATTTCAAGAATTCTTTAAATGTTCAGCAAAACTTTTAGAAAAAACAAAAAATAACAACTGCAACACAAATTCCAGAATAGACCTACCAATAACCTGGAAAATACTAATCCAAGATTAGCAAAATACTAGGACAAACAGTAGGGGAAGGTTGGAAACAACGGTACCAAATATGACAGTAGACAAAATAACATCGACTCATGAAATTTTACATGCTGAGGAACAAGAAGTGACACTACCTCGAGAGAATGACCATGTTTTTTGACAGCGAATAGATTATCAGTTCGATGTAGTGGCAGATCCTACATGACCACAAGGGAACACAGCCGCCATTTTTCTCCCTGAGGATGGTAACACACATTGCCGAAATGCATAGGACGATGTTTTCGAGGGTCAGCATTTCCTTCATTAGTGGCAAATGGACACATTTGTGGAGTGGACTGCTTGCTTCCTAGTTTGTTTCAGTCATTAAGACTAGGTTTTTCAGTTCTTTGAAGAAGTGTTAGTTTACTTGATTTTTTCAGGACATTGCTTTTATGCTGTTCCAGTCATTCCATTTCTAGTCATGTACAGATTTTCAGGCATATTTCGCCAGCCCCCCCCCCTGCGGCAAATTCAAAATTCAACAGTGCCATTCGTTTGTGCTGGTTTGTGCCGCAAACCGTGTCGTTTGTGCTAGCTTAGTTTTGAGATATTCAAAATGTAAGTGGGGGGGGATGCTCAGCCCCACACGCCGGCAAATTCAAAATTCAACAGTGCCATTCGTTTGTCTTACGTGTGTGCCGCAAACCGTGTCATTTGTGCTAGCTTAGTTTTTGAGATATTCAAAATGTAAGTTGGGGGAGGGGGATGCTCAGCCACACACGCCGGCAAATTCAAAATTCAACAGTGCCATTCGTTTGTCTTACGTTTGCGCTGGTTTGTGCCACAAACCGTGTCGTTTGTGCTAGCTTAGTTTTCGAGATATTAAGTACCTAAATTTTGTTGTCAACCATTTCCTCAGCCCCGCCCTCCCCCCACCCCACTCGCAAATTCAAAATTTACCATAGCCATTTGTTTGTGCTGGTTTGCGCCGAAAACCCTGTCGTTTGTGCTAGCTTAGCTTCCGAGTTATTAAACACCCAAATTTCGGTATGGACCATTTCCCCAGCCTGTTTTGAATATAACATAAATTTGGTGGGTTGGGGGAATGCCCCCTCATCCCACAAGTTCAAAATTCAACACAGCCATTCGTTTGTGCTGGTTTGTGCCACAAAACGTGTCGTTTGTGGTAGCTTAGTCTTCGAGATATTTCTGCGAACAAGCCTTTCTTTAATAATAAACAGATCATGATTCTACAGTGAGCACGAGGTCATAAATGATGCACTGTGGATCAATGGCATTAGATCATCTGGAGTGACGAAAGAATTTGATTCATAACAAAAGGAGGACATTTGTACGTATGACGTTGAAAACATGATCCGAACGCTACTGTACCTACATTCAAACAGTAAAGCATCCTACTGCCGTTATGATGTGGGGTTGCATCTCAGCTCATGGAGTGGGTAGACTGCGCAACATTGAAGGTAACATGAATGCTGCCCATTATATACGAATACTGGAGAGGGACAATGCTTCCTTCATCTGTTAACACGTTTCCAAATAGTGATATCATCTTTCAGGAAGACAACGTGCCCTGCCATCGGACACGAGTAGTGGACAGGTGGTTGGTTTCTAAAACTGTCGGGAGGTTGCAATGTCCTACACAATAGCCGAATCTTAATCCGATTGAATACTTTGGATGAAACTGAAACAGGTGAGTGCTAGAAATCCTACAAATTAAGTAAAGTTACTTGAAGCTATGATTTCATGTTGGTATCATCTAACATCAAAGGATGAACTTGAACACCTTTTGAGTAGTATGCCCAGGAGATGTGTCTTAGCAATTAAAAACAAAGGCAAACCCAATAATTATTAGACAATTTTATGTATGTGTACATACAAACAATTGTCTTATAATAATTATGCATAAAAATTATGGATACATTATGTATGTGTACATACAGAGAAGTATGTCTTGAAACATATTTGACATTCATTGACTAAATGAACAAGTTTAACGAGTTCTATTTTTTTTATTTCTCGTAACTTAAACAGTTTGTACTTAACCAGAAAAAAAAAGAAGTTTATGTTAGCTTTACAATTTCTTTCTGTCTTCTCATCCACTTCATGTACAACAATGCAGATATGTTAGATCTGTAAAACGTTTTGAATTCCTTACGAAATTATTTTTAAAATGATGCACAGCCGTCGGTGGCGCATTGGTCTAAGCGATGGCTTCTGATCATTCGTCCGAAAGGGGTCCGGGTTTGAAACCTGTCAGGAATGAATGTTGTGTTTGTCTTATGGCACTGGCTCTCTCCCTTCCCTGGAAACAGTGGCCTTAAATTAGGGACGGGCGACTACTTATAGTGCATTGAGTTGCTCACGGTGGTCGTTAAACCTTCAATCAAAAAAAAAAAAAAAAATCAGAAATATATGCAAACGATGTTCCATCATACCCGCTGCTGAAAGAATTTTTCAAATCTGAATTTCAGGAGCAAAGATATCGGAAAAAATGCAATTTACCTTTACGCCTTCCTTTGTAAATCTATAAACAACTTGAAAAAATGACTATACCTAAAATAGTACTAGACATAAATGGAATCGAAAGATAAAACAAATTTTTCAATTGGATGTTTAGAAGCAAATATATTGAATAAAATGTGCATTTTTGAACTTCACTTTTAGTTGGTAAAGTTCGATGAACACTTACCGCACGTGGGGCTTGGCTTTCAATTCTTATTTCCGTTATGTGGATGCGGCATGGGGGTTTTTCATTTGGTCACGGGTCCACTTCTTTTTTTTTTTTCCGTTGGTATTTATTTGGCCTCGTCACTAAATGAGTTTTTTCCTTTGCTGCATCCTCACTTACTTTCATAATTTTTTATAACCCTAGTACTTTCGGTAATACTCCATTACCGTCATCGAGGGGACGTTTTGCTCCGACTAGCACGGACCGTGTCAGCTGGGCATTTCGGTGGTTCTCGCGGGCTGCTTCTGTCATCGGCTATCGCTTCTTCTTGGGCGTTGTGGCGCCATCTCTTGTTGGTCACTGATCTCATTTAAATCAGTGACCAACAAGAGATGGCACCACAACGCCCAAGAAGAAGCGATAGCCGATGACAGAAGCAGCCCGCGAGAACCACCGAAATGCCCAGCTGACACGGTCCGTGCTAGTCGGAGCAAAACGTCCCTCGATGACGGTAATGGAGTATTACCGAAAGTACTAGGGTTATAAAAAATTATGAAAGTAAGTGAGGATGCAGCAAAGGAAAAGAACTCATTTAGTAACGAGGCCAAATAAATACCAACGGAAAAAAAAAAAAGAAGTGGACCCGTGACCAAATGAAAAACCCCCATGCCGCATCCACATAACGGAAATAAGAATTGAAAGCCAAGCCCCACGTGCGGTAAGTGTTCATCGAACTTTACCAACTAAAAGTGAAGTTCAAAAATGCAAATGCATTAATGCACGTTAAAAATATAACCTCCAATATCGGAAGTAAATTGAATAAAATGTATTTCGAATTCGGCATCATCTGCGTTTACGCCCTCTAGCGGCTAAATTGTGTATCATATGAGAAAACGAAATGAAGAATCATCATTCGCACATTTCAGGCTTCCCAATGCAAAAATAATTTTTGAAATCTGATTAGTAGTTGAAGAGATATGGTGTCAACAGACGGACGGACAAACCGATAACGTAAGCACGATCTGTTTGACAAAAGACTCGCTAAAAATTAAAAATATATCTCGTACATGGGGCGGCAAATCTGGTATTGCACTCGGACGGCAAATGCCCTTTGCGCGGCCCTGATTGCATGATACATTACTTTGCTATGATTGATCAAACAGAAAAATTCGCATGAAGACGGTTATGGCAATTTTTTTAATTTACTAAACAAACTATCAGTATGGAATCCAGTATGCTAGAAGCCCTACTATTCTGCGCATAGTAAAAAAAAAAAACATTAGCGTAAGTAGAAACAACTTCACTGCCCCAGTGGTGCAGTGGTCTATGCATTGGCTTGGGATCTTTTGCCTAAGACATGCGGGGGTTCGAATCATGGTGAAGCATGAAAGCTGTGTTTGTCTCACAACAGTGGTGCTCTCTCTTACCTGGAAAAAGTTGCCCTAAATTAGGAACACACAACTGCTCCATTGGGTTGCTCACGGTGGTCGACGAAAAAAAAAATACTGTTTGTGACAACTGCAAAACAGCCGCCACGGTAGCGCAGTGGTCTAAGCGCTGGCTTATAATCATTCGTCCCTGATGGGTCCGGGTTCAAATTCCGTGAGGCATGGATGTTGTGTTTGTCTAACGGCGCTGGCTGTCTCCCTTCCCTGGAACCAGTGGCCCTAAATTAGGGAAGGGCGACTGATTATAACCAAATTAACTACTCACGGTGATCGCTAAACCATCAATAAAAAAAAAAAAAAACATCTAAAATATCTGTGGTCAATTTTTTTTTTTTGATTGAAGGTTTAACGACCACTGTTAGCAACTCGATTGGCTGTAAGTAATCACCCCCCGACTTTACGGCTACTCGTTCGAGAAAGGGAGAGAGCCATTGCAGTGAGACAAGCACACCCAATCCATGGCCCAGCCGGGATTCGAACCCAGCCCCATGTGGAAGTAATGGCTAGAAGCGAGCGCATCGCATAGATCAATAATCCACTGGAGCGGGCATAGGTATCCATTGCCTAGAGATCGGTCGGAAATGACGTCACTGTTACTTTGTCACCGTTACTGAAAACATACTGTCACCATTACGACGAACAGTGACAAAAAAGTAATAGTTCCAAATTCACTGATAAGAATGCCCCCGTTAGACGTGACCCAGCAATGCTTGGAGTCGAAAATCACTGTTACGTCATAGTTTCGGATACCATGTCACTTTATCTAAAGAATTTGCTATATTTTCTGTTGAAATATGATAGAGGTCGCTAGTGATGCCCGCTTTCTTTCAGCTTTCCCTTGCCCCCGCTTAAGGTATTTGTTTTGGATTTCGTTCTGCGTTTGCTCCAAAACAAAAAATTCAAAGCGATCGGATTGTAACAGGGATTTTGTCACTATTATAAATTAGACAATGATCCGCAGTTCCATGCTTCTTTCCAATTCCGTTACAGCTGTTAATCGGTGATTTTGACACCGTCTGAAGTGACTGTTACTTTCACGCAACTGTCACCGTTGACACTATGAAAGGAAAATCACTGTTAAGCCCATCTCTACAACTGACTATGATTACTACTATCAATGATCGATAATCCTGAACTTTACCTGTACATTTGGTCCCCATTCATCAAACGATATGCTGCTTCACTAATTCACCAACCGTTGTTCTTCGAATATTTGATCATTATAAACCACCATTACTATCCTATTCGTTTTTGCGGGAGATGGGGGTTAAGGATCACCTTCAGCAACTCGTCGCCCACCTCTAATTTAACACCACTTGTTCCAGGGAAGCCAGAGAGTTTGTCCCGTAAGAGATAAACACAACATCCATGCCTCACCGGAATTCGAATCCAGACTCTTCTCGGACAAATGGTCATAAGCAGCAACCGCAAATCAATTAATTTATTCCACATAACTGAAAACAACATGACTGACCTCTCAGTGACGTACTAAAGAAATTAATAATTACTATATAGATATACGGTCGAGTCACAAAACTGTGACCACCAGCTAATATCAAAAGTTACCGCCGTGTGCAGCGCGGACAACAGCTAGCCGGGCTGGGAGTGACTCAATAAGGTGTTGGAAAGTGTTCACAGGTATGTCGAGCCTTGCTGACTGCAGTGCATCTGACAGCTGCTGGAGGGTGCGTGGTGGAGGATCCATAGAGTGAACAACACGATCGAGGTGGTCCCACAGATGCTCAATTGGGTTTAAGTCTGGTAAATTAGGGGACCAGGGAAGTAATTTGAAGTCTTCATTGTGTTCTCTCAATCCGCCCCAGGGAAGACAATTAGCAGGTATTGGTGTACGTGGTCTGCAAGGATGGATTCATAAAGATTTTGGTGCACAGTGCCTACCACAGGCATGAGTGAACCCAGGGAATGCCACGAAAACATTCCCCAGACCATAACACTGCCCCACCAGCTTGAGTTATTCCAGCAGTGGGTGCAGAGTGTTTGCTCTCCGATGTTTCTCGTCTTATACGCCAACGTCCATCTGTTCAATGAAGCAAAAACGTGACTCATCGGAGAAGGCAATCCTTTGCCAATCAGCAGAGGTCCAATTCCGATACTGCCGTGCAAATATAAGCCTTTTCTGCTGATGCACCTTCGTTAGCATAGGTGCAGTGACCATCCGTCTACATCGGAGCCCCAAACGCAGCAGGGTTCACTGAACTGTAGTTTTAGGCGCACTTCCGGTAGCCCCCTGGTTCATTCACCTAGTGAGTTGCTCCATTCTAGGGTGTCGATCGGCCCTCACTCACCTTCGAAGCTGACGTTCACCTCTCACATCAATGGCACGTGGTGCTCTGCAGTTTCCACATCGTTTATTCTTAACGGTGCCATGTCTCCAAACACGATACACTTTAACCACTGCAGCACGCGAACAGTTCACAAACTGCGCTGTTTCAGAAATACTGCCACCCTTGGCCCAAAAGCCGATAATCATCCCTTTTTGCAAATCTGAGAAATCTCTCCATTTATCCATGACAGCAACGAGTGATATGTTTTCAGAATGCCTACAAACACCTTCAATACCCTTCAAGCCACCTCAGGACACGTCACTTCTTTCATTGGCTAAGCGCTGTTGACCTCAAAAGTAGGAGGTGGTCACAATTATGTGACTCGACTGTGTGTGTGTATATATACGTATGCACCCTACGGACAATGAAATTTGCGCACCAAGAAGGAAGTATCGGATTAAACAAAAATTTTACAGACGTAATGATACATATGAATGATACACATGATAGCAAAAACAGACTGCAGGATAGTTACAGAGATCTTTGGCACGCAGTCCGGTGATCTTCAATAGCGCGCCGCACTGTCTCATGCGGCGATACATGCTGGTTGGTTGGTTGGGTGATTTTTATGGCGCAAGGGCCATGTTTGGCCAAATAGCGCCAGACACAGAACTATCAGTGTGAGATTTTTACGATACATGCTGCAATACGGTCCCGCTTGGAGGTGAACAGACGCCTGATTTTGTCCTGCGGCAGACTGGCCCACACGTGTTGGGCGGCTCTCTCCCTTTCTCGAACGAGTAGCCGTAAAGTCGGGGGGGGTGACTACTTACAGCCTATCGAGTTGCTAACAGTGGTCGTAAAACCTTCAATCAAAAAAAAATTGACCACAGATATTTTAGATGTTTTTTTTTATTGAGGGTTTAGCGACCACCGTGAGTAGTTAATTTGGTTATAATCAGTCGCCCTTCCCTAATTTAGGGCCACTGGTTCCAGGGAAGGGAGACAGCCAGCGCCATTAGACAAACGCAACATCCATGCCTTACGGGATTTGAACCCGGACCCATCAGGGACAAATGATTATAAGCCAGCGCTTAGACCACTGCGCTACCGTGGCGGCTGTTTTACAGTTGTCACAAACAGACTGGCCCACTCATGCTCGATAAGGGGCATGTCGGGGGAGCGGGAAGGCCATGGAATTGTCTTGACATGACGTAGGCAGTCCTAGGCAACCCGAGGCCGTGTTCGGGCGGGCATTATCCTGCTGGTATAGCGCACTTGGAATCCCGGCCAGGAACGGGAACACATGGAGCTGTAGGATCTCATCCACATACCGCCGGCCCATCAATGATCCACGTACCACTACTAGAGCTGATCGGCTATCGTAGGCTATGGCTCCCCAGACAATAATACCTGCCGTGGGGGAGGTGTGGCGCTCGATAGCGAGGTTGGGATTGGGCCGTTGACCAGGGGACCTCTACACCCGGACACGATGATCATGTGTCCCCAAAACGGAGCGGCACTCGTCGCTAAACACCACACGTTGCCAATCTGTGGCGTTCCACGTCGCTCTGGTCTGGCACCACTGCAAACAGAGCCGGCGATGTTCCAGCGTTAATGGCAGCACATGCAAGGCACGCTGGGATCGCAGATTCACTTCCGCGCGGCGTTGGGAAATGGTTCGTGGGCACACAGGAGCCGCTACATGTGCCTGTATAGTGGACCTGGTCCCCGTGGGATACGTTCGTACCTGGCGCACGATCCGTCGATCCTCTCTATCGGTCGTCCTGCTGGTCCGTCAAGAGCCACTCCGCCGTGTGGCAGTGCCGTCACGTGTCCGCTGCTCCTAAAATAAGTGGGATGGTAAGGTCAGAACGATCAACGTGGCGAGCTACACGGCACGCCAACCACTCTGCGGTTTTCAGCCCGATGATCGGGCCTCTCTCCAAGTCCGTACGTTGCGTAAATCGACGTATCTGGAGTCTACCCGGCATTCTTGTCACTCTGCACTCTTGCTTGCGTCGGCCGGTGTTTTTCGTTTACATGGGGCATTGACTACACGCCGGTTGCCGATTCGTTTTTGCAGCGCCACCACAGGGTGTGTGGTCATGCTCAATCGCACCAAATGTGGACCGTTTGCATACCAGCACGTACTCTAGCTATTTGCAAAGTTTCACGGTTGTATCATGTTTTCTTCTAGGTGTGCAAATTTCATTGTCTCTGATAGTATATATTGCTCAGCATGTAATGATATGATCAGCTACAAATTACTTTTATTTGCAAACACGATAATATTGCCATAGCATGTAAGCGTAATAAAATCAACAGGTATGTTTTCAGCTCGTCTTTTGTAAAAAAGATCCTGCTTATGTTTCCAGTTTGCCCGTCCGTCTGTGGACACCCTATCTCTGCAACTATAAGTCCGATTTTAATTTATTTTTTTTTTGCATTGGAAAGCTTGAAATGTGTGAATGATGATCCTTCATTTTTTTCTTTACGATGCACAATTTCGCAGTGTGAGATTTTTATGATTTTTACGTCAATGCAGATGATATCGAATTATTCTAAATATCTTTTACTTCATATATTTGCTTCTAAACTTTCGATTGAAAATAAGGTTTTACCTTTCGATTCCATTTATGTTAAAAACTATTTTAAGTATAGCCACTTTTTACACGTTACGTATAGATTTTACACTACGGGCGTAAAACTAAACTTCGTTTTTCTCGATATCTCTGCTTCTAAAACTCACATTCGAAAAATTCTTTCTACAGGGATATAGCTCCTGATGAGAAATATTTTGTATGTCATTTCTGATTTTTGGTAAGAATAGTTTGGCCACCAGGGGGCGGTAGCGCTAATTTCTACTTCTGACGAATTTACAGCAAATCTGAGCTTCTAATATCTCGATTGAAAAAAAGTCGTTTGTGAACCGATACTACTCACGTAGATAAACATTTTAGGGATATTTTCTTCATAGAATAATGCACTGTTTCTCCGCCAGGGGTGTAGATATACATCTTATTTTTGTCAACATACCTGCTTTTAGGAGTCCCATTTAAAAAGTTTTCTTTGTTCATATCGTTTCTAGGTCAAAATGTTTTTCATACATTTCAAAATTTTCACGAAATTCATAGACTTTCTGTTAGGGGTCGTTCAGGTACACTACGTTTCCCCCTACATCTCTGCTTCAAAAACTCCGATTTCAAAAATTCTTCCTGTATCGCATACAGCTCCTCATGGGGAATTTTTGAAAAATAATATCTAATATTTGGCAAAGAATATTCTGGCCACTAGGGGGCGTAAGGGCTAATTTCTGCTTCTGATGCATTTGCAGCAAAATCTGAGCTCCTGAAAACCTGACTGAAAAAATTATTTCGTGAACCGATACCTCTCACATCAAAACACTTTTTGAGAATACTTTCTTCTTAAAATAATGCATGGTTTTCCCGGGGAGGGGAGGGCGTAATTTCGTATCTTATATTGGTCAATGTCTCTGCTTCTAAAAGTCCGATTTTAAATATTCTTTCTTTGTTGGAGAGCGCTTCTGCTGCTAACTGTTTCTCATATAATTTCTCCTGACGCATCAGTTAGCCACCAGAGGGCGTAATTTCACGTTTCTGTTTACAGTAATATCTGCGGAATTAAATACACCATTGAAAAACTTCTTTCTTCGGTCAGATACTACTGTTTTTCATACCGGTGCCATTGACTTAAATACCGGTTACATTGAATAGCTTTGATAAATTTAATTAGTGTCAGAACGGTTTCAAAAGACGCGCTCATTAAAACCAAAAATTGTGTCATCTTTTTTGTTTTAATCTCAATGTAAAAGGATGTAAATTTGAGCATGAATTTTCTCAATAACGCATCTCAGGGGCTTCTAAAGAAATGTTAGACCAAACAGTAATTTTTCATCAGTTATATGTCATTAGATGCAAAATTCAATGGAAATTTCAAAAATGTCCTAGTTTTTCCTGTAGCTACTTCTGTTCTTAAGATATGACATAAAATATGGGGTCTGCAAAATACATTGAAATTCATGTTAGCTGCGTATCAGTTGTTACTGCCAATCATAGACATTATTTTACCTGTTTGACTGCTTCCTAATGCTCTCCTAATCCCACTCCAGTCTTTATAAGGGTTGACCCAGAGTTACTAGATCATTTCCCGGGTACTGGCCCCCCGGTAATAAATAAGAGCGTCTTTCTCCCCTATCTTCCTCACTTCCGTGTCACTTTCCTACCGGGCACTCTAGCCCAAATCTCCAAGCTTCCTGTTTCTAAGGGTTGTATAAGACCTGGGATCAGACACTCCCTTCCTACAATACTCTACATATGATCTGATCTGATCTACTAGATCATTGACAGCTTCCACACGAAAAGGGTTGACGCAGAACTACTAGATCATTTCTAGCTACCACACGAATGAAGCTAGACAATGCCTTAAGCAGCTAGCTCCACTACTCCACCGGAGAAGCTTCCTTATATCACGACACAAAGCACTGCTCTACAAGACGGTCGTCAGGTCGGTGCTTACCTTTGCCTCCCCCATCTGGTTAGGTATTAGTATTAATCAGCGAGAGAGAATCGAGAGGGTGAAGAGCCGAGCACTTCGTATGATCACTGGGGCTCCCCTTTGGACCCCACTTCGGAACCTGAGGAACACACTTGGAATTGAGAAGGTACATGAGTTTTCCACCAGAATCTCCAAGAAGTTCTTCAAGAAAGCGGAAACCCACCCTAATGAACTTACTAGGGACGCGGTTGATTACAATCCCAGCGAATTCCTTAGGTATCCCAGAATGTGAACAATGGTGAGTGTTAGACAACTTCCCCACCCTTCTTTTTCAGATTGGCATGGAGATGATGAGAATTCATTGCTGCCCGGCACTTGGATTTGGTCTTGGTAAGTTTCACTCACTCCCTGGTGCGCCGGCGACCGGTTGGAGTTGTGGTTCTCTGTGATGTTGTATGGAGCTTGGTTCTCCTTCCACTTCCCCTTGCCCCCCCCCGACTGCTGTCACGGTTCACTATTTGAAAGATATGTCACCCTGTATGTTTTACTCAATTTTCTGTTTATTTTTCCTATTGAGTTCACTTACTCAGATCTCCTGGCTTCCTATTTCTAAGGGTAGTTTTAGGCCTGGGGTGAGACACTCCCTTCCTAAAACTTCTCGAAATATCGTATCGTAGCGTACTACATCATTTTCAGGGCCGCGGATGGCCTGGTGGTCAACTTTCGTGTCTGACACGGAGGAACCCCAGGTTCGATCCTGGGCAGGTACGAACGCTCGAACAACTAAATATCCGCCGTGCGTATGACGGGCATGTTAAGTCGTCGGACCCCGAGGGATACTGGTCCCATAGCAATAAATAAGAGCATCTCTCTCCCCCTTTCTAACTCGCTTTTATGTCACTTTCCCATCGGGCACTCCAGCCCAAATCTCCTAGCTTCCTATTTCTAAGGGTTGTTTAAGACCTGGAGTCAGACTTCCCCTTCCGAAAATTCTCGACACATGATGATGATCTACGCGAGTTTTATAATAGCCGCTTCTTGTTGTTATTAGGGTAGAATTTGTGTACATTCTCAATAACGGCTAAAACTGCGAAATTGTCATCAGCGGACAGAGTAAAAGTAGTTGTTCTGCATGCAGAGGAGTATACTTCGAGACAAATCGCTGAAAGAGTGGGCTGTAATTTATCTACAGTTATTAGGCTACTGAAGAAAGTAAAATACACTGCTGATATTAAAAATATGCGTCGCAGTGGAAGTCCCAGATTCACTACTATAACCAGGCAGGACAGTGTGCTCAGAAAGCTAAGTTTGCCAGACAGGAAGCTCAATTCACCTGAATTACTTTAAAGATGGTCCGAGCCGCCCCGGTGGCGTAGTGGTCTAAGCGATGGCCTCTGATCAGTCGTCCGGGTTGGAATCCCGGCAAGGCATGGATGTTGTGTTTGTCTTCCGGCACTGGATCTCTCCCTTCCCTGGAACCAGTGACCCTAAATTAGGGACGGGCGACTGCTTATAGCCCATTGAGTTGCTTACGGTGGTCGTTAAACCTTCAATCAAAAGAAAAAAAGATGGTATGAAGGGACTGATGTTACTGTTAGTACATCTACTGGTAGGTGGAGTCTGCTTCATTATCGCTTACATGGCTGTGAAGGCAGGCGTAAACCACTGTTAACTGCAAATCAAAGACAACATAGACTTCAGTGTGCAAAATAGCATGTATCATGAACAACTAAGCCATATGAAAATGTCCTTTTCAATGATGAATCAGAATTTTGCCTTAATGGGAATCCGAGTAGTGCCTGTGTAAGGAGATTCAAGCAGGAAGAATTCCATCCAAGTTGCTTAGTGAGGCCAGTGTTAAGCATCCGGTGAAGATCATGGTTTGGAGCTGCATGTGAGAACATTGCGATGCGAACCTCCATATTGTCGATGGTACACCAAATACCCAGAAATACATCTGGATATTAGAAAAGAAGACGCTGTCATCACCTAGAAGACTTTATGATAGTAATTTCATTTTTTCAAGAGGACAATGCACCCTGTCATCGTGCAAAACTAGTGAAAAACTGGTTTCAGGAAAAAAATGCTCAGCATCTTGATTGGCCACCACACTAACCGGACTTAAACCCGATCGAAAATGTTTGGTTCAAAGTGCCGTATGAACTATCAAAAAAGAAGTCAACAACCAAAATTCATTGAATATGTAATTGAAGTATGGAATCGTATAGTTCAACCCAATCTTTTACAAAACCTTGTTCACAGTATGCAATCAAGATGCAAACTTGTGATTAAAGCTAAAGTTTGGGCAACAAAATATTAGGTACACTTTATCATTTTGCTGCATTATATGTATTTCTGTATTTAAATGTCATTTCCTTCCTTATGAATTACAAAAACAATTTTTTGCTGTATACCTAAGTATTGGATAAACGATTCAATTTTTAAAATAATTTCGACTCGGTCATGTTTTTTGAAATGTATCTTAAAAACAGAAGTAGCTACAGGAAAAGCAAAAACATTATTTTGGAAATCTCCGCTAAATTTTCCACCCAATGACATATAAATGATGAAATTGCAATAAAAATTAGATAGTTAAAAAAAGTCAAACTTAAAAATTCACTGACTTTGCTGGTGATGTAATACTTTTCCACACCACTGAAAAAAGGATTAAATTAACATTTCTGAGCTTACCCAAATTAAAAGATTTAAAACGGCCATTCAGCAGTAGTTGAAGGTTTTTCCAGGGGCTGGACGAAAGTTTAGCTGCTTAAAGAAGTATCTGTACATTTACATATTTACGAAAACATACTTACAACTTTTCAAAATAATCTCCACGAACATCTATAAAATTTTGTGTTCCATTTTACCCAATTCGCAAAATAATCCCTAGCCCTTCAAATTATATTTTGAATATCTCAAAAAATAAGCCATCACAAATGACACGGTTTGCCTCACAAAACACAAACGTAGCAAAAACGAATGGCACTGTTGTTTTTAAATTTGCGGGGGTGGGGGGCTGAGCGTTTCCCCAACTTCCCAAAATTATATTTTGAATATCTCAAAAACTATGCTAGCACAAACGACACGGTTTGCGGCACAAAACAGCACAAACGAACGGCACTGTTGAATTTTGAAAATCCGGGGGGGGGGGGGGGGTAGGCAAATGGTTCACACCCAAATTTGGGTGTTAAATATCTCGAAAACTAAGCTAGCATATACGTCACGGTTTGTGGAACAAACGTAGCACAAACGAATGACACTGTTGAATTTTGAATTTGCGGGAGTGGGGGGCTGAGCATTTCCCCATCCCTACAAATTAAATTTTAGGTATCTCCAAAGCTATGCTAGCACAAACCTGGCACAAGCGAATGGCACTGTTGAATTTTGAGTGTGCAGGGGTGGGGAGCTGGGCAAATGGTCCACCCCGAAATTTGGATATTTAATATCTCGAAAAATAAGCTAGCACAAACGATACGGTTTGTGACACAAACCAGCATAAACGAAGCGCAAACGAATGGCAATGTTGAATTTTGAATTTGCCTGGGTGGGGGGCTGACCATTTCCCCAGCCCTCCCCCCCCCCATTTATATTTTGAATATCTCAAAAACTACGCTAGCACAAACGACACGGTTTGCAGCACAAACCAGCACAAACGTAGCACAAACGAATGGCACTGTTGAATTTTGAATTTGCCGGGGTGGGGGCTGGCGAAATGTACCTCAGATTTTCCTGTTGTTTTTAAACCTTATTACAAATGCAACTTTTATTGTATGCAAAGATACTCTCCAAGATTTTTTTCAAAATACGAACCTCGCGTGTAAAGCCTTAAAATATGTATCATGCAAAAGAAGACAGCATGAGTACTTGGTTCCCACATGAAAGGTATGTAAAATATATGAATTTCTAGATAAAGGAACTTACAATAATTTAAACATATTTTAACTATATATTTTTTCAAACCTTGCAATAGCCAAAGAAATTGTTATCAAGAAATCCATGATCATTCCATGACGTGTCAAATAGACCTTCCTAGGAAGATAACATGCAAAAAGTTTAAATATTATAAATACTTAACGGGAATTATCGAGGATAAATTTATTAGGTACATTACCTCTCAAATTTTTGATCTAATCACTAGATCTTCGTCAGGAGTTGGGCAAGAACTCCTGACGAAGATCCAGTGTTTAGATCGAAAATTTGAGAGGTAATGTACCTAATAAATTTATCCTCGATAATTCCTGTTAAGTATTTATAATACTGAAAGTAATAAGAGGAAGCCATGAAGTCATTAATTACTAGAAAAGTTTAAAAGTAACGGAAGGTCATTATACAAATGACTCTTATTTCAACAAATTTTGACCTTTTTTTTTCTCTCTACCATTATTTTTTTTTGTCACTTTATCCACACACACACACACACACACACACACACACACACACACACACACACACACACACACACACACACACACACACACACACACACACACAATGTTAAGATTTGGTTGATACAAATGCTATATGGCACACATTTTGAAAGATTGCATACATGTGTAAAAGGGTTCCTCAAAATGTTTAGGAAACAGGTGAAGTCAGCACATAAATGACAGCAGACTGGGCATTTAATTCAATGCTGAAAAAATTCTTTTTGACCATGTTTTTTTTTTTTTTTTTGTCAGGTCTTAATACAAGACACATTTTGAATAAGTTTAAATAACAAAAACTGCAAAAGCTTCATTGATTTCTCTTTGTCTTGCAGCAGTGGTATTATTTTACATACTAAATTTATTGGAAAACTACAAGTGACAGATCACTACAATAGAAAAAAATGAAGACAGTTTTTTCTCTACATGACATTTGCTTGTTACATTAGCAAGAAGACAACCAGTTAAAAACATAGCTCCTACACAATATGGAAAATGGGTGTGTTAAAAATATGACATTAAAAATGTTTCATTATTTATTAGGGTGGAGCATAATTTTTTTTTTTTTTTTTTTTTTGGATTTTGATATGACTTAGTGCGGAAAAGTTGTGTATTACTACGTAAACCATGTGCAAAAAATTTCACGAAATTCAAATAACGTCTTACGGTCCACTTTACCTCCAAAATTTCCATATTTGGGCAAAATCGTCACATTTTCATGTCCGTTGTGAGAAAAGAACAGTGTTCATTAGTCTTTCCTTAGTGTGCAAAAACTATCTATTGGTACCTAAAAAACATGTGCAGAATTTTTCGGGCAAAGCTACTAATATCTTATGGTCCCAATTTAATGCAACAATATTCCATGTTTAAGGAAAATTGCAATTCTTTGACACCTAGTGTTCACCATGTGCTTTGTTTCCTAGTTGTGTTAATGTATGCACTACTGCACATTCGCACAATATTGTGCAAATGTGCAGTTCTTCGCATTTTTCATGTTTCAGAAAAATCCCAGAACTCACTACGAAGAGGTGGCTGAACAGCAAGTTTCACCCGTGTCCAACCCAACCACCCATCCATCCATCCATTAGGGCAAATCAATTTTCTGTTCTTTTTTAATCTTCAATTTCCTGTTCTTCTTTATTTTTACCCTGTAATCTGATTTACTTTAGAAGGCTGGCATTATTTGCCATACTTCCAAAAACACACTAATAAATCCATCCCTTTGTTCTTCTCTGCAAACAACAGCAGATGCTTCTGTTGTCAACTTAACACATCGCTCCACTACTTGATTGTGACAAGGGAAGTTTCGCGTGCCCAATCGCTCAACAATGTCCTTACAGTCACTGTTGCACAGGTTCATTATTTCATCGTCGGTTAAATGAGCAGTCTATGGTGGTTTGCTTAAGACTGCCAGTCAATTAGGTCAAAATAATCCTCTTCCTGGAAGTTGAACTGAGGAATTTCGGATTCAGGGATTGCATTGTAGTTTTGTGCCCTTGATCAAAGCATCCTGCAGAAGCCAAGTTCTCCGATATGTTTCCTCTCATCCGTGATCATAGCCAGAAGTATTAATTCTGGATGGACAAAATAGCAATTCCTTTGTATTACACAGTCCAGAATGTTCTTCAAATCCTGGGTGAGATATCTGGATGTATGGATGGCCTTCTACAGATTCCATCATGGCAATGAGGGTGTGATCTTATAGTGAACCACACGGGTGCATAAACCTCAACAACAAAGGCTGCCAGAATTTTCAGTGAATCCGAAGCCTGTGAAGTACTACTATAAAGGCGCAAAATATGATTAGCTGTCGTTAGCCACCGTGCATGGCTCATTTTCCCCGGGTGTTTATGTGCCAGACTTGATGAGCACGTACCTGTTGTCACAGCGTGGCTAATATCCCACATGTATTTCTGATCCGTGTTAAGATCCCTTGCAATTTTTTCATCATGTTCAGGAAAAACCGCTTCAATTGCTTCAAATATTAAAACCGGTAGATTTTTGCAGCCCTCCATGCTGTTTGCCGATTTTCTTCTAAAATGTTTTTGGGCCACTCGTTTGGACATCTAAATGTTGAATTAAGTGACAAAGTGTCAGCTTGTTTCCGTGCAACTGGCATATGCTCTACAGTAGAGGTTTTTGGTACGCTAGCTCTAGAATGCGAATTGCACCCCCTTTACATCCAGTACTAATGACAGCTCCATCGCAGCCTATCACCAACAGTTTGCTTAGGTCGATATTCTTGGCATTTAAGAAATCCGGCACACCTTTGGCAATGTCCTTTGTGGTGGAAGATGTAGAAGTGATATGGCCAATACGTTTACTTCCAGGTTCTTCCAGCACAATCATGTGTTCTTCAGTAATAGTTTTTTGAACCGCTTTTCTTCCGTTTCTTCATACATTATGGTTTTTTCTAGAGTACAATCTATGCAGATATGCACGCTCCATCTGTTGATAGAGTATGACAACAAGCAAGCATCAACTTTAAATTGAGATTTTAAAACATACTGCAATTTAAACTTTAAGGTGCATCACGAAAAAGAAAGGAAAAATATATAAATGCTTCCGAACAATTGTGAAACTTTCGCATTAAATTGGAACCATAAGATATTAGCTGCTTTACCTGAAAAATTGTGCACGTGTTTTAGGTACCAATTGATAGTTTCCGCGCACTAGGAAAAGTCTGCAACGAACAGTGTTTGTTTCTCACAGTGGACATGGAAATGTGACGATTTCGCCCAAATATGGAAATTTGGGGAGGTAAAGTGAAACCGTAAGATATTATTTGAATTTCACGAAATTTTTTGCACATGGACCGAGCAATACACAACTTTTCTGCATTAGGGCATATTGAAATTCGAAAAAAAAAAAAAAAAAAAATTACGCTCCGCCCTACTATTGGGTTGTTGGAAAAGTAATGACTTGGGAAGAAAGCGCATCAAGCTTGTGAAAAGTTGTGTAAAGTGTACGCTGATAATGGTCTACAAGAACGTCAGTGCCAGTGGTGGTTTGCAAAATTCCGTGCTGGTGATTGACCTCAACTATGCTCCTCGGTCCGGGAGGCCCACCGAGGATGACGATGACCAAATCAAGGTATTGATCAAATCAAACCCACATCACACGACACGAGAGATTGCAGACACATTGCACATCCATCATTCAAGCGTTCACGACCACCTGAAGAAGCTGGGATACGTAAGCAAGCTCAATGTGTGGGTTCCTCAGGAACTCAAAGAAGCTCAATTAACGACGCGCATAAACATCTGCGATATGCTCATTAAACGTGAGGAAAACGATCCTTTTTTGAAGCGACTGATAACTGGTGACGAAAAATGGATTGTGCACAACAATGTGCTGTGCAAACGCTCTTGGACACAACGTGCTGCTTCACCTCAAATGAAATCGAAAGCAGACATTCATCAGCGGAAGGTTCTGGTCTCAGTGTGGTGGGATTTTAAAGGTGTTGTGTTTTTCGAGCTCCTACCATGGAACCAAACAATCAATTCGAATGTGTACTGTCGGCAATTGGACAGTTTGAACGAATCCATCATCCAGAAACGTCCAGAGCTCGTTCATCGTAAAGGTGTTGTGTTTCATCACGACAATGCGAGACCACACACAAATTTGATCACTCGGCAAAAATTATTGGAGCTTGGGTGGGATGTGTTGCCACACCCAGCATACTCGCCTGACCTTGCGCCATCATACTTTCACTTGTTTTGCTCTCTTCAACAATCCTTGCGTGGTATAATGTTCTATTCAGATGAAACTGTAAATCAGCACCTTGTATAGTTTTTCACCATGAAAGACAGATCCTTCTATGAACGAGGCATTCAGCAGCTCACTGAAAGATGGCAAAAGGTTATCGAACAAAATGGGCATTATCTCACTGATCGATCTTTGTTCTTTTTATCAATAAATGACCTTTGCAAAACATGGCTAAAATATGTCATGACTTTTCCGACAACCCGATATTTATTCCATCAGATTATCTTACACAAAATGTTATAATAAAGTATGTGCATTCAATACTTACTGGAAGACTACTATGTAGAAGACTCATCAGTTGAGACATGTTACCACACAAATGGTAAATTTCATCCAAAAACCAATCGCCTCCCCAGGAAGTCAGATCAACAAGAGATTCTCCAGCAGCTGTTGGAAAGACAATTCACTGTGTATTTTGAATACTTAACCATAAATAGTTTAAAAAAATAATAAATAAAAAATTTACAAACTGAGTGCTTTTTGCAATAAATATCTTTGTTAACCAGTTAAGTAAAGGTCAAACTTGTTTATAACTAGCTTACATTTAATGATGACTTGGGTTTAGTGAAGGTGATGTTAAAATTTGTTTGGTTCAACACTAAATGCCAGGCAGTGAACCTGTTAATAACAGCCAATTTTCTCTTCAGTAAGTGATTTAACAGAAGTGAATTTCAGATACCATGCTATTCTTGCATTGTATTTCAACCAAAAAATTCTGTCAACAATGACCTGGAATAGGAAACTGGTTTAATAATGATCAGCCCATGACCAAATTCCTTGAAGCAGTCCATAACCAAATCCGTTGAAGAAGGATGGGTGAGATTGTATCTGCTGATAGGTCACATCGTGTACTACGGTGACAATGGAGTAAGAAGGGAGGAATCGAGATCATTATTTGTCAGCTAGTGACAAAAATTATAAGCTTTAAATCCTGATACTTTTAGAGTGGGATCTCAATGGGATCAGGAGTTATGGCAAAAAACATTAAAGTTACTGTACAAGTAATAATGGATTATAATTCTCGTTTTAGTGTGTTTACATGATAACAGACACTGAGTTTTAAAATCTACATAATACATCATACTAATACATAGTCAAACATAAAACAAGGGAAGGATTGTCCCAACAGGCGAAAAGTTTTACCTGGTAAAATTAATAAAAGTTTTTTTTTTAGTTAGCACTCAGAGTTGTAGTTACGCCAAAATAGCGACCTCTTAGTTCTTCTTTAATTTAACAAATAAATTCTTGTTTGCCTTTTTGGTTTCTCAGTCTGTAAGTCGATAAACTCTTCCTGTAGCTGTTGTAGGATCAACTTTTGTTAAAACCTCACTTTTATGCACAACTAGTATGTCAGCAAATTGTGGGTATTTGAAAAATGGAGAAGGGCCATGTGGTTCCAAAAAACTTATTTTTAGTTCATCTTCTTCTATTCCTAACACACAACCTAACCACCACTTGTCTGAGTATTGGCATGTAACAAAGCCAACAATGTCATTAATGTCCAGATCATCATCAGTGTCATCAGCTGAAACTATTTCTACACTTGATTCCTCTGAAAATGAGTAGCTTTTCACTAAAACTCTAGTCTCATTCACAGGACTGTAACTGTGAAATTGTTGAGTACCCTTTATTGTTGTTGTTGCTTCAAACCTACTCTTCAAGGTCTTTTCCTCTGCCTCGTATTCGTCTGTAGTGGAATACAAAAAACGGATGTTGACAATATTGTCTTTAGCCCAATCATAAAGTTGGTAAGGGGTCATAATTTGATCATTGTAGACCATTCGTAGACTGGCCAATACCGCTAATCGTTTAACAGTTCCTCCGACACCATCACATGCATTTTTTCCATGTGACGATGCAAAGAAGTTCCATTCCGCCTTGATGCCAAAATCTTTCTCATGATGGCAGAGATTGAAAAAGTTTGATTTGTTTTTGTACTGTGATGATGCTCCATCTGAAAAGTAATTCAGCTTTTCAGGTTTATGGGGCAGATTCTGTTTAAGAAAGTCAATCATGAGGTGTTGAAACAAATGAACAGCAACTGTATCATGCACCATACAATCAGAAAGAATAACTAAGCTCAGGTGTGCCAACTTTTTGGTTTCCTCATCAACATAGTATATGACAAAGATATGTATTGTTGCTTGAGCACTGTTCCAATGAAAGCCTTGTGCAGAATCTTGAAGCACAAATGCATAATTTTCAGCAAAATCACAAAGTACAATGCATTCGTTTTGAGGTAGATTTTCTTTCAAGTGTCGCAAATAGGAAGACTGTTGAGTAGCAAAGAAAGAGTGTCTTAAAAGTTTTGACAAACTCTGAAACAAATAATCCCAAAACTCTTCTGTCGGTTTTATAATAGTTTCCAGGACACACTTGTTATCAATCTGCATCCATTGTTTGAAACTCACATTTTCAATGCTATTAAGCTCCAAAGTTTCTTCAAACTGAGCCTTCAAATCATCACTTCCTAGGCAATTAACACAATTTGTGAAGTAACATTTAGATGTTGGCGTTTTGCAAATTATATTGCTTGTTACATCTTTGTATGTTTTAATAGGGAGTTCACCATTTGTCAATTCAGGTATTTTACACTGAGCCATCATTAATTTGGCATTCTGATATATTGTGCAAACACACACAGAATGTGTCCCACTGGACCCAGAAAGAACACAATGCTTGCGACGAAGCTCACAAAATTTAGAAATTCCAATTCTCTGATCAGGGTAACATTCCTTAAATAGTACATATGATTCTTTTAATGTGCTTAGAATTAAATACTTTTGAACATGTACACGTTTGCCATCTTTTTTGACTGAAACAGTCTTTTTACCAGGCATTTGACGACTAACCTCATCACTTTGATAGAATTATTTGACTAGGGCTACCGTTGCAGGGTCCAATGTTCTTCCAGGCTTTGGGTCAGGGGATGACATTATACCTTTTTTCATTTAACACTGTTTTTGCCTCTCTAGTAGTAAAATTAGACACTCCAAATTCAGTAAAAATTTTTTTTTAGAGTTCAGCTTTTGGGAAGTGTAGTTAGAACCTGCATTCAAACACTTTTGTCTGTAGTAGCATTGAACTTTTCTTTCAATTGATTAATAATTTCATTGTCATAATTTTTTTGCAGCGTCAGATTCAGTGGGACCTGGATTTAAATTAAGTACTTTCGTTCGAAAAGCTTCTGTCACTTTTTAAATCTTTGCTTCTGGGTATCTTTTTTTCAATCAAACATTTTCTTTTAATAGGTGTTTCTTCGATAGCAGTCAGACTTTTGTTTAAAGCTTCAATTGCCTCTTTTTTTCTGTGGAGTTGACAATGTATTTTGAACTGGTACTTCAGGTACAATCAAATGGCCTTGTGATTCTGAGCTGTCTGAATGCAAGCCTTCTTGCTCAGTTAAAATCTCTGGAAGCTTTACGACACCCATCACATATCTTGTCACCTTCGTGTAAATTGGCATTATGTCTCAAAATATTTTCATTTACAGATCTCAATTGTTTCTTATAATAATTACGACCAGGTTTCTTAAATGGGTTACAACAATATGCCAAAATATGCTTTGATGTACTGGGTTCACCCATATTGTCACAGAATCCTATTAATAAAGTTAAAATTATAAATAATAGTGCAAGTCAAATTGTCTGAAACAATAAAAAAAATCTTATATAATAATAGGCCTTTAAGACTAAACAGAACTGACTGTACTTTTGAACTGGAGAGAGGCCTAGTTGTTCCAAACAAAGATGTCAAAAATGGTTAAACTTATTACTTAACAAACACATAACACTTATTTTACTTCCACTGAAAAAAACTATCAACTTATAAAAATCCTACTTTTATGTGAAACACTTTAAGTAATACTGCCAACAACTAACTGTTCACTCACTGAGATCTTAGAGGAAACTAAGCAAAAGTTGAGCTAGAGTGGGCATGCGTCACACTCCTGCAAGAACATGAATCAGACAAGTCTGTACAGGCTTGTGCCAGAACACCGGTGATTAGCTTTGTCTGTAGGTTTAGTAAATAATTATCTATAATAGACCTTAACGTAAATTGGTTACCTTATAGCCAATGTATTTTTTTTTTTTTTACCTTACAAAAAAGTTAAAGGTAGCCCTAACTGGTATTTAAAACAATACCATTTGTACTATAACTCCTGATCCAATTGAGATCCCACTCTAAAAGTTTCAGGATTTAAACCTTATAATATTACAAAAAACATTTTTTTTCAAATTTTTTAAAAAACTCTTAAAAATATTTCATTTTTTTTTATTAATTTTTTTCATACCAAGCATAGTTAAGTTGCATATCAAATTAAAACTTATGAAATTGTCTTTAAAATGAGGCGTCGAACAACTCTCTAGGCTTTATAGAACTTGAGAAATTCAAGATTGAAAAAGTTCATGCAAGCCAAAAAATGACTATTTTTCAAAATTTTAAAAATTAATTACATGAAAACCCAATGAGAATTTTTTTTTAAAAATATCATCATCATCATCATTGTCAACCATTATCAATCCACTGCTGGACGAAGGTCTCTCCAAGCCTCTTCCACAACGGCCTGTCTTGTGCCAGTCTCCTCCATGTTACTCCCGCATACTTTCAAATTTCATCCACCCATCTTCCACGTGGTCTTCTTCTGGGTCTTTTCCTGTCCCTTGGAATCCAATCTAAAATTTCGACTGTCTATCGATGGTCTGTCCTTCTGGCAGTATGTCCAGCCCATTGCCATTTCAGGGATTTTACTCTGATCATGATGTCTTCCACTCTTGTCATTTTTCGGATCCACGAGTTCCTCTTCTTATCTCTCCTGGTTACACCAAGCATGCATCTCTCCACGATTCTTTGAGTTGTCTGCAGCCTTTGTATGTCTCTTTTAGTTAAGGTCCACGTCTCTGCACCATACGTAAGCACTGGAAGGATGCATTGATCAAACACTTTTCTTTTAAGACACAATGACATATTGCTCTTGAAAATTATGCTGTTTCTTCCAAAAGCTCTCCAGGCAAGTTTTATATGCCGATTAATTTCTTCATCAATGTATTCTCATTTATATCACTAGGGAGAATAATCCTTGAAGGTTTCATTGAAATCTGAAATGGTCAGGTTGAGTGACTGGTTGATTTGGCATGGAATCACCCTGCTTTCAAACATGAAGGAATACTCATTATCTCCTGTGTGCAACCACGGCATGCTGTCTTTCGAAGTGGACACACAGTGAGTCAGATACCAGATAAAGCACTTAGCCATTGGGGACCCACACACAACCAATCATGCATTTTTCCTCTCCTGAGTTTTCACATCTGGTGGATGCCATAAGTGCAGTTAGCGTTATGGAAGAGCAAAGACATGGTGTTTTATGAAAGGCGGTAACTTGAAAAAGGCTGATACTGGCCTTATTACTTCTTGGGTGAAAGAATTGTGGGACACAATTTTACCAGAAATGGTTATAAGATCTTTAAAAAAATGTTGCATAAGTAAAGCCATAGATGTTACAATAATTATTTGGAAACTCCGATAGCAAATCGCACTTTGAAAGTTTTTGCAGAAGATAATCACAGATATTGGCATAATTCTTTTCAATAAAATGTTTTCCAAAATTTTGAAATCTAAGGTCAGCTTATATGCAGGTCAAGTTTCTTTTCTTCTTTTTTTACAAATTTTTAGCTGTTGAAGTAGGGGGATCAGCTTATACACAAGTATATATGGTAAAATTCATAAGGAAAAATGAGAGCTGCAGTTTTTCATGCGCAGAGCTGCCAGTTCCTGAACTCTGAACTACACAGTAGCCTTGATCACATGGAGAATGGTGCAGCAATTCAAGGAATTTTTCTTCTTTGTTACCAAATGTTGGATATGCTATAACAGGCATCAGCATTAAAATAAATGGGAGTGCTTGATGGCAAACTGCTACTTTAGTTATGAACTGGTTTGAAACTCACTCTGCAGTATAACAGGAATGCAAATTGTCTCGTGTTCTAAATTTATGTGTAAAAGTTGCTAATTATTTAGAGAAAGTAATTTCATGGTGGAAGTAGTTAGTTCCGACATTAAGTCTGCAGTATGATCATCATTTAGTGTTAACTGAAAATGATAATTGTCCGTTGGTAAATTCTTCAATCAACCATTATGTAATTGATTTATCAATTGAATAAAGAATGATCAATGGTCTGTCAAAGAATTCAAAAACAGGCCTTGACAGACAACAAAAGGGTCAGAAACATCTGCAAATAAACAGAACTCAGAGAGAAAGGAGAATAAGAACTTTTCAACTGAAGATAATTTTAATTTCTGAGTAAAGCCAAAGTAAGTACTGTATTTTTCCATGTATAAGACTATATTTTTCCAAAATTTTTAGACCAAAAATTGGAGGTCGTCTTATACACGGGGGTAACCGATTGGGAGAACCCTGCGGTTACTGCGATGAAACTGCCAGTACCTCTTATCCACTCTCCTCACTACAACTTACAGGTCAGCCACAGCCTCTAGATGTTTCCATCAACAAGCCCTTCAAAGCTCTGACGAAAGAAGAATGGAATAAATGGACGCAAAAAGCAGGTAATAACTTGACACAGACAGGGAGAGTGAAAAAAAAAACAATCATTAATGAGGTCTGCAACTGGGTACTAAACTCATGGAACGGAGTCAAGCAAGAGGTGGTTGTGAAGTCCTTTAAGAAATGTGGAATCAGCAATGCCTTGGATGGAACTGAGGTTGATCTAATATATATAGACAGTGACTCAGACGACAGCAGGGATGCAGTTGAGGTTGAAGAAAGTGATGCATAATTTCATAGTTTGCATCTTGAAAATACACTGCTGGACAATTGCTAAGGACGGATCATAAACGGCTATATAGCGCATAAAAAAGTAAGTGTGGTTGGATTCCAAGGGAAATAAAATAATGTCAGAATGCCAGGACATTACAAGAAAGACAATTTATTGTGCTCTGAAATCCAGAAGGCTTTGGAACGTGTTCAAGGGACAAACAGGCCATTTTGTGCAGAATACGTAAACGTGAAAAAAATGCAATTACCGTCCGCAGGCGTTCCGGCGTAAGATGTCAATACCGGATATGGCCACCATGGAGGGCGATGCAAGATTCCACACGTCGTGTCATGCTTTGCACAACATTATCAAGCAGCTGTTGGGGTAATTTATCCCATTCCTCTGTCAGTGCACGGATGAGGGTGTCCTTGTTTATTGGAGGGCATTGGCGACCAGCAAGACTACTCCCCAAAGCATCCCACACATTTTCAATGGGATTCAGATCTGGAGAACGTGCTGGTTATACCAGGCGTTGAATATCCTCGCTCTCAAAACACTCCTGGACAGCGACTGTTCGATGACATGTTGCGTTGTCGTCCATGAAAATGAATCTATCACCGACAGGACCATGGAACATGCGAACATGAGGTTGCAGAACATCATTAATGTGTCGTTGGCCAGTCATAGTCCCAGTTGAAAGCACATAGAGGGACGTACGGCCATTGATCATGATGCCAGCCCATACCATGACACTACATGTCGGATATCGGTCCCTTTCCTGTATGTTTGCTGGACAATATGCAGTAACACTATCACGCCAGATCAGTTGTCGTCGACAATCAGACGATAGACTGTATCTACTCTCATCTGAGAAGAGGACAGCAGACCAGTCGTTATCAGTCCAATTGCGATGTTGATGGCACCATTGCAAATGGGCGGTACGGTGACGTCTGGACAATGGGATGCACACAACAGGACAGCGGGCGTATAGTCCTCCTTCATGCAAACGTCTGGCGACAGTTTTTCGGGAGATCCGCTTGCCAGTAGCAGCCATAAACTGATTTGCTACCTCACTAGCTGTGCTGCGCCGGTGTCTTTTTGTTGATAGCACTATGTACCGATCTTCTGCAGGTGTCGTACTGCGAACACGACCTCCCCCGTGACGTTTGCTAAACTCTCCATTTGTTTGAAATGATTTCCAAAGCCTTGAAACAACACTGTGGCTTACGTCGAACTCCCTGGCAACATCTGTTATTTTTCGTCCTTCTTCAATCTTGCCAATAATACGGCCACGCGTAAAATCATCTAGGTGATGTCGAGAAGACATACTGAAAATTGCAAGTTCGTCAATTGATTCTTTCCCTTTCAACTTTGCGCATGAACAACAACGGTCAATACACGTCAAATCCTTTATATCTCTTATCAGCGCTATGACGTCACGAACAAGTTCGGCAATCCAAAATTTGCATACGCACAACACGTCTTACTGTATCCCGCACTTATGCTAATTTCCACATTTTCCTGCCTTCCATTTTATGGTTGCTATCGTTGCTATTGTCATCCGTCCTTAGCAATTGTCCGGCAGTGTATTACCTACTTTCTAAATAATATAAATTTCCAAACTTCTTTTTTTTTATATATTACCAGAGACTTTGTCTGTGATATTACCCAATTTCTAAATGTACTTCAATGATATTACCTAATTTCTAAAAAAATATCAAATGTGTCTTTTTTTGTAATAAAAATATTGATTTCTTAATTTTCGGTTCGAAAAAATATGGGTTGTCTTATATACGGAAAAATATGGTACTTTTTTAATGTAATCTTAATCAGATAAGCAGGGTTTTTGGAATGACAATGAATGTTAAAAAATCAAACTCGCTGCTTTTGAGCAGATCTGCAAATAACATTTAACTGTATGTTTTGTATGTATATGTTTAAGGAAAGCAACTACATGATTAAATATGACAAAAAGCTTGTTGATGAAATGAGAAAAGATTTTATCAGTGGCACAAAGCCTTTTTCACAAAAGAAGTACGTGGATTGACAGGTGTGCAGTGATGGAAAGTTGCAAAACCATATTTGGAGCAGCGAAATGCATTTTTGGAGCAGGTAAAATACATTTTTGGAGCAGCAAAATGTGTTTTTGGAGCAGCAAAATGTGTTTTTGGAGCAGGTGAAATACATTTTTGGAGCAGTTAAAATATATTTTTAGAGCAGGTAAATTATGTTTTTGGAGCAGGTAAAATGCATTTTTGGAGCAGGTAAAATATTAGTAGATAGAACAAATTCTTAGGCAAAAAATGTTTTGGAAATAGATGCATCCTACTCAAATTTAAAACATCTTGCATTGAAATACACACACACACACACACACACACACACAAACATTTTAGTTTTCAAATATATCAAAAAATTTGTACCCATAGCAGGATTCTATTATTAATAATTTATTTTACAAAAAATGTTTAATTTTTTGCTGCTTTTCTCAATATTTAATTGCTCACTTCTATTCTTTTCTAATTTTTTAAGATAGTTAGCAATGCTTTGTTTTGCTTCTTTTAATAGTACCTGTCCACTCTTTCTATTGCACTCATGTCTTTTTTTATGCCACATTCAATGTTCATCTCAGCATTGTTTAACATTTTATGAGGGAATCCAACTGCTGCAAATGTTCAGCTTCTCATTTCAAATCACTTTGTGAACATTCAATTTCTTCTCTTTTTTGCTTGTTTTGCTGCATTTTTCCAGCACTAATCTGCTCTTGATATTTTTTCCAAAATTCTTTATAAGCTGTCAGAAGTTTTTTTGGTTACATTAATTTTACTCACATCTCCATTTAATCTTTTGACATGATCTTTGTGCTTCTTGCTCTCCGCATGACGCCAACAACCATCGCGGCCACCTTGCGACAGGCTAAAACCACAGCCACATGGCTTATAAAACGTGATTCAGCAAAACTTTAGATGCTTCATAAAAAGGCCATTCTTTACTATACATACTGTGATACACTTGGCGATGAGTTTTATCTGACTTTGTTCTTTTTGTTGTCATAGCTGTTTCACTGCTATGTTTTGTTTTAATCTAAATTAACCCTTTCCACTCAAATAACTTTTCAACCATACTCACACAGAACTTGCATTTTTTTTCTTTTCTGCAGTAGAGGCCACAACTTAGCAGTGAAAGTTCAGCTTTAGCTCGCGAGCCCCGACATGCGAGCTATAGGGCGTCATTGGAGTGGAGAGTGACACCCGACCTATTCGACGAAAAAGAAATGTCTCGCTACCACCAACATGCAAGCTATAGGGGCGTCATTGGTGTGGCGAGTGACACCCGACCTATTTGACGAAAAAAATGTCTCGTGACCACCAACATGCGAGCTATAGAGGCATCATTGGAGTGGTGGGTGAGCTATTCAGCGATTTCGTAATGTCGGGTGTCACCCGATAGTCGAGTGGAAAGGGTTTTTAAAACATTTGCCACATGCAATCAGTGTAGAGAGTTGGCAAAAGGCGCTGAGCTGAGTTTCCTCTCTACTTTTGCACACAGTACTCTCAAATGGCTGTATGGGGAATCACGTGGCAAACTCTGCCTCCGTTGGCGGGGGAAGTCAGAACATTGAAGGCGCATAAGGGACTATCTGTAAAGTGCTTTTTTTCGACCAAAAGACAGTAAAAAAAAGGAAATTGTGTGCAGGAATCTTGCGAGGGCTTTTCCGTAGTTTTTTCGGGTGACTTCCGTAAAACCGTAAGATGGAGTGAAAATCCGTAAAAGTTGGCATCTCTGAATACCTATGAATCCTTTAGAAACAACCATTGTATCCTGCCATGGGAGAGCCATTATCAGTCGTCTTCCGCATCAACGAAATAGCTAATGACTGACCTTACACTGTATTTACGTAATCGCGCACCTCGCCCGGAATGAAATAACTGCGCTATCCCAAAGAGCAGGAACGACATATAAACAACTTCAATTGCACAGTACTCTGAAAGACCACCAAACTATCAGTAAACAATCTTCATCAGGATTTCATAACAGACAGCATCGTTTCTCCTACATACCACGTGATTACAACAAAACTCCTCCTCCATAAGCAAAAGCAATTTAATTTCCTACATCGCGAAAATCGTTGTTTTTTCGTCACTTTTACCCCCCCCCCCCCCCAAAAAAAAACAAACAAAAAACAAAAAACAAAAACAACGAATTAGAAGGTAGGTGAAAAACATTCTGAAATTTTGGGATTAGCGGTACGGTACATGTTGATTAAGCGTTGTTTTCACCAAATTACGTGTAGACCTTAAAAAAGCGGCATTCGATTGGATGTTTAAAACAGCATTTTTTGCCGTGAAAACATTATTTTCGCTCGTCAATTTTTGTTGTGGATTGCCATTTCGGCACAGTTGGCTGCAAATATTAAATTTTTTTGTAATTTGTAGCAGTTCGGCACAATCTTTCCATCACTGGGTGTGTGAACACATATGCTTACTGACCTTGTTACAAACAATTTAATATTTATCTGTCCTTGAAAGTAAGAGAAAATTAGTAAAGAGAAAGTCCCTTACCAGAAAATCAGAAGCAGCCGACATGCAAATCACAAGGGAAATACTGGGAGAGAATAAAATGATGTAGCAAAGAGTGATTAGCAAAGCAGACCTCTAAGACTGGATACTGGTGAAAGATTAAATCGATGAAATAATTTACTCACACACATGCCTTTTGAGTGACAAAAGACTTTCCTTGGCAGATATTACACATTCAGAAGTAGCTAGCCAATGATAATGAGGAAGAAATAAAATATGATGAATGAATTTTAAAAGTAGCATATGCAGCAACTGTTTCAAAAAAAAAATATATATATTTTTTTTTTGAACGCAGAGGTGAACATTCGCAGTGATATAAGCATTAGTTATTTTACTTTTGAAACACTACTTTTTTCTTTTTGTTTGTGTGTTTTAGCATCATGAACACAAGTTCGGTATGAAGATATGAAATGTTCAAAACATTTAAATAAAAAAATCATATTAAATCAAATTTAAATATGATTTTTTAATAAAATAAGTAGGAATATCAAGGCATACACACACACACTTCAAAAACTGGCAAGTAGCATACATACCTGCAGCAGCACTTTCCATCATTATCTGCCTTTTGTTTGCAGCACATAAAGCTGTCACCACAACACATGTTAGGCTGCAATGGCCACATTCTCCATTTTCTATATTAAAAACAATGAAAACATGATAAATATTTTATTTCAAAATCAATGACCCATAAATAAAGAGGAAGAATTAAAAAAATCATATCATTTTTCTGAGGTTTGGAGTACAAATATTTTATTCCTGTAAAATGTTTCTCAATACCTCAAGGAACGCACACTTTTCACTAAGTTACATACATTTCTTTTACACTGACACACACAAGCCACCATTCAGTAATACGAGCAAGGTAAAAAAAAAAAAAAAAAGATTAACTGGCACGCAAATGAAATCAGAATCAACAACTTTTTGCTTAATAATGGCAGCTATTGTACATTAATTATTTTCATATATACAGAGCAGGGCAAACATACCAGTCAAATGCTTTGGGGTAAAAAAAAAAGACGAAATACATGTTTCAAAAGAACAACGCAAAAATCTAAGTTTGGATACCACAGATAAATATTAGCATGTCTAACACTGCCTTTGATTTTACATAGTAGATTTATATCTGGTGAAGATTCACCTAACATGAATTCGATTATGATGATGAAAAGAAAACAACTACTTTCCAAACATGGCAAATTTGATCTTTGTGCAATTAGTCGACCATGTTTCAGCAGCTGTAATTCTCACATGCTATTCCTTCTCGAATCAGGATGCACGCTCATTAAAAAAAAAAAAAAATTTCTGGCTTTGGCTCAATTGTTCTATGTCTGCATTCAGAATGTAAATGAAATAAGTGTGTGTAGCAACACTGTATCTAAATAGGTGTGCTAATACAAAAATATTTAAACCAGAAAAATAGGATTTGCATCCATTCTATGCAAGTACAGAACCTTAATAGCATCCAATCAGAAGGTCATGGTTACTATGTGTGTTTTTATTCTGAATTTGAAGGCTAAAATAAAGTTAAATGCATTCTGAATGCAGATTAGATGCAACTTTGATATACATGTTAGACAGTTATGTGCTAAATTGCTGGGGTAAATGTACACTTTGAATTTTTTTTTCTTTCTTTTTTTCATTTACTACGAAATAATTTCTGGCTGTTTATGCAACAAAATAAGTATACCACCCAAGTCTTACAACTGTAAAAAACCAATGGCATGTTGTTAAAATCCAAACTGATACTGGTTCCAATTAAATTTAGAACAAATGTTTAATTAAGAGAACATTTTCCAACTTAAAAACTTACATGAAGATCAAGAAAGTAATGTTTGAAAATAAGAAACAGTAACACGTTTTTCCTCCATAAATCTGAGTCATAATATAAACATCCTATTGAAGTTCTGCTTCCTTCCACTGCAAAACTTTTATTTGATCAACAATTTTTCTTCCACCTTAGGGTTTCTTTATTTTTTGGCTCATGCTTCTTCCAAAGCTTGATCTCATATGGAGAAGTTCGGCACAGTTTAACAAATCCTCTGTTACAGAAACTGAAAATACTCCACCACTGGGCTTTACAGAATCATAAATTATTCTTAGAGCTACTAGGGATTTTTCACAGGAGCATTTCCCCCACAGAACAAAGTCAAAATGACTTTTATAACACTCCAAAAATTTCTGTTTTGTTTCTATGAAAATCACTGTCTTATAAAATGTATCCATTTGTTCCTTTTTATTCAGGAAAATTGCAACATTTTCCCTTCTATTCAGCTTTGGAGCATTGACAAACAAAACTGTACTTGGAAATATTCTAGTTGGATAATGCTTACCTAGGCATTCCGTTTCTAGCGATGATTCACTTTTCTCCCACGTTTCAGGTCTTCATTGAAGCTATTGTCCCATTGTCCATTGCATGTGCAGCAACCATTCACATCCAACACACTGCTTACTTTGGGTAGATTCAGTAGATCTTCACTTTAGGATTCAATAACATCAATTCTTTACCGTTATTAATGCTCTAAATTTTTTGCCCAGTCTTTGGGCATTTTCAGGAGGGCGACGACTTTTCCACCGATGTTCGTGGTTTATTTCTCGTCAACGAAGTCCGATACCCCACGCTGCCATTCGTCGGATACGCTGTTTTAGATACTTTTCTTAATCAAACCTAGCCGGCGCCATCTATGTTTCACTAATTCTACCTCCCCTCCCCCTTTCCAAATGGTCGTTAAGAAAAGCATCTAATACAGCGTATCCAAAGAATGGCAATGTGGGGTATCGGACTCCATTGACGACAAATAAACCACGAACATCGGTGGAAAAGTAGTCACGCTCCTGAGAATGCCCAAAGACTTGGCAAAAAATTTAGAGCATTAATAACGGTAAAGAATTGATGTTATTGAATCTACCCAAAGTAAGCAGTGTGTTGGATGTGAATGGTTGCTGCACATACAACGGACAATACCTTCAACGAAGACCCAAAACGTGCGAGAAAAGTGAATCATCGCTAGAAATGGAATGCCTAGGTAGGCATTATCCAACTAAAATATTTCCAAGTTTTTGAAATAATGCACATAAAAATGAATAGTAGCCTTTTCCGATCGATTTCTAAGTTGGAATATGAGCTGCTAATATGAATTAAAACTGTACTGTTTTCTTGTTCTGTTAGCTGATACTGAAGTAAATAGATTTCTCTGACGAAAAAATTTCATCTCAAAAATTCACTGTTTCATCTTGAGACAATTGTTTTTGTTCAAGTTATCAGTTAGGACTAACTGAACCAAAGCATGGTAAGGGAAGGTGTGATGAAGACACCATAATACTTTTCATCCATCCTGTTCATAGTGTATTGCTATGGATTATTGGGAACAACCTCTAATTAAAGCAGAGAGTATTTTGAACCATTTGCCACCTATTGAATGCTCAGAGAGATTAAGGGACTAATGCTGCCAATTATATGCACTTCAATGGATTAGTAAAGTTTCAAGAGAGTGTGTGTGTGTGTGTGTGTGTTGTGGGTTATAAGTAATTTCCTTTATTCCTGTGTAAAACCCATAATTTAGTAAAATTTATAGTATAACAATTCTGTTAAGTTTTTTCAAATGGTAACAATTGTGATCACAGTAAGCAACATCTGTCATGCATATCTGTGCATTGTTTTGCTAGAGATACATCTGTTTTTGTCTCACATTAAAATTTGTCATACTATTCTATTAACCACATACAAAAGAATGAACAAAGAAAGAAACAAACCCCCAGATTGTGAACTGCACCACTAAAAGAAAAGGGGGAGGGGTGAGGTTGATCTATATTTAATGTGCAGTAATGCCATTCTTTATATCAGTTCCATTTTGTTAAATAATTTTACACATTAGTTGTTTACCTGATAGGAAACAAGATATAGCTGATCTTGCTTCTGCAACGTAAGTCGGCAAACTATTAGGGTTTTCCAAACCTTCAAGGCGCTGTTTTTCCAACACCTAAAAAGTTTGTTACAGCAGTTAGAAATGTGCCACGATTAAAAAAATATATAACAATTAAACATGACATAAGAACCAACACAACTCAAAATATTGTATAAAAAAGTTAGAAAGAATGAGAGGTTTAGCACAAGAATGCATAAAATATAAATAATTTCAAGTGGCAGTTTATTTTAACACATTGTTTAATTTTTTTATTTAATTTATGCATCTAAGATATTATACTTAAAAGAATACTGAGTGAATAAGGCTTGAAAGCATAAGGACATAGCTCCACAAGCAATAAATTACTAATAACACTTTCAGATAAAATGCACAAAATAAATTATATAACTAAGCAAAATATCTAACAAGATTGAATGACCAATGGGTAACCACTATTCAAAGAATTTGATTACACAAGCTGTATGTATAAGAGCAGCCAGAAAATAAAAGTATTTACCAGTTAATCCTCAAACACAACATGTGAATGAAACAGAGGTAGGATCTTAAAATAACTTATGAATTCAATACATTGGCACGCAGTGCTTGCACTGAAAAACATTAGTGACCTGCTTAAGTGAAGAGTTGTGAACAAGAGGAGAAATAAATTTTAACACCAGCAAAATGCCGACTTTAAAACTGAAGATTATACAAGGTCTGACAATTAAATAGCAGTTGATCTAGCTATAATGTGAGATCCAGATCAACTAATGATTCCTGACTCGTACTGCCATCAGTGGATTCATTTATGAATTCTACCATAAAGTATAATTTTTGTAAAAGATGTAAAGTGTGAGCAGTTGTAAAAAGTTTTAGAAGGCAGTGACTCTTTCACTCATCATGAAAATGTAAGATAAGCACTTGGAAACAAAGTCCCCATAGACTCAATTAGTAATAATCCTCCAATTTCTTACACAGGAAGCACAAAAAATAAACTAAATTAGCACAGGTTGAATCAACATTTAAAAAGCTGACAAGGAAAAGATGCAAAAAAAAAAAAAAAAAAAAAAAAAGCTTTAATACATTACTGCACTGAAAACCAGATATTCCCAAAATTTGATCAAATAAAATTTTTAAAGAGTGTAGAAATTAGATTAGCAGAAACAACAGTAATTGAAAAAAAAAGAAGAATAAAATCTGTAACTTTAATTATCTGAATTTACTTTCAACACATTGGAAACAATCGATAAAACTAGAAAAAAAAAAAAAAAAAAAAAACTACTTACAATAAAAAAATACTGCAATACATAATTTATTTCCACTAGATGGCACCAGATTTGCAAAGAGGTTGATACTCAGTATGATCAGCTATGATAGCTCCTCTATCATTCCCCCTGCAGGCAGTCAAGCAACTAGGAACACCAGCCGCCCTGAGGATGCCCTTCGTGCTGGGTGAAAATGTTCCAAATATTTGGCCCTCTCCCATTTGAGTTTTGATACGCCTTTTTAAGGGCTTTTAAACTTTCACTTTTTTTTTTTTTTTGGCCTAACAATTTAAAATTGCAAAATAAATTTGTATGCTTTGTGTGTAAATGAATTAATTAATTAGTATGCATGATTCCGTAGAAACTGAGTTGTGTTTTTGTTGCATAAGTAAGTACTTGCTAGAACTTGGTAAGAAATTTTTTAATGATGTGCTGTATAGAGTTTAAATAAATTATTGTTTGCTGAATACTTAATTGACTTTAGTAAGAATTGGGATATAGATGGGCATATCTTCCCACCAAAAGCTTAAGGCTTAATACTAAAAATCAAGTGCATAAAATGTTTTATTCGGAATTGGGTTTAGCTGCGTGAAGTATACTATTTAACTTTCAAAAAATTTAAATTTCAGATAATACAGTGTACTGCCTGGTGGGTGGCTGGCAGCATAGGCTTTCTCTACTAACTACAACATACACTGACGGAAAAAAAAATCCCAACACCATGAAAAAATAGTTGTAGAGGAATGAAATGGCGGCAATACATTTGTATAGGTAACATATTTAATCGATTAAGGTTTCAAGATCACAGCTTATTGTAAGCACGAGAAGAGCCATTTTAAATGTGAAATGCTGGTACATTAATAACTGGTGTAACCACCAGAATGTTGAATGCAAGCACTCAAACGTTCATGCATTGTGTCGTACAGGTGCTGGATGTCAGTTTGTGGGATGGAGTTCCATGCCTGTTGCACTTGGTCGGTCAATACAGGGACGGCTAATGCTGGTTGGGGGTGACGCTTGACTTGTCGTCCAATGATGTCCCATACGTGCTCGATTGGTGAAAGATCTGGTGATCTAGCAGGCCACGGCAACATGTCGACACTCTGTAGAGCATGTTGGGTTATAACAGCGGTATGCGGGCGAACATTATCCTGTTGGAAAACACACCCTGGAATGTTGTTCATGAATGGCAGCACAACAGGTTGAATCACCAGACCGACGTACAACTGTGCCGTAAGGGTGCGTGGGATAACCACGAGAGTGCTCCTGCTGTCATAGGAAATTGCTCCCCAGACCATAACTCCAGGTGTAGGTCCAGTGTGTCTCGGCCGCAGACAGGTTGGTTGCAGGCGCACACCTGGCCTTCTAACCAACACACGGCCATCACTGGCACCCAGGCAGAACCGGCTTTCATCAGAAAACACAACAGATCTTCACTCCGTCCTCCAATAAGCTCTAGATTGACACCACTGACGTCGCAAACGGCAGTGGTTTGGAGTAAGTGGAATGCACACTACAGGGCGTCTGGCTCGGAGCTGTCCTTCAAGAAACCGATTTGTAACAGTTCGTTGTGTCACTGTGGTGGCAACTGCAGCTCGAATTGCTGCTGCAGACGCGGTACGATGCGCCACGGCCATACGCCGTACACGGCGGTCTTCCCTCTCAGTAGTGCCACGTGGCCGGCCGGAACCCAGTCTTCTTGAGGCAGTACCTTCCCTTGACCACCGCTGCCAACAATCATGCTCAGTGGCTACATTCCTACCAAGTTGTTCTGCAATATTGCGGAAAGAAAATCCACCTTCTCGTAGCCCTATTACATGACCTCGTTCAAACTCCGTGAGCTGTTGATAATGGCTTCTTCGTCTTCTTAAAGGCATTCTTGACTAACATCAACACCCTACGTCGAATCTCAACAATAACTAATGCTCACGAACGTTACAGCGCGTATTTACAGCAAACCTGCTTTGCATGTTCCGAGGGGCGCTACTAGCGCCACACGTATACGCCGAGCGCGAAATTTGCATAGACGTCATTTTACAGATGTACTCTCACCGCCTACCAACTGTCGTTTATCTAACACAACCCCTTCTTGGTGTTGGGATTTTTTTTCCGTCAGTGTATTTATTACACACCCAGATACGGCTAGCTAATGTTTTTGACTGTGACCAAGATCTTTTTTTGTGGTTCTCTTTTTTTTTAATTAGAGGTTTAACGACCACTGTGAGCTACTCAATGGCTATAAGCAGTCGGCTGTCATTAATTAAGGGCTACTGATTCCAAGGAAGGGAAAGAGCCAGTGCCGTAAGACAAATACAACATCCATGCCACACCAGGATTCGAACCTGGACCCTTTCTCAGATAAATGGTCATAAGCCAGCGCTTACCATGCACCACCGGGGCGCCTTTTTGTGGTTCAGATTGGGGTTATCTGACAGGTATAAAGTTTCCTTGATTGACGAAGTTTTCGTGTCTTAGGCATTGTTTTTTTTTTTTTTTTTTTTGTTTTTTTTGTGGCTTTTAAGGTTCGTGTTTTTTTTTTTTTTTTTTTTTAGTGGATTAGGGAGTACAGTCAACAGATTTCTGTCACACCGGTTCTTTGCCGACTTCAGAAAAGACACTTCATAGAACAGGTGCTCCCCTGGAGAAGACTATTCTGATATACATTCTTTGTTCTGGATATTTTTGCTGTCAAAGAATTTCTGTTTTTCATGGTATGCTCATTTCTGTTTTGGTTTTTGGCTTGGATATTTTTATGTATTATGCTATATCTTTGGACCGGCAGCATTGCGCCTTCCTTGAATTTTAGCTAATTGGGTTTCTTGAATTTTGTTTTCTCATATTATTTCTGTTTGTGTTGGAGCTGTTTAATGTGTGTTTTTAGGGATCTGGGAATATCAACTAGCTTACATGAATTAGATTAAAACTTTGTTTTTTCCCCAACAGGTTGGCAATTTCAGTGTAATCTTCTTATAACTACATTTCCATTTGCACATCTTTTGTCTGCATTTTTGTTGTTGTTGTTGGCTTGTGCTTCTTAGGTACCGTATATACTCGCGTATAAGTCGACCCCCCACTTTCAGAGGAAAAAATCGTAAGAAATCGGAAACTCGCGTATAGGAAAAAAATCGTAAGAAATCGGAAACTCGCGTATAAGTCGATCCCGGAATGAGAAAAAAAAAATTTCAATGAATTTATTCAAAAACATTTGAAAACGAAAAAAATTATATATATAATACTAAATTTAATTTGCATACCCCAAAACTTCATCGGAACTCTTCAAAATCCGATTCCAAGTCAGACTCGCCAAACAGTTCAAAAAGTCTTTCTCCGTCATCGGCGCGTCATCATAAACATCAGTATTCCCATCTATGCCTGTGTCATCAGAATCACTGTCATCATCACTCATAAAAATCTCATCATCCTCTGTGCCATCAAGTTTGTTACTAATGCAACATTTCTTGAATGATTTCACGACCATTTCTGAAGGTATCACATCCCAAGCTTCCTTGACCCATCATGCAATCAAAACGATATCCGGCTTCTTTAGATTTCCGCCCTTGGTTTCAGTCGGCAAATCGGAACTTATCCAATCTGCCCAATACCTCCGCACATTGTCTTTGAAGGGCTTATTAAGGCAGACATCTAGTGGTTGAAGAACAGATGTCAACCCACCTGGGATGACAGCAAGCGTTGTTTTTGAATTTTCTGCAGTTTTTTTCATTTATGCACAACGGTGTGCAACAAACATATCCCACACTAAAAGAGAAGGCTTCCTCAAAAGTGCACCTGGCCTTTTGTTCCACACATTCTGTAACCAGTCAATTGTTCCGGATTCGTTCATCCATCCTTTTTCATGGGCACGAACGAGCACACCAGACGGAAAGAAAACGCTTTTCGGCAGAGTTTTGCGTTTGAAAATAATTACTGAAGGTAGCTTACTGCCGTCGGCCAAACAGGAAAGAACAACAGTGAAACTGGATTTTTCGTGGCCAGTCGTTTTGATCAAGATATTTTTTTCGCGCTTTTGGATCACCGTCTTATTTCCAGGAAGGTCGAAACACATGGCGGTTTCATCCATGTTCCCTATTTGGGAAAGTTCAAAAGCAGTCTCTTTTCTCTTTTGAATTACGTACTTTTGAAATTCCATTATCTTTGCTTCAAGGTCACGAGGTAACTTTTGTGCAATTTTGGTGCGCTGGCGTAGACACAACCCATAGCGGTTCATGAACCTTGTGCACCAACCTGGTGAGGCACGAAAAGTGTTATTTGCGGCTGCAAACTTTTCATCTTTTGCAAGCTTCATTGCTCGCAAACGTATACCAGTTCGCGTTACAATGTAACCATTTTGTCTGCAGCCCACAATCCAATCATTCAAGACACTTTCCAGCTCTGGGAAAGATGTCGTTCCACGGCGCAGCGCCCTTTTGCGATTTTGGGATTTTCATGCGTTTTTTTTTTACGCCAATCTCGAATCAGTTTTTCGTTAATGCCAAATTGACGTGAAGCAGCACAGTTGTTAGTATTTTCTGCAAAAAAAAACACTTTCAACTTGAATCCTGCATTATAGGACATCCGTTTCTTTACACAATCCGTGTCACCCATAATAGGAGAAGTGAGACACGTGCGATTAAGAACAAGCAACACCTAACACTGGCTGTCGCATGGCTCCGTTACCAAAGAAAAACGCTTCGCGCGATATTCTTTGCCGTTACGTCGAAGATCAGTGCAATCAACTGGTAGTCGGAAGGGTGGAGCTTTCTATGCGCGGCTGTGACTGTGTTGTGGATACGCAAAGCCAGGAGAGAGGCTTCTCAAAGCGCTGAGAAATTCTTAGGTTTGCGATTTCGTAATTCTACCACATCAGCGTTTTTTCTTTCTTTTTTTTTTCTTTCGGAGGGTTGCGATTTCGTAATTAATACCGCATCGGCATTTTTTTTTTTTTTTTTTTTTTTTGGGATGGATTGCCTTTTGCCTCACGGGAAGTACTTTTGGACTTATGATTTTTTTAGACCCCGCGTATAAGTCGACCCCATTACTTTGAAGCTCTCATTTTGTCCCGAATTTCTCGACTTATACGCGAGTATATACGGTAATTATCATTATCAACATCATCATTGTCAACCATTATCAATCCACTGCTGGACAAAGGTTTCTCCAAGCCTCTTCCACAACGGTTTGTCTTGTGCCAGTCTCCTCAATGTTACACCCACATACTTTCGAATTCCATCCACCCATCCTCCGGGTCTTTTCCTGTCCCTTGGAATCCAATCTAAAATTTCAACTGTCCAACGATGGTCTGTTCTTCTGGCAGTATGTCCAGCTCATTGCCATTTCAGGGATTTTACTCTGATCATGATGTCTTCCATTCTCGTCATTTTTCTGATCCACGAGTTCCTCTTCTTATCTCTTCTGGTTAAACCAAGCATGCACCTCTCCATGCCTCTTTGAGTTGTCCGCAGCCTTTGCATGTCTCTTTTAGTTAAGGTCCACGTCTGTGCACCATACGTAAGCACTGGAAGGATGCATTGATCAAACACTTTTCTTTTAAGACATAATGGCATTATACATATAATTGTGACGATTCTATATATATATATATATAATTGTGATTGCATATAATTGTGATATGTAATCACAATTTATTTAACCTATACTATTAACATTACATTTTAGGATTTATTCCTAATAAAACTCGCTTGAGCTTGTCCTAAGGCTTTGAGTGGCGACTAAAATTATCCCCCCCCCCTAGTGTTTTCATTAAGAGAAGGTTCTTTCATCAAGCATAATATCGCATTTATGCTAAAATCCTCGGGTATGCAGTTTCCAGACAGGACATTCGATGGTTTTTAAGCAACTGTGATACAAGCACTCCTTCGATGATGCTGCAGGTCACATTTTAATTTCCTTGTGGTTTCAAACGTTACAGCTGATCTTTCAGGGTGTGCTACCTAAATAGAGCACTGGTTGCAATCCCCTGGAGCAACACAATTCAACATTGTGATATCAGTTGCTGTTATATTATGTTTTTGGAAAACAGAACTCGCCAAAGTTTGTCTTAAGGCTTCACATGGTGGCCAAATTTTATTTTATACAATGTTTTTGTAAAGTGGAAAAGGTCTGTTGCTTCGTTGAGTAAACAAAACAGTTTTGTCGCATTTGCATCCATAGGTGTGCTGTTTGGCCAGTGAACACCCGAGACGTGTAAAACAACTGTGACACAATTCCCTCCGGATGGTGCTGCAGGTCACGTTTTTATTTCCGCAGAGGCTAAACTTCCAGGCGCCTAAAAAATCACTACTGGTCATACATTTGTGTTTGGAATCACATGGAGTCCAACGTTCTGCCCCGAATTGCAGTTTTTCTGTCTTTTCGTTGCAGTGTGAATCAATGTGTTTATGAGCACAGATTTAAAAACAGAATTTGAAGTTTTGTTATCCGTATAGGATGAGATAACAAAAATTCATTTTATTTTATTCAACGATCGCTGAATAAAAAAAAATGCTTTCATATGTTCAAAATCAATGCGCGATTTTTTTAGCTCGGGGTACATAATGAAATTTTAGAATTTTTGTGTGTCCCCCCCTTCCCAGTAGCAGTGCACACCCAACCTAAGTGGGCATGCAACATATATATATATATATATATATATATATACGAAGAATGACAACAGTATTACAATATTAAGCTACAGACTGATAGATGTTCTTATTGCTGTTGGACTCAAGATTTTTATTCTAAAAACTCATCAATGCATGATGTGAAGAAATTAACTCCTGCACCAAAAGCTATTAAATCGAAAACAAATGCAGTCCTGCACGATGCACTATAATGATAAAAAACTATGTACAATTAAAATAAATATGTTTAAGAACTTTCAACGCCACAACGGTGTCATCCTCAGAAACAGTGCAGCAGTGAGCACAGAAGTAAGTAAGAAGCCAATATACTTTACAAGACACATTGCCAATTTTTTCACATACGCATTAACTGCTAAGTCCAAATCAAGTTCAGTGGGTACAAGAATAGTTGGCGGACGTGACCTAGCCCAAAAGTGTTCTTCAAGGAAGGGGGATAAACACGGGGGGTTCATCGTTACAGCATCTTTCACCATTGACGAATATGTGAATACTTTCACAGAAAAAATGATCGACGGTTCCTGGTAGAATCCAAAATAATGGTGCCATTCCAACATGGTAGGTAAGAACCGTTTAAACAGAGTCTCGACAAAGATGTAGCACCAGAATGCGTCCTGAGATTATACTGATGTTCGTAAATGCAGCGCCCCAAATTACGAGTGGTAGAGCCCACATAACATAAATCCAGCTCTGCAGGGTTAGTAGATTTAAGTGGAACCAAATATACACAGTGATGGTTCACACATTCAACACAGTCTCTGTCCTTTTTAACAGTGTTAAATAAAGTACGAGACCTTACACCAAACTTCAGTTTGTACTTATGACATATGTTCTTTAAGATGTTACATACAGTTGGTATATATGGAATAGATCCCACAAATTGGTAGTCACATTTATCTGCAAGCAAAGCTGTCTGCGGTCGACCAATTGTTTTCTTAACAATCAAGCGATCAACCATGTGACGAGGGTAACTAAAAGTCAAGGCAAACTGTTTAATCCTAGCTAACTCTTCGTCCCGCAGATCCAGTGTGGACGAGTGTGTGAATGCACGATTAATAAGAAAATGAAAAGCAGATAATTTTTGCGACATTGGATGAGAAGAAGTAAACGGTATAAACGTGGCAGAAAAAGTTGGTTTTCGGTAAACAGAAAATGATAAGGAGTTGTCGGAAAGATTGCGAAAAAGGCAAAAGCCAAGAAAAGGCAAAATGTCTAAATTCTCGAACTCTACCTTGAACCTGATAGAACGATGTCGTAAAGAAAGTAAAGTGGCAAAGGAAAGAAGCTCATCGAAACCTGAAGGCCAAACAACCAATACATCGTCGACATACCTGATGTAAAGAAGTGGTTTTATGGGGGAAACAGGAATGAGGGTATCCTTATTTTAATTGTACATAGTTTTATCATTAAAGTGCATCGTGCAGGAGACTGCATTTGTTTTCGATTTAATGCATGATGTGACATGAAAACTAGGAGCATCATATAGACTGCCACATTCATTATGGCCATTTACAAATGATATGTTATATGGATAGCTACAAAATCACCCACCCCCACCCAATGTAAACTTAATACCACGTACTAGAAACACCCTCAGAATATGATCAGGTAAACAACACAACATAAAACACACACTGTTTAGTTTGGTCAAGGAAACTGGGTCCTAAAGTGCAGAAAGAAAATTGCACATCAAATGCTATGTGTTTGGGGTCATATTGTATTACACAGTAGGCAGGTAGATTGGCAAATTTTGGACACCAAGTTTCATGGTATGTTATGCATGTTCTATCAGCTTCTAAGAAAAGTTGACAGAATGACCTACTAGCTGAGTTTAGCCACCATTATTTACTAGCTGAGTTTAGCCACTGTTATTTACTAGCTGAGTTTAGCCACCATTATTTACTAGCTGAGTTTAGCCACCGTTATTTACTAGCTGAGTTTAGCCACCGTTATTTACTAGCTGAGTTTAGCCACTGTTATTTACTAGCTGAGTTTAGCCGCCATTATTTCCTGTGACATTGCATAATATTTTCCATGTACAATCATACAATTTCCAGTTGAACAGTGTTGAAAACAACTTTCTGACATTTCTGACTTGAAATCAACTTTTCGTGGTGTGCTGGGTGCCTTTTAATCTACCCAGATCCCCAGTATTTCTAGGTGACTAAAGAATGCTTTCATATGTTAAAAATCTATGTGCGATTTTTTCAGCTCGGGGTACATAGTGACATTTTTGCGCCCCCCGTAACAATGCACATCCAACCTAAGTGGGCACGCAACATATTTTGGTTTTTCCTGATAATTTGTTCAAAATCAAAATGTTGATGCAAAAAGAAGAGAGATGAGGACAACTAAAGAAGATGTGACTTCCAAAATGGAATATATAGAGCTATGCAAGACAGTACGAAAAAGTATCACTGAAGACGTAAGGAAATTCAACTGTGAACTAGTGAGGAAAGCAATTGAAAACAACCAAAGCCTAAAGATAGCAAAGGGACATCTCAGTAAGGGAAGAAAACAGGTTATGGCACTGAGAAAAGAAGATGGTTCTGTAACAAGAAATAGAGGCGAAATTTTGACAAGAGTGAAAGATTTCTACTCCAAATTATATGAAAGGGATGATACATGTACTCCAGACATCATGAAAGGTACCAGTACCAGAGTTCCTCCAGTCCTCCCAGCAGAAGTTGCACATGCAATCAAGAACATGAAGCGGGGAAAAGCTCCAGGAGAAGATGGAATTACTGTAGACATCATACAAGAAGCAAGTGGAGAAATCGAAACAGTACTCGCCCAAATTTTCACTCGATGCCTTTATGAAGGGAAGATTCCTGAGGATTGGAACACCGCTACAATGTGATCTGTTGACGTTTTTCCGATCTCTAAATTAATGGGCCAATATTTTTGGATCGGAAAACCCATCACCAGATCCACGCACTCTCAATGAGAGTGATAATTTTGGTCATGAGATGATCTCAAATCCCTTTGGCAAGGAGGGAGTTAGAAAAAATAAATAAATTTAAGAGTCAAGAAAAAAATCAAGTAAATTCTTTTCTGTCCTTTCTGATTTTTCTGTGAAGTGTTGATCTGTGTGTATTTAGTTAAATTTATGTGAATAGGTCTAGGTAAGTTAGCCTTCTGATGTCTGTTTCTAGTTAAGGGATGTGTAACTAGCTGGGAAGTAGATTTAAGGAAGTTTGACATCATGCTGTATTGTTGTTGTTTTTTGTTCTTCTTTCATGCAATGTTTTTTTCTTCCATTGCATTTTTTAGTGCACTGTTTACTTTAGGGGAGATATTAGTGAAGTTTATTTTAGTGCAGTATATGATGTAGTGTATATGAATTGATTTGCCTTAGTTTCTTAAGTGTATAGTGCAGTTTATATATGTACAGTGGTAGATGTATCAGTTTAAAATTACCGGTGATGCTGCGGCGTTCGGGCGTTATTGATCGTCGGGATAACGTAGCGATAAAAAGAAAAATTGTAAGGTTGTAGTTCCGTATTTACCGTCGTTATCGCGATTTCTTTTATTGTATTATTCTGTAAGCTTTAATAATTGAAAAGTAATTTGTAAACATATAGTGTACGAGGTATTTTATCGTATTGTAGTTGTATCTAATGAGAAAAAACGCGTGTTTATGCCATATGTCAGTAGCGTGTATTGAAATCGTTCTTGTGTGTATCGGGCTTAATTTAGTAACCTTTCGTAATTAAAATCTTGCCTAGTATTAATATTTAGTTGGTTTTAGTATGAATCTTACTTGGTATTAACTAGTGATAGTATAATTCAGCGACTGATAGAAAAAGCGGGTCGGCGATCGCTCCGTAACGAAGTGACTTTCATAAATTAATTGTGCGTGCGCTATCGTCAAGGATATTTAATAGTCATTTAGTAAAAGAATAAAATTGTGGCTTAATGCATCAGGGCAAAATAACACATCATTGCGTTACGCTATTTTTTCGTAATTCCGATTGTCGTACCTGTAGCTAGAGAGAATTCGATTTTTATGCGTTACAAAGTTAATTGTAACGATGTTCGTTAATGTTAGTTAATTTGTTTAATGAATTTTTGTAAAGGTGGTCTCTAAAAGTCTTTGTTCAGAAAGAAAGAACGAAAATGGCTACAGTTTCTGGTGTCGCTTTTCTAAAAGTGATAAATTCGTAGAATGGCATCTGTGAGGACGTTTTCCCAGCTTTACCAGTGCAGAAAGTCCGATTTATTTATGCTCTTGTTTACTTCGAAAAGGCATTTTTCGCTTTGCACAGGAACACTTCGGGATTTGGACGGAATTCTGCGAAGTTCACCGCAGCGCCCGTTTTCGTGGGTCAAAGGTCAGTCATCCATCGAGGAAGTTTCTGCCTTCTGGCGTTCACGCAGCCAATTGGAAAGTCGGCGCTTTCTCGCACACGCGCGATGCGTAAGGCGAAGAGCATCGGGTTTTTTTGGACGCTCTTCAGATGCGGAGAGAGAGTTGAGCTAGAAACCACCAAGCACTAAGAAAGGGGAAGGAAAAAAGAAGCTATGCAGGAGAGACCTGGCTTCTAAATCGGAAATGCCGCCAAATTCCGGGAGGACGAAGGAAAAAGATGTCAGCGTCATGGTAGGACCTTTTAATTTGTTTTTAAATGCCAAAACAGAGGAAGCTACTTGAAAGCCCTCATTCTCACAGAGAATTGTAGCTGGGCTGGATATCTTCCACCCGCCATGTTCGGGAGTTTCGCGGAGACGCAGGAGAAATTGCGGTACAAACATTGATACTTAAGTTTGCACTTTCGTCCGAGGAAATCTTCCAATTCCTTTCTTATTGTCCACTTGAAAGGCAGGGAAAGATATGTCCACGCAGTTCGGCAGCAAGGAAGGAAACTTGCGTAAATTCGCGGCGAAGGACAGACTCAGTGACGCCGAACCTCAGCAGTTAACAAAAAAGAAAAAAAAAACATAATTCCTCCGCTCAGCTCAAACATTTCCATGCTGTTTAACTGACAAAGCTTCCTTGAGAAGAGAAGAGAGAGAGAGAGAGAGAGAGAGAGAGGAAAGCAAACAAAGGGGAGAAAAAAAAAAAAAAAAAAAAACGTCATCAACGGCAAACTTTCTTTCGGCGACCACCGACCACCTAATTGTTTTTGGTTTTAATGTGATTAAAAAAAATGATATGATGTTATTTCATTAAAAAAAAAAAAATATATATATATATATATAGGGGAAGGTACATTTTGTAGAAAGATATTCCTTGTTTTGAAAAGGGAAAAAAAAATTATTAAACAAAGAGGGGAGTAAAGAAATTGAATTTTTTTTTTTAATTATTTTGAGTGTGTGTAAGGTTTGGCCAGAACCAACAAATGTAGTATAATGTGTTACTGTAAATTAAGAAGAGATTTTTCCAGGTAACTGACCAAAATCAGTGTATTGTGAAAAAAAAAAAAAGAAAAATTTAAAATGTCACTCTTCACCATCTAACTTAAATTGTAAAGAGCATCTAGCTCAAGGTTCAACATGTAACAGATATGCACATCGAGCATTAAGCTCTTAACACTCTTTGAGTGAATGATCACATCCTTTGATGATTTTGTAAGGCAGGCTGGTAACTTAATTGTGCCACTTACCTCCCTCATCCTCTAAACCACACAGGTGAAAACTACTTGGTTTGCAGACCAGGGTTTCTGAGAGGATTATTTAGGACTGTTAACATACTCTGGACTCTAAAATTCATAGCTAAATTCTTTTTTTATTCGGCCTAGCCATCTAAAATTTCCTTGTATCCAGTTGTTTTACAACATGTGCCTGGGAGCACAAAATAAACCTTAGTTAACCTGCAACATATGTTTAATCAAATTATTTTGTGTCGTATGTGAATTTCTCTTGTTGGTGGTGGTGGAATCACCTTCCATTTACTGGGAGTTTTTAAGAATCGTACCTTGGGTGTTAGTCGTTTATAAAAAAAAAAAAAAAAAAAAAAATCTTAATTGGGGTCCCTAGATAGATCACCGGCCATTTTCTTCTTTTTAAAAATAAAATTGTGTAATATTTGCATTTTTCAGAAGTCAGTTCATCATAATAATATAATATTATTTGTTAAACACCAAACCACATCGTATCAAATGATCCTGCAACATAAAAAAGGTGACATTGAGGATCTCAGGAACTACATGCAGACCTATCAGCCTCCTATCAGCGGTTTATAAAATCTTCACTAAAGTTCTTTCACACCGCTTGAAGGTAACACTGGACATGGCTCAACCGAGAGAACAAGCTGGATTCAGGAGTGGCTACAGCACAATAGATCATATCCACGTACTGAGAGAACTAATTGAAAGAGCGAGGGAATATGAACTTCCATTGTGCATGGCTTTTATCGATTATGAAAAAGCCTTTGATTCAGTGAAACCATCAGCAGTTACAATGGCTCTGAAATCCTGCGGCATTGAAGATGCATACATTAATATTATTAATAATATCTATGAAAATGCAAGTGCAAAGATTCGGCTTTTTGAAAATACAACACACATAAAAATTGGAAAGGGTGTGAGACAAGGTGACACCATATCTCCGAAGCTCTTTAATGCCACACACTGGTCGGCAAATTTTTTTTTTTTTCGAGCCCTGACACCATTCCTGCTGATTCTTATGTAAAACAACCTCCTGAAGACGAATATGACCCCCGTTTTCCCCCATCACCCATCGTTTTCGGGGAGGCCCTCCCACCTAATTTTATCACTTTCCGATAATTTGGAGGGATAAAAAGGATTATTTCAGCCTTTACATTTATTCTGAGGGGCTACAGAGGTGAAAAGTTATAAAACCTGAACATCTGTAGCAAGGATGTAGATTTGGGGGATTTTCCCCTCTCCCCCAAATTGTAAAGAAAACATTAAAAATGATCGATTTTTTATGATTTTTTTTATCAATTTTCGGTAATAAGTTATGGACATGAATTTTATTTGGAGGGGTGAAAAGGATTATTTATTTTAGCTGTAAAGAATAATATATAAAAAGTAAAATACAAATGTAAAGTATAATAAATAAATAAGATAAGTACCTTCATTTGGTGCTTGCTTTCCGTTTGTACCCTGAGGTAGAAGTTTCTTGTACCAAACACCAGCAGTACTCTGCTAACATGCTCGTATTCCACTTCCCTGAAAATCTCCTCTCGATCTTATTGATGTCTTGATGGAATCGTTCCCCTTGTTCATCGGAAACTGCTCCTAAATTTTCAGGGTAGAAGTCCAGGTGTGAGTGCAGGAAATGCACTTTAAGAGACATGTTACACCCCATGGCCTTGTACGCTGACAGCAATTCCTCGACATGAGCGGCATAATCATCACTTTTGTTGTTACCCAAAAAGTTCTTACACACGTTTTGGAATGCAAGCCAAGCTCTTTTTTCTTTTCGATTCAGGTGTTCAATAAACATCGAATCTTTGAAAAGTCGTCTAATCTGGGGGCCCACGAAAACTCCTTCCTTGATTTGGTCTCACTAAGACGAGGAAATTTATTTTTCAAAAATTGAAATGCATCACCTGTCTTGTCCATTGCTTTCACAAACTGTTTGATCAATCCCAGTTTAATGTGCAAAGGCGGTAAGTAAATATTTTCCTTCGGGACCAGAGGATCATGAACGACATTTTTCTGACCGGGAGTAAAACTTTCTCGCAGAGGCCAGTTCCGTACGATGTAATGTTTGTCTCGTGCTTGGCTGTCCATTTGCATAGGAAGCAGCAGTATTTTGTGAAGCCTGATTGCAGGTCCGCGAGTACAGCAACAACTTTTAAGTCAGCGCAAAGTTTCCAATTATAATCATGATAACAGATTTTATCAAGGATTCGGCTGATGTTTTCGTACGTCTCTTTCATATCCACAGAGTATGCAACCGGGACTGATGGTAACTCATTCCCATTGGCCAACAGGACAACTTTCAAGCTTGTCTTTGATGAGTCTATAAACAGTCGCCATTTGTCTGGGTCACATGTCATCTTCAGTTCTATCATCAATGCATTTGAATAAGAACAGAACACTAAGCCTTCATCTTCCGAAAAAGGTAATTCCAGGGTTGACTGTCTGGTCCTGTAAGAAGAGATTTTTACGCCCTTTTCTAAGAGATTCCACTGCTAAAGTCGAGATCCAAGAAGTTGAGATTTAGTCTTAGCTAACTCCAAATCCCTGACGAGATCATTCAATTCCGACTGAGTAACGAGGTGAGGTTTTCGATGAGCTGAATCAGCAGAACACTCTTCATCATCGGTGGACGTATCATGTGATGGTCCAAGCTGTGGCTCAAAGTATGTCACACCCGTTTCTGGCTCTAGAGTATAGGTTTTGGGGGGCACTGGGACTGGCAATGATTCGTTGTGAGGTACTGGTCTTAGAGCTGAAAGGATATTAGGATACTGAATTGTATGCTTACTTTTGTTGCTAGATAACCCGACGGTGGAAGTCATACAAAAGTAACAATCTGTGAGATGACAGCAAGGTTCGCGCCAAACCATGGGCACAGCAAATGGCATTGATTTACGGGTACCTTTGAGCGATTTGGTCAAGCTACTGTAACAAGTAGCGCAGCAAACTGTGGGAGCCCAATTCTTGTCCTGATCGCCAACTTTGCAATCAAAGCAAAATTTATAAGCAGTTTTAAGAAGCGGAGAAAGGGGTTTTCGTTGCATTTTAAAAGTCAATTCCCCGCAAACAAAGCAGAATCTATTGGGATGATTTATACACTCGCGTGGCATAATTAAACAGTAAATAAATGCTCTATATTAATCACAAATTACACTCACGTACTGTAATTCACTTGGAAAAGGCAGGTGTAAACAAATTTCTACCGTTTGACACAATTTAAACAACTTGGAAACACAGAATCCCCGCCTAGAACACCGAAAAGTAGACTCAACGATCGCTACAGATCAACGGAGGGAAGATAATGCTTACAGTGCAGGATTATCGTGATAAGAGCAATGCAAGTTTGACCTTGTCAAAGCCCGTACAAACCTGTGCGCGATTCCCGTGGGAACCTGTTCGCGCGAGTTATTGAGAGAGCCAGCGTGGTAGAGTGAATGTTCCGAACTGTTGCTATATATTTTTATTACTGTTGCTATATATTTTTATTATTTGCAGGTTTTTTGGGGGAGGATGAGAGGGGCTGGAATATGTAGCAAATAAGTGAAAAAATTGCCAAAAAACGGAAAAATCAATCATTTGTAATGATTTCTTTACAATTGGGGGGAGGGGCAAACCCCCCAAATCTACCATATTGATACAGATGTTCATGTTTTATAACTTTTCACCTCTGTAGCCCCTCAGAAGAAATGTAAAGGCTGAAATAATCCTTTTCATCCCTACAAATTATTGGAAAGTGATAAAATTAGGTGGGGGGCCCTCCCCCGAAAACGGTGTGTGACGGTGGAAAAACGGGTGTCATATTCGGATTCAGGAGGTCGTTTTACATAAGAATCAGCAGGAATGGTGTCAGGGCCGATTTTCATGCCGACCAGTGCACATTGGAGGGTGTCTTTCAGTCGCTGAGCTGGGAAAACCAGGGGATAAAGATTAATGGAGATTATCTAACCCACCTTCGTTTTGCTGATGACGTAGTCATTTTTGCAACTACCCCATCAGAGCTGCAGAGTATGATCCAGGAACTTGCTGACAAGAGTAAAGAAGTCAGATTAAAAATGAACTTTCAGAAGACAAAAGTGATGTTCAATGCTTTTACAAGAAATGAAGATTTATTGATTGATGGAGAAAAGCTGGAGATAACAGGCACGTACGTTTATCTTGGACAGCAGATATCAAGTGAGGGTCACATTGATGAAGAAATTAATTGGCGTACAAAACTTGCCTGGAGAGCTTTTGGAAGAAACAGCATAATTTTCAAGAGAAATATGACATTATGTCTTAAAAGAAAAGTGTTTGATCAATGCATCCTTCCAGTGCTTACATATGGTGCAGAGACGTGGCGTGGACCTTAACTAAAAGAGACATACAAAGGCTGCAGACAACTCAAAGTAGCATGGAGAGGTGCATGCTTGGTGTAACTAGGAGAGATAAGAGGAACTCGTGGATTCGAAAAATGACAAAAGTGGAAGACATCATGATCAGAGTTAAATCCCTGAAATGGCAATGGGCTGGACATACTGCCAGAAGGACAGATCATAGATGGACAGCCGAAATTTTAGATTGGATTCCAAGGGACAGGAAAAGACCCAGAAGATGACCACATGGGAGATGGGTGGATGAAATTCGAAAGTATGCAGGAGTGACATGGAGGAGACTGGCACAAGACAGACCGTTGTGGAGGAAACTTGGGGAGACCTTCGTCCAGCAGTGGATTGATAATGGTTGATGATGATGATGGTGATGATGATTTATATATATATATATACACACACGAAGAATGACATTATTACAATATTAAGCTACAGACTGATAGATGAAAAAACCATTAGAAAGTACCACGTACTCACCAAAAAATTATGGTAACCTCCAATGACAACACACTTCCAACACGTCATTCATCGTGATGTAACTGGGCTTCCAAGTTAACAGACTTCTTGCTTACGCTTCTTACTTCCGGGTGTGAAACATCGTTTTTTTTTGTTTTTTTTTTCCCCCTAGCCTTATGAGATGTTACTCAAAAAGCTTGTCAATTCTATAAAAATCACACATACAACTCATTCATACCATTCAAGTAAAAACTATGTACAAAACCTTACATTCTTAGGTGATTAAACCTTGGTCAACTGTAACTATCAAACTCCTCCTTCTGTTTCACAACCTCTGCTACTCCCACTGCAAGTGTCACACCCATTCAGCCCCTCACATCCAATCCTCTAGTACTTTCAACAGGCCTCTGTCATCTTCAGGAGGCAGGTGTGTCTCACCCGCCCACCACAGCTCAAGTGAGCAGAGCCATCGAGGCATGGGCCCCAGTCGCTATCGCTGAATCGTTGTGTCTCTGGTGCCATCTATTGTCCCTGCTGCTCTTTTTTCCCCTCTTTCTTTTTACGCTGCTGTTCAATTTTTATTAAGGTTATCCATTGTTCGTTTAGGTTACTTGGCTCATTAATGTTGCATAATCTTGATCTGTTTTTTTCAATTAATACTGATTCTGCTATTCTTAACTGCTTTTCGTTTTTACAGCTCTTAATAATTTTAATATCTTCAAACCTTGGACATTGTTGATTTTCCATACAGTATTGGGTCAATGCTGTCTTAGCTTCTTTTTTATTCCAATTATTAATATGCTGGTTTAATCTATACTTTAATTTATTCTTGGTGCTGCCTATATATGACACAGGTGGTTGCTGGTCTATTGGGATTTCATAAATTCCTGCTCTATCTAATTGGCTAATTTTTTTCATTTTTAATCACTAAATTTTTTACAGTAAGTACCTGATTTCCTACCTGTATGTCATATTTGCCACAAAGTTTATTAATTTCTGCTGACACATTTCCTATATATGGTATTGCTCCTACATATTTTACAAGTTTTTTATCAGTCTTGACCTTATTGTAACCCTGAGTTACTTCATAAATCCATTTTTTTAATACCTGTTTAGGGTATCCAAAATCATATGCAATTTTTTCAATACATTCAATCATCTTCAGGAGGCAGGTGTGTCTCACCCGCCCACCACAGCTCAATGACAGAGGCCTGTTGAAAGTACTAGAGGATTGGATGTGAGGGGCTGAATGGGTGTGACACTTGCTGTGGGAGTAGCAGAGGTTGTGAAACAGAAGGAGGAGTTTGATAGTTACAGTTGACCAAGGTTTAATCACCTAAGAATGTAAGGTTTTGCACATAGTTTTTACTTGAATGGTATGAATGAGTTGTACGTGTGATTTTTATAGAATTGACAAGCTTTTTGAGTAACATCTCATAAGGCTAGGGAAAAAAACAAAAAAAAAAAAAACGATGTTTCACACCCGGAAGTAAGAAGCGTAAGCAAGAAGTCTGTTAACTTGGAAGCCCAGTTACATCACGATGAATGACGTGTTGGAAGTGTGTTGTCATTGGAGGTTACCATAATTTTTTGGTGAGTACGTGGTACTTTCTAATGGTTTTTTCATTTATGAATTGCACGTAAACTATGCGCACTTTGCAAGAGGTTAATACCTTAAAAGTGCAAATATAATAGACTGATAGATGTTCGTATTGCTGTAGGACTCTAGATTTTTATTCTAAAAACTCATCAATGCAGGATGTGACATGAAAACTAGGAGCATCATATAGACTGCCATTCACTGTGGCCATTTACAAATGATATTTATATGGATAGCTACAAAATCTCCCACCCCACCCAATGTAAACTTAATATCACATACTAGAAAAACCCTCAGAATATGATCAGGTACACAACACAACACACACAAACAAACACACTGTTTACAGTTTGGTCAAGGAAACTGGGTCCTAAAGTGCAGAAAGAAAATTTCACATCAAATGCTATGCTTTTGGGGTCATATTGTATTACACAGTAGGCAGGTAGATTGGCATATTTTGGACACCAAGTTTCATGGTATGTCATGCATGGTTTACCATCTTCTAAGAAAAGTTGACAGAATGACCTACTAGCTGAATTTAGCCACTGTTATTTACTAGCTGTGTTTAGCCACCATTATTTCTTGTGACATTGCATAATATTTTCCATGTACAATCATACAATTTCCAGTTGAACAGTGTTGAAAACAACTTTCTGATACACATTTCTGACTTGAAATCAACTTTTCGTGGTGTGCTGGGTGTCTTTTAATCTACCCAGATCCCTGGTATTTCTAGATGAGAAAAGCTCTTTTTCTTCAGTAATGTATGTTCTGTGTGGATCACATTGCCACTCACACTTTAGCAAGCCTACCAAAAGACTATGGTAGGTTCATTCAACATAATTTCATGTCATGTACACTACTACCAATTCTTATCAGTCTGCATGTTAACAAAAAAAAATTCTTCAGCAAAATTCAGAGTTCTACAGCAAAAAGATAACATGGTGTAACCAATGATTTAGCTTACCCTTTGGATATGTATCATAAGCATAGATAAGTACAAATGGGGGAGGGGGAAGCACAATTAGAAACTGGGAAAAGCAGCATGTTACCACCATTACACTTATTAATGAAGTGGATTCAAAGAAATTTAGATAACAGAAATATAATTTTACAGAAGAAGTAAATACAGACTTTTTGAAAACATGTAATATCAAATGCTACAACTTTGGATACAATAGAATGAAGGAACAGATGCAACATATACTGTCATAAATAAAAAAAGATTGCAGTTATATGAAGAGTCAGTAAACAAACATACACTTATAAGTCTGGTATTGACTTCTGCTATGGCTGACTGAAGCTGGAAATGAAGACCCATAGCTGACTGGATTGATGACATATCTATACTTTCAATTCCATACTGGCTGTGAAAATCCTTGATCAATTCTTGACACCTACATGAAGTTCAAGTTACAATGAATGCAAAGAAGAAATTGATTGTGCTATGATCTAGTCAGTGGCATGTAATTTAAAATTTAACATCAACATTTCCTTTTGTTTTGAGAATTTATTATTTTTAATCTGTATCTCAATTTGTGAAGGATATATAATCTTTTAGTACTTACAAGCAAACTACCAACACAATGAATAATAACAAAGAAACAATATTTAACAAAATCTTAAATTGATGAAATTCCTCTAAATATGTGGCATAAGTGAATATACAAAGACAATGTTCTTTTCATGTTTATCAACACATAGCAACTGAAAAATTGTTATCCGTTCACTGCTGGGATCGTACCCCAGATCTCTCGATATCTAGCCAAGTGCATTCGTCTTACACTACAATGGCCAACAATCAATGGCGCTATGTGCTAATGCCCACCAGATGGAGACATCTCAGTTGCCCATCCTACAGATATGTGATGTCAGAAGCTGACAGATACACACACATAGCGACATTGATTGTTGTCCATTGTAGCATAAGGCGAACACACTTGGCTAGATAGCGAAAGATCTGGGGTATGACCCCAGCATTTAAGATTAAACAAGAGCGATGTCTTTGTTTAATCTTAAATTGAATTACCGTATATACTCGCGTATAAGTCGACCCCCCACTTTCAGAGGAAAAAATCGTAAGAAATTGGAAACTCGCGTATAAGTCTATCCCGGAATGAGAAAAAAAAATTTCAATGAATTTATTCAAAAACATTTGAAAACGAAAAAAATTATATATAATACTAAATTTAATTTGCATACCCAAAAACTTCACCGGAACCCTTCAAAATCCGATTACGAGTCAGACTCGCCAAACAGTTCAAAAAAGTCTTTCTCCGTCATCGGCGCTTCATCATAAACATCAGTATTCCCATCTATGCCTGTGTCATCAGAATCACTGTCATCATCACTCATAAAAATCTCATCATTCTCTGTGCCATCAAGTTTGTTACTAATGCAACATTTCTTGAATGATTTCACAACCATTTCCGCAGGTATCGCATCCCAAGAATCCTTGACTCATCGCGCAATCAAAACGATATCTGGCTTCTTTAGATTTCCGCCCTTGGTTTCAGTCGGCAAATCGGAACTTATCCAATCTGCCCAATACCTCCGCACATTGTCCTTGAAGGGCTTATTAAGGCAGACATCTAGTGGCTGAAGAACAGATGTCAACCCACCTGGGATGACAGCAAGAGTTGTTTTTGAATTTTCTGCAGTTTTTTTTCATTTATGCACAACGGTGTGCAACAAACATATCCCACACCAAAAGAGAAGGTTTCCTCAAAAGTGCACCCGGCCTTTTGTTCCACACATTCTTTAACCGGTCAATTGTTCCGGATTCGTTCATCCATCCTTTTTCATGGGCACGAACGAGCACACCAGACGGAAAGACAACGCTTTTCGGCAGAGTTTTGCGTTTTAAAATAATTACTGAAGGTAGCTTACTGCCGTCGGCCAAACAGGAAAGAACAACCGTGAAACTGGATTTTTCGTGGCCAGTTGTTTTGATCAAGATATTTTTTTCGCCCTTTTGGTTCACCGTCTTATTTCCAGGAAGGTCGAAACACATGGCGATTTCATCCATGTTCCCTATCTGGGAAAGTTCAAAAGCAGACTCTTTTCTCTTTTGAATTACATACTTTTGAAATTCCATTATCTTTGCTTCAAGGTCACGAGGTAACTTTTGTGCAATTTTGGTGCGCTGGCGTAGACACAACCCATAGCGGTTCATGAACCTTGAGCACCAACCTGGTGAGGCACGAAAAGTGTTATTTGCGGCTGCAAACTTTTCATCTTTTGCAAGCTTCATTGCTCGCAAACGTATACCAGTTCGCATTACAATGTAACCATTTTGTCTGCAGCCCACAATCCAATCATTCAAGACACTTTCCAGCTCTGGGAAAGATGTCGTTCCATGGTGCAGCGCCTTTTGCGATTTTGGGATTTTCACCAAGTCTGTTTTTTTCTTAACGCCAATCTCGAATCAGTTTTTCGTTAATGCCAAATTGACGTGAAGCAGCACAGTTGTTAGTATTTTCTGCAAAAGAAACCACTTTCAACTTGAATCCTGCGTTATAGGACATCCATTTCTTTACACAATTCGTGTCACCCATAATAGGAGAAGCGAGACACGTGCGGTTAAGAACAAGAAAAACACGTGCGATTAAGAACAAGCAACACCTAACACTGGCTGTCGCATGGCTCCGTTACGTCGAAGATCAGTGCAGTCAACTGGTAGTCAGAAGGGCGGAGCTTTCTATGCGCGGCTGTGACTGCGCTGTGGATACGCAAAGCCAGGAGAGAGGAGACTTCTCAAAGCGCAGAGAAATTCGGAGGTTCCCGATTTCGTAATTCTACCACATCGGCGTTTTTTCTTTCTTTCTTTCTTTTTTTTTCTTTTGGAGGGTTGCGATTTCGTAATTAATACTGCATCGGCATTTTTATTTCTTTTGGGATGGATGCCTTTTGCCTCATGGGAAGAACTTTTGGACTTACGATTTTTTTAGACTCCGCGTATAAGTCGACCCCATTACTTTGAAACTCTCATTTTGTCCCAAATTTCTCGACTTATACGCGAGTATATACGGTAATCACCCATTGCACTCTCAGATCAGGTATTTTATACTCACATTAGCAGTTCCCATCCAGATCTATCACTAGTCCTGATATTGCTACTATTTCCTTTTACGTGCTATATTTCTATTAACAATAATAGGAATATTCTAGAAACTTACAGCTTACCTATGCATTCCACTTCTAGAGATGATTTACATTTCATACACGTTGTTAGGTCCTCGATGTCTTTGTCCTTTAGTCCATAGTATATAAAGCAACACTCACTCATTATACACTCTTCCATTTGGGTAGAATCTGTAGTCTTAACCTTTGGACTTCAAAAATGGCAACTAATAACCGTTATCGATGCTCTAAATTTTTGACCCAGCCTTTGGGCATCTTCAGGAGTGTGGCGATGTCCCCACCGATGTTCGTGGTTCTTTTATCACCAATGGAGCTTGATACTCCGATGTTGCCATTTGTCGGAGACTCAATCTTATATATGCTTCTTGAAACCATGCTGGTGCCATCTATGTTTCCTTTTTGTTTATTTATTTATTTTTTATATTGTTACCTATCACTGATACTTTCTTTATATTCTTCTTTTCTTTTTTTTGTGCTACTCCCTTGCCGGTTTTTTTGGTGTTCTGTTTCCTGCCTGATTTGATCTTTCCAGTGACTGGATAAAGCATTGGGGTCATTATGGTTACATACCCTTGTCTTACTTTTATAGATTAATAATCTATGGGGTGCAGCTTTCACCACGTGTCAGGTGAATCTCCTCAAGTGCTGCCATCTATCTAATGAGTTGGTAAATATCTATCGTAAGTATTAATATTTTTCTGTTAATGTTTGAAAAAGAGTTAAGGATTTCAGAAAGCATTATAATCGAACAAAAAAGGGATAAAATATGTAATTTACAGGACCCCACTACTCTTGATACAGTTTGGAAGTCATTTATAAAAAGTGAAAAAATGCATAGAAAAAAAAAAAAGAGTTTTATAAAAATCACACCAATTAATAAAAAGTTAATAATATTTCAATGTTTCTACATTAACAGAAAAAGATTTATACTTACGATAGATACTTACCAACTCATTCGATAGATGGCGGCACGTGAGGAGATTCACCTGACACGTGGTGAAAGCCGCACTTCTTCCTTCGTTTCCCGGCATGCTACACACAAGCGAGGAATCCTCGTGCAGTTTGTTGGAGGCCTGATGATACAGTCCATGGGACCGTGAAAGTGCTCGCCGTGATAACGTCGACAAAGTGTTTTTTGAGTGAGCCGTGTCTCCCGACCCGATGTGTATTAGCCATTTCTAATGAGATATGTTTTAATTAGTTTTAGATGTATGAGTGTTCTAATGAGTGAGTGTTTGATTTTACATTAATATTTTAACTAAAATGTTTTATTTGTAAATATCTTTTAATTAACTAAGACTTGTTGCATAATTTAGGCTTCTCTCAGGGTGGGAGCACGTGTCTCACTGAGTGTGTAACATGCAATTTTTTTAGTATTAGGCATGCAATACCTTTGATATTTTATTTGTTCAATTTGAAGCACGTTTTACCATGAAATTGTCCCTAGGGATATGTCTCATGATATGTATTTCATTAAAAATATAGTCACAGCCACATCTTATACTTAGGACAGACTTATCTATGAATGAAGGAATAGAAATTGAGAAATTTAACTCATTTGACTTAAAAGAATATTTAAAGCAAACAGAATATAAATTCTGAATTTACTTGTACCACTTACTGGTCATCCATGTAACATCTCTCAGAAAACTTCAAAATTTCGTCGCCTTGGAGCGGGAATCGAACCTGCACCTCCCGATTTCTGTTCAAGTATGCTACTGTTACATCACCCAGGACAGTGAAGTTTCAAATTGGGAGATGCGGGTTCGATTCCCGCTCCAGGGCAATGAAATTTTCAAGTTTTCTGAGAGGTGTTATATGTATGACAAGTAAGTGTTACAAGCAAATTCAGAATTTATATTGTTTGCTTTGAATATTCTATCCATTTCCCATGTATTATGAGGAATATTTCTTCCTTTATTGATTTATCTGTGGATGACCAGTAAGTGGTACAAGCAAATTCAGAATTTATATTCTGTTTGCTTTGAACATTTTATTGATTTTCTATGTATTATGAGTAATATTTCTTCCTTCATTGATTTATCTGTGGATGACCAGTAAGTGGTACAAGGAAATTCAGAATTTATATTGTTTGCTTTGAATATTCTATCGATTTCCCATGTATTATGAGGAATATTTCTTCCTTCATTGATTTATCTGTGGATGACCAGTAAGTGGTACAAGCAAATTCAGAATTTATATTGTTTGCTTTGAATATTCTATCGATTTCCCATGTATTATGAGGAATATTTCTTCCTTCCTTGATTTACCATTTGACTTATACTCCATGTCAACTTCCCAGCCAAAAAAACATGGTATTTTAACAACATAAAACATATTAAAAAAAAAAAAAGATTTAATCAATTAAGAAAGCTCTTACTTAGGAACCGTGAATTCTTCCAGCAAATTTTCCATCCATAACTTCCATTTGTAACTCCGATTTTGCTCCTTAAAAGCTGGCCCATACTAAAAAGGTACGTAAGTAAGAAAGAAAGAATTATCTGATATGCCTAATCAATGAAGTGACTACATATACTAACATACATTGATACGTTAAAAAAAAAAAAAATAAGTGTCCTGAAGAAAATTTACAGACCTTTGTTTTGTTTTCCACTGACATTTAAAATTTTCAGAAAAAGCAATGCTTTGGAATTAGGAATGCTTCAGTCTTGGGAAAATGTACACCTAGTTAATAGGTTTTGGCCTACAACAACCTTTACAATGATCAGCAAAGACTATACCACTTATGTCACCTTTTTCTGGCTTTAGTATTAATGAACCATTATTTTCATCTGTTTGTTTATCACACTGCATTAAAAATTCTGTACAAGTCTAATTCTTACCTTATTAGAATCACCAATGTAAATTTCTATTGAAAAAGTGTTCTTAGTATTAGAGCTTGATACTAAGTGACAACTGCAATGGTGTTTAGTCAAGCTGAACTTTGGATTACTGCAAATAGGTTATTTGGAGCAATTAATCCTTACAAGATCTGTTCTCACTAGACTGGATTTTACTGCAATCTGGTGAACTTTAAGAGAGCCAATGTGAAGGTATTATTTGTGGTATGAAATTGATCCATTGGTGCTATCATTAACACCAAGGTGCACCTCAACATCTTGTATAACAGTGCTCTTATTGAACTTGTGGAAAGTTAAACACATACACTGAAAGTAGCATGCCAAAGGTCGGTGAAAGTATTTTATAATAAGCTTTAGACTCATTAAACTTTTTATAGTACGGTTTAATAAGTCTAAACCTTATTATGAAAGATACTTTGACCTCTACATCTCTTAAATGTCCGGACATTTTCGTGGTAATATAGCACAGTCACTATTTTTTTCTTTTTTATTAACATTTCGTTGTCTTTATTTTTTTTTTTTAAAGCGCTTTTTACCTACTAAAGAAAATTCCTTATATGGCTTTCTCTCAGTTTTGCAATTTAACAAATATCTTGAAAATGATGTATTTCCATAAAGTTATTCTGTACTTTACATATTTTTAGGCATTCAGGGTTCGTACACTTTTGGGGGAAAAAAATTCAAGGACTTTCCAGGCCTTTTCCAGGACATATAAAAAAAATTCCAGGATGATTATTACGCTTTACAGTATCATGTTCAAATTATTTTTTTAAAGTAATTTCAGTTTTAAGTAATAAAAATGATGAAAGATGCAAATGGATGAATGTGCTTTATGCAAATGGATCAAGTTTATCATGCACAAGATCGTAAAGAACGAATTCTGTTCTTATGCCCTGACCTTTGAATTCAAGTTGGACCATTTTCTACAAGGGTAGGTTTCTCCTCCCTGATAACATACCAAAACTTTGTTGCAATCAAACAGATTTTATGTGAGTTAACATTCCTAAGCTTGGAGAACGAATACGGCTCTTATGTCTTGGCCTTTAAATTTAATTTCGACCTTTTTCAACAGGGTAGGTTTCCAGGTTGTACCCAACAGCATACTAAAATTTCGCCAAAATTCAACCGCTTTCATGCAAATTATCGTACAGACAAACCCAAAGCATAAACGTTTCTGCAACCATAGTTCGAAAGTGTTAGTAATTTTGAAAATAAAAGCATAACGAACAGAGCGAAAACTAGCTCATAAATAGAATATTTGAAACTACAGTATGCACTCTCAGTTATTAGGGATGGTAGAGGGGAAGGGAATAGAACTGTCCAAAATTAGCATGTTTTCGTTGCGCTAGGCGCTTAAGCACGGCGTAATTCCTTCAGATACCCCCAATGTTCAAATGATTGAAATGTGCTGATGTTCATGGAATGAAATGGTTGATCAGCCAAAATTAGCATGTTTTCATTGCGCTAGGCCGCTTAAGCACGGCTGAATTCCTTCAGATACAACCCAATGTTCAAATGATTGAAATGTGCTGATGTTCATGGAGTGAAATGGTTGATCAGCTATGATAATCGCATCAAAGTTCAAGGGGGGGGACTTTTTTTTTTTTTTTAGTTTATGCAACATTTTACATCACTCCAGTATTTATCTTCTCATCATCAACAATCGCAATGCAAGTACCGCTTACGATCGCGGATATCAGCAACCGAAAATCTGCCATATCTCTAAGTGATATAACACACAGTATCATCCTGTTACAGTGTATTGTAATTGAAAAAAAAAGGATGTGGAAAAAAGGAAACTTTCAGAAATTAAGATCATCAAGTCATGCGTTTCAAAAATCCGTTTTCCTTTATAACGTTTAAAAACATGTTTTTGCTTTTTTACCTGTAGTGTATAATAAAAAAACTATGTTGATTTTTTTTATGGAATCAGACGTCCGTATGTCTTCATCTGAGTTCACACGTTAGCTACTGTGTACAAGTAGACCTATTTTTTCAGCTCAAAAATATGTAGTTTTGTATATATTCACAGTATAAGTCATTCCTTATTCCCACAGAACTGAATTCAGCATATGCAAAATGAAGATCAAGACACGCCCAACACCATGTTTCTGATTGTCTGCTGTTTATATTCAAGAAATGCAAACATGGATCAATGGTGAATGCAGCAACTATGATTTTTATTTATTACCAAGAAAAAAAAAAGAGCCGTGAAAGCTGTAAAGCTGAAACGGATATTCCTCTCACCCCCCCAATGCACAAAAACATTCCGATTAAGATCAAACAGCACGAGGACGCGTCCACGCACACTCACAACCTTTGGAATGACCTGATGGAATGGCTTCTTTTCATTTGGCACATCGCCATAAATCACCACCGGCAGCTCACTGAACTGTCAAGTTGCACCCTTCCTCCTCCACCCTAACTATAAAAAAAAAAAAAAAACCCAATTTTCGACAAAATTACCAAATTTACATCATGATGTTGCAATTTATTAAAATATGTATGTTTATCTGCTGAATATTGCTTAAATCCATTGAAAACTTTTTATTTATAGATGATTTTTATATTAAAACAGTAACTCAAGACGTCTGAATAAAAATGTATGTTTGTAATTCAAATAGAGTCCATATCATCACAGAAAAAAATTTAAAGATCACTCTGTTTAAATAAACCATGGCATCTAAAAAAAATAATTCACTTGCTTTTCCCGTAATTTATAACTACTGTTTCTTTTTTTTTTAAATCCGATTATGCAACGGAATATTTTTTTTTTTTTTTTTTTTTTTTTTTGCATCTGCTAAAGTTCCTAACGAAATTTGGCGAAATTTGCACTAGAACTTTATTGTGATGTATCTTAACCACTGTAAAAATTTTACTGTGTTATTTTCAAAATTCGGAAAAATGGATTTCTGAAAATTTTCTCCTAGTCCTTTTGAGCTGTGGAAGTGATAAACAGGTGTTTGCTTTCTTCCCAACCGAGGGCTTCAGATCAGCGCTCCCAGCTGTCAATCAACCGTTGCTATGGTAACACCCTTTCTGCTGGAGGCTCACTCTGTCCAAAGAGACACACATACTTGTCCATAATAAAAATTACCAATGCTAACTTTTAAAGTTTTAAACCGATTCAATTGGAATTTTGGAAGTGAGCTTCTGTAATCCAATTACAGTGAATTTAAAAATTTCAGCCACTTTCGTGAAAAATTCGCAAAGATAGTTTTCTTATTTTTTATCATAAGTAGTGGAAGTCTCTTGAGGGGAGGGAGGGTGGCATGCACATAAACAAGAAGAAGATGAATGTATTGTTCAGGCATACTCCTCACTGGTGGATGCCAGCTAACTTGGTACATACGCGACCCCCTGCAAATGCTAAATGCCTCTTCTTTCCCCCTTCCGTTCTCAGTTGTCAGACGGACATCAAGCTCCCCTTCGACCTACTAGTAATCATCCAACTTTATTGCACTGGAAGTAGTTTTTTTTTTTCTTTTTTTTTCCCAGCCAAATTAGGATTTGGTGCACGTCTGTCTTGTGCGAGGGATGTACAAAAGAAGTGGGAATGTACACAAGACTCAGGCAAAATAGGGGAAACAAAGTTGTGTGAAGAATAGGATAAGTGAAATGATGTGGGAGCCCAATGAGTTAAGTGAAAGATGGGGTGAATATTTCTGAGTTATTAGATCAGGAAAGCAAAGGTGAATTCAGAGGCAGAAGCAGATGATGTCACAGTGAAGGATGGAAGCACAGGAGGGATCTCAAGAGAAGAGGTGTGTAAAGCTCCAAAATCTCTTCAGAATGGTAAGGCTCCGGAAGTTGATGGCATAACTGCCAAGATGTTGAAATATGGTGGCGACTCTATAATTGACTGGTTAACTGAAATTTACCAGTTGTGCTGGGAGTTAGGAATGGTCCCTCAGGATTGGAAGAATGCTATCACTGTTCCTTTGTATATAAGGGAAAAGGTGATCAGACGGACTGGAAGAACTATCGTGGTATTAGTCTACTGAGTGCTCGAGGGAAAGTGTTTGGTAAGGTCATTATGGAAAAAGTACGGAATCTTACACCAGAGAAAATGTGGGATGTTTAGAGTGGTTTTATGCCTGGTAAAGGCTGCACTAACCAAATTTTTGCATTACACATAATGATTGAAAAGTATCTGGCTGTTGGTAAGAAAGTTTTTGCTGCCTTCATAGATTTAGAGAAAGCTTACGACAGAATAAATAGAACTTTTGTGGAAGGTATTGAATGAATATGGTGTTACTGGAAATCTACTTAACAGTGTAAAAGTCATGTATGCTGGCAGTAGAGCTTGTGTATGAGTGAACTGTGTTTTATCAAAATGGTTTTCTATTGGTGCAGGAGTCAGACAAGTTTGTGTAATGTCACCAAGGCTGTTTAATATATTTATGGATGAATGCATGCAGGATGCCAAAATAGATAATAGTGGTTTATGTCTTGGTGATATCCATGTGTGCAGACTGCTGTATGCTGATGACACTGTCCTGTTGGCAGAGAGCAAAAGTGAGTTGCAGAGTATGTTGTCCCAGATGTATGAAGTTTGCATGAAATTCAAACTGAGTGTAAATAAGGGAAAAACAAAGTTATGGTTTTTGAGAGAGGAACTGGTAGTACTGAATGTAATATAAGTCTAAATGGCACTGTGATTGACCAGGTGAATGAGTTTGTGTATTAAAGAAGCATGTTTGACAGAGAGAACAAATTGGAGAATGAAATTAGTAGGTGAGCGAATCCTTCGTTGAAAGTCATGGCTGCTTTAGGAGGTATTCACAGGAATGATGGTTTCTCAAGAGAGTCTCGCATGACTGTGTATGAAAGTGTAATTGTTCCTACTTTGATGTACGGCATTGAAACCTGGATACTACAGAAGAGTCATAGGAGTTGTTTGTGTGCTGGAGAGATGCATTACTTACGGGGAGTTTGTGGCAAGACAAGGTCTGATTGTGTGAGGAATGAAGATGTGTTGCAGTTGTGTAATGTGAAGCAAAATGTTATTAGCAAGGTGGAGACTAACATGCTTCAGTGGTTTGGCCATGTTGAAAGAATGAGTGATGAGATGCTTACTAAGAAAATGTTTTTAGCCCAAGTGGCAAGAAGGAAAGGCAGAGGAAGGCCAAGGAAGTCATGGGAGGATCAGATTCAGGAGTGTCTAGATGTCTGCATGAGAAAAAGATCATGACTATGAAGTATAGAAGATTTTGTATACGGCGTGTGATGGATGTGAGTGAAGCCCAAGTTATATGTCAAGATCGCTGTAAATAGAGGTTTGATATGGCAACAGTAAGTAAAAATTATCTGGTAGTTTGTATTTTTTTGTGGAGCTAACCTCTGAATCTCAGAGAACTTAGTGATATGTATGTAAAGAGCTTAATGAGTATGATTACAGCATCTGAGATCATGTTCTTTATGATTGCAGACTAACCTTCATCAGAGGGGCTTTGTGACCCAGAAGAAATGCACACAGTAACATTTGAAGTTTAACGAAGTTTAACAAGTTTGGAACTGAACATGTAGTGATGACCAATGAAGAATTCCAATTATAATGGAGATGCAGAAATGTATATCAATTACAAACCTATGTTTAATCTTATATCTCTGGAAAGGAAGTACACACAAAGTGTAACATTCATTTCCTAAAATTCTAGAAAGCAATCAGCACTTCATTTTTTAATATGCACTTTGTCTGTTATATGCATCACTTGATATGGTATCAGGAGTGTTATGAAATGCTTTAAAACAATCATGTTCAGAACGAAATATTACCTGCATGACAATAGTAGCATACGTTGTTAGCAAATCCACACAGTTTCGCAGAGCTAGTCTTTGTTGCTGTAGAACGCCAACAAGCTCAGACTCTGAATGTTCACACTAAAAATAAAAAAAGACCATGTAAGTACCTTGCAAATTAAAAAATATAGGAAAATATAAAAATGCAAAAGGAAACAGAAGCATGTCGAGAAGTAAGAGGAACAATAATTTTATAAAAATAATGTGGATGACAAAGTTAAGTGGTAAACTCTCAGAGTTCTAAGGCACGCACACATAAAGTGATAATATAGTTTCCTTCTTTTTTCTCTGCACACAGGCTGTTGGTTAGCTAGACAGCTAAGATATAAAGAGACTTGCAGGAACCAATCTCTAACAGACAAGTTCAACAGAAAATAAAACTTAGAAAAAACAAAACAAAAAGACTTCAAACACCAGATATTGGAGAAAGGAGCTATGGGTAAAATGAAGACAAGAATACATTCATGCACGACACATCTGCAACAGAATATTTACTACTTTTGTTCACAAATGTACGGAAACCTTTAAAAAGTGTTGTTATTGGCACAAATGTGCCATATTTTTAATGTTTCCCATGTAGCCACCTCTTCAGAAAACCTGAAAATTGCATTGCCCTGGAGCGGGAATTGAACGTGCATCTCCTGATTTCCTGTCAATCATGCTATCTGTCAACACCACACAGGACTATGAAGTTCCAAGTACCTGAGGTAGAAGAATTTGAACCTCTTCCGATTTCATGAGCCAAAGCCAATTCGGCTTCTTTGTAGCATCAACATGACATTTTCTCACATCCAGGTGCTGATGTATTGGGTTGTCAGATAAGTTCATTCATTTTTTTCCAATGATTGGAATCCTTATTTTTCATGAAAAAGTTTTCACAAATCAGTCAATAATTTATGCTTCTATATTGTTCATGACCTCTTGCCAACATTCCACTAGTTCAGCTTGACATCATTGCTAAACGATACGCCTCACAGACTGCTGGAAAAGGTGATACTCTGAGGGTGCTAGATCAGGAGAATACGGTGGGTGTGGTAGAACTTCCCAACCATGAGATCTTAGCAGTTTTGGTCAGATTAGCGACGTGGCAGCGAGCATTGTTGTGTTGAAGAAACACACCATGCTGCCGGTTGGGTCATTTCAGCTGAATTGCCTCATTGAGCCGGTGCATTTGCTTAATGTAAAGCTGTGCATTGATCATGGTGTTCTTTTCAAGCAATTCATAGTGGAATACACCTTTCCAATCCCACCAAACGCAGATCATGGTCTTACGTAAATGCAGCTTGGCTTTGGCTCGAGGTGTTGCTTGCTTGTGAGAACTCAGCCATTCTTTTCTCTGCTTCATATTGACATACAGACACCATTTTTCATCGCCGGTGACAATGCAGTAAAGAAATCTCTGTGTCCACGAGCGGCCTGGTGTCGAGCAAGTAAATTGGCGGCAATAGTGGAGCGCTGGAGTTTGTCTCTTGCGTTCAGATAATGTAGCACCCATGCACCGAGTTTTAGGACCTTACCCATCGAGTGAAGGCGACGATTGACAGTATCACGACAGCATCCCACCTGCTGGACCAATTCCCTAGTGAATTGATGTGGATCCTTGTGGATGAGCTCATTAAACCCATCCTCATTGAACTGAACAGGTCTGGCACAACGCGGAGAGTCTCTGAGGTCGAATTTCCCCTTCTTGAAGCATGAATATCATTTCCGTGCAGTTCTGTCAGCAACAGCACCTATTCTGTACACAGCACAAATGTCCCGAGCAGCTTTGGAACCTTGATTGAAAGCGAAGAGAAGCAGGTGTTGAAAATGCTCATTTCTGTCGACTTGGCACTGCATCTTCATATGGCTAAAAAGAGTGAAACCAAATATAATATCGAAATCGATGAACAAAAGTTGTACAGGAAGAATAGAGCTATAAAAACACATAACACTATGATCACAATATTGTTTGTGTTCCTTCAAAAAACATGGCAAAAAAACAAATGTCACAAGTTCCAGTGCTTCCGAGAACATATTACTTTCTTTTTTCTTTTTTTACATGAATGAGCTAATAATTCCTAATGGAACACTTTAACACCTAGCGAACATACCCACTGCATCAGTGCAGTCATTTTGACTAATATGAAATCTATGCTAATTGCTAATTCAAGTGGCCAATAAATGTACATACTGAGGTGAACAAAATATAAAACAAATGCTTGACCTAAAACTGAGGAATAAAAAGCATATTTTTTTTACCAGTAAAGGATTTAAATGAAAGAAAAACCAAAAACCCAGCAAATATGTTCAGCAAAATTAATGGGTTAAACAAGCAAAAGTTTGAGGCTATTGTAACACATGAAATAAAACAAAACATGAAAAGTAGGGTTTTATTTGTTTGTTTGGGTGTTTAATAACCACCGTGAGCAACTTGATGGGCTATTAGCAGTCATCTGTCCCTAATTTAGAGTAACTGGCTCCAGGTAAGGGAAATATCCAGAGTCATAAGACAAATACAACATCCATGCTTTACTGGGATTTGAACCCCGACCCACGGCACACAAATGGTCAGAAGCCAGGGTTTAGACAGCTGCACCACCGTGGTGGCCAAAGTAGGATTCTGTACACATGACATATACAGTTCACCAAAATTCTTAGCGTTAAGTTAATCACTTGCAATAATTTCCTCAAATACTTGGGTAGATTGAAAGAAGAATCTTGATATTTGACAGTGAAGTGGATAAGTGCAGAAGGCACAAGGAAGAACTATATGGAGAACAGGGCATAACTGAAAATGAAAGCCAGGATGCCAAGGGATAAGTCCCCTAGACTTGTGATGGACTACAGACCTAGGAGTGAGATACCTTTAGGAAGACCAAGGCTTAGATGGAAATATTGTGTAAGGGGATATATGAGAGTAACAATGAGAAGAACTGACACTGGCAGAACACTGAATAGTCTGGGGGTGAATGTTGGAAGCATTGTGTGTCATCTAGGCACAACTGCACAATGATGAGGGTTTGGATAAAACAAACTAATGTGAATTTGGCTTGCAACACAAAAACCACCAATCCAAACTACTAAATCAAATGAAATTAGATCTTAATGAAGATAGTAAAACACTTATGATATTCAGTATATTCCCATTTAATAAATATGGTCCATTAAGTAATTTACATAAAAAAGGGAAAGTAGTTATTCAGCTGCAAAACTTGCATGCAGCTGTCAGTTGAAAAAGTTCTCTTAATATTCAGAATTCCTGACAGCTGCAGCAATGACAGAGAAGTTTGATGCACATATTTTAACCAATTTTTTTAGTTTCTTTTTCTTTTCTTTCTCCCCTCCCATATGCATCTAGTAAATATTTTTGGGGTAATATGACTAAATCAGAATGCTCTGAAATAATCTGTCTTTACAGTGTGTTTAAAGAAAGCCAACATGGAATCATACGAAACATAACACAATACGAGGTGCAAACCAAGATGACATTATAATCAGTTTAAGAGCAATACCTGCTGCACAAGTTGTCCCTGGCCAGCTGACTGCAAGAACTCCACAACTGAAGCCACGGATAAGTTGTCAGCCATGATGTCAGCAGCCACATCTGAACACCATTTACCAAGTTCAGGGCCACATACTGTTGCTAATGCTTCCTATTAAGAGCGAAAATCATTTCACAGTTACAATCATGTTTATAAGGTGATATTTCAGAGCAATAAAATAGTTTAAAAGTAGTGCTAGCACATACAATATACATGCATTAAGTAATGTACACATGATGTTGAATGTAGGTGTAATACTTAAAAAAAAAAAATAAATAAACAAATACTGGTGGACTGACTAACAGTCAGGACAATAATGTGTTTCTCTTAATGATTAAAAGTTATTCTCTTAAACATGAACAAAATTTTAAATTTGAATTCATGTGTTGATAATCAAAATGAAATTTTAATTTTAACCATTTACAAAGACAAGTATAAAATCAGCAAAAGAAAAAAATATATTAATGGTCTACAGCGCTTACACTGGGGAAAGAAGTGGGGAAGGACTTGTAGATCCATGAAAAACAACAACAAAATGAACTCTAGATCTCAATTATTGAATATGCTAAAACCATCAAGTACTGCATCACAATATTACCTGTTAATATATAATATTAACAGATAACAAATACCAAACATTTTTCAAAACAAAAAGAAATATTAAATATTAATCTAATAACTATTTGCTAAAGCCATAAAACCAAACTGAAAAAAAAAATTACATACATGAACTAAATAAAGCTAAGCAAGTTGAAAGTATAATAGTGCGGGTGGAATGCCCTACTAAAAATGAAACATCTGCAACTTGTTCATACATTAAGAGACAGTACAGTCTTTCCTCGCAATGTTTTGCGACGTCTGCAAAAATCAAACCTTCCTTCAATTATGGACATCTTAGTCTCTACCCACTCGAGTTGAGTTTGGGCTCAATTTTCGGAGCCCGAGCCCGAATTTTATATTGCAAGACAGAGCCCGGGCCCGAATGAGCACGAAAACTGGTTAACCTGTTCAACCATTAATAAAAAAACATCTTTTCCACACTTCCACTCTCTCCTCCTCCTGCAATTAACCAATGTATTTCTCAAACGAGGATTGGGGAAGGGACCTCTATCTATTTTTACAGTGTAACTGTATGATTTTCTTTGACCGTCCCTTTCCACCTGAAGTGCTTTGGACGGCCGGGCATCCAAAACGATTGGGCGGTGCTGCAATTGTATGTTGCTCAAATAATGCTAATATTAGCGCGCCATAATGCTCTGCAATATGTACATTGCTAAATAGAATTAGCAGGGAGCTACTGCGTGGAGATAGCGGGGTAAATTATCGTCGGCATGCTTTCAACTATCCAATATCCATAGCTCTTGAAAAAGCTTTTTCTTCTCTGCAGAAATACACTATTGTGCCGTCTATGGGATTTTCTACACAAGCCTGGAGTAAATAGCCATCTCGAATGCCTACTCCCCAGCCAGATCCAGTTACCAACTATAAAGTGTCTTATTTGCTAAATCATATAAAATCATATTTACATATAAAAAAATTATCTCGCTCTCCCTCTCTAAGAGCCCGAGCCCGAACTGCTTTAAATATTCTACAGCCCAAGCCCGATTAGGGCCTGGGCTCTGCTTCGGGCTTTTGGACTCGGGCTCAGCCCGTCTCAGCTCTGCTGCCCACATGTCCTGTAACATCTACTTGGCAATACCACCCTTAAAACATCTACATGACACTGACCTGACTCACATTTTTCATTTTGAAACATTACAAGATGCACTTTCTTCTTTAGTAAAGCACAGTTCAGTCACTCCTTGAAATATTTAACCAACTGCTGTTTCATTCAGTTAGTCTTATACATATTTCTGAAAATTTAAAATAATCTCTGCTTCACTCAATAAAACACCATGGTAATTTGAAACATTTAATAAAAGGTATTCATATTTCAAAAATATCTGGAAGCATTTATAGCTGCTGGTCTTTCCTTCAGTTAAGAGATAGCTAAGACATATACTTATGAAATCAGCAATTAATGCCACCCTCCTAAACACACAAACACAACACAGTGTGGTTAAAAAATTTAAATAAAACTTTTTCACACTGAAATACTTTTCACCTTCTATAAGTAGCTTAACGGTTGTTCTACTCTTAATAATAATAATAATAATAATAATAATAATAATAAAAAACAGGTTTTAAAATGAGAATAAACATTGAAAAGTTTATTTTTTCAAGTGAAATCCTAAAAGATATTACATGTGCAATTCAGGGAAAAGTGCCATAGTTAATTGCCCCATCCCCTTCTCATGCAACACATTCCTCCAATATGAGTGTTTTCCTAAACAAGATATGTAATATCTTAAAAATAGGCCATGTAAGATGATGAAAATTTTATGTTAGCTCTCACTAATTATTCCCACACAGACACATGAAAAATCGATATTTACTGATTTTACCAAAATCAGTCATTTTGTTTACAAAAAAAAAAAAAAAAAAAGTTCTTAATTTTCTTTTAAGGACACACAAGTTGACATTTACTGCCATCCAATTTTTGTGTCTGCTGTGTGCTGAGAAAATGATTGCTTCACTAATTTTCTACAATGATAAGCTTAAGTAACAATAGTAATTAATTTCATGCATCAGTGTTCCTAGTTATATTTTATTTTACTGTCTATACACGATGAAGATTTTAAATCTAAATATTCAAATCTGAAAAAGATATTAAAACCACCTGCAACCAGATAAATATCTTTATTTGATCATTCACACACTACTAGATCTTTCAAAACGCCAAGCGTTTCATCTTCAGGTATTAGCTGATCAACAAAGATTAGAAACATTATGTTTATATTACAGCAGTTCAAAATGGACAACGTATTTTATAATCACTTGCGCGATGTCAATAGCGCGTGAGTTATTACCGAGTATCATACAACTACGAGTGTTATGATTGGGTTTGACTTCGCCGAAATAATGTTGTCCATGGAGTCAGGATCGTGATGGGTGGTCCTCGTTGCAACACTTTTTATCATATTCGTAGATAAAGAGACTTTCCCTAAGCAGCAGGGATCTTTGAGTGTTAGTTGTTGCCAATATTTTAGACTCATTCCATACTGGGGTGTGCGTTCCTTTGTTTACTGCTCTAGATAACGCAGATCCTTCAGAGTGAATTTTAACGGCATATTTATGTTCAGAGTCTTGTGTGCAAGGTTCGCAGTGTAGATCCTATATATGCTGTTTCTTCATGCTCATCATTCAGCTTCATTGGTATGAGGTAAACGCAGTGGGGTCTCTATCATTTTTGACTATTGAAAAGATGTTTTTGGTGGGTTCACCAAATTTTATATGGTTCCTTTTACAAGCATTGTGGAGCCTTGTTGTTATGCCGGGTATATAGTCCATTGTACCGACAAACCTGTTTGATAATGTGGTTCTGATTAAGGTTGTGCTGGAGGAGTGTTGTAGTTTGTTAACTATACGGTAGATGGTTTCTTTAAAGCATCCATTTTTTACGGCTATATTTAATATGTGATCCAATTCTTTATTGCATGCATCTATGCTTGATGAATGTGAGAACGCCCTTTTAACCAAAAATTGAAAACTGGATAGTTTATGGCTCATGGGGTGAGCTGAATTACTTGGGATGATAATCGTTTGGAAGGTTGGTTTTCGGTACACAGAGTACGTTATGTTATGAGTATCTTGATCACTTTGCAACATAAAACCTAGATATGGCAACTTATGGACCTGTTCATACTCAGTAGTGAAACTGATGGATGGATAGATATTGTGAAGAAAATGCATCAACAAACTGTGTTAGCAGGTCTCGTCCATGTGTCTAAAAAATTAAAATATCATCGATGTGCTTAATATATAAACTTGGTTTGTGTGGTGCCGATAGCAAAACAACATTTTCCAGCTCTTGCATCAGTATTTTGGCTAAGACACATGATAAAGGGGAACCCATTGGAGTTCCTTCTGTTTGGCGATATATGATACCTTTGTAACGGAAATACATGCACTTTTGGATCAGTTTAAGGGCATTGAGCACTGATTGGGTTTCTTGTGCCGAAATGTTTGTCATATTTTTGAGTCGTGATTCAATAATAGAGTGAACCACTGTGACTGGAACGTTCGGGAATAAGGAGATGGCGTCTAATGATACCATTAGAAAAGGTAGGTTGCCAGATCTGTATGATTTGATGTAGTCCAAGGCTTGGTTAGTACTGGAGATTGAGTACTGTGAACCTCTGATTAGAGGGGATAGGAATTGTGTTAACGCCTTATCTAGATGTCTCGTTGGGTTGGAGTGCACAAAAACAAGTGGTCGGAGAGGGTGTCCATCTTTACGGATTTTAAGCTTGCCAAATATCTCAGGTATTCTTGGTCCAGTGACGGTATACATGGCATTCTTTATTGAACTTGGTAGAGAGCTACGATTCTTTAATTGAGCAACTGCAGTTAAGGTAGCTGCTGTAGGATCTGAATTAAGAATAGTGTGCAGGATTTTATGGATTGCTTCAAACATTTTTGCATTTCAGTTCATGAATTTCATTTTAGTAATTTCAGTTCATGAATTTCATTCCTGTAATGTTGTTGCTCTGAAGAAAGATGCCACATTTCTAGATCATTGATGACCCTAGCTATATTATGCCGAACGTAGTTACGTTCATCCTCTGGGAGCTGGACAATGATATTTTCAATTTGTGGAATGTTTCAGAATTTATTGATGGATTGGGCTGGGTAAGCAAATTTCAGTCCATGTTTTAGCACTTTCTGTTGTGTATAATTTAATATTACATTACTGTAATTGACGAAAGGTAAATCCTCATTTGTGGTTTTCACTGTCGTTGTATCATAAGCTTTTGATTTTAAATCTATTTTCTTTGACACCAACATTCTTAGTTTTTAATATGTCTGGCTGTCATACGCTCAGCAGTGGTGTTCATTGTGGACTCGTAGGTGATCAGTGTTTGGTCTAAAATTATAGGGTGTGCTTGGTCAGCAAGATCCAAGTATGCTGCACAAGTCCTTTGCTGCAGGTAATTGATAAAACAGCGTTTACTGTGTATTTGTGTGCCGAGCCTTTTGGTTTCTGCTTTCCTCAAAATCCCAGAGTCTCTTTTTGATATAGGATGACAATGCAGTTGAAGGAACTTCAGTATTACGTCCAAATCCCTGCAGTTTATGAGGAATACCAAATGTATGTTCTCAGTAATCAGTTTACATTTCCATTTGAAGAACAGCTTAGTTATCTGTTCCATTGTTTGTTGATGGTGTGTGTCAACGACTACTCAGGTAGGATATATAGAAGTCAGCTGCATAATTCAACAGTAATTAATTTCGTGCATCAGTGATCCTAGTTATATTTTATTTTACCGTCTTTACACAATAAAGATTTTGAATCTAAATATTCAAATCCGAAAAAGATCATAAAGCCACCTGCAACAAGATAAATATCTTTATTTGATCATTCACACACTACTAGATCTTTCAAAACGTCAAGCGTTTCAAAACACCAAGCTTAAAATCCATAAAGATTTTAAGCTTGAAAAACGCCAAGCTTAAAAATCCGTAAAGATGGACACCCTCTTCGACCACTTGTTTCTGTGCACTCCAACCCAACGAGACATCTAGAGAAGGCGTTAACGCAATTCCTATCCCCTCTAATCAGAGGTTCACAGTACTCAATCTCCAGTACTAACCAAGCCTTGGACTACATGAAATCATACAAATCTAGCAACCTACCTTTCTAATGGTATCATTAGATGTCATCACCTTATTCCCAAACGTTCCAGTCACAGTGGTGCACTCTATTATTGAATCCAAACTCAAAAATATGCAAACATTTCGGCACAAGAAACCCAATCAGTGCTCAATGCCCTTAAACTGATCCAAAAGTGCATGTATTTCCGTTACAAAGGTATCATATATCGCCAAACAGAAGGAACTCCAATGGGTTCCCCTTTATCATGTGTCTTAGCCGAAATACTGATGCAAGAGCTGGAAAATGTTGTTTTGCTATCGGCACCACACAAACCAAGTTTATATATTAAGTACATCGATGATATTTTAATTTTTTAGACACATGGACGAGACCTGCTAACACAGTTTGTTGATGCATTTTCTTCACAATATCTATCCATCCATCAGTTTCACTACTGAGTATGAACAGGTCCATAAGTTGCCATATCTAGATTTTATGTTACAAAGTGTTCAAGATACTCATAACATAATGTACTCTGTGTACCGAAAACCAACCTTCCAAACGATTATCATCCCAAGTAATTCAGCTCACCCCATGAGCCATAAACTATCCAGTTTTCAATTTTTGGTTAAAAGGGCGTTCTCACATTCATCAAGCATAGATGCATGCAATAAAGAATTGGATCACATATTAAATATAGCCGTAAAAAATGGATGCTCTAAAGAAACCATCTACCGTATAGTTAACAAACTACAACACTCCTCCAGCACAACCTTAATCAGAACCACATTATCAAACAGGTTTGTCGGTACAATGGACTATATACCCGGCATAACAACAAGGCTCCACAATGCTTGTAAAAGGAACCATATAAAATTTGGTGAACGCACCAAAAACATTTTTTCAATAGTCAAAAATGATAGAGACCCCATTGCAATACAACATCGACACGGCGTTTACCTCATACCAATGAAGCCGAATGATGAGCATGAAGAAACAGCATATATAGGATCTACACTGTGAACCTTGCACACAAGACTTTCTAAACATAAATATGCCGTTAAAATTCACTCTGAAGGATCTGCGTTATCTAGAGCAGTAAACAAAGGAACGCACACCCCAGTATGGAATGAGTCTAAAATATTGGCAACAACTAACATTCAAAGATCCCTGCTGCTTAGGGAAAGTCTCTTTATCTACGAATATGATAAAAAGTGTTGCAACGAGGACCACCCATCACGATCCTGACTCCATGGACAACATTATTTCGGCGAAGTCAAACCCAATCATAACACCCGCAGTTGTACGATACTCGGTAATAACTCACGCGCTATTGACATCGCGCAAGTGATTATAAAATACGTTGTCCATTTTGAACTGCTGTAATATAAACATAATGTTTCTAATCTTTGTTGATCAGCTAATACCTGAAGATGAAACGCTTGGCATTTTGAAAAATCTGGTAGTGTGTGAATGATCAAATAAAGATATTTATCTGGTTGCAGGTGGTTTTAATATCTTTTTCGGATTTGAATATTTAGATTCAAAATCTTCATCGTGTATAGACGGTAAAATAAAATATAATTAGGTAAAGTAACAATACAATTCACAAAAATGACATTCAATTACAGCAAGAAAGAAATTTAATCTTCATTTTAAGGATGATACTGCCAACAGAAAAGGTGTATAAAATAAACAAAAGGTATTACTTACACAATGAAGATGATGCCATTTCTTACATTCATTCAACTTTTCCAGCACAGCATCTTTTGTTGCTTTAACTGTATTTTTTACAACAGTGGTTTCATCATATCTGTAAAAAATCAGAATTGTTCATTTATTGTGTGTGATCTTGGTCAACTTAAAAGAGAAATAAATGGTCAACTTATAAAAGAAATCTCACAGGTATTGTGACTATGACAGCAAAGAATAATGAAACACAATATGCCAGGCAATATAATCCAATAAAAACACTAACCATAATATTTGCTTGTTTCTAACGATGGGTAAACAAATAGCAAAAGTAACTACAAACTTAAGCAGATTCCTGAATATACCATAAGGCATAAACACATTAGGTTTAATATTTTAGCTTCTATAATATGACTGCTTTTAACTCAGAGAGAGAGAGAGAGAGAGAGACCTTTCAAGGTCAAGGCACTTATGATAAGAGAAACAAGTTTAATTTTAAAATTCATAAAGTGGTCGATTACTATCTCCAGCAAAGTTATCAAGAATGTCTTTATCTCGCAGGTTTTAAGGTTGTCCAGGATTTGCAGCTTGGAGGAAGATTTTAAGCAGCATGTTCAATTTCTAATCAGTCAGTTTACTGATAACCAGGTTCCAAAGGCTTTCTTAAAAGCCACACTTAGAAAAATTGTTCTGAAGTATAGTGTTAGGATTGCAGACAGACTCTAATTTAATAGCTCAGTGAATGAATAAATCATCTAAATTAAAGCTATAATATAGGTTTAGATGATGATGTGGTTACCTTTACAAAAAATTAGGAACCCAAAATACTCTCAATTCCCTTTCCTTTTAATTAAAAAAAAGTTTGAAGCTAGCCTAATCAAAAATATTACAAAAAAAAGTTAAAAAAAAACTATATCAAAAAGTATATATTAAAAACTAAAAGAAAAAAAAACAGTATAATTTAAATAATTAAAAGGTTGGAAAAGTTTAAGTTTTTTGGGGTATTTTAATACTTTTAAAGCAAATTGGGAACAGTCTAAACTGTTCCCAATGGGTATTTTATAGTATTCCGACCACTTGATAGCAACTTTAAAACTGTTTGGAATTTTTCCTATCTTAAACATAACCACAGTACGTTCTGGAAATTCGGTTGCCTTCTTGACTGCCAGGGGGCACTGTTGGTGTCACTGCTTCAAGTCACATCGGTATTTGAAACCACTTTGGAAGGACGTGTTTGCATCTTTTCCTTTTGGTAAGTTTCTTATTTTTGCTTAATATTTTATTACTTTTTTATAAAAATATTTTTTAGGTTTGTGGTTTTTCTTTTCTCCTATAGTTATTTGGAGTTTTTCTGCAGGTTTTCCTCTTTTTCAAGATTAGCAGGCAGTCGTCGTGCGTGGCCCATAGTTCAGGCCTCATTTTAGTTTGAATTTGGGCAAGTGCAGCTTTGACAGGATCTTATTTTTCCATTCTAGAACTCTCTTTTTTTTTTTTTTTTTTTTTTTGGCAGTTTCTTGTAAATAGGTTAACTAAATTCAAGCTATTTTCCAGCTTTAGGTATTTAAAGAATATGCTTGTAAATAGTTACATTAACATAGTGTATGGTTGTAACAGTGTTTTTCCTAGGTACTCTAGCATTTTATACTTCTTGCATGGAGTAATTTGGATTCTATAAGTTGTGTGAGGTCAGGCTACGACAATACAGTGTTTGCTAAAGGGATGTTTTTCGTTTTTATTTGGTTGCTTTATTTTTCCTCCCCCCCCCCCCCACCACACACAAATCCTTCTAATTTTATTTTTAATAAAGTCTTGGGGAGAGTTTCAGTGCTTGTAGGTCTCTGGTAGTGATGGTTAACTGTGGGGGTTTCATTTGTATTTGGGTGGGCTTATGTTTTTTTAAATATTTTCTGATTCTTATTTTGATGTTATTGTAGCAAACTGGATGGTGCAGAAACCCATACTTTGTCTTTACAGAGGTATGAGAGGTGTTATCTGTGTCTAGCCCTTGACAAAGTCATGGATAGCAGCAGCTTGCCATAGTTCTATAATCCTTTTCTTCTCCCAGTTGGTTATTAGATCACTTCTTTTGGTTTTCCGAATCAGTTGCTCTACAGCTTTCAGATTTGTAAATCAGTTGCTCCAGCTTTCAGATTTGTAATGATTTTTGCACACACACACACACACACACACACACACACACACACACACACACACACACACACAATTAAAAATATTTTTATGTGTCCAAAATTCTGTGCTAAAAACATGCCTAAACACCATCATACTGGTTAACAGGGGTGAGACGATAATGGTGACTTCATATATAGCACATATTTGCATGCACATACAGAAAAAAACTTAATATCTCAGCTTTACCTGGAAATAATTCACAGATAATTTTTTTCTTATTCTAGCCTATAAAACCCTACAGCACCTTCAAACTATGAGCATCAAGTTCTGTGACAATACCAAACTCATGGTCAAAGTTAAGCTGAAATAATTATGTTGAATTACAATGCAATTAATAAGAAACCTGCACAATTTAAAAACAAGAAAGATTACACCAAACTTTCAGTTGTAATGAGCATGTCTTTTGAATCCATTCTGATGCAAATTAAATTTATCAAAGCTATTCAAGTTCAATGGAACCAGTTAGTAAAACAATCAATCGTTTTGAACAATGGATAAAACATCCAGAAATAGAAACAACTACTTGGTTCCACCAGCAGCTAAAAAGCATGTTGCAAAAATTAACAAATGGCACACAAAAAGTTTCTCATAGCACAAGGAAGGTATGAGAGACAAAGTGATTTTCAAATCAAACAGTTAAAAAAAGAAATATATGAGGAAACATGATATAAGTCTACGTCAACTAGCTAAAGAATTTTGTGTAATAGAAAAGCTGAAAATAGGCAAAAAATACTTTTAATGGAAAACATTATGCTAAGGAAAAAGAATATTTCAAATACATCTCCTGGAAGCAGAGACAGGAGAGGGGGGGGTTAGACCTTTACACACCTAGTGGGAAATCTCTGCATTATTTAATGAGGATAATGCTCCACATCTCTAGTGTAGTGAATGGCATACAGTAAAGAAGAAATTTCTCAATAGTGTTTTTAGAAGCGGCGATGCAGCTGCAAACTGAAGTACACAAACACCACCTACCAACCGAACTCTGAATTACAAAATTCCTCATGTACTAGCTTAAAGTTTTCTACAAGGTAAAAGCCATCCACAATTGAAAGAATTTTTTAAATCGTACAAGTGGAAGCACAGATATTGAGAAAAACAGATTATGTATTTGTACCCCGCTAGCTGCGAAATTATGCATTATTTTGGGAAGAAAATATGCATGCAGAGTTTGCATTGTTAGTAGCATCGAGCTGAAGAAAGCAGTTCAACAATTAGGTTTTTTGTCCCACAGATATTGCTGTATAACACAGAAACATGAACCATACGCCCTCTGGTGGCAGACTTGTCCATTAAGAAAAATTTGAAATTATATGAGAAACATTTCGCAGCGGAAATGTTCCCCAACAAAGAATTTTTCAAATCGGACTCTTAGAAGCAAAGATATCAACAAAAATAAGATATTCATCTACTCTCCCTAAAGGAAAAACCATAAATTATTTTAAGAAGAAAATATTCTGAAAAGGTTATCAATGTAAGTGGTATCGGTCCACGAGCAAATTTTTTCAATCGAGATTTTAGGAATTTTGAAGATGGCAGTCCATTTTTTGGTGTAAATATGACAAGAAGGGCAAGTCAGATAATATCCGAAAAATTGAAAATTTCGTCGCCCTGGAGTGGGAATCGAACCAGAGTCTCCCAGATAGCGCCCGGGTCCCATGAAGCACAAAATGTTTCAGATATGTATCAGTAATGTTACAATCTCACATTTTCATTACACTTTCAGAAATATCTTACAATTACGTTTCAGCAACATCTATTTGGGAACATAACTCTCTGTACATTACGGTTACGTTAAAAATAGCATTCACTGATACTACTACTATATAGTTTCCATTGTACATAATTGTTACCTTGATGTTACATTACGGCGATATTTAATATTTTTGATTTGGCAATGGCGTGAATGCACATGCGCATTTATGCCATTTCATCGAAGCTCTGTCGTAGTCGTTCCATGTGCTACTGGAATATTTTATGGTGATACTGTCGTACTCAAGTTGGCTGGGTGTAGAACTGGCCACCGGAGAAGTGGCCACAAAAACTTTAAGGGACCGTATAAAAATTGTATTTTTGACCGCCTTGTGTCCACAACCCCCAGAGGTTGGTTATCTGAGTCATATAAAGTTTCCATAATTTCGGCTTTTCTTAATTGCGATTATTAATGTAATTCTTTATAAAAAAATGTTTGTGATCTACAACTCAACAAAAAATTTCAGGGTTTACAAACTACAAGTCTGCAAAATTATCTGAGAGCATGTGCTAACTCAGGAAAACTGTCCTGGGGGAGGGGGAGGGAAACCAAAAGTGTAAAATATAAAGAATCTCTGGTCAGCAACAAGTCACCAAATTATCTGAGGGCTAGTGCTGCCGCAAGAAACCTGTGGGGGAGGGGTAACACCCAAAATTAAAATATATAAAAAATTTCTGGTCCGATTGGGGGATTTTCAGCATTTTTAACCTGAAAGTCAACAAATTACCTGAGTGCAAGGGCTGCCTCAGGAAACATGTCGAGGGGTGGAGGAGGGAGCAACAAAAGTATAAAATATAAGGCATTCCTGGTCCGATCAGGAGATTTTTAGCATTTACAACCTACATCGCAACAAACTCTCTGAAAGCATGTGCTGACTCAGGAAACCCTGGGGGGGGGGGGGTTAATATCTAAAATATGAAACAAAGTATTTCTGGTGGTAAATGCTGAAAATCTCCCGATCGGACGAGAAATTCTTTATATTCTACACTTTTGATATTAACCCCCCACCACAAGGTTCGTGAATCCTGTGATGGTTATATTCAAATTATTTGGAAACTTGAGACTTGGTCGTTCTAAGTGGTGTAGTGGTTAGCATATCCGGCCGCCATCTGGGTGGCATGGGTTCGATTCTTACTCCAGGACGACGAAATTTTCAAGTTTTCGGATATTATCTGACTTACCATCCTTGTCCTATTTGCACCAAAAAAATGGACTGTCGTCTTCAAAATTTGTATTATATGGTGTAATCCTGTATTTCATTCATGAGATTTTAGAAGCTCAGATTTTGCTACAAATACATCAGAAGCAGAAATTAACACTTAAGTCCCCTGGTGGCCAAACCATTTTTTACCAAAAATTAGAAATTATATGCAAAAGATTTCTCATCAGGAGCTGTATTTGCTGCAGAAAGAATTTTTCAAATCGGAGTTTTAGAAGCAGAGATATCGGGAGAAAAGCAATTTACTTTCACGCACCCTAGCGGAAAATCCCAATTTGTGCATCGCAAAAAAAAAAAAAAAAAAAAAAAACGAAATAAAACAAAGGATCATCATTTGCACATTTCAGGCTTCCCAATGTAAAAAGAATTTTCCAAATCGGATTAACAGTTGCAAAGATATGGTGTCCACAAGCAGACAGACGGACAAACCAGTAACATAAGCATGATCTTCTTTTACAAGAGACATACTAGCAAACAAAAAAAAAATGTTACGTGGTACATGAACAAAATTGCTAAATTAGTATTGTATAAAAAATGGAATGGAAAAAATCAGTAAAATTTCGATTTCATGGCAACTTACCATATTTTCCTAGAAAGCAAATAACAAAAATACTAACCTCTTTGGCAGAGTGTACAGTATGTGATTTGGACTGGACTGTGCTTCTTCAAGAAGAGCTTTCTCTTGACAAGCTTCCTGCAGCTGATTTTCTGCAGCCTGAAGTTTAGCTTGAGCAGACTTCCACTCTCTCAGACGACTTTCCAACTTGGGTAGAACAGATAAGATGTCATCCCTACATGAATTTCATAAAGAAATCAGCAACTTCATCATATAAAGACATGAACAACAGACAAAATTTTGCCAGAAATATTATCATGCTAATTAATGGTACATGCAAAATGTATCATATTACCCGTAAAATACAAGCTTCATGCTGTTGTTAATCAAGAAGCAAATAATTCCGTCATATGCATGATTTGTAATAACTTATGTGTTACCACATATTATAAAATATATATATAGTTAAAAACACATTAGAACTTTCGGATTCACTAGAATCGTTCGTCAGATGTATGTTAAAATCAAAATGGCACTGAAAAAAACTTGCAATTCACATGTCCGTTATATACAACTGACACCATGTATCTATTAGTGCTTGCATTTTAATGTTCAACCAATCACCTGGCAATGATGAAGAATTGTTAATTTTCAGAATTTGTTTCCACCCGGGGGTATTACACATGGGTAATCATCATTGCAACATTCTTGTTTAAATCGCGGAGAGGGGGGCAATTACTGAAGAAATATTCGCTCCGTCAGACTTTCGTTTTAGAAAATTTATCCAACATTTTCAAGCTGAAATACAAATATTTATGGAATAAAATTATATCTAATAATACTGGGTAGAGGAAAAATCGTGAAAAAAAAAATTACGATTACGAGAAAAATCTTACCTCCGTCTACTTTCTGTTTTCGACGGATGAAATTCCGTCTTCCGACTGAGAAAACGACCACCCCTCCTGCAATCCTCCCAAAATTTCAGTTCAGTTGTGCTTCGATCTCGTGAATGGTCCAAATGATAACAAAAAAGACGGAATTCCTCGAATCAGCGTAAGAATCTCGTGGCCGAAGATTACGGGGAAATTTTCAGGCGGCCTAACTTCCGTTTTTGGAAATTGCTGCCTACAATTTTAAGCTGAAATTATGCAATGAAATTATATTTAACAACAACACTGAACAGAAGAAACATCGCGCGAGAAAAAAATATGATTACGGGAAAAATCTGCATTCCGTTTAGCTTCCGTTTCCGAACATTTACGACCCCCTGCCCTAATTAATATAATACCCCGAAAATTTCTTCATTTTTGCATCAATCTCGAAAATGACAAGGGGGGGGGGGACCTCTACGCATCTATGGAAGAATCTCACGTACGAATTAACTGCTGAAACAATTTCGAATAGCGTAAGATTATGCTAAAATATTGATGACCGGTAAATTTTAACTTTTGGTGCAAAATTAGCGCAGATTTTGTCAAAATTGCAATTTTTTAGCAGAATGGTGCAAGAACAATGCTCTGGCACGGGCTGGCACAATTGGTGCAGGTCTGGCAGCCCTGAGATTAAGACAAGTTATTGCTGCACTTTCCAAATTTATTGCTGCACTTTCCAAATTTATTGCTGCACTTTCCAAATTTTTTTTTCTCTGACTTACAAAAATTAATAAAACAGGTTATTTTTTGCAAAAAACAGAATTTTTTCAGAAATTTTTTGAATGGCAGAAGAACGCGAGTTTGGTCGGAAGATTGGAAGAATGTATAAAAAATTGGAAGAGTTGGCAGGTATGCAAAGGATTTTAGTGTTTTCCCACTGGGGCATATACAGCCCGTCTCGGCATAGTTGTGCTAAAGCCATAGATGTTGATGCAGTCCCAAGGCTATATTTATGTTCTGCCAATCTGCATTTTAAAGTTCTAGACGTTGAGCACACACAAACTTGGCCCAGTTCTTCCTCGTCTTCCGCTTTCAGTGAGATTAAGTACACTCCAAATTTATTATCACTGTTGACCTCATCTCAGTCATTCTTAATTTTCGAAAAAATAATAATGGCTTTTGTCCCAAAGCCCACATTATTCTTCGTACATATTGTTCTTAAGTAGTTATTTATCTTTGGTAAGTACGGAAGAGAACCAACAAATCTTATTTGTCTTTTTCCCCGTTGGAGGGTGTTTACATTATTCCTTTGAATTCGGCCATGGAGTTTTTTTACTGTTGTTGCAGGATAACCATATTCCTCTGCCAAATTGGCAACATATGAGAGTTCCTTCTTCTGGGCCAGGTGGTACGAGGAATGAGTATATGATCTTTGTAGCAAAAATCACAGTGAGGCGTGTTTATGGTTTAAAGGGTGGGTGGAAGCATAAGGGATAATAGTGGTGTTTGAGTTAGGTTTTCTATACACAGAAAAATAAAGATGATTAGTATTTGGGTTCCAATGAAGAAGGACATCCAGGAAAGGTAAGATATGGTCTCTCTCCAGTTCACAGGTGAACTGTATGGCAAAATATTTGTAGGAAAGGAGCTGGACAAATTTTTCCAAAGATTCGAGGGTTGATGTCCAAAAAAGCAGTATATCATCAACATATTGCTTACATAAAAGTGGCTGGGTGTCAGCAGTAGGAATAATTTTCTTCTCTAGTGTTTGAAGCAAAACCTCGGCTAATAAAGTGAAAATCTACTAAAACTACTCTGCTACTAAAAGCGGAAGACGAGGAAGAACTGGACCGAATTTATGTGGGCTCAACTTCTAGAACTTTAAAATGCAGATTGGCAGAACACAAATATAGCTTTAGGACTGCATCAACATCTATGGCATTAGCACAACTATGCCAAGATGGGTTGGTTGTATATGCCCCAGTGGGAAAACCCTAAAATCCTTTGCACTCCCAAGGCTAAGTCCCACTTATTATTAACAGAAAGTCTGCCAATTCATCAATTTAAACAAGAATGTTGCAATGATGATTACCTGTGTGTAATAATACCCCCCCCCAGTAGAAACAAATTCTGAAAAGTAACAATTCTTCGTCATTGCCACCCCTCCCTCCTAAGGTGATTGGTTGAACATTAAAATGCAAGCACTAATAGATGCATGACATCAGTTGTTGCCATTTCGATTTTAACATACATCTGATGAATCCGAAAGTACTAATGTGTTTTTAACTATATATATATTTTATAATATGTGGTAACTTTTAAGTTATTAAAATCATGCATAAGACTGAAATATTTGCTTCTTGAGTATCACATTATTGTTCAATTTACCATACAAGGGCAAATCCAGAAAATTTGCATAGGGTAGGCCATGGAAGTGAAATTTAAATTTACAGCTAGATGAAATTATGATGTGGTGAAATAATAAATGTACATCATGGGAATTTTTTTTTTTTTTTACAGATAGGGCCTGTTTAGAGTCTGTAACAAAACCTAAGAGAACTATCAAGATTAAAGGCATTGCAAAATGGATAGGTGTAATATAGACTGCACAAATTAAGGTATATTTAAAATTTAATTCAGGGAACTCAAGAGGGAGGCCATGGCTTTCCTTTCGTATTTGCACTTGATACTGTAACAGAATGGAATAAAATACACATAATATCTAAGGTATTTATTACTTACTTGATATTGGCAAAGTATTTCGTACGTTATTGCTCCACGAGGCACGTGCTCTCAGCCCGAGAAAGGTCAATTTATTACGAGTTTTTTTGGTTAGGTAAATTTTTTATAAATGAAACAATTAGGTTATATTATTAGCAGTTCACATTCATTCATTCGCACAATCAAACATTTAAAATTTAGTATTAATTAAAAAATTGCATTAGAAAAAGTTATGCTCATCAGGTCGGGAGACATCTCTCAAGAGACTCTTCGTAACGTTGTTACGGCGCGCGCTTTCGGCACATCCGGAGTGCCAACAACGTGACAAAGAGCCTCTTGAGAAATGTCTCCCAACCCGATGAGTATCACTTTTTCTAATACAATCTTTTAATTAATACTAAATTTAAAACGTTTGATTGCGCAAATGAATGAATGTGAACTGACAATAATATAACCTAATTGTTTCATTTATAAACATTTTTAACTAACCAAAGAAAACCCGTAACAAATTGACCTCTTTCGGGCTGGGAGCATGTGCCTCATGGAGCAACAATGTGCGAAATACTTTGCCAATATCAGGTAAATAATACCTTAGATATCATGTATATTTAATTTAAAGCACGTTTATAACATAAGACAACCCTTAAGGTTGTCTCATGAATTACATATTTTGTAACAGAATGGTTCTACTATTGTTCAATCAGCAAGGAGAAAACATGGAGAAGCAATTACTGAAAATCAATTTTGCAAGTGTGCTACAGTATTTCGTGTCCCTCCTTCAGCTTTAAACAAAGGACGGCATACCTCTAGAGTCAAATATGAAATATAGTAACTCTCTTGCTTTCCATTTGCTTTTTGACCATAACATGCACTGAAAAGTCCATGAACAGCAGTTTATTCTCGATGAAGTATTACTTGACTCATGGGAAGTCAGATGTCAAGAACCAAAGCGCGCGCACACACACACACATGTTCAACCTGGAACTCAGAAAACTCAAACTTTTCTCGACCATAAGGCTAATTTACTAATTGATTTTCCAAGTAAATAATAACCAGTGACATTAAAAAATGTGCTAATCTACACACAAACTAAATGGACCAATTATGAACAATTACATCACACAAGACTGCTTCACTAAATGAACTAGTGTTGAACTACTAGTCCATGGATTGTCTTAGGTCAAGATCAGCCAGCAGATGATTAACAAAAACAAGATGCAATGGTATGACAAATACAGCAACATTTTTTCATGAAACAACAACAACAAAATCTTGGGATGGCCTTTCAAATATAGCATTAAGTCAAAAGACACTTGTGGCACATTGATAACTACAACACAATTATCATGGAACAAATAGAAATTGCATGAGACAGCCAGTTGTTTTCTATTGATACCTACAATAATTTAGTCTTCTTTCACCCTTCAATACAATCACCACTTACAGCCTGATATATTAATCATTTGCTTTCTGAAAAATATTTTCATTTCTTAACATATGATCTCTAATTGCTGTATGGAGATAAGCACACCTAAACATCTTTTTACATAAACAGTGAAAATAAAATTATATAGTGTCAGTGGCAGCTGAAACAGGTAGGGCCAGTAGTCGAAGTCAAACAATGAAAAAAAAAAAATGTCATTATTAGGCCAACTATTCAGACCCCACCCCCACGATTCCTTTACTCTGCCACTGTTTACCCCCTTGACTCAATGCCCAAATCAGACAGGAATGTGTCAACTATTGTATTGCACACGAAAAAAAAATTCCTCGGAATAGAATGCATAACTATTAACAGAAAAATGTTAAAACTCCTTAAATAAAATTTTTTACCTTAAAACACATGAGCATTAATTTATGTTAGTTGTGCTTTGTGTTTCTTCAGATTTCTCAACTGAGAAATAATCACAGGATTCACAGGATAAAAAAATGTAGTGAAAAAATAATAACTACAAATATATGCAGGGAGGGAATGTTTCATGAATTTCGTCCCATATAGAATGAGTACCATACTACCATTTGCATTATTTGAAAGGTTTAACCCTTTTTTTTAAAGAACTTGTGAAACCTAAAAACATATATGTACTCATGTGCAAATTATACTTACAGGTTTTCTCCTTTATTTATTTACTTTTAACATAAAAAATCATCTTAGTTAAAACTGAAATTAGTTCTGCAAAGCGCTTTGTAAACTTCATACTCTTGGAAACTCAAATTCTTGGGCTGATAGCACAGAGTTTTTTTAAGTGAAGTTCAAACTAAAAATTCTTGGGGTGATAAGCCCCAAATTTTTTTAAGTGAAGCTTTTCTTCCAGATTTAAAGCAAAGAATGGAGATTTTAACAAAATATCCACTCCATTAATTGTACTTGACAAGCAAAAAAGTCACAACACAAAGGAACAACACATCACCGAGAGAGACACACACAGAAAAAATAACTAACTGAACCTTGCTACGACATTTGAAATCCTCCCGCCACCCTTGAGCTTGGTCGGGGTAAGCTTCTGTGTCAAGCCACGGTGTTAAGGAAATGGATACTCTCCCGGCCAATCACATTAGCTTGGGGCCAGACACAGCTTTTTTTTTTTTTGCACACGCGGTTAAGGCAGTGTTGTATGTACGTCATCATACTGAATAAGACAGGAAGGAAATCATCTCCTCTTCGCTTGCGTAGTGATGTTACTGAGGGCTGTTGAAGCTGGCCCCAATAACCTCACACTCTGAACGTGATCTCTTTCCTCAGGGAATAGTTTTTCATTTTTGAAGGAAACTTTTCCCTTAGGTAATGGTTTTTGAAGGGATAGGGTTATCACCATGTAGTTAAGAGAGAATAAGAATCAGGGGAAAAAAATATATATATATATTTCTAGAAATATAAATTTTTAGGTGGGGCCCAGCCCCTCTGGCCCCTAATGACAAACCGCCTCTGGTGAAACTAATCCCTTAACAATATAGGATGTTGGCAATATTCCCATGTTTAAAATTGTAACTGCTACAATAACAATGATTCATTAATATAGAACAGAAAAATAATTATAACAGAGTATCATATAACAAAACCTGGAATCTCCACTTGTAATAAGATAAAAATATTTAATCATGATTACTCACTTATTTTGTAGCCACTGGCCTTTCATTTCAGCAACTCGAATGGCAAACATAGATAAGGCAATTTCAATTTCCATGTTTTGCCTTGTCTGTTTTGCTTCCAATGCCCAAGCTTGGCGACCACCATACACTGCGCCAGTATACCCTCCTTCATTTCCTGGAGTCCAGTCAACCAGAGGATCATATACAAAGGCCTCAAGAAGGGTTAGTAGAGTCTCCCGTCCTTTACGCAACACTTTCAGCACATGTTCACAAGAAACACGGAAAATGCCCTGGAAAGGAGAGAAAATGAAAACTGAATACAAAAGTTTTTGCTGTTGTATAAGATAACACTGAAGCATTGTAAGTAGCTCATTTTACTTTTGTGGCATAAAATGATTCTTGAAGTTTAAGTATGCATGCAGTCATGAAGGAAAAACACTGTATTAAAGATCATACACCATGGACTGGCAATTTAATTCCTATGCAAAATTAAAAAAAAAAGTGTTGCAGTACCTACAATTATTTCATTGAAATTATTTTTAAAGGTGCCTCTCTTATCATTTTTGGCATTTTGTTCTGAAGCATTTTGTGTACAGCACCAAACCAGTTATACAGTCCAAACTTTTTTGTATTTGCTTTCTGCTTCCAACAAACCAAAGAAAACCTTGATGTAGTCAATTCACTAAATCAAACACTGCATACTTTGTAAGCAGCACTGATTTCATTGCCTCATATTAAAATAAAAAAATTCTGAGGATAACAGGACTACTTCTCATGTCCCTGCTGCTGATACATAGAAAGGGAGGCAATCAATCTAGTTGCTTTATTGGGAAGTCGCATATCCTACAGGGCAGGTACTGCATGGAGTATATGTTAATTTACCACATGACAATAGACCAATAGAAACATACACTGCTCAACATTAAATACGTCACACCAGGAAGTATTTCTCAGAGTGCCATGTAATTGGTGGATATGTGTCAACAGTTGGGTTATGTACACGATTGCAGTTGCAAATCAATCAAGTGATAGGTGAGGGAGATAAAAGGGCAAAATGGTTCAGCATGACTAAGTTTGATCATTCTCACCTAAGCAAATGGAACACAGCATTGAAGTGATATCAGTGGTAAAAGTACATGTAAAGAATAAGAACACATGGGCAACATTATCGGGAATCCTATTATCATATGGATTCCTTTTTACCAGAGGCTTTACAATAAGGCTATGTATGGCTGGTTATGTTGGTTTGAAACTATGCCCAGTTTCAACAGCATAACGCCCGTCCGCACACTGCCAACACAAGCAGACAAGGCCTACAAGGAGCCCAGGTGCTGCTCTGGCCAGTGTGTTTTCCACACTTTTCCCCAATAGAGAATATGTAGGATGATACTGACAGACGACTTAATGCCTCTGCATAACCCCTCACAATATCGATGCATTGTGGACACAGGTCAACGATACCTCAGGACACCATCCTGGGACTTTTCCACTAAATGCTATGCCATGTTGCCAAATGTCGTAGTCCAGTATTGTGATTATATGACCCACTGATTCAGGCCACATTATACTGTCTTCTTGCTCATCACGTTCATGTAATCCCTCAGAAATTAAATTTAAGAGAAAGCTCATGACTGTCCTGTGCATCAGAAACAATGGTAGCCTATGGAAGAGTATTGAGACTGACTGAATTTGGAACCACAGGACTGTGGACAACTGGTTGAATGACCAGTCATTTTTGAAAGGAGAAACACTTCCATGCAATACTGGCTGGTGTGTTTTAATAGAGAACCACCACTCTCGTTTCACTTCTTACATCTTGTCAAATAATCTCACCACATCTCTCTGTGCATGGTGAGATGCATGTTGTTCTGATTTGTGATATCAGAACAACAAGCATCTCAATTTATATTAGCAAACCCATTTACTGAGTGTTTCACATAACAAACCTCATTTTCTATCAGTTTACCTCTGAAAACAAGTAATGGGTATTTGGACATATTTTTCTTGCCAGTAACTTCCCTAAAATTTGAAGGATTGAATTAAAATTAATTTCTATGTGCATTAAGTTTTGTAAGAATCTAAAAAATATTCATAATCCACAATTTATATAGTACGGGAAAATAGTACAAACACCTTGAAAGTATATTTCTAGAGTTAAAAATGCTATAATTGCTATTGAACCAATTTATGTGTTACATTATCTTAATATATACTACACATCATATGTAGAAGTATCTACTGTTACTCACGTTATATTATTAACTACGTGGCCATCGGATAAGGACGGTTTAGGCAACAATATTGTTAAAATGCAGATAAAATTCTTTCAACCCACCTATTTCTTTACGAATGTTCTGTATTTCCAGGGTAAACCACTAATATTGTTCTGTTCATTGTGCTGACTTCAAGAATAAAACCTTTTGTTAAAAGACCAGTAATTAACGAACTGTGCACAATAAAAATGTCTTTGAACTAAAACGTGATGAACACCGGGAACGAACAAACAGATTTTCAAATATACAAACTCCTGTTGCAATGAAGATTAAAAAGAATTAAAACAAATGAACCTGAATCATAAAAGCCAAAGACCTAATCCTCATCCAACAAACCACTTCAATCCAAACCAGTTTCAACATTTGACCATGTCATTATCAAAGGAGTATTTTGCATTCTAACTTCAGGATCTTTAAAGTTCATTGAGTTTCAAAGATCCAAGGTTAATATATACTACACATCAAGGACGCTTAAAGCATGACACGACGTGTGGAATCTTGCATCGCCCTCCATGGTGGCCATATCCAGTATTGACATCTTACGCCAGAACGCCTGCGGACGGTAGTTGCATTTTTTTCACGTTTACATATTCTGCACAAAATGGCCTGTTTGTCCCTTGAACACGTTCCAAAGCCTTCTGGATTTCAGAGCACAATAAATTGTCTTTCTTGTAATGCCCTGGCATTATTTTATTTCACTTGGCATCCAACCACACTTACTTTTTTATGCGCTATATAGCCGTTTATGATCCGTCCTTAGCAATTGTCCAGCAGTGTATAAATGGAGAAGTTTGATATGACAACAGTAAGTAAAAATTATCTGGTAGTTTGTATTTCTTTGTGGAGCTAACCCCTGAATCTCAGAGAACAGCTTAGTGATATGTACAGGTATCATCTGAAATCAACTTCCATTCTGATAAAAAATTTTAACAATTGAATACAATATAATTTTTACACACAGTTATTTCATTATATTTAAGAATCTTTTTATAATTGCTGTTATTTAGTGGTGTGATGTACAGAATATCTTATTTCATGCAAAATATCAGCAGCCCAATTTTATTTCTAGGGAAATATAGGTTTCTGAACAAAACACCATGTCAAAAAAGAGCAAGTTGCATCGTACTAACACTGCCAGAAAGTGAAAAAAGAACACAATTAAAAATTGCAGCTGCATCTATGAGATTTATGTCATAGCAACAACTTGTTAAGAAAGGAAAATGACAACACGTGTGAAGTGATTCAATGTTTATTTTACCTTTTAATGTATACATGTATTACAGTGTACAGAAAGCATATTTTAATAAGGTGTTGCATCTCCTCCAGCAGCAATACAAGCTTCCAATCTGGCGGTCATACGAATGCTGGATATCACGCTTTCAACTTGGACACGTAATTCAGAGATGGTCACTGCCTGCCAGGGTCTACGGAAGTCTTTGTCTGATCCAGTCCCAGACATGCTGGATTAGAGACAAGTCTGGAGAGCATGTTGAGTTGCCTGGGTGGGAGTGAGGGCAGGTGTTATCCTGCTGGAATATCACACCGAAGATTGCACTAAAAAATGGATGCACGATGCCGCTGATGTACGTACTGCTACTCAATGTACCCCGTACAAACACCAGACTTGTACAAGAGTGATAGCTGATCGATTTCCAAACCATAATGCTCGGAGTGGAGCCTGTGTGTCGCTAGCAGATGAACGATGGCAGAAGCCTCTCACCTTGTTGCCTTCAGACGCTCCCAAGTAGAATTGGCTTTCATCGCTGAAGACCACTGACTGCCACTTTTACCTGCAATGAACTCTTTCTTGACACCACCACAAACGTGCTTGACGGTGACCAGAGGTCAGTGGTAACCGTGCCAGCAGCACACGTGCCCATAGTCCTGCTTCCAACAAATGATTCCATATCATTGTGGTAGACAACCTTGGTATGACAAAGAATCGAATTTGTGATGCCATGGCCTTCCACTCTGCCAATGCTGCCCTCCTGATATGCTGCTCCTCCTGTGCGTCTGTAACTCTGTGTTTCCTGGAACCACGTCTGCGAGTGTGTGAATGCTCCTCTGACCACTGACGCCACCATCATACCACGGCTGATACCTCTCATCCCACTCAGTCCGCAATCTGATGGATGGACCAACTTTTTCCTCACAGACCCACAATACGGCATTACTTGAACTCCGATAACTGAACAAATGTTGTGCACCTGCGTTGTCCAGGCACGGTAGCTTCTTCAATGAGCACTGAACAACACTACACCAGACAAATGATTTTGTTTTGCACGCCCTAGTCCTTAAACACGTGCTGCATACATTTGCATGTTGTCGTCCGCAGTGACGTCATTATTTCATCCAATGACATTGCAACTTGGATCACAGTTTCTGGTGCCCTTAACAATTAATGTATTATAATATGACGTCCCCACCGGCATTCCTTCTGGATGTTCTTCTTTCACTGTCTGGCAGCATATATTAAACTTACAGATTTACTCTCACTTAAAGTTGTGGCACAGATCTGAAATCCACCTTTTAAAAAGCCGACAATCCATGAATCTGAAAATTTTCCTTCACTTTAAAAAGAATAGGTAAACAGATATACTATTACTCACGAAAAAGCAACAACAATGAGCTAGCTGATTAGAAAAGAAAAAGTAAACAGCCATGTGCAATACTATAAAGCAGCCATGGTGAAACAGCAAACAAGTTGTAGTACAGACCTCAATTCCTGTAATTCCGAGTGCAGTTTCAATATTAGCAGTCATCCTGAAAGGAACTTTTCAGGCACTCTCAGGTTTTTTCCTTTTTCAAAGCAAACATTGTAATCAATATGAACAACCTAAAAAAAAAAAAGGTACTTATGTTTATGTACTTACAAAGAAGATAAAATCATATTAAATATAATTATTTTATGACAAAACTGTATTACACATAAATCTCAGTCATTCTCTCAAATCTAGATAAAAATATTAATGAAAACTAATAAGCTTAGTTTTAAGTTATGTAGTACAGGGAGATGTAAAATATCTGGGTATTTATTTTTGCGGGTAAAAACCAGGGTAAAAACCAGGGTATTTACCCAAAATGAGTATTTTAGTGGGTATTTATAGTTTTTCTTCAAGTTTAACTACTTATTTACCCATAAACAGTTTATTCGTGACATATGACAACTAAACTAAATAGTATGGAAATATATTAAAATGAAAAAGTAAGAATTTAGCTCATTATCTTAAAAAGTAAGTATTTCAAACTGACTAGTAGAACAGTTTCTCAATCTAAACCCATTCAACATGATTTAAAAAAAATACCAGTACTGCAACACAAGTGAAGAAAACACAATAATGGCTTTTTACCTAGCATTGGCCTTTCCTATCTGTGTACAATTTTCTTATGAGGAAGGAAAACAATAACAATTACACCTTTATGAAAAGTTACCTTTATTTCAAATCAAAATAGTTTTCTTTACTCATTAATTTACAATATTAAGGATATATTACAGCTCCTCAGCATTTTATCACATTAATGTTCTATTCTTCACAGTCCGAATCACTTGAGCTTGTTTCATCTTCAAATTCTTCTGTTTCTAAATCTACTTTTCTATCTTGCTGTTTCCTTCCCATCTTCTGACTTTTCTTGTCTTCTAACATGCTAAATGTCATAGACATGGTACTTTCATTGGGCTCATGCTCATCTAAACTTGGTTTGGGAATATGTTTTTGATTTAACCATTTCCACTTGTATGCCAAATAGGTTACTTTTGCAGCCTTTTCTGATGCCAAGCGATTTCTCTTTGTACTGTGAATCCAACTGAATGATCCTTTCAGTGGCCACTGATGTTATTGGTGCACTTAAGATCCTAATGGCAACTTTCACCAATTCATTTGTCCCTCTTAAACCTCTCCACCCATAGTATGGGACTCACGATGCCAACTCCTTCCCATACAAACTTCCTTTCCCAGAGTCCATATTTGCCACTGTAGTTTGCCAAATCTGTTCTTAATTGTATGTTATTTAGTCCCATGTGTTGTCCCGCATCACAAATGAAACATATTGCATCAATCAATTGGATAAGACCCAATTTACAACCTTGTAAAGTTGGGTTCAGAAGATCTGCTGCTAAATGAATATGTCCTAGGCCAAACTCTTTCCTTTCTGTAAATTTCTTTAGAATCAATTGTTCTTCAGTTTTTTGCAGAGGGGATACAGACAGCTGTTCATTTAAAGTAGCCTGAAGGTTTTCAAAGGTAGAAAACACAGAATGTATCTGTGGTTCATTTGACTGAACTTCAAAGTAAATCCACTACTGGTTCCAGAATGTTGACCAGTTTTTCGACATGAACTCAAAACAACACTGTCATCAAGAATTTTCTTCGTAAGCTCTATTGGCAAGTTTGCTTCTTCACTCACAGTCAGGGTTTGAAGTATAGATGGGGTATAATCTATAAAACTGCTTTTAATTCTCTAATATTGTGTATTTAAAAATAAATTTTCAACTTTGCATTTATTCCATACCCTAATCAAATTTACATATTTTGATGCATACAGAACAAATAGCAAAATATGTTTTATGACAAAACCACTTTTTTTGCTGAATGAATTATTTTGCAGTTTCTCAAGAGATATATAGTTTGTAGAATAACAAAATGATTTCATTGTGTAATTTTTCAAATGCAAATGGAGGTCTTCATGCAATCAAATGTTATTGCATTTAACCTGACATTAATTGGAAATTTTCGGGACTTCTGCTCCCAATCCACTAAAGTTCTGTATATTATATTTCTACCTTTTGGCATTTTAACAACCTGGTAAAACAGTCTGTATAATTACGAGTAACATATAAGAAGCATTTTTTAAACAGAAAGAAGGGTGTGATTTTGAATACCAGCGGATATTGCGGTACATTGAGAAAACCGATGTTTCAAAGACGATGCACATTGTGATGTTAAAATCCCAACATCATCCAACCCTACTCATGAAATTTCGCTGCATTTTTAATTTAAAGCATTTTGTGAAAAATGTCCTTTTTCCCTTCATTAAACGATGCTGCAATTTCCCTATACCAGAGGAAATAACATTATTGCATTTAAAAATAAGTAGTTTTAAAAACTATTTTAAAGTTATGCAATATATTTCGAACAAAAATTAATACCATGTAGTTATATATTTTTTGAAAATACCCATTTTGGGGTGGGTATTTAAGAAATGGGTAAATACCCATTTATACCAGAAATGGGTAAATACCCTACCCACTGGGTATCTACCTGATTCACATCACTAGTAGTATATGATAAAATGCCTTTAATAAAAATAATTATTTTTACAAATCCAACAAGGACTTATTTCATGTTTACCAAAATTATCTTCTTTGGAAGGTAAGCTGCATATCTATACCCCCTGTACTTTCTTAAGCTACAAAAAACACCCAAATACTTCCTACCTAAATTCTACTTACATTGACTCATCAATAACTGATGACCTAAATGGTTATAAGCACTTGTATTGGCCATGATAAGATATATCAGCTGCATAAATAACAGGTAACTTTACCACATCACGAATAACACTGTGTGAATTAGAAACTATACCCTTGCTTAGTAGAATAAGTCTTCAAAGACTAATTAATCTATTTGGGGGTAGACTTTTTTTTATGCATTTAGCACTTATACCTAGTGTAACTGGACAGGAATTATAACAGACGTGTGCAGCTTTCATAGCAAACTGTTGCACCAAAAAAAAAAAAAAAAAAAAAAGTATGAAGAATTAATTGCATTTGCCTAAAATGCATCATATCTCAAAAAACAAAATGTATCATATCTCAAAAATGTGAAAACCAAAAACTTTAAATCACGGATATAAATGGTATTACAGATATCTTATTGCCTCTATGATAAACATTATGTAACAAGAAAGATGACACCAAAGTTCCAAGCTAACTTAAGCATGACTTTTAAATTCTTTCTGACAACAGAATTTTTCAAAGTAGATTTTTAGAAGAAAAAAAAAAAATGGTGAAAAAGAGAATGTGTTTATGCCCTCTTGCAGAAAAACTGCGCATTCTTTAAAATGATGTGAGCAGTGTTCTGCACAGTAAATGGAAGTAGTTAAAAACAGATTTCTACAATTGGCAATACCTCCAGAAATAGAAATATGTCCACTAGCGGCAGAAATGCGTTACAAAAAATAAATAAATTGCAAATTGTATACAAAATGTTTCTCACAATGGAAGTTATCCAAAGCTGAAGGAATTTTTCAAATCAAACAATTAGAAGGGGTATAGAAGAATGAAAAACTTATGGGCTGTTTTAAGTTATACAGCACAAGAAAAAGCATTTCAATAAAAAATAATTCGTTTTACAAATCAAACAAAAATTATTATTATTATATGTTTTCCACAATATAACTTTACACCCCTTAGTGAAAAAGCTGTGCATCATTGAAGAAAATGGGGAGAGGGGAAATATTCTTCATAGTAAAGGGTATCCCTACTAAGAAAGGATTTTTCCATGGAATTCTTAGAATTGGAGATATTCTTTCAGATAAAAACATATGCTAATGCTCCTGGGTAGCAGAATTGTGAATTACAAGAAGAAAAAATAGAAAATAAAATATGCACAAAATATCCTTCGCAGCAAAAGCTGTGTGATGGAGAAATAATTTTTCATATCTATGAATTCTAGAAGCAGAGATAACAAGCAAAAAGTTTTTACGTACTCGTATGTGCCTCTAGCAAGAAAACTGTGAACTATTTAAAAAGGATAACGGTACTCAATTTTTGCCTCATAGCAAATGGCATATAATATAAAAAGTTTTTTTAATAAGATTTTAGAACAGGTGATACAGTTGCAAATGGAAACGCATGCTAATGCCACCTTAGTGCCAGTACTGTGCAGTATTAAAAAAATACAAGTATATATGAATAATATTCCACAAAGTGAATGGTAACTGATGTTCAAAGAATTTGTGGAGTTTTAGAAGCAGAGACAGAGAAGGATATATTACACATTTGTGCCCCTAGCAGGTAAATTTTGCATTATTTTGGCCAGAAAAATACACATAAAATGTTTGTGTAGTGAGCTGCACCTGACCAAAAGAGAAATATTTCAGTCAGGATTTTAGATTCACAGATACTGTTGCAAATACACTGGCAGAAAGTGAAAAAAGAACACCAAGAAGGAATTGGCGGACGATCATGAAAATTACATATGTTAATGGGGTCAAGTTTACGTAGGCGTGATGTTAATTTTGGGACCGACCGGTGAGCGCTTACGCCACAGCACGGCAAAATATGCAAATTATCGTCGGTGGTATTTAAGGAGTACGGCGAAGTGAATGTAATCAGTAGTCTGCGTACCGACACGTGCGAAGACCCTGAAGAAGCTGCAATGCCTGGACATGGAAGATGTGTACGATTTCAGCAGTTATTGGACTTTGAGCGAGGTCGTCTAGTCGGACTCCACGAGGCTGGGTGGTCGTATCGTCGTATTGTGAAGCGAATTGGACGGGAAGTATCGGTGGTGGTACGATGGTAGCGTAGATGGTCCGAGGAACATTCCCACACGAGAAGACTTGGAACCGGGAGTCACAGATGGACTGATGAGAGGACCGATCGATGCATAAGAAGAGCGGCGTTGTCAAGCAGAACATCCACTGCGACGCAAATCCGAGCTGCAGTTGCACCTGAGGTGACTGTGCGAACAATCCGCAACCGTCTACTGGATGCAGGACTACGTGCACGTGTGCCTCTGGCATGTGTACCTCCGACTCCAGCCCACCGTCAGAAACGGCTGCAGTGGTGTCACCAACGCCTGCACTGGAGAATGCAATGGCGATCTGTCGTGTTCAGTGATGAAAGCAGATTCTGCTTGGGAGCCTTCGATGGCCGCATACGTGTTTGCAGATGCACAGGGGAGCGTCTCCACCCTTCTTGCATCCGCCAGCAACAACACAGGGCCTACACTTGGTCTCCTGGTGTGGGGAGCGATTAGCTATCACTCCTGTAAACAACTAGTGTTTGTACCAAGTACATTAAACAACACCTCCTACATAAACAACATCATTCAGCCCGTTGTTGTGCCATTAGTGAGGTCGGTTTATCGTGGTGTTTTCCAGCAAGATAACGCACGCCCACACGCGGCACAAAATGCACTTCAGGGTGTGTGAGACAACTTCCATGGCCTGCACGTTCACCGGATTTGTCCCCCATTGAGCACGTGTGGGATTTTATGGGACAACGACTTATCCGGTCTCCACGGCCAACCACGACCATCCCTGATTTACGCGCCCAGGTTGAAGATGCTTGGAACTCAATACCCCAAACTTACATCTAACATCTGTACGACAGACTCCATGCCAGAATTGCACAGTGTGACACAGTTCATGGCGGTTCAACCTCGTACTAACCATGTTACATGGAAATGTTATTTTTCAGTTTACCAGCAAATACAGCTGTATTTTGCCATAATGTTTTGATCACATTATCCTCTGTATTCCGTTATTATGCTGTATAAATTTCGTTGGTATCAGAAGTTTCCTTCTCGGTGTTCTTTTTTCACTTTCCGCCAGTGTATGTTGCAAGCAGAAACATGCACAGTGGCAAAACTGTGCATTAAAAAAATATCATTGCACAGAAATTAAATTTAAGAACCTCATGCCACATGTGATTGAAGCGACAATATTAATAGACTGTACCAGAGGAGATGTGTTTATTCCATCCATTCCTCTGATATCCAATGACATGCCTTTCAAATTCAAGCTACTGTAATATCCTGAGTGACTTGCATTTGTAAAAATCATAAACAATGCTTAAGATCAGTCACTTAAAATGGAAGGCATTCATTTACAAAATCTACACAGACAACTGTATGTTGCTTGCTCCAGAGTGGGCACACTGAGAAATTTATTAATTTTCATCTCAGGTGGTAAACTAAAAAGGGGTGGAATAACAACTATGTTGCAATATTAAATATAGCAGACAGCAATACATAAAAATGAAAAAAATTATATTAACTGTAAACTGATGTGAATTAAAAGAATAAGCTATATGAATTAATTATACAGTAATATTGAAGTTTGATTTTTAAAAGTTCCATAAAGTCAGTAGTTACTATGCTGCATAACAGCCCAGTTCTTTGAATTTTGTTGCAGCCTATCTGCTTGGAAATTTGGCATTTTTCTGTGTGTTTTGTAATCAGATTTCTTTGTAATTTTCAAGTTTCCTGATGTGTTTAATGTTATGTGATGAACAGTAAATCAAACAATTCAGATGTCCGATTGCGGTGTTACTAATTCCAACCTATTTTCAACGTATTATGGGAAGAACATTTCTTCCATAAAATTTACCTCAGATACTGGTGACTTGCTGAAAGTACGCTATGAAGAAGCAGGGTTTGCTTCGACTAGCGAAAATCGGCGAACTTTCTGATTCTTAATACTCAGATACTTGGGACTTGATCATCCTGGGTGGTGTAACTGACCGAACGGAAAACAGGAGATGCAGGTTCGATTCCCAGTCCAGGGGTGATGTAATTTTCAAGTTTTCTGATGTTACGTGATAAAGAGTAAATACATACCCGTCAACATTGGGTACAGCCTTGTCAGTAGTAACTAGTATTATCGCGTGGTATAACATACACGCTTTTTTACGAAACAAACCATCTTTTTCTGAAAAAGAAATACACGCCACAACAAAACATTACAACAAAGAAGGACACTAATGACACAAACTTAAAACGTGCAAAACACAAAGTTGATTCCCCTGGTGACAGCATGATAGGCAACATTGTGAGATTTAATTTTGAAACTTCCACCAGTAAAAATCAGTCAGATGCATTCAGAAATTCACACTTGACAGGTGGGAAATCCAAGCAAGTGAATGTGCAGTGCGCCAAACCTCCACTTAACATATAATCATACTGCCTCTGACATTGCAGTTTATGACAACATGAGACCAAAGAAGAAAAAACAACAACAACAAAAACAAAAAAAAACAATGTTTTAACGGGGTGAAGAATCAAAAACACAGCAAGAATGGGACTACTGTCAGTTTGTCTTTTGTTGACTTTGTAGCTGCATAGCATGCATTACTTGATTTTTCTTTCTGTTGATATCTTTCTCTCCCTATTTCTCCATCGTCACTTTTCTTTCTTTCCTCTTTTTTTATGCCCTCCGATAACAATAATTTCATCCATCATGCTGAAAGAACTTTCAGCCTGAAGACCATGAATGAGTGCATGTATCAAAGCTTTAACTATTTTAGATAAATGGTGTAACTTTAAGAATATTAATACTTTTGAACACCATGCATCAATTTTACAAATATTCCAACTTTGATACTTCCATTTTGGGGAATTTCCCCCTTCCTTATTAAGCTTGAATGCAAAAACTTATGGGACGGGGGATATTGCTCTGTCCGACTTCTGGTTTTGGAAGTTTTCCCCCTATTTTCAAGCTGAAATACAAATATTTATGACGTAAAATGTTATTTAACAATATACGATTATGGATAAAATCTGAACTCTGTCGACCTTTCTGTTTTCGAAAGTTTCGTAAAATTGAATTCCATCCCCCCCCCCAACTCTCCAAAAATTTCCGTTCACTTGTGCATCAATCCAACAAATGACCAAAATAATATCGAAAATGGCTGAATTCCTCGAATTCGCAAAAGATCACAAGGAAATTTTCGCAGCGTCTAACTTTCATTTTCGCACATTGTTGCCTACAGTTTCAAGACGAAATGCAAACATTTTTGCAATAAAATGATACACATGTATTTAACAAGACTACTGGACACAAAGGCAACATTGGGAGAGAAAAATTACAATTACGGCAAAAAAAATTTACTCCGTTTAACTACCGTTTTTGGAAATTTTGAAACACGAAATACCGTCACCAAATAGAAAACAACCCTCCCCCTCCTATTATTTTCAGTTTTACATCAATTTAAAATGACATTTAATAAGAATAGTGGACACAAACGCAACATCAAGAGAAAAAAATTACGGCAAAATTTTTTACTCCGTTTAAGTACCATTTTCGAAAATTTTGAAACACGAAGTACCGTCTGGGGACGGCATTTCCTGTTATTTCATAATAGTAAAATAACAATAAAAAAATTAAACAAAATGAAAATTCATAGAATTCGTAGTTTCGACAGTGAGTTCCGTAGTCAAACAACTAAATCCATAGTATTTGGCAGGTATGTAAATACAAGCAACTCAGAGATGTCCGATTGCTATGTTAAGGTAATAATTTTAACAGCTATAATATTTCATTTGATATAAAATATCAAGCATTTTTTATTAACAGTTTTTTAATAATGTTTGATCATATGGATCAAATTAATTCAGGACTGTGTGTTTGATTTTAACAAGTTTTCAACAATAACTATAAAAGCATTCAGACCCACGATTCTATGCTGCAACGTTTCAACATGCCCCACCAAAAAAGGAAATGTACATTAGAACACAATTCTGCATCTCCAAACATGTCCAAAGTTACTAGAGAAAACCAAGGTTCTCTTCTCTCATTTGAATATGTTAACATATCACATCCAACCACATGTGTTGGAAACCTCATCCACAGATATCACCATTTGGTTTTCTATTTGACACTAAATTTTAATATTTCAATTAAAAAATTTTCAACATCACTTAATAAGCTTAAAAAACATACGGCTATATCAATGAGCAAGTTTCACACATATTTAAATGTATGCTAACATAGGAGAAACAAATCATGAATGGAACACAGGATTACACCATACAATACAAATTTTGAAGATGACAATACATTTTTTGGTGTAAATATGACAAGGATGGCAAGTCAGATAATATCGGAAAACTTGAAAATTTTGTTGTCCTGGAGCGGGAATCAAAGCAGCATCTCCCAGATAGAGCCCGGGTATGCTAACCACTACACCACCCAGAACGACCAAGTCTCCGATTAAAGTATTATTTATGATGGTAAGATTAATTATAATTATTTATATAAATAATTATAAATAATATATATATAAATAATATTGTATGAGGGTAAGTCAGATAATATAGGAAACTTTGGACTTGGTCATTCTGGGTGGTGTAGTGTTTAGCATACCTGGATGCTATCAGGGAGACGCGGGTTCGAGTCCCGCTCCAGGACGACGAAATTTTCAAGTTTTCGGATATTATCCGACTTACCATCCTTGTCATATTTACACCAAAAAAACAGATTGTCATCTTCAAAATTTCTATAGGAGAAACAAGTTGCATTTTAAGATCAATGCTTACTTCTCCAGTATTCAGATCAATGAGCACATTATCCAAATGTCTGTCACCAAGACCAATTATATAACCAATCATAGACATTACTGCTGTAGAGTGATTGTAGGTTTGAATAACATTCCACCATTCTAGTGCACTGCTACAAGAGCACCACAGTTCCCTGTAAAGAAAAAAAAAAAAACACACACACATGTAAAGTTTATAAACTTATCACAGAAAACATTACTGTCAGAACAAAACACTGACTGACTGACTGACACACACACACACACACACGCAAGGTTTGGTCAAATGAAAAGGTGATGACGAGGCGCAAAAGTTCTGTGATGAGGATATGGAACAGCCAACCACTGACAAATGCAGCCACGACTATAGTGGACATGATGAGAAACAGGTTTGTGATGTCACGCAGTGAGGAATGACTATGCGCAATAGTGCGGTGTGCAGCATTCGTTGATCTCCAGGGGATCAGCAGGTGTGTTTGAAGCGTGGGTTACACGAAAATGGTGCTTTAACTGCAAACTGTATTGGCAAGCAAACAATGTGCGGTCATACGTTTTTATTGGTTGAAGGCAACAAAGCGATCCACATTTACAGGAGGACGTCCATCGTGTATGGGGAAAACTGCGTGTCACAAAAAACTTTCCATAAGTGGAACACACGTTTCCGACAAGGTTGTGACAGCCTGTCGGGTGATGCGTGACCTAGCTAGGCCAACTTTGTCATCACACCCGAACTCGTGGATGAATGCGTGAAGGCCGATCGCAGGGTGATCATATGTTCCCTGGAATAGACATTCAATGTGAGTCATGGTACCATGTGGATAGTTGTACGTCAGAAGTTGGGATACAGAAAGATGTGTGCACAATGGGTGCCAAAGTTGCTGTCCGATGCACAAAAAAGTCTTTGAATGGGCCTTTCACTGGAGCTTTTGTTGCGATATCAGAGTGACCCTGCCTTCCTTTCCACACAAGTGACAGGTGATGAAACTTTACGCTGTGTCTTCAAACCGGAAACTAAATGCAGCAGTATGCAGTGGAAGCATCCTGCATCGCCACCAGGCAAAAATTTAAAGCTGGGCAACAGACTGGGAAGGTTTTGTTAACGGTGTTCTTTGATAAAAGGGTTGTGCTACTCATTGACTTCCTCCATCAATGGGGTACCATCAACAGTGCAGCGCACTATCAGACACTGCAACGACTGCGTACCGTCATCAAAAACAAAAGGCGTGGGGTGTTGAGCTTTGGTATCGTGTTGTATTTCTCATTAATGAAAGTGATTATCTCAGGAAAAACTGTTACATCACCTATACAGTTTTCTTTGATAAAAATCAATGAACTGCTCCACATATTCAGGTGTGATCTACTTTTTTCTTAATAAAACACTCGTATATTTCATGCGTTTCTTTATTCATAATTTAAGAAATGTCAACAATTAAAATCTGAACTCTGGAATTAGGATACACTTCGATAACTTAATTTTTTTTAAATACACTTCGATTCTTGAAAAATAATATACTCCACTACAACACAATTTTTTTCCATTATCAAGACCATCAGTTTCAAACACTATATAGTTAGACTATGAAAATCACATAACAAATTGAATACAGAACCTAAGTGCCATTTCATGTACCATTCATAGACTGATATATTCAAAATTCTTAAAAATTACAAATGAGGGAAGATCCAAATTGCAGATAGCACAATTATTTAAATGTTTGGTATTTTCAAAGTTTTTCACAACATGAAACTTTCTTGAATGGAATACGGGATTACACCATACAATACAAATTTTGAAGATGACAATCCATTTTTTGGTGTAAATATGACAAGGATGGTAATCAGATAAAATCAGAAAATGACGAAATTTTCAAGTTTACGGATATTATCTGACTTACCGTTCCTTGTCATAATTACACCAAAAAAATGGATTGTCATCTTGAAAATTTGTATGAAAACTTTCTGTTCAGTTCTTGATGCTCTCTACAATCTTGCTAAAGTCAATGAAGGAATGATTAATATTTACAAATACAGAGACTACATGGCACACAATCTACGATTTCAGATGCGCCAAACATATTTACTTGGATTCGCAAGTTTTAGCAGTAGGATTGAAGATGACATACATTAATCTTTTGTACCTATATTCATTACTTGTGAATAAAGTATTTCACATACTGGTAGACTTACACCAATATTGCACCTAACTCTGTCATCTCTTGTGATGTCGTGTGGTGTCCTTTTCTGTCACCCCCTTTCTTTGAGGAAATACAGAATTTTGTCACTTTTTTGTTACAAACTTGAGATTGGTACTGTTGATAAAAATTTCTAGAGATACAATACATAAGTACTTAATTCTCAAAATAAATCAATACAACAGAAGGTAAATCAAAGGTAAACCAAGTGTTCATCCAACCACCTGGGTAACAAATACTAACAATATAAGTAATGAAGTATCTAATCATGCAGTAAAGAGATCTCGGCTGAGTGAATGTAAGATTGGTGTATGGAATACTAGAGGTATAAATGGCAAGATGAGTGAGGTGATTGAGGAGATGAATAAGTATAGACTGGATGTGCTGTGTGTAAGTGAAACCAAAAAGAAGGAAATTGGGGTAGAAGAAGTGAATGGCACGGTGAGTGTGTGGCCTGGAGTATTGGATAATATGAGAGGACAGGCTGGTGTAGGTGTGATTTTAAGTGAAAAGATGAACAACAACTTGATTCACTATAGTTGCATAAGTGAGAGAATTATCTGGATTCGCTTGAAAGTGAAACTTCAGAGAATTGTAATTGTTGTAGTGTATGCTCCTTGTGACTCAGAAACTTCTGATAAGAAAGAAGATTTCTGGAATGAGCTAAAAGCTGTTTTGAGCCAGTTTGGTGCTAAAGAAAAAGTTATAATAGCAGGTGATTTCAATGCTAGAGTAGGTGTGCATAATGCAATTTCTGACAATGTTCTGGGTAAGTTTAATGATCCTTGTGTGAATGATAATGGTGAAAGATTAATTGAACTCTGCATTGAGAATGGTTTGTGTGTATCCAATACATTTTTCAACCACAAGTATATACACACATATACTTGAGAAAATCGTACTCTTGGTCAAAAGAGTGTGATAGATTTTGTTCTTTACGATCAGCGTTTGAAACAGTTGTTGACACCCGTGTGATGAGAGGTGCGGATGTTGGTTCTGATCATTACTTGGCAGTGTCACGAGTGAAACTTAATGTTGGTTGGAGGAAAAGGAATAGGAAGAGACCCAGGATAGAAAGAATAAAGGTTGATAGGCTCCTTGAAGATCATCAGCGATACTCTGACTTACTCAGAGAACGACTGAAGGATCTGAAATCTTGTGAGAGGGATAAAGAAAAGAAGTGGGAATGTTTTAAGAACTGTGTTGTCACTGCTGCTAAAGAGGTCTGTGGCACCACAATAGTGGGTAACAATAGAGGTGATGCTTGGTGGAATAGTGAGATTGATGAGGCAGTAAAGAAAAAGAAGGAAGCCTATTTGGGGATGTTACAAGGTAGAGTCTCTGTGGATGAATATCGCTGTAAGAAGCGTGAAGCTGCTAAGCTGGTTCGCCACAGTAAGGCAAAAGATAGGAAGGAGAAAGTGGAAAGGCATGAACTGGCTTTTTGGAAAGATAGGAAGTCCTTCTGGAAGTACATGAGACTCAGGAAAAATAGGGGAAACAAAGTTGTAAGTTGTGCGAAAAATGAGATCGGGGAAATGATATGGGAGCCCAATGAGTTAAGTAAAAGATGGGGTGAATACTTCTGTGAGTTATTAGATCAGGAGAGCAAAAATGATTTTGAGACAGATGCAGATGATGTGACAATGAGGGATGAAAGCACAGGAGGGATCTCAAGAGAAGAAGTGTGTAAAGCTCTAAAATCTCTTCAGAATGGTAAGGCTCCGGGAGTTGATGGCATAACTGCAGAGATGTTGAAGTTTAGTGGCGACTCTATAATTGACTGGTTAACTGAAATTTGCCAGTTGTGCTGGGAGTTAGGAATGGTCCCTCGGGATTGGAAGGATGCTATTATTGTTCCTTTGTATAAGGGAAAAGGTGATCACACTAAATGCAAGAACTATCGTGGTATTAGCCTACCAAGTGTGCCAGGGAAAGTGTTTGGTAAGGTTGTTATTGAAAAAGTACGGGGTCTTACATCATTGAAAGTGTGGGATGTTCAGAGTGGTTTTATGCCTGGTAAAGGCTGCACTAACCAGATTTTTGCATTACGCACGATGATTGAAAAGTATCTGGCTGTTGGGAAGAAAGTTTTTACTGCCTTCATAGATTTAGAGAAAGCTTACGACCGAGTGAATAGGACACTTTTGTGGAAGGTATTGAATGAATATGGTGGGTGTTACTGGGAATCTACTTAATAGTGTAAAAGCCATGTATGCTGGTAGTAGAGCTTGTGTACGAGTGAATGGTGTTTTATCAAAATGGTTTTCCATTGGTGCAGGAGTTAGACAAGGTTGTGTAATGTCACCATGGCTGTTTAATATATTTATGGACGCATGCATGCGTGAGGCCAAAATAGATAATAGTGGTTTATGTCTTGGTGATATCCGTGTGTGCAGATTGCTGTATGCTGATGACACTGTCCTGTTGGCAGAGAGCAAAAGGGAGTTGCAGAGTATGTTCACTCGGATGCACGAAGTTTTCATGAAATTCAAACTGAGTATAAATAAGGGAAAAACCAAAGTTATGGTGTTTGAGAGAGGAATGGGTAGCACTGAATGTAATGTAAGTATAAATGGCACTGTGATTGACCAGGTGAATGAATTTGTGTATTTAGGAAGCATGTTTGACAGAGAGAACAAGTTGGATGGTGAAATCAGTAGGCGAGTGAATTCTTCTTTGAAAGTCATAGCTGCTCTGGGAGGTTTTCACAGGAATGATGGCTTCTCTAGAGAGTCCCGCATGGCTGTGTATGAAACAGTAATTGTTCCTACTCTGATGTATGGCAGTGAAACCTGGGTACTGCAGGAGAAGCATAGGAGTCGTTTGTGTGCTGGAGAAATGCGTTACTTACGTGGGGTTTGTGGCAAGACACGATCTGATTGTGTGAGGAATGAAGATGTATTGCAGTTGTGTGATGTAAAGCAAAATGTTGTTAGCAAGATGGAGACCAATATGCTTCGGTGGTTTGGCCATGTTGAAAGAATGAGTGATGAAATGCTTACTAAGAAAATATTTTCAACCCAAGTGGCAGGAAGGAAAGGCAGAGGAAGGCCGAGGAAGACATGGGTGGATCAGATTCAGGAGTGTCTGCATGAGAAAAAGATTATGAGTATGAAGTATAAAAGATCTTGTGTACAGCGTGTAATGGATATTAGTGAAGCACGAGTTGTATGTCAAGATCGCTGCAAATGGCGAAGTTTGATACGACAACAATAAAAAAAAATATCTGGAAGTTTGTATTTCTTTTTGGAGCTAACCTCTGAATTTCAGAGAACAGCTTAGTGATATGTATGTATGTATTAATCTTAAGAAGAATGTTTCAGTTTTTTTTTTTTTTCTAATCTTGTCCTTAAGATTCATGTTTGATTTGTAGTGTGTGATTCTCAGACCTACTATATCCAGTTACAATAGCTTTCCAATGGTTGAACACAGGGTAAGAACTGTTCCTTTAGTAAATTTTCACAGAAGAGTTAATGCTAAAGTAAAACAATCACTTCATTTTTGTAATTTGATAATGGCAGTTCATTCAAGCAGTCTTCAACATCACACACATAATACACATAATACATTCAGAGATTTTTAATACTAGTACTTCAGATTAAGTGGCATGCAACAATCACATAAGTAAGGCATTAAGCTCAGAGTGTGGATATGAAAGCATACTTAGATAACAGATCATTTGGTGTCTCCTCCATCAGCTCCTTAAGGACATCCAAAAGAACTGATAATGGCCATTCCTTACGATTTTCAAGACCGTTTATTCCCTTAAAAATACAAATAAAAAAACATTGTATTTCGTGGGAAAAAAAAAAAAAGCAAAAAACGAATGCCACAATAACAAAGAAAAACAGCCTTTTTATTGCTACTTAATAGGTAAAAATACCTTTTCAGCAACAACAAAAAATTGAAGTGGTGGTTCTATTAATTTGTTCAGAAACTTATTCATCTAGCATTAATCTGATGAAAGAGGTTATTCATTCTCTATTTTTTAATAACTTTCCTAGAGAACAGTAGGAATTTCTATGAAACTTACAAATGGTTATTCTTTCATACGGGTTATGTGGAGGTTTGTTAAAAGAGAGTAGTTTAAAATGAATCCTGATGTTGTTTGAAACTTTTAGAATGACATAAAATAAGTTCTCAAAGCAAAAGGCCAGGGAAGGTGCTGGATGTCTGCCTCATATTTCACGAGATTAATGAACATGAATTATAGGAAAGATCTTATTACAGAAGTGGCACAAAATACTTCTGGAAATTAAGATGTCAATACAAAAGCATCAGAGGAACCCTTATCTTTATTCCAGGTAAGTACTTGATCTCAATGAGTAATACACAAATTTATATCTCTCGCCCTATTTTAAAGCAAAATAACAAAATAAAGAGAAATTTAGTAGATACCATTGAAGTTATATATATATATACTACTACTACTAAGTAGAGACAGTAATAAAAAATTATTTAACAAGTACAAAAACAACAAAGAAACCCTCAAAACCCAACAGGCATGAGCAAAAAAGAAAATATAGTAATAGCAAGACTAAATGTTGAGAATGCCGAGCCTTGGCTTTATCAAGGACCAGCAAAACTCTGCATTTTCTCACTTCCACAAAGACCTAGTTGGAAATAGGTTTCTGCAAAGCCATAGATGCAAGTTTAAATCTCACTAAAATTTATAATTAGCATAACCACCCTCAAAGTCGCATGAAGAATAATTTAGTTAAAGTTATCACTGGTAGCTTGAGATTTGTTGATAATGATAAGCTCAGAAATTTGTTAGAGTATGGTACTAAATTAAGACCTTCTTTCCATATCTTCAAAAAACAAATTCTTGAGATTTTTACTCAAGATGTTAATAGATACATTATTAAAACAAGTTTAGCATACAATCAGCCAATTGAGGCCTTCGCAGAATGGAAGTATAATGTTATTAGTAGCTTCTCTGATAAGTTGGCAGGTCTAGATTTATGTTTTGACAGAAATCTTTTTTCTCTGGAGATGCCAAAAGGTTACTCTCTAAACTACAAGATCAATATATTTTTACTACTACAGATAAAGCTAGGAATAATTTTGCAATTATCTGCAAGAAATTCCATTTTGAATTGTTAAATCTAGAACTCAATAATAGAGTAACCTACGAGCCAGTAAGTTATTGTACCGAACAGCTTGAAAATCGTTTTAAGGCCTTCTCTTCAAGAAGCTTAAAATTCCACAATTAAGGAGATATGAACCCGAATTTCCCTTTCTTTTTGCAACTGTTAAGTTTCATAAAGATCCGGTAAAGTTTAGGTTCATAGCTAGTGGAGTTAAAGAGTCACGAAAAGAAAATTGATCAAGCTTTCGAGGCAATCTTGAAGAGGGTCTTGAAACACATTAGTAACTGTACTAATATGAAGTACAAAGATTTTTAGATAATAAATAATAATTCAGAAGTAATTTCCACTATACTCAACATAAATCCCATAGATATTAATAGTTCTGATTTCAAGAACCTATATACTAATCAGCCTCTTTCAGATATCATCACCACCTTTAAAGAGCTGTATGTAGAATTTAAGCTTAACCAATTTGTTAATGTAGGTGCTTGGAACTCTTATCTCAACTGTTGCATAAACAATAACCATATTTTATATAATAATACTCTCTATAAGCAAGTAAATGGAATCCCTATGGGAATAGCTCATTGTACAAGCGTGTGTAATCTATTCCTGTTCTTTAAGGACTATAAGTTCATTAAAAATAGCTACTCATGCTCAGACAACTACTTATACACTTATAGAGATATATTGACGATTTGCTTTGTATAAATAATTCAGAAGTTATAGAAAGTGATTTTGCAAATATCTATCCCAGCTCTCTTAACTTATGTAAAACCAACCATAGTAATTAGGAACTAGATTTCCTAGACTTAAGCATTAAACTTAACAGAGGTAACCCGTCCTTCAGCCTTTTTAATAAAAGAGTACATTTTCCTTTCAAAGTAATAAAATATCTGCACTGGAACAATAACATCTCGACCAAAGTAATTGAGAATGAACTAATTTCAAGAATTTGCAGCAACAATTTGGATTTCAATAACCACATTAGAATCTTATTAAACAGTTTTCTAGAAAACAAGATTCCAGCCCCTTTCATAAAAGGAATACTAAGAAAAATTGTTCTGAATAATAGGGTTAGGTTAGCAGATCTATTTTAATTTCTGCACAGTTAATAAAACTATTCTGGCCAATGAAAGCCTTTTTGGAAGTTGGTCTGGAGGATGCATATTAACTACAAAAAGGAACCTTTAGTGCTATGGACAGGACAGTCCTATTAAAAATAAAACATAAAATAATGCAAATAAAATCACACAAAAAAGTTGATAATTTGATTAAAAAATAAAATTAAAAAATAAATAAAAAGTAAACTAGGTATTCTCTCACTAGAATAACTACCCTAAAAATGGTAAAACTTACATTAAAATAAACAGGTACTGGTAGTGTCTGTAGAAGTACACTAAGGTAATTAAATACATATAAAAGTTATTAAATACACTACAAGTATATTTGATATTATTTTTCGTGTATTCTGGAGAGTTATTCTATTCTATCTGGACAAGCAGGACTTCATTCTTAGTTGTGTAATTCTCTTGGAAGAAATTTAACGGGCTGCGTCTTTTTCTGCGGAGAAGACTTGGGAACATCCCACAACCTTGCTACTAGGGAGCGGCCGAGAAGGGTGGTCGGCCATTTTTGGGTTACTTGTGCTGGGGAAGGGGCACAAGAGGTAAGCTCTAATCTTTGTTCATGTACATTTTTTCTTTCTAGGTTTTTTAGTGTACATTCAAAGAGGAAATTTTCTATTTTTTCTCATTAGACATTTGGTGCAAGCAGTTTTTCTAACTTTATGATTTTTCTCTTTCACTTAATTTGAAAATTATGCATGTTTTTGAGCACTTAGTTTGAGTAGTTAGCCATTTTATTGTACTTGTTGTCAACGATGCTTTTTCATTGTTGGTAAGAGCATAAAAACTACATTATTTTACACTTAAAGCACTCCTGGAATATTTTGTAAATATTGCAACTAATTGTTAACTTCATGTAATTTTTCCAAAGCATCATTTTATTTCATTATTATTATTTTTTTGTTCTTGTGACGTCCATTTTTATGGAAGTTGTAGGTACAAAAATCCTATTTACTTTCAAGTCTCTGTTGCAATTTTTATTCTTTTATGGCATTTTAGGTAATGCTTTTTTTACCACAAGGAATAAGACTTTGTGGTACTTTTAGTACTGTTATTCATGTTTAAATTCTCTCTCAGGCGGCTTGGTTGCTCAACACCGTGCTTTAGCTGAATAATTCTGATGATTTGTTCAAACCCTCTCACAACTTGTGAATTTTATAATCGTTTTTCTGTTTTTTTTGTGGCAGATGACGAGAATGGGTTGGGCCAGAAAAGTTATAGATGCATGCAAAAACTTTAACTGAATTATTTTTCATGCGACTTTGAGGGTGGTTATGCTAATTATAAATTTTAGTGGGATACAAACTTGCATCTACGGCTTTGCAGAAACCCATTTTCAACTAGGTCTTTGTGGAAGTGAGAAAATGCAGAGTTTTGCTGGTCCTTGATAAAGCCAAGGCTCGGCATTCTCGACACTCTCTACATTCAGTCTTGCTATTACTTTATTTTCTTTTTTACTCATGCCTGTTGGGTTTTGAGGTTTTCTTTGTTGTTTTTGTACTTGTTAAATAATTTTTTATTACTGTCTCTACTTAGCAGTGTGTCAGTTCTGAATATTCATAACTGCTGCACGTCATGTCATGATCTTCAGGTTGTTTGTTTAGCAAATTTTGTTTTAAATTCTTTGGTGTAAAATTTAGTCTTTGACTCTGCTCTTGGGTGTATATATATATCATCATTATCATCATCATTGTCAACCATTATCAATCCACTGCTGGACGAAGGTCTCCCCAAGTTTCTTCCACAACGGTCTGTCTTGTGCCAGTCTCCTCCATGTCACCCCTGCATACTTTCGAATTTCATCCACCTATCACCCATGTGGTCTTCTTCTGGGTCTTTTCCTGTCCCTTGGAATCCAATCTAAAATTTCGGCTGTCCATCATTGATCTGTCCTTCTGGCAGTATGTCCAGCCCATTGCCATTTCAGGGATTTAACTCTTATCATGATGTCTTCCACTCTTGTCATTTTTCGGATCCACGAGTTCCTCTTCTTATCTCTCCTGGTTACACCAAGTATGCACCTCTCCATGCTTCTTTGAGTTGTCTGCAGCCTTTGTATGTCTCTTTTAGTTAAGGTCCACGTCTCTGCACCATAGGTAAGCACTGGAAGGATGCATTGATCAAACACTTTTATTTTAAGACATAATGGCATATTGCTCTTGAAAATTATGCTGTTTCTTCCAAAAGCTCTCCAGGCAAGTTTCGTACGCCGATTAATTTCTTCATCAATGCGACCCTCACTTGATATCTGCTGTCCAAGATAAACGTACGTGTCTGTTATCTCCAGCTTTTCTCCATCAATCGATAAATCTTCATTTCTTGTAAAAGCATTGAACATCACTTTTGTCTTCTGAAAGTTCATTTTTAATCCCACTTCTTTACTCTTGTCAGAAAGTTCCTGGATCATACTCTGCAGCTCTGATGGGGTAGTTACAAAAATGACTACGTCATCAGCAAAACGAAGGTGGGTTAGATAATCTCCATTAATCTTTATCCCCTTGTTTTCCCAGCTCAGCGACTGAAAAACACTCTCCAATGTGGCATTAAAGAGCTTCGGAGATATGGTGTCACCTTGTCTCACTCCCTTTCCAATTTTTACGTGTGTTCTATTTTCAAACAGCCGAATCTTTGCACTTGCATTTTCATAGATGTTATTAATAATATTAATGTATGCATCTTCAATACCACAGGTTTTCAGAGCCATTGTAACTGCTGATGGTTTCACCAAATCAAAGGCTTTTTCATAATCGATAAAAGCCATGCACAATGGAAGTTCATATTCCCTCGCTCTTTCAATTAGTTCTCTCAGTACGTGGATATGATCTATTGTGCTGTAGCCACTCCTGAATCCAGCTTGTTCTCTCGGTTGAGCCATGTCCAGTGTTACCTTCAAGCGGTGTGAAAGAACTATACTGAAGATTTTATAAACTATTGATAGGAGGCTGATAGGTCTGTAGTTTCCGAGATCCTCAATGTCACCTTTTTTATGTAGCAGGATCATTGTAGCGGTGTTCCAATCCTAAGGAATCTTTCCTTCATTAAGGCATCGAGTGAAAATTTGGGCGAGTACTGTTTTGATTTCTCCACTTGCTTCTTGTATGATGTCTACAGTAATTCCATCTTCTCCTGGAGCTTTTCCCCGCTTCATGTTCTTGATTGCATGTGCAACTTCTGCTGGAAGGACTGGAGGAACTCTGGTACTGGTATCTTTCATGATGTCTGGAGTGCATGTATCATCCCTTTCATATAATTTGGAGTAGAAATCTTTCACTCTTGTCAAAATTTCACCTCTATTTCTTGTTACAGAACCATCTTCTTTTCTCAGTGCCATAATCTGTTTTCTTCCCTTACTGAGATGTCCCTTTGCTATCTTTAGGCTTTGGTTGTTTTCAATTGCTTTGCTCACTAGTTCACAGTTGAATTTTCTTATGTCTTCAGTGATACTTTTTCTTACTGTCTTGCATAGCTCTATATATTCCACTTTGGAAGTAACATCTTCTTTAGTTGTCCTCATCTCTCTTCTTTTTTGCATCAACATTTTCGTTTTTCCTGATAATTTGTTTACATGCAACTTGTTCTTAGACCCAGCTAATTTTGTTGCTGTTTCCATAAGAGCTTTGGTTACTGTTCTGTTAACTTCAGAGATGTCCACTTCTTCCGATGTTAGGCCTTCTAAAGCAGAGAACCTGTTCTTCAGTTCCAACTTGAAGGTATTATGGTGTTTTTTAAGGTTGGTTATGTCAATAGATTTTGTTTGTCTTATGAGCTTGCCACGTTCAAGTTTAGTGTTGAGGTGCATCTTACATCTCACCAATCTATGGTCACTACCTGTGTTGAACTTGTTTAGCACACTGCAGTCTTCTATGATGAATTTTTTGTTACACATAGTAAAATCAATTTCACTTGTCGTCCCATTTGGAGGTCTCCATGTCCATTTCCTGTGTGGCTTTTTCTTGAAGAAGGAGTTCAAGATGGAAAACCCTTCTGCCTCTGCAAACTCAACGAGAGTATTTCCACGCTGGTTTCTGTTGCTGTGACCGAATTTACCTACTGAAGTTTCATTCTGTTGCCGTTGCCCTATTTTTGCATTGAAATCTCCCATAATTACTTTCAAGTGCTGCTTACCTTTATTATTTAGATGACAAATTTCCTAAATAATATATATATATATATATATATATATATAAGCGGGTTGGTGAGTGTGGGATGTAAGGTCAGGTGATGCGTAACATCACAGCCTCTCCTTGACAAATGTCAACCCCGCCTTCTCGTGGTGCATCCTGTTCCCACTAAAGGGGCTCTGACGACCGCCAATAGCGGTATAACTATACCATCGGGATTAGAGGAAATGCTATCCCACAGTCACCAACCCGCTTGGCCAGCGTGGTGAGTTATGGCCAAACCCCTCCAAAATGATTCCACAACTTAAATCTTGGCCCTCAGTCTCTGGCAGCTGGAATGTACCTGGCCAAGGCAGCGGCCAGTGCGACATGAAGGCAGAGGGTGCTAAGAATCCCCGGAGGACCGGACTAGGCTGCCATCTGATGCTCACCTTGGCTACGTATAATGGATGCTCCCTATCTTCTGATTCAAGGCTTCTTGAATTGGAAGAGGAACTACACAGGATCAAGTGGGACATCGTGGGGCTAAGTGAGGTAAGGAGAAAAAGGGAAGATCTCATCGAACTGAAAAGTGGACATCTCTTCTACTATCGTGGGACAGATACTGGCAGAACTAGTGGTGTTGGATTTATAATAAACAAGAAACTGAAGGATAAAGTTGTAGAAGTTGAAAGTTCCTCTGACAGAGCTGCACGACTTGTTATCCAACTCTCGAAAAGATACCAGGCTCAGATTATTCAAACTTATGCACCCACCACAAGTCATCCTGAAGAAGAAATTGAAGAATTTTATGAGGAAATTTGTCATCTAAATAATAAAGGTAAGCAGCATTTGAAAATAATTATGGGAGATTTCAATGCAAAAATAGGGCAACGGCAACAGAATGAAACTTCAGTAGGTAAATTCGGTCACAGCAACAGAAACCAGCAAGGAAATACTCTTCGTTGAGTTTGCAGAGGCAGAAGGGTTTTTCATCTTGAACTCCTTCTTCAAGAAAAAGCCACACAGGAAATGGACTTGGAGACATCCAAATGGGTCGACAAGTGAAATTGATTTTATTATGTGTAACAAAAAATTCGTCATAGAAGACTGCAGTGTGCTAAACAAGTTCAACACAGGTAGTGACCATAAGATTGGTGAGATGTAAGATGCACCTCAACACTAAACTTGAACGTGGCAAGCTCATAAGACAAACAAAATCTATTGACATAACCAACCTTAAAAAACACCATAATACCTTCAAGTTGGAACTGAAGAACAGGTTCTCTGCTTTAGAAGGCCTAACATCAGAAGAAGTGGACATCTCTGAAGTTAACAGAAAAGTAACCAAAGCTCTTATGGAAACAGCAACAAAATTAGCTGGGTCTAAGAACAAGTTGCATGTAAATAAATTATCAGGAAAAACGAAAATGTTGATGCAAAAAAGAAGAGAGATGAGGACAACTAAAGAAGATGTGACTTCCAAAGTGGAATACATAGAGCTATGCAAGACAGTAAGAAAAAGTATCACTGAAGACGTAAGAAAATTCAACTGTGAACTAGTGAGGAAAGCAATTGAAAACAACCAAAGCCTAAAGATAGCAAAGGGACATCTCAGTAAGGGAAGAAAACAGATTATGGAACTGAGAAAAGAAGATGGTTCTGTAACAAGAAATAGAGGCGAAATTTTGACAAGAGTGAAAGATTTCTACTCAAATTATATGAAAGAGATGATACATGCACTCCAGACATCATGAAAGATACCAGTACCAGAGTTCCTCCAGTCCTTCCAGCAGAAGTTGCACATGCAATCAAGAACATGAAGCGGGGAAAAGCTCCAGGAGAAGATGGAATTACTGTAGACATCATACAAGAAGCAAGTGGAGAAATCGAAACAGTACTCGCCCAAATTTTCACTCGATGCCTTAATGAAGGGAAGATTCCTGAGGATTGGAACACCGCTACAATGATCCTGCTACATAAGAAAGGTGACATTGAGGATCTAGGAAACTACAGACCTATCAGCAGTTTATAAAATCTTCACTAAAGTTCTTTCACACCGCTTGAAGGTAACACTGGACATGGCTCAACCGAGAGAACAAGCTGGATTCAGGAGTGGCTACAGCACAATAGATCATATCCACGTGCTGAGAGAACTAATTGAAAGAGCGAGGGAATATGAACTTCCATTGTGCATGACTTTTATCGATTATGAAAAAAGCCTTTGATTCAGTGAAACCATCAGCAGTTACAATGGCTCTGAAAACCTGCGGTATTGAAGATGCATACATTAATATTATTAATAACATCTATGAAAATGCAAGTGCAAAGATTAGGCTGTTTGAAAATACAACACACGTAAAAATTGGAAAGGAAGGGAGTGAGACAAGGTGACACCATATCTCCGAAGCTCTTTAATGCCACATTGGAGGGTGTTTTTTAGTCGCTGAGCTGGGAAAACAAGGGGATAAAGATTAATGGAGATTATCTAACCCACCTTCGTTTTGCTGATGACATAATCATTTTTGCAACTACCTCATCAGAGCTGCAGAGTATGATCCAAGAACTTGCTGACAAGAGTAAAGAAGTGGGATTAAAAATGAACTTTCAGAAGACAAAAGTGATGTTCAATGCTTTTACAAGAAATGAAGATTTATCGATTGATGGAGAAAAGCTGGAGATAACAGACACGTACGTTTATCTTGGACAGCAGATATCAAGTGAGGGTCACATTGATGAAGAAATTAATCGGCGCACAAAACTTGCCTGGAGAGCTTTTGGAAGAAACAGCATAATTTTCAAGAGCAACATGCCATTATGTCTTAAAAGAAAAGTGTTTGATCAATGCATCCTTCCAGTGCTTACGTATGGTGCAGAGACGTGGACCTTAACTAAAAGAGACATACAAAGGCTGCAGACAACTCAAAGAAGCACGGAGAGGTGCATGCTTGGTGTAACCAGGAGAGATAAGAAGAGGAACTCGTGGATCTGAAAAATGACAAGAGTGGAAGACATCATGATCAGGGTTAAATCCCTGAAATGGTAATGGGCTGGACATACTGCCAGAAGGACAGACCATCGATGGACAGCCGAAATTTTAGATTGGATTCCAAGGGACAGGAAAAGACCCAGAAGAAGACCACATGGGAGATGGGTGGATGAAATTCGGAAAGTATGCAGGGGTGACATGGAGGAGACTGGCACAAGACAGACCGTTGTGGAGGAAACTTGGGGAGAACTTCGTCCAGCAGTGGATTGATAATGGTTGACGATGATGATGATGATATATATATATTGACAAAAGTCACCGGACACCCCTTCAAAAGCAAATAAATGGATCCTCTGCATTGTTTATCATCATCATCATTGTCAACCATTATCAATCCACTGCTGGACGAAGGTCTCCCCAAGTTTCCTCCACAACGGTCTGTCTTGTGCCAGTCTCCTCCATGTCACCCCTGCATACTTTCGAATTTCATCCACCCATCTCCCATGTGGTCTTCTTCTGGGTCTTTTCCTGTCCCTTGGAATCCAATCTAAAATTTCGGCTGTCCATCGATGATCTGTCCTTCTGGCAGTATGTCCAGCCCATTGCCATTTCAGGGATTTAACTCTGATCATGATGTCTTCCACTCTTGTCATTTTTCGGATCCACGAGTTCCTCTTCTTATCTCTCCTGGTTACACCAAGTATGCACCTCTCCATGCTTCTTTGAGTTGTCTGCAGCCTTTGTATGTCTCTTTTAGTTAAGGTCCACGTCTCTGCACCATACGTAAGCACTGGAAGGATGCATAGATCAAACACTTTTCTTTTAAGACATAATGGCATATTGCTCTTGAAAATTATGCTGTTTCTTCCAAAAGCTCTCCAGGCGAGTTTTGTACGCCGATTAATTTCTTCATCAATGTGACCCTCACTTGATATCTGCTGTCCAAGATAAACGTACGTATCTGTTATCTCCAGCTTTTCTCCATCAATCGATAAATCTTCGTTTCTTGTAAAAGCATTGAACATCACTTTTGTCTTCTGAAAGTTCATTTTTAATCCCACTTCTTTACTCTTGTCAGCAAGTTCCTGGATCATACTCTGCAGCTCTGATGGGCTAGTTGCAAAAATGACTATGTCATCAGCAAAACGAAGGTGGGTTAGATAATCTCCATTAATCTTTATCCCCTTGTTTTCCCAGCTCAGTGACTGAAAAACACCCTCCAATGTGGCATTAAAGAGCTTCGGAGATATGGTGTCACCTTGTCTCACTCCCTTTCCAATTTTTATGTGTGTTGTATTTTCAAACAGCCTAATCTTTGCACTTGCATTTTCATAGATGTTATTAATAATATTAATGTATGCATCTTCAATACCGCAGGTTTTCAGAGCCATTGTAACTGCTGATGGTTTCACCGAATCAAAGGCTTTTTCATAATCGATAAAAGCCATGCACAATGGAAGTTCATATTCCCTCGCTCTTTCAATTAGTTCTCTCAGCACATGGATATGATTTATTGTGCTGTAGCCACTCCTGAATCCAGCTTGTTCTCTCGGTTGAGCCATGTCCAGTGTTACCTTCAAGCGGTGTGAAAGAACTTTAGTGAAGATTTTATAAACTACTGATGGGAGGCTGATAGGTCTGTAGTTTCCGAGATCCTCAATGTCACCATTCTTATGTAGCAGGATCATTGTAGCGGTGTTCCAATCCTCAGGAATCTTTCCTTCATTAAGGCATCGAGTGAAAATTTGGGCGAGTACTGTTTCGATTTCTCCACTTGCTTCTTGTATGATGTCTACAGTAATTCCATCTTCTCCTGGAGCTTTTCCCCACTTCATGTTCTTGATTGCATGTGCAACTTCTGCTGGGAGGACTGGAAGAACTCTGGTACTGGTACCTTCCATGATGTCTGGAGTGCATGCATCATCCCTTTCATATAACTTAGAGTAGAAATCTTTCACTCTTGTCAAAATTTCGCCTTTATTTCTTGTTACAGAACCATCTTCTTTTCTCAGTGCCATAATCTGTTTTCTTCCCTTACTGAGATGTCCCTTTGCTATCTTTAGGCTTTGGTTGTTTTCAATTGCTTTCCTCACTAGTTCACAGTTGAATTTTCTTACGTCTTCAGTGATACTTTTTCGTACTGTCTTGCATAGCTCTATGTATTCCACTTTGGAAGTCACATCATCTTTAGTTGTCCTCATATCTCTTCTTTTTTGCATCAACATTTTGGTTTTTCCTGATAATTTGTTCACATGCAACTTGTTCTTAGACCCAGCTAATTTTGTTGCTGTTTCCATAATAGCTTTGGTTACTTTTCTGTTAACTTCAGAAATATCCACTTCTACTGATGTTAGGCCTTCTAAAGCAGAGAATCTGTTCTTCAGTTCCAACTTGAAGGTATTATGGTGTTTTTTAAGGTTGGTTATGTCAATACATTTTGTTTGTCTAGTGAGCTTGCCACATTCAAGTTTAGTGTTGAGGTGCATCTTACATCTCACCAATCTATGGTCACTACCTGTGTTGAACTTGTTTAGCACACTGCAGTCTTCTATGACAAATTTTTTGTTACACATAATAAAATCAATTTCACTTGTCGTTCCATTTGGATGTCTCCATGTCCATTTCCTGTGTGGCTTTTTCTTGAAGAAGGAGTTCAAGATGAAAAACCCTTCTGCCTCTGCAAACTCAACGAGAGTATTTCCACGCTGGTTTCTGTTGCCGTGACCGAATTTACCTACTGAAGTTTCATTCTGTTGCCGTTGCCCTATTTTTGCGTTGTTATATTTATATATATTTATATATATTTTTCTGCGTTGTTATATATATATATATTGACAAAAGTCACTGGACACCCCTTCAAAAGCAAATGAATGGATCCTCTGCATTGTTAAGATGCACAGTACAGCTGCAAACGGTATAAAAACAAGCCTGCAGCTGATCACAATCATATCGCACTGTGAGGTCGAGTGAAAATGTCACGGCGGGAGAAAACTGACTTTGAGAAAGGAAAGGTTGTTGGGTGTTATATTAGTGGGTTGTCCATAAGAGAAACCAAGAGGCATTTCAATTTAGACATACCCAAGTCAACTGTTTTGGATGTACTGAATAAGTGGAAGACACATGGCGTGCCTGAAGCAGCAAAACGTACTGGCAGACCAAAGAAAATCAGTGATAGAGGATGTCGAAGCCTCAGGAGAGTCATTACAGCTAATCGACGGAGTACTGCACAAAACCTCAGTGTACAGGTGGGTAAAAATGCTGGAACCTCGGTATGTACATGTACCATTCACAGAGATCATTCCATGGGCTACCATGGTCGTACAGCTTCTCATAAGCATTTCATCTCCACTTGGAATGCTACTCGTCGTTTAGCATGGTGTAAAGAACATTTATCGTGGACCGTAGATCAATGGAAACTGGTCTTATAGACTGATGAATCCAGATACACAATCCATCAGTCTAGTGGTTGTGTGTGGGTATGGGGGCATCCAAGGGAACGCTATTTATCACAGTGTACTGTTCCTACAGTCAAGTTTGGAGCTGGAAGTGCACTCGTGTTGGGGTGTTTTTCGTGGTATGGTCTCGCTCCATTGGTTATCACGGACAAACCTGTTAACCAGCACGTCTACCTCAATATTCTGGACAATTATGCCTTACAACTCTGTGGAAATACAATGGAACTGGGCCTTGTTGGTACCAGCAGGATAATGTACCGAGTCATAAGGCAAGGACTGTTATGGCGTGGTTTGACGATAATTCCGTATCGTGTGTGGACTGGCGAGCACAGAGCCCTGATCTTATATTCCATAGAACACCTATGGGATGAATTAGAGCGCCGCATAAGAAGTTTGGGACCAAGGCCTACTACTAAGCAACAGTTAGCCGCAGCATTATGCACTGAATGGAAGCACATACCTATTGCTGTGTTTCAAAACCTTGTCGAAAGCATGTCTCAAAGGATCAGTGCATGCATTAAGGCCAAAGGTGGACAGACACCGTACTAATGTATGTCAATAAATGCTATGTTGTTTTTCTCTTCTAGGTGTCCGGTGACTTTTGTCAATATGGTGTGTGTATATATATATATCATCATCATCATTGTCAACCATTATCAATCCACTGCTGGATGAAGGTCTCCCCAAGTTTCCTCCACAACGGTCTGTCTTGTGCTAGTCTCCTCCATGTCACTCCCGCATACTTTTGAATTTCATCCACCCATCTTCCATGTGGTCTTCTTCTGGGTCTTTTCCTGTCCCTTGGAATCCAATCTAAAATTTCGGCTGTCCATCAATGGTCTGTCCTTCTGGCAGTATGTCCAGCCCATTACCATTTCAGGGATTTAACTCTGATCATGATGTCTTCCACTCTTGTCATTTTTCAGATCCACGAGTTCCTCTTCTTATCTCTCCTGGTTACACCAAGCATGCACCTCTCCGTGCTTCTTTGAGTTGTCTGCAGCCTTTGTATGTCTCTTTTAGTTAAGGTCCACGTCTCTGCACCATACGTAAGCACTGGAAGGATGCATTGATCAAACACTTTTCTTTTAAGACATAATGGCATGTTGCTCTTGAAAATTATGCTGTTTCTTCCAAAAGCTCTCCAGGCAAGTTTTGTGCGCCGATTAATTTCTTCATCAATGTGACCCTCACTTGATATCTGCTGTCCAAGATAAACGTACGTGTCTGTTATCTCCAGCTTTTCTCCATCAATCGATAAATCTTCATTTCTTGTAAAAGCATTGAACATCACTTTTGTCTTCTGAAAGTTCATTTTTAATCCCACTTCTTTACTCTTGTCAGCAAGTTCTTGGATCATACTCTGCAGCTCTGATGAGGTAGTTGCAAAAATGATTATGTCATCAGCAAAACGAAGGTGGGTTAGATAATCTCCATTAATCTTTATCCCTTTGTTTTCCCAGTTTAGTGATTGAAAGACATTTTCCAATGTGGCATTAAAGAGCTTCGGAGATATGGTGTCACCCTGTCTCACACCTTTTCCAATTTTTAAGGGTGTCGTATTTTCAAACAGCCGAATCTTTGCACTTGCATTTTCATAGATGTTATTAATAATATTAATGTACGCATCTTCAATACCGCAGGATTTCAGGGCCATTGTAACTGCTGATGGTTTCACCGAATCAAAGGCTTTTTCATAATCGATAAAAGCCATGCACAATGGAAGTTCATATTCCCTCGCTCTTTCAATTAGTTCTCTCAGTACGTGGATATGATCTATTGTGCTGTAGCCACTCCTGAATCCAGCTTGTTCTCTCGGTTGAGCCATGTCCAGTGTTACCTTCAAACGGTGTGAAAGAACTTTAGTGAAGATTTTATAAACCACTGATAGGAGGCTGATAGGTCTGTAGTTCCTGAGATCCTCAATGTCACCTTTTTTATGTAGCAGGATCATTATAGCGTTGTTCCAATCCTCAGGAATCTTCCCTTCATTAAGGCATTGAGTGAAAATTTGGGCGAGTACTGTTTCGATTTCTCCACTTGCTTCTTGTATGATGTCTACAGTAATTCCATCTTCTCCTGGAGCTTTTCCCCACTTCATGTTCTTGATTGCATGTGCAACTTCTGCTGGGAGGACTGGAAGAACTCTGGTACTGGTACCTTCCATGATGTCTGGAGTACATGCATCATCCCTTTCATATAACTTAGAGTAGAAATCTTTCACTCTTGTCAAAATTTCGCCTTTATTTCTTGTTACAGAACCATCTTCTTTTCTCAGTGCCATAATCTGTTTTCTTCCCTTACTGAGATGTCCCTTTGCTATCTTTAGGCTTTGGTTGTTTTCAATTGCTTTCCTCACTAGTTCACAGTTGAATTTCCTTACGTCTTCAGTGATACTTTTTCGTACTGTCTTGCATAGCTCTATGTATTCCACTTTGGAAGTCACATCATCTTTAGTTGTCCTCATATCTCTTCTTTTTGCATCAACATTTTGGTTTTTCCTGATAATTTGTTCACATGCAACTTGTTCTTAGACCCAGCTAATTTTGTTGCTGTTTCCATAATAGCTTTGGTTACTTTTCTGTTAACTTCAGAAATATCCACTTCTACTGATGTTAGGCCTTCTAAAGCAGAGAATCTGTTCTTCAGTTCCAACTTGAAGGTATTATGGTGTTTTTTAAGGTTGGTTATGTCAATACATTTTGTTTGTCTAGTGAGCTTGCCACATTCGAGTTTAGTGTTGAGGTGCATCTTACATCTCACCAATCTATGGTCACTACCTGTGTTGAACTTGTTTAGCACACTGCAGTCTTCTATGACAAATTTTTTGTTACACATAATAAAATCAATTTCACTTGTCGTTCCATTTGGATGTCTCCATGTCCATTTCCTGTGTGGCTTTTTCTTGAAAAAGGAGTTCAAGATGAAAAACCCTTCTGCCTCTGCAAACTCAACGAGAGTATTTCCACGCTGGTTTCTGTTGCCGTGACCGAATTTACCTACTGAAGTTTCATTCTGTTGCCGTTGCCCTATTTTTGCATTGAAATCTCCCATAATTATCTTCAAGTGCTGTTTACCTTTATTATTTAGATGACGAATTTCCTCATAAAATTCTTCAATTTCTTCTTCAGGATGACTTGTGGTGGGTGCATAAGTTTGAATAATCTGAGTCTGGTATCTTCTCGAGAGTTGGATAACGAGTCGTGCAGCTCTGTCAGAGGAAATTTCAACTTCTACAACTTTATCCTTCAGTTTCTTGTTTATTATAAATCCAACACCACTAGTTCTGCCAGTATCAGTCCCACGATAGTAGAAGAGATGTCCACTTTTTAGTTCAATGAGATCTCCTTTTCTCCTTACCTCACTTAGCCCGACGATGTCCCATTTGATCCTTTGTAGTTCCTCTTCCAATTCAAGAAGCCTTGAATCAGTAGATAGGGAGCGTCCATTATACGTAGCCAAGGTCAGCATCAGATGGCAGCCTAGTCCGGTCCTCCGGGGATTCTTAGCACCCTCTGCCTTCATGTCGCACTGGCCGCTGCCTTGGCCAGGTACATTCCAGCTGCCGGAGACTGAGGGCCAAGATTTAAGTTGTGAAGTCATTTTGGAGGGGTTTGGCCATAACTCACCTAGCTGGCCAAGCGGGTTGGTGAGTGTGGGATAGCATTTCCTCTAATCCTGATGGTATAGTTATACCGCTATTGGCGGTCGCCAGAGACCCTTTAGTGGGAACAGGATGTACCACGAGAAGGCGGGGTTGACATTTGTCAAGGAGAGGCTGTGATGTTACGCATCACCTGACCTTACATCCCTATATATATATATATATATATACTTAAAAGCAAAACTGAAGACTAAGGAAAAAAATTTTAGAATTTAAAACGAAGGGTGCAAAATAGCCTGAAAATCAAAACGCGCAACGCAGCAGTTTTGAAAATTCAGAATTCACATTCTATAAAGAAGATACCTAAGCAAAAAAATACATATATAATTTTGACTCACACCTAATACAACATAGAAAAGGTTATGTATCTACCTGTGTGAGTAAAAGGAGAAAAGATAAAAAAATAAAATAAAACAACTGAATGTAGAAGGTGTCGAGAATACTGAGCCTTGGCTTTATCAAGGACCAGCAAAAACTCTGCATTTTCTCACTTCCACAAAGACCTAGTTGGAAATGGGTTTCTGCAAGGCCATAGATGCAAGTAACATTCCCACCTAAAATAGTTTAAAAAATATATATATAAGTCATGTCCTCCGTAGAGTAGCATGACCTAGCACTAGTTAACAATTTCGCTTGCATCCATTAACTATATATATAGGGTGTGGTAGAAAAACGGGTGTTACAAAACTGATACTTTGTTTAATGAGAAAAAAAAATGCCAAACACACCCATTGCACCCTGACACATTGCCATTTGTGAAATATGCACAGTCACATTCATGTTTTGAATATTATGTCCAGCAGGTGACGACCATTTTGACGTCTACAATAGGACATTCTGCAACGGAAATCATCCATGGTACGTTCCAACATCTCAACAGGAATGTTTGTGATTTCTGTATGGATGTTGTGTTTCAGCTCGGCAATGGTGTGTGGGCGCCTTGCATACACCTTAATTTTAAGGTACCCAAACAAGAAGTAATCACAAACTGGCAAGTCTGGTGACTTGGGGGAGGGGGCATAAAATGTCACCATTCTGGGATATGATGCAGTTCCCAAAAAAGGGTGTAAGGCTTCCATGGAAATTTTCACACAGTCAGACGTAGTGCCATCTTGCTGAAACCAAAATGGCTCATCTGAAGGAAAGAGTAGAAGTTGCAGTGGCAATGAATGTGCAAATCATGTCGGCATACCTGTGAGATGACACTGTTGTTGCTTGTCCTAGCTCATTCTCGAAAAAGTAAGGGCCGATTATTCCCATTGAAGAGACTGCAGACCACACTGCGACTTGCTGACTATGTAACGGCCGTTGATGCAATTGACGGGGATTATTCTCTGATCAGTAGCAAAAGTTTTGTTTATTCACAAAACCACTAAGATGAAAGTGGGCCTTAAATGCAAGAAAACTTTATAGCCTTGCATTTTAGCCAAAAGCTCAACAAACAGAGCCATTCGGTGTTCGTGATTATTTTCATTTAACTGTTGCACAACCTGTACCTTCTAGGGTTGTAACTTTAACTTGTCCCGTAAGATTCTATGGACACTAAGACTTGAGATCCCCAGTGCTGAAGAAATTCGTCTCACAGAACGTTTTGGACTTTGTGCTACAATATTTTGCACTTCCTGAATTCTTTCTTGTATTTCAATACTCTAGGCCTGCCTAGCTGCAGGTGTTTGCTTCAACGCACTCACTTCCTGAAGCTTCAAAAGTTTTGACCCATAACCTCATGGCATGTTCTGATGGAATAGGATCATGCCTCCAGAGATTAAAACAATGCCAATATTCTTGTCTAGCAGCGGCAGCGTAGTCACCATTTTTGTAAAATGTCTTAACAACTACAGTAGCAGGTGGAAGTCTACTCCACTGAGTGATGTCTCTGCAAATGACATCGTTTGGTGAAACGAAAGACGATCCATATGTCTTGCCAACATCATTAGGGAAACTTCCACGAACAAATAAAAAACTGCCTGTATTTCTGCCACACCTTGTATATATTAATGGTGTCGCATGCCCATTTAGGTTAGCTGTGGGTTGGTATGGGAAAAAAACATGCAAAAATTTTATTATGTATCCGGAGCTGCAATATTTATGTATTGATTTTGAACATACGAAATAATTTTTTTAATTTAGCGGTTTTCTAATTACTTATAGTAAAGATCTTTACATACATTCCATTTTTTTTTTTAAATCTAAATTTTCTGTGCAAATACTAGAGGGATGAAGGAATTTTTGTCTTTTATTTTATTTTATTTTTTTCCTTGTGATTTTTAAATACAGGACAAGGCCTACTTCCCTTAACTATATTTATACAATCTGCAAAAGCTCTGGCAGAAAATGGGACACTTAACGCATCATCAACGCTGTTTACTCATCCTAAATGGATATCAAAATTTAAATTGTATATTTAAATCTGTGCACATATGCATATCGATTCACACAGTGACAAAAACACAGAAAAACAGTAATTTCTAGTAGAATGTTGAATTGTGTTTATGACTCCACGCTATTCCAAATGCAACCAAGTATGACCAGTGGTGCTTTTTTAAGGGTGCACACCCTGGAAAATCTAACCGCTGCGTTGAAACTACAAGAAAATAAAAACATTTGGAGAGCTTTGTTATTACAGTTGCTTTAATGACCTGGGCTGTCCACTGGTAAAACAGCACTCCTACAGCTACAAATATTACTTACAATGTTTTGTTTAATGAACAAAGCAACGGACCTTCTCTTCACAAAAATATTGCACAACAGAATTCATTTTAGCCACATACGCAAAGCCTTAGGACAAACTTTGGCGTGTTCTATTATAAATATACCCCCTACCCCCTACCCCCCAAAAATATAATATAACAGCAACTCATACCTCAATGTCGAATTGCACTGCTCCATTGGACTGCAAGCAGTGCTCATTTTGGCTAGCACACCCTGAGAGTTTTGTTGTTACATTTTGAAATCACAGGGAAATAAAAATGTGACTTACAACACCATTTGGGTAGCGCTTGCATTACAGTTGCTTGAACATCGTCAGCCAGAGGATCTTAGCATGAATGCGATATGCTTACTAAACGAACCTTCTTTTAATGAAAACATTATATGGGGAAATTTTTAACTTCCACTCGAAGCTTTAGGACAAATTGGGGTGTGTTTTATTAGAAATAAAACCGAAAAATATTATTGATAATGTAGGTTAAATTAAGACTGTGTGGGTGTGCACTTCACACCTAGCACACCCCGAATATTCACCCATGAGATATGATTTCTTTGTGACTTAAAAACTATCACTTTGTATGTTATTACCAATAATTATGAATCTACTTCGTCCTCAGAATATCTTGAAATGTGTTTTATATCAGTCCTGTACATAAAGAAATAAGCAATCCCAGGTTTACGTTCAATAGAATGACAAAATTCTTCAATGAATTTATTTTTAACTTTAATTAGTGAATGAAAAAAGTGTTGATATCATGATTTGATCTTTGTCTCCATAGGCTGGAGAGGGGGAATATTCATTCACCTACAGTATATACTGTACATACAAACATGTGTGGGAATTTATTAAGTAGACATCAGTATTGAGTTGCTTACATATAAATCTATTTCAGCATAGGTGATTGGGGGAGAGCTTCCACTTTTACCTGCTGTAAGTAGAAGACTCAAAATACTGTTCATTGATTACTGATGTATAAGAACTGTTCTCACTGATGCAAATATTTCTCATGATTACACATTAATCAATTAGAGTATTAAGATTTGTAAATTTGTCTAATTGAGAAAATATCTCTGCAAATGAAGTGATCAGAAATGGCTTGGTGGATACTCAGGTACCATGTTATACATAAGACTGTTACAAACCAAACCTTAAGTTTAAGATTGCATATATAAGCAGATGTGTGATTACCAAATTTGAGTCTGTTTGGTCAAAAGATGGGATCAATATATCTAAGAATGTGGGTGCATCAGTGTTGCTTCATGTGGTAATGAAGGTTGAGAATAAATGTCTCATTAAGAAGTCAGAAGTATATATAAGTGCTAGATTTAGGCTGCAGGCCTTGGATTAGATGGGTTGATAAGTTTTATAACTGCACCAAGTTTTGCATCATCTCTGTTGGTTAACATGCCAGCCCAGATTCCACTTAATACAAAAGTATGAAATCAAAATGAATGACATGAATCAGCATTCTTAAATAGGATTGTGATAACAGAAAGAATAAAATACCTTTTCTTTTAGCAAAGGAGTAAGTTTGTTATAAAAAATTTCAGATGGCCTCAGTGTTGTAGCAACTCCAAGACTATTTGTGGTAGAGCCCTAGAAAAAAATTAAAAGAACCAGCAATCAGGCAAAATACTTCACAATATCAGTCCACATGTTAGTTACCCAGTTCAGAAAGGTTACACAACATATTTATTCTGCATATCTAGCAACTCAAATTCCACATCAAACATATCATTTTCCATGTACTTCTGCAATTATTGCACACTTTTGTCTGCAACTACAAAATTTTGGAAAACATTTGCCCTATGCAGTGTTAATGCAGCTAGGATAAGTAAATGTGCTTTAGAAGCATTAGAAAGTGTTGCGTTCCCCTTAGCGTTGCTATTCAGAGTAGTCATTTACGGGTGTGATTGACAGTAATCCCATTCTGACTGATTATCAGCTGAAGGGGCTATAGCAATTGTGTAGAACTTAAAAAAGGAAAGAGATGTTTGAGTCACTTTTTTCTAACCAGTGGCATGATGTCCGTGTCAGGGGGAGTAGTCATGGGTTATGGAGCAGAGCATAAAGGACTAGAAAGGAGTGCTTATTACATGTAACAGGCTTATGGTCTCAGGTAATAATCTCCATTACTGAAATGAGAGGGGCAGAGGAATTGTTTTGCCATAGCTTTCATAAAACCTGGCTGCCATGTAAACGTTTCTGTTTGGGCAGCACAGAAACTTTTGGGGACTATTTGATTCAGGTACATCAGGGTTAAATTGGAATACATTAGATAAAATTCAACCTACAATTTTTATGTTGGTTTTGGTGGCACCCAAATTACTATTTGAACCAGTAGGGTAAGCAAATTCCAGCTGTATTATGGTTCCCACTCTTTTTTCACCAAAAAAATCAAGGACTTTTCCAGGACTCATTAAATTTTTCTAGACTACATTCATGCCCAATAAGAACTCTCATGACACACTAAAATAAGTTGTAACAAACAATCAAAAAGTTCAATTAAAATTATAGTTATAACTAAACATAGGGGCATACCTTGGTGAGGTATTATTGTTCCATAAGATTTCAGGTTTCCTTATCACTGACACAATGTGTTACACATTTGACAAAACAGTTAAAAGCAAAATATAACTAAGTGAAGAATAAAATATAAGAAATTGAAAGCAACATCCCCTTGGGCACTATGGAATATGGTCATCAGTTGCAGACAAACACAAGGAAAACACTACAAAAAAAGTACTTGACTGTAGAAATTTAATAATTTTCATTAGTATTACTTAAAAGCCAAAAGCATCGTCAAGTTGCAAGAACAGTTTCTATGCCAAAATTTCATCTTTTATCCATTTTGACTTATAAAATACATATTTGGTTTTACTTACATTTGGAATTCTGGCTCTATAAAGTTTATTATGTCACTCTCACAGCTTGAGTAATCTTCTTCTCTCTGTTTAATAGTAACAGATGAAGAGCATGGGTCGGGCCATGAAGGTTAATGGATGCAAGCGAAATTGTTAACTAGTGCTAGGTCATGCTACTCTACGGAGGACATGACTTATATATATATTTTTTAAACTATTTTAGGTGGGAATGTTACTTGCATCTATGGCCTTGCAGAAACCCATTTCCAACTAGGTCTTTGTGGAAGTGAGAAAATGCAGAGTTTTTGCTGGTCCTTGATAAAGCCAAGGCTCAGTATTCTCGACACCTTCTACATTCAGTTGTTTTATTTTATTTTTTTATCTTTTCTCCTTTTACTCACACAGGTAGATACATAACCTTTTCTATGTTGTACTAGGTGTGAGTCAAAATTATATATGTATTTTTTTTGCTTAGGTATCTTCTTTATAGTATCCCTTTATATACATATACTGCATATATGAAAGATATCATGATCAGAGTAAAATCCTTGAAATAGCAATGGGCTGGACATGTTGCCAGAAGGACAGACCACCGACAGACAACCAAAATTTTAGACTGAATTCCTGGGCTACAAGCATTCAGCAGATTGCAAACCTGGTTTGAAATGCTAGTACCTTACACTTCCTTGCATTTGCTTATCATAGTTCAGAAGAATTCCCCTCTCATTCGCTTATCATAGTTCAGAAGAATTCCCCTCTCATTCGCTTATCATAGTTCAGAAGAATTCCCCTCTCATTCGCTTATCATAGTTCAGAAGAATTCCCCTCTCATTCGCTTATTATAGTTCAGAATCACAACTGCATGAAAACTGGAAATGTGACAGCTACGTATGTGCTCCCGATTCCAAGAGAGCGTTTCACAATACAGCGCTGCCACCTGTGACATTTTGGCTATAGTTTCTGTTCAATGAACTGCGGCTATTCTGAAATTTGGTGAACGGGGAAAAAAAAAATCAAGTACTTTTCAAGGACTCTTACAAAATTCAAAGACTTTCAAGGGCCATTAAAAAGGAAAATTAAATTCAAGGAGTTTTCAAGGTCTTTTAAGGACAATGGGGACCCTGTGTACTTATTTTCTAGACTAGGCACTATGTTAAGAACATAATATTTGTTATGACAAAGCCAGTGTTCACAATGGAAATCCTTGAAGATCTACAATATATGAAGAATTATGAACATTTCCATGCACATGCTTCATGAGAACACAGAAGATTGCAGGCATGATGCTGCAGGATCCTACTATAAACAATTCAACACACATGCAGGGGGGAAAAAAAAAGGAAAATAACTGTTCAAATTAAAATATCCATACTGAAACAATTGCACATTAATTCATGAGACAACTGCACATTTGGTACACATCTCAAAACATGAAACTAACGCTTATTCACAATATAAGTTTTTAAGAACCTTACCTGTCCCTTATTTGACGATGCCACACTCTCTCTTTGTTGCCAACGCTTATACAGCCCAAACAATGGAGTGGCACCATCGACCCATTGGATCAAACCAGAACGAGGACCCAAAGGAGTCACCGAGTAATGTCGCGCATAAAAGATCTCTCTGCTATTTCTATTAAAAAAAAGAAGAAACCCATAAACACTGAGTTACAATTTCACCTTAAAACATTTTGAAAACAAGCTAAAAGTCAGAAAGGCATCAAAATTCAAAGGAAAACTGCAAGAATAATTTTATATATATATTGTATGAACAACTTACCATCTAACTGAACATGAGAAACGAGAAACTAAATACCTAATTTAACAGCAGCAAACAGCTATGAGAGAAAATATGATCAACTTTGAATCTGAGAATTGTTAGAAGGAAAGGATCATAATAAAATAATTATTTCTAATAATAATTTTCAACACCTGACTTCAAGTTAAAACTTCAGGAGCTTAAATACCTAAATGAAGAAAGGAAACAATATATTTAGTGTTCTGTGTAACCTTCTCACAGCTGCAATCAACATTTTTTTTTTTTTCACTTTTAAAACTTTGCTAATATTACTGTGCATACCTTTTAGTTTTAGCAAACATGTTGTTCACTATAGAGAGAAACTGCATAATGCGCTCATCTAAATGCAAATCTTCCAGGCCTTTGAAAAGATAAGTATACCTGAAAATATACAAAGAAAGTATGTAAAAGGGGATCTGTACATGTACAAAGTTCAAATTTCAACTAATAAGAAATCTTTTAATGCAATACACACAGGCAGTCTATTTATAACTGTGAATGAATCATCAACATAATTAGATTTAAAGAATACATAAACTGCAACAACAGCAAATAACAAAATACAAAATTTATGTAGGCAAGTCAAATTAAAATTTTAGAAAGGGGGGGGTTAGACCAAAAACCTGCGTGCACTGTAGGCAACAACAACAACAAAAAAAGTACTTCATGGCTGTAGATCTAAATATGCAAAGCTACATACCTGCACTGGCAGGGGAGGGAAGGGGCTGTTCATTTAGAAACAGGCATGGCAATACTTCTTCCATCATTAGCTTCTTGTTTAGTTGAGGAGTAACACTTATCGAAATCAATCACAGTATGACATTGTATTATCATGATACATACCACAGCAACACAAGTTTACAAATGATTTAGGAAGTTGAAGAATGGTGTGTCTACATGGCAGATGCACCCTGGCAATGCAAATCTGATGGGCACAATGCTACAGGTAATTTTCAAGATAAAGAAAACTTTCATATTATGGCAGATGATGTGGCCAGAACACTGGGCACGAGTTATGGTTCAGCTTAGCTTATCAACACTCTGTAAGGAGGGTGCCCAAACAACTGACACTTAAACTGAAGGAATGATGTATAGTCACATGCCAAGAATTTTGTAAATGACTGAAACAGAAAATCTTTTCAAAAATCACCACTCAAGAAGGCACCAGGTGGAAAGATTTTTCACTTCAATGAAGTGCAAGAGGCACAGAATGAGCTTGCACACAAGAGGTGTGCACGGGTCGGGCTTTTTTTAGTTTACAGAACAATGCAACGGGCTGGGCCGGGCTTTTTCCCAGACACTTATGACTGGGCCAAGTCGACTTATTCTTTTCATCGCAATGGTAAAGAAAGAAAAAAAAAAAAAAGTAGTGTTCCCCGATTTTCTGGTCTGTTTAAATGTTTTGCTGGCTTTACTTACTTCCATGACATATCCCAGGGCGTAATCACAAAAGCAAGGAGAGGCACTTACAGTGTTTTTAGCATCTGTAGGTGGTCAAGTTGGTAAAACCACTTTGGGGCTTGTTGACAACAAAAGATTCAACCCCAAACGAGTGTGCATTGTGTGAAGTGGGGGAGGGGGGTCTGCAATGATGTGGAATGTCCATCTGTGTGTTGGTATGAGAGAGTGGGAAGACATCAGTTGTTTCTCCTATTCCTAATCTGTATGGGGATTGACTTTTTGTAGTGTTACCACTTGCTAGTTCAGAGAAAAGGAAATTTTGAACCCACTGAGTCTTCTTTTTTGTCTCTCTTTAAAGATTACATTCTTCGATAATTGTTAAAGTTTAGTTAATATTTTTAAACTTACATTCAACTAAATATTTTATAATAATATTTCATTATAAAATTTTCACAATATAATGAAATACAATAGAAAGACAAAATAATACCAAATGGTACATCACAGGCTGGGACAGGCCTAAATAAGAGATGCAATTGATGGGCCCAAGCCGAGTGCGTAATATTTGAAACGGGCCGGGCTCACCAAATAAGGCCCGTGCAGACCTCTATTGAACATATAAGTATATCTGAAAACATACATTACGATATGTGTAACAGAGGGAATTTATTTTTAAGAGAAATCCATATACTAGTCATGCACTGAAGCTAATGGGGATTATGCTGGAGAAAAAAAAAGCTGCAGCGAACCTGATTGAAATATACAAGCTGTAAAATTCAAGGTCTTCCATTTGACTCACTCTCATGTAAATTTGTGGAAGTAACAGCTCAAAAGGGCATGTTTATTTTCATTTGTAAGAAGTGCTAAAATGACAACCTAATTCAATATGCTGAAATATATTGCACAAACACACACAATACACACAAGAACTAAAGTTTTCACAGAACATCAAAACATGAACAAAAATTCAGTTTTGATAGCTTCTAGAAGTTTAGCTAAAGAGAAAGGCAATACTTTTTTACAACTGAGGAAATAATGCAATCTGTAATCAATCTTCATACTTTGGTATAGAAACAAATTGGCCAAACCTAAGCTACAATGACAGGAAATTTTAAAATTTAGGTTTTTTTTTTCAAAAGGAAAGTGCTTTAAATACTTAATTTAACTTTACCATCATGTTTACATACAAACATATCATTAAGCTTCTTTGAGGAGCTAAGCTCTGAGATTCAGAGCTTAGCTCCTCAAAGAAAGACCATGTGCCAAGTACACATTTAACTGATAGAACTAGAATTTACTTACTGTTGGTGTATCAAATGTCTCCATTTGCAACGATCTCTACACACCGCTCGAGTTTCATTAACATCCATCACATGTTGCACATAAGACCTTTTGTACTTCATACTCAATCTTTTTCTGATGCAGCAGACATTCCTGAATCCGGTCCTCCCAAGTTTTTCTTGGCCTTCCTCTACCTTTCTTTCCTGCCACTTCGGCTGAAAAAACTCTCTTAGTCAGCACCTCATCACTCATTCTTTCAACATGGCCAAACCACCTGAGAATATTAGTCTCCACCTTACTAATGACATTTTGCATCACATTACATATCTGTAACACATCTTCATACCTCACATGATCAGAGAATGTCTTACCATAAACCCCCTGTAAGTAATGCATCTCCCCAGCACACAAACAACTCCTATGTCTCTTCTGTAGTACCCAGGTTTCACTGCCATACATCAGAGTAGGAACAATTACACTTTCATACACAGCCATTCGGGACTTGAGAACTAATCATTTTTGTGAAATCCTCCTAAGGCAGCTATGACTTTCAATGAAGAATTCCTACAAATTTCATTATCTAATTTGTTCTCTCTGTCAAACAAATATACTACCCAAATATGCAAACTCCTTCACCTGGCCAATCTCTGTGCCATTAAGGCTTATCTTGCATTCAGTACGAACAGTTCTTCGCTCAAAAACCATACTTCTGTTTTTCCCTTATTTATACTAAGTTTGAATTTCATACAAACTTTGTACATCCGGGACAACATACTCCACAATTCACTTTTGCTCTCTGTCAACAGGACTGTGTTTATCAGCATAGAGCAATCTACGCACATGCTTATTACCAAGACATAAACCAGTATTGTCCATTTTGGCATCATGCATCCATAAATATATTAAACAGCCAAGGTGACATTACACAACTTTGCCTGTCTCCTGCACCAATAGAAAACCATTTCAATAAAATACCATTCACTCGTACACATGCTCTACTGCCAGTGTACATGACTTTCACACTATTAAGTAGATTCCCAGTAATAACATATTTAGTCAGTATCTTCCACAGAAGAGTCCTATTTACTCGGTCGTAAGCTTTCTCCAAATCTATGAAGGCAGCAAACACTTTTTCACCAATAGACATATACTTTTCAATCATCATGCGCAATGTAAAAATTTGAATAGTGCAGCTCTTACCAGGCATAAAACCACTCTGTACATCCCACACTTTCTCTGAAGTAAGACCTCGTACCTTATCAATGACTTTCCCAAACAATTTTCCTGGCACATTCAGCAAACTGATACCACGATAGTTTATTGCATTCAGTCTGATCACGTTTTCCCTTGTACAAAGGAACAACGATAGCATTCCTCCAATCCTGGGGGACCCTTCCTAACTTCCAACATAACTGGCAAATGATAGTTAAGCAGTCAATCATAATCACCACCATATTTTAGCATCTCAGCAGATATGCCATCTACTTCCAAAGCCTTACCATTCTGAAGAGATTTTAGAACTTTACACACCTCTTTTCTTGAGATCCCACCAGTAATCCATCTCTCACTATGACATAATTTGCTTCTGCCACAGAATCATCTTTGCTTCCATGACATAATAAATCACAGAAATACTAACCCCATGTTTCACTTGGCACATTGGGCTCCCATATTATTTCTCCAACCCTATTTTTTACTGTCCTGTTTATCCAGAGAAAAAAATGCCTGCTCATATTTAACGATTCTAATGGCAAAAATAAACAACAAGATAATTTATCTATGACAATTAAGGTTCACATGTTTCTTAACATGAAAGGATTCCATGGTTTATTTTGAAATGCTATTATATTTTTGGGGAGAAATAAGTAGAGTTCCATAATATATTAATAAATTAAAATGCTTTTATCATTAAAATTATTCTGTCGTAGTGACAGAATTAAATGCTTTTATCATTAAATATTCTGTCACATGTGTAGTACATGTGCAGAGCAAAAAAAAAAAAAAAATGAAAATAGGTTTTTATATTCATTTCACTTCTGTAATTAATATGATTAATTCAATTGCATACTTTCTTTCTTTTCTTCTTTCTTTTTTTTTTTTTTTTTTTTTTTTTTTTTTTGAAAGGAGCCTAAAAAAGCATGAAAAATTATCTGAGAAAATTGAAAGTGAACATGCCATTTTGAAAGACAGCATATTTTTCAGCAGAAGAAACTGCACAGTTCTTCTTTGTAACAGTTTTTTTAAGTTTTTTTTTTTTCCCAGACATTTCTGGCTCTTTTGCTGGCTACTGAGGACTGTTCTCAATGTGTGGATTAATTGTCAAGATCGTTGACACTGAAGGAATTTATTTAAATGATTTCTCTTTTTTTATTAACACTTCTTGCATCAGCCAGTGTTACAAAGTGAAGCACTACATCAACAACAGGCCTAATCTTATGTGCGCATGAACTCTGTTTTTCATTGCTTCTCTTTAAGACAACAAAAGATCAGAAATATCGAGGTAGGACAACTTGGATCCAAAAGGAAAATTATGTGAATTCTTTAACTTAATAATACTTCATGCACTTTGTTCTTTGAGTAAAGCAAAAAATAAGTGTTTTTCTCTACCTTACACAGATATTTATAAGATATTATATGAAAATATACAACATGTTTTCCATAAAAAGTTAGCAAGCTTCTTATTAGATGAACTAGCACTACCTAAAAATCAAGCAGTTATCGAGTATTTCAGATCAAAAGGTAAAATAAAAAATAATAAAGAAACACAAAAGAAATTAACAATGATGAAGTACACAATGCAACAATTATGAGTCACATTGTCACAATGTGACAATTATGAGTTTGTACTTTAAGCTGCAAGTTCAGTTAATACACTGATGTTCAAAATTAAGAGAATTTGCACATTTTGTTGAATTTCTGAAAAACTAATGCAGAGGTGTTTGCAAGGAAAGGCACGAAACCCTGAAATCATCGGCGTCTCCCAACGGTGAAAATGCATAAACTCGAGACATAAATGAACATATGTGGGTACCCCCAGCACAACAAATGTATTTCCATTACTACTATTACCTCTAATTATTATACTTATCAGTAAAGCTGTTACCGATACTTCGAAAGATAAAATGGTTTCACTTTGGGAATTACTTACTACCTACCTAAACCTGTTGCTCACAACAGTAAATTATTTTGGGGTTGAGCTCGCAGCATTAATTTGTCGCTAAAAAAATAAATTCCTTCAGTGAAATTTAAGTAACTTTGATTTTGACAATTACATGATATTGTCTTTAACATATACCGCACTAAGAATGTTAATAAAAATTTTGCATTTGTATAAAATAAACCAATTACACACATAACATACATTTAAAAAAAGTTTTGCCTTTCTTTCCAATTGCAAAATTACCCATTTGGCAAATAAATAAAAGAAAATCTGCAGTCAAGTTTTTATGTTACTAGACGGGCAACTCCTCTTTTTCATAGGATATTGATCTTTTTTTAACATAAATTTTAGTCGTTAAGTTTCAGTCAGGTGGTATTGACCTAAAGTTCTATTTACTAATAAAATAACAGTATATTTAGCAAATTGGATGTTGATTTAAAGTTCCATTTATTAATTAAAAAAAACATATCAGTCTGGTGTGGTGTTAATTTAAAGTTATATTTACTAATAAAATAACACTATTTCTTAAAAAAATGTGCAATCTTCATTTGTTTTTTTAGCGGAGACGCCATCAGGCTGATGCTTACGTTTACAACATCCTTCATTTGCAGTGTCTTGTTTGTGTACCGAAGAGGAAGAAGAACCTTTACTATTACAAGTAGCCGTTATAATTGCTTCAACAGGTTTTGGAGGCAGAACTGTAGCATATACTCCATTTATATATGCAGAAACATGACCCAGCTGTATCAATTTTCTGACACCATATCCCAGCTTTCTCCTTCTGGGTGTCTTTTTTCCTATCCAATCCCACCGGAATTTATTTTTGACTGAGGCCTCTAACGTCTTGAGATCATCAGTTTTGGTTAAAAATTTCATCGTTGATGACGAACTTAAACTGAAATCGTGTAAACTTTCAAATCTCTTAAAACATTCACACATACACGCACGCACCCTTTTGCCTAAACAAAAAAACCACAAACGTTTCATCAGGGAAACAAAGACACCTCCTCCGTCACTGACTTACTAATACAATGAGGCAGACTGCTCCCACCCGTAGGTGCAGACGCGTGAGTGACGTACTTTATTTGCTTTGACTCGCTCCCCCCGCCATCTCCAAATTCCAACCCCACATCACTCATCAGAGCGAAAAACCGTTTTTTTGCATCGAGGAGCAGAAGCGCAGATGAAATGACAGAATTTACGTGCATGGCCTTTCCACAAGACAACGGACAACCACAGCACAAACTGCCGGCTTCATGTCGAGACTTCAGGCGTCAAGCTCGAATCGGCTGCATCGGCGAGAAAGACAATATTATTATCACATTAATTCATTGGTGAAAAGAAATTTTTTAGTAAATACTTTTGCCATGAATCGTTTTAAATTTATTTTTTTTGCTTTGTCGCTTATTAGAACTCAAAATTTAATAGTCTTAAAAATGTCTTCAAAGCTAAACATCCGGAATTCCGGGTATGAAAGATCGCCCAAACCCGGAAATCCGGGTTAGACCCGGAACACAAATTCATTAAAATGTGTCACTAATGGACACATTTTAATGAAATTTGGTATGGATACACAGTTATATAAGAGAAAAAATTATACCATACAACAGTCATGGTACGCAATCATGATCGTCAGTAAGGCTCGTCAGCGCAGGAATATCCAACACCACGTTGCAAGATCGAACATAAAATGACTCTAATATGGGGTATGGTCCCCTCTCACAGCGCGACGTCATACTGGAAACGAGGCAGTTGATGAGTCCCTGTGGCAGTCGGTCCCACTCCTGCAGCAATGCAGTTTTCAGCTCCTGGATGGTTCTCGGAGGAGGATGGCAAGCTGCAATTGCCCTTCCAAGAGCGTCCCAGACATGTTCGATAGTTTAGGTGTGGCGATCTGGCTGGCCAATCCATCCGGCGAATATCCTCACTTTCAAGATAATCGTCAACCAGGTGAGCCCTATGTGGATGAGCGTCGTAGTCCATAAAAAGGAACCGAGGGCCAACTGCGCCCCTGAAAAGTCAAACATAGGGCTGTAAGATCTCATCTCTATACCTCTCAGCAGTCAGGGAGCATCTGTCAGACATATGGAGAGGTGTGCGGCCATCCAACATGATGCCTGCCCAGACCATAACGCCTCCGGTGCCATAGCGGTCCCTTTCTCGGATGTTGGAGGAAAGATATCGGGTCTCAGGTTCTCTCCAGATGAAGGTACGTTGAGAATCAGTGTTCAGGCTGAATTGCGACTCGTCTGTGAAGAGAACGTTACCCCACTGAAGTCTGGTCCAAGTCTGATGTTGTCTGCACCATGCTAAACGCGCTCTCGTGTGTTGAAGTGAATGCGTTGCAAACAATGGGTCTTCTGGCAAAAAGCCCTCTCTCGTGAAGCCTTCGGGAAACAGTAACCCTTGAAACTCGGGTTCCAGTGGCGGCATGCTGCTCACGAAATAGCTGTGCAGCTGTAGCAGTCCTGTGGCGCCTCGCTGAAAGTACCAAATAACGATCTTCATTGGCCGTTGTGGCTCTTGGATGACTTTGCCCAGGCCTTCTCAATATGGATCCAGTGTCCTTAAACTGTTAACACAAATTGCAGATGACACTGGGCACTACATTGAGCTCTGTAGCAACCGGCACTTGCGATTGCCCTGCCTCCAATCTATCAACGATTCACCACCTCATTCCATCATCAATACGTTCGTGGCAACTAATTTTACCTGATTGCTTATGAAATTGAACCAATTCCTGCAAGAAACACAACGAATGTTGCCGAGGAGTACGAACGAACGAACTAACTGCGGAAAAAGCCACATGTGCTTTTCATGCCCACCGCTGTCACAGTTCCGCCCACACGCACGTGTACGCTTACGTACAACACTGCAAATTTGTATTCTTATTTGGCGCCATAATTTGTACCTTTGGTTCCCTACTTTTTATGCGAAAATCAACAAAATGTGCAAATTCTCTTCATTTTGAATGCCAGTGTATTAACAGTGTAATCAATTCATGATTTTTGTTCAAACCAGAGGTTAAATGTAATAACTAAAAGTTACACTTTTAATGGTGTTTGCATGATGTAAGTGATTTCTAGTGTTGTGTGATGTAAACGTACATGGTTTCCAAATCATTAGCAGATAGATTTTTCAATTAGTTTTTGTATTTGTAGATTTGAAAAATAAATTCTTTACAATTTTTTTAGGCAATATTTCTATTTTGCTTTGAATTTCCAGGGTCTCAACCCAGTCACAAAAGTCATGAAAAGTTTGCAAATGAGGAAAAGGTCGCGAAAACTACGGATAGGTCAAGAAATTAAATTCGTAGGTCACAGTTCTAGCAGGGACAAGAATGTTTTGAGGTTTCCTGCATTTTGAGTTTTTCTTGCAAAGTTACGCTTTTTACCCTTCCTTTCTTTTCTTGATTACATTCCTCACTTTTAATGTTTTTCTGATTGTGTTCCTTGTTTTTTATTTTTTCACTAATGGTACAAAACAGCGACTTCAGATTTTTAAAGAATTTTTCTTAGTGAAATGCATGTTTTCCTATTTCAAATAGTATCTCCAAAATGAACCAAAAGGAACACATATTTTGTCCCCCCCTTCTAAGCAAAACTGAATGTCAAAATCGGTATTTTGTTCATGATGGAATTTAGTGATCTGTAAAATTGTTTTTGTGGCAGTAATGACTTTCCAATTTAACTTAAAATGCATGTTTTTCCATTCCTTAATCCCTTCTTGCTATATCAAGAAAAAGAGAGAGCAAGCATTTTCCCTTTTGTTCACAGTGAAATTAAAGTTAAAAAAAAAAAAACTTGTTGCCTGCTCATTTTTAAGAGATAATTTTATGGATAACAAAAAAAGAAAAAAAGATGACGACAGAGAACATCATTTTGAACTTTTAATTTCTTTTTAAAGAAAATGAAAAATGCTTGCTCTTTTTTGTTTCTTGATTAGCAAGTAGCAACTGAGAAATTAAAGTCACATGCATTTTAAATGTAATTAAATTTCACCTTACAACTTCAGAATTTGTGGTAAAAGTTAAAATATGACTAGCCACATTCAACAAAATTATACCTATTTTGTCATCACTGCAATTTAACTCTATTATTAACTGTTTTATTAATTTTAAAATCTTACTCCATTGTCGTTGTGGTTCATGTTTTCTGTTTTGATGGTTCTGTATGAAGATACTTTTACACACACACACACACCTAATTCCCATGGCTAGACCTTTTGTATGTACATATAACAGTAAATTAATTATTTGCTTCACTTCATACTGATTGCAGCAATATTCGAAGCTTACTTCTCGGGCATGAAGCAGCTTCTCTCACAAGCACATTGGTGATTGCTCCACCTCAAAAATACCTTAAAATAGATAAAGATCAACACAAGAGTTTGTCCACTACAGTAACACGTAGTATAGTGTGAGTGCACCATGACAAAGGACTCCTGTCTGATAGATAGCCTGCGTGCATGAAATGGTTAAAACTGAAGCTTCATGATATTAAAAAAAAAAAAAAAAATCCGTTCACATCTAAATAGTACTAGTACCATGTAGAATACAAAATAAATAAAAATAAATTTGAAAATCAGTCTAGCACAGCTAAAGTGAAAAATGTTGAATGAGTAATGTAAAGTGACTAAAACAAAGATACAGGGATTCCATACTTTTCAAGCTGCAAAAAAATAATTCCACACAAAGCAAATCTTCTCCCCCTCTATCTGAAATATCACTACAAAAATGTTCTGATGAGAATTTTGCATACTACAATCATTTACAAAAAAACTGCACTTACTTGAGCCCATCAGATCCAATAAATGCCAATTTTTTCGGTTTCGTTTTTGTAGGCAAAATGGTCACAACACTGCTCACAGACTGAATGGTGATAATATCAGACACTTTGGTATTGATACCAGGCATAGGGATGACAGTGTTCTTTAAGGATGCCAGAACAGGGCTAATATGATCCATGGAAAGGTGAGATCTTGACTGCTGCTGTACACGCTGCTGAAGCAACTGATGCAACTATAGATGCAGAGAAAAGAATGTGTACATAAATTAAAAAACTGAGTTCACTTTATTGCAGGCAGATTATTACACCATGCACAGTATAATATAAAACAGCAAAATCTGTCTTGCTGTACCAGGCAAACTGAATAGATTTGGAAAAAAAATTATAACAGTATGCAGAGTGTGAACAAGAAATATGACACTAAATTTTCGGGTGTAATATAGCACGTCTTTTGAAATGAAAAAACAACAACAACATTTTAAAGCAGATTCTACAAGGGAAAAAAATCATCAAAAAAAAAAAATAATAATACATTTACACTTCTTAAAGAAAATCTGTGTATAATTAGAATGCACAATGCAAGCAGTGTCCTTCTTAGTCTATTGAACAGGTTAAAAAAAAAATCAACTGGATTTTTACACAATCAGTAAAACCTCCACAAATAGAAACAGCTACTTTCAGCCACCAGTGGCTGAAATGTGCGTGCCACAAGAACTCACGAATCATGCACAAAACATTTCTCATAACAGAAGATATCTAAAGCAATGGAGAGTTGTCAAATCGAGTTCTTAGAAATGAAGACAGGGTTGTTTTGGTACAAATAGAGATGAACACTTACACCCCCTAGTGGCAAAATTGTGTGGTACAAAAATTGACAAATATATAAAAAATATTCTTTACCACACATGCTATCACTAGCAAAAGAAATTGTTTTTTAATAAATCTTCAGGAAAACTGAACATTGATATATATATATATATATATATATATATATGGGATGTAAGGTCAGGTGATGCGTAACATCACAGCCTCTCCTTGACAAATGTCAACCCCGCCTTCTCGTGGTGCATCCTGTTCCCACTAAAGGGGCTCTGACGACCGCAAATAGCGGTATAACTATACCATCGGGATCAGAGGAAATGCTATCCCACACTCACCAACCCGCTTGGCCAGCGTGGTGAGTTATGGCCAAACACCTCCAAAATGACTCTACAACTTAAATCTTGGCCCTCAGTCTCCGGCAGCTGGAATGTACCTGGCCAAGGCAGCGGCCAGTGCGACATGAAGGCAGAGGGTGCTAAGAATCTCGGAGGACCGGACTAGGCTGCCATTTGATGCTGACCTTGGCTACCTACAACGGACGCTCCCTATCTTCTGATTCAAGGCTTCTTGAATTGGAAGAGGAACTACAAAGGATCAAGTGGGACATCGTCGGGCTGAGTGAGGTAAGGAGAAAAGGAGAAGATCTCATTGAACTGAAAAGTGGACATCTCTTCTATTATCGTGGGACAGATACTGGCAGAACTAGTGGTGTTGGATTTATAATAAACAAGAAACTGAAGGATAAAGTGGTAGAAGTTGAAAGTTCCTCTGACAGAGCTGCACGACTCGTTATCCAACTATCGAGAAGATACCAGGCTCAGATTATTCAAACTTATGCACCCACCACAAGTCATCCTGAAGAAGAAATTGAAGAATTTTATGAGGAAATTCTGTCATCTAAATAATAAAGGTAAGCAGCACTTGAAGATAATTATGGGAGATTTCAATGCAAAAATAGGGCACCGGCAACAGAATGAAACTTCAGTAGGTAAATTCGGTCACGGCAACAGAAACCAGCGTGGAAATACTCTCGTTGAGTTTGCAGAGGCAGAAGGATTTTTCATCTTGAATTCCTTTTTCAAGAAAAAGCCACACAGGAAATGGACATGGAGACATCCAATTGGGACGACAAGTGAAATTGATTTTATTATGTGTAACAATAAATTCGTCATAGAAGACTGCAGTGTACTAAACAAGTTCAACACAGGTAGTGACCATAGATTGGTGAGATGTAAGATGCACTTCAACACTAAACTGGAACGTGGCAAGCTCATAAGACAAACAAAATGTATTGACATAACCAACCTTAAAAAACACCATAATACTTTCAAGTTGGAACTGAAGAACAGATTCTCTGCTTTAGAAGGCCTAACATCGGAAGAAGTGGATATTTCGGAAGTTAACAGAAAAGTAACCAAAGCTCTTATGGAAACAGCAACAAAATTAGCTGGGTCTAAGAACAAGTTGCATGTAAACAAATTATCAGGAAAAACCAAAATGTTGATGCAAAAAAGAAGAGAGATGAGGACAACTAAAGAAGATGTGACTTCCAAAGTGGAATATATAGAGCTATGCAAGACAGCACGAAAAAAGTATCACTGAAGACGTAAGGAAATTCAACTGTGAGCTAGTGAGGAAAGCAATTGAAAACAACCAAAGCCTAAAGATAGCAAAGGGACATCTCAGTAAGGGAAGAAAACAGATTATGGCTCTGAGAAAAGAAGATGGTTCTATAACAAGAAATAGAGGCGAAATTTTGACAAGAGTGAAAGATTTCTACTCCAAATTATATGAAAGGGATGATACATGTACTCCAGACATCATGAAAGGTACCAGAGTTCTTCCAGTCCTCCCAGCAGAAGTTGCTCATGCAATCAAGAACATGAAGCGGGGGAAAGCTCCAGGAGAAGATGGAATTACTATAGACATCATACAAGAAGCAAGTGGAGAAATTGAAACAGTACTCGCCCAAATTTTCACTCGATGCCTTAATGAAGGGAAGATTCCTGAGGATTGGAACAATGCTACAATGATCCTGCTACATAAAAGAGGTGACATTGAGGATCTCAGGAACTACAGACCTATCAGCCTCCTATCAGTGGTTTATAAAATCTTCACTAAAGTTCTTTCACACCGCTTGAAGGTAACACTGGACATGGCTCAACCGAGAGAACAAGCTGGATTCAGGAGTGGCTACAGCACAATAGATCATATCCACGTACTGAGAGAACTAATTGAAAGAGCGAGGGAATATGAACTTCCATTGTGCATGGCTTTTATCGATTATGAAAAAGCCTTTGATTCGGTGAAACCATCAGCAGTTACCACGGCTCTGAAATCCTGCGGTATTGAAGATGCATACATTAATATTATTAATAACATCTATGAAAATGCAAGTGCAAAGATTCGGCTGTTTGAAAATACAACACATAAAAATTGGAAAGGGAGTGAGACAAGGTGACACCATATCTCCGAAGCTCTTTAATGCCACATTGGAAAATGTCTTTCAATCACTGAACTGGGAAAACAAAGGGATAAAGATTAATGGAGATTATCTAACCCACCTTCGTTTTGCTGATGACGTAGTCATTTTTGCAACTACCCCATCAGAGCTGCAGAGTATGATCCAGGAACTTGCTGACAAGAGTAAAGAAGTGGGATTAAAAATGAACTTTCAGAAGACAAAAGTGATGTTCAATGCTTTTACAAGAAATGAAGATTTATCGATTGATGGAGAAAAACTGAGATAACAGATACGTATGTTTATCTTGGACAGCAGATATCAAGTGAGGGTCACATTGATGAAGAAATTAATCGGCGTACAAAACTTGCCTGGAGAGCTTTTGGAAGAAACAGCATAATTTTCAAGAGCAATATGCCATTATGTCTTAAAAGAAAAGTGTTTGATCAATGCATCCTTCCAGTGCTTACGTATGGTGCAGAGACGTGGACCTTAACTAAAAGAGACATACAGAGGCTGCAGACAACTCAAAGAAGCATGGAGAGGTGCATGCTTGGTATAACCAGGAGAGATAAGAAGAGGAACTCGTGGATCCGAAAAATGACGAGAGTGGAAGACATCATGATCAGAGTTAAATCCCTGAAATGGCAATGGGCTGGACATACTGCCAGAAGGACAGACCATAGATGGACAGCCGAAATTTTAGATTGGATTCCAAGGGACAGGAAAAGACCCAGAAAAAGACCACATGGGAGATGGGTGGATGAAATTCGTAATATGCGGGAGTGACATGGAGGAGACTGGCACAAGACAGACCGTTGTGGAGGAAACTTGGGGAGACCTTCGTCCAGCAGTGGATTGATAATGGTTGACAATGATGATGATGATATATATATATATATATATATATATATATATATATATATCATCATCATCATCGTCAATCATTATCAATCCACTGCTGGACGAAGGTCTCCCCAAGTTTCCTCCACAACGGTCTGTCTTGTGCCAGTCTCCTCCATGTCACTCCCGACATGTTGAAAACAGAAATATGCACTTAACTCACTAGGAGTTTTTTCACAAAATATTGTAAAATAAAGACAAAATATTCATCATTGTTACCTTTGTTTAACACAATAAATAAATAATCAGATTTTTAGAAGCAAAGATTCTGGAAAAAATACAATATACATTTGTGTTCCCTAATAGTGACACGGTGTTTTAGTTCAAATAAAAACTATGCAAAATGGTATTTGTACTACTATGTCTGGTAAAAGGTATTGGAATTAATTCATGCATAAAATAATTTTTTTTTCCAAAGCCACTGATAGAGTAAAATATATTTTGAATTTAATAGTATGTGCACTTACGCCTCTAATGGCAAGGTTATGCATAGGAAAAATACCAAAATATATGGATTATTCTCACAGTTCAAGTTTTCAACATAAAAAAAAGTATTTTTAAATCAGACTTATAGTGGGAGAGATATGGTGTCCATGTATGAACAGACAGGCAGACATAGTAGTACTACAAGTAAGTGCCAAATATCATGGGATATGTACCTAGTATCGTGTAGGACCTCCTCTAGCCCAGCGAAGTGCAGTAACTCAACGTGGCACTGATTCCACAAGTAGCCAAAAGACTTCTGGAGAGATGAGTAAATTGTGGGTTGTCAACACCAAAGCAATAACAAACAAATAAATAAATACAATACAATCCGTATTTATTGGTGTAGAAAAAAATATAATCTTCCCGCAAGCTTTCCCCGTCAACGGACGGCTTCTTCAGGTGGTTACGAAGGAAAACAGAATCAAACTAATAGATGAATATGCATACACATAAATATGATATGTAGAACATCACGCTCGCGCATGCCAAACACGTGGGTAACAACTGAAATGCTACAGTATACGATATGTGACCTGGAGCCATCTGCTTGGCATAATAAGTAGGATGCAATGATTCTGTATACATTAACAACTTATTACGTTTTAATCATATATCATATACTGTAGCATTTCAGTTGTTACCCGCGTGTCTGGCATGCACGAGCGTGGTGTTCTACATATCATATTTATTTATTTATTTATTTATGCGTATGTATATTCATCTATTAGTTTGATTCTGTTTTCTTTTGTAACTGCCTGAAGAAGCAGTCCGTTGACGGGGAAAGCTTGCAGGAAGATAATATTTTTTCCTACACCAATAAATACAGATTGTATTATATTTATTTGTTTGTTCTGGAGAGATATTGAGCCATGTCGTCTGAACAACTGCCTATAGTTTCCTGGAATTTGTAGCTGCAGCATCTTGGGTGGAAATGGACCTTCCCACCACATCCCGTATAAGTGTTCTGCTGGGTTTGTGTTGGGCAAACGTGGTGGTTACACCATCCATTGGAACTGTCCAGAATGCTCCTCGAACTGATTTTGGACAACTTAGGCCCGATGACAAGGTGCATTGTCCGCCTGGAAAATCCCATCGTTTTTGGGGTACATGAAGGACTCAAATAGTCACTCAGCAGAGCAATGAAGCGATTACTCGTTAATGATTTGTTTATGAGGGCCCAAACTGTGCCATGCAAAGACACCCCATACATGTATGGAACTACCACCAGCTTGCACAGTGCGTTGTTGACAGCTTGGGTCCATGGCGTCATGGGTTTTGTGCCACACCCGAACTCTACCAGCAGCTCGTAACAGCTGGTAGCATGATTCATTGGACAATGCCACATGTTGCCATTCTTGCAGGGTCCAATCACCATGTTCGCAAGCCCAGGTGAGGCACTGTGTCTGATGTCGTGATGTTAACAAAGGCACTTGGTGGGTCTTTTACTCCCATAACGCACGGACGCTAAATCACGCTACGCTGACATGTTGGATATGTCTCTGGTACCTCCTGCATTGAACGTGGATGTTATTTCAGCCAGTGTTGCTTGTCTATTAGCATGGTCAAATCCTGGTCAGACGTCACTGGTCACTCTCACCCATGGTCGGCCACTGCGCTGTCCACGGTGGGTGGTAATACCTTCCATAAGGTATTCTAGGAACACGTATGACACCGTGGATTGAGGAATGTTGAATGTTCGCACAACTTTGGAAATTGAATGTCCCCATCCATCTGGCTCTCACTACATGCCTCGTTCAAACTCCGATAATTCACGTCGGCTTGCCATAATCCTACTGGCTGTCGTTCAACCTGACTCACGAGATTACACCTCGCAACTGATAAAAATAGTAGCGTGCCTCGAAGCCTTTATACGATGGCAGCACGTTAAAAATTTGCATACTGCTATCCCATGACTTTTGGCACTTCAGTGTATAAGCACCTGAGTACCCCCCCCCAAAGATGTGCTGAAAATTAATGTGATGGTTTGAGCAACAAAATTTGGTTTGTTTGCCTTATATATGACAATGCCTAAAGTTTGGCCAGTTCTCATCATACGAGTGTTAACCATATGCTTGTTGTGAAATCCAGGAAGCATTTATAATGCAACTGGCAAACGTTAAGGACAGTGTTTATCAAAAATCCTGGAAAGTTGCAAATGATACAGCAAACTAAAGGACATGCTGAAATAATAAACTAATTTTGTGACCTGTTTGCCTTTTGTTCTATTTTGTAATGGAAGTTCAAATTCAAATGAGTAAATCAAGCCTATTTAAACAATTAGTTTTCAACAAAAGAATACACACCTGCCAACCAATGTTATTTATTTTTTAAAATCCAGAAGATATTTCAAAAGTCATGAAAATATGGAGCAAAACTCAATTTATGAGTGCATGAGTTTGTGTATTTAGGAAGCATGTTTGACAGAGAGAACAAATTGGATGGTGAAATTAGTAGGCGAGTGAATTCTTCATTGAAAGTCATGGCTGCTTTGGGAAGTTTTCACAGGAATGATGGGTTCTCAAGCGAGTCCTACATGGATGTGTATGAAAGTGTAATTGTTCCTACTCTGATGTATGGCAGTGAAACTTGGGTGCTACAGAAGAAACATAGGAGTCATTTGTGCACTGGAGAAGTGTGTTACTTATGGGGGTGGGGGATGGCAAGACACGTTCTGATTGTGTGAGGGATGAAGATGTGTTGCAGTTGTGTAATGTAAAGCAAAATGTTGTTAGCAAGGTGGAGACTAATATGCTTCAGTGGTTTGGCCATGTTGAAAGAATGAGTGATAAGATGCTTACTAAGAAAATCTTTTTAGCCCAAGTGGCAGGAAGGAAAGGTAGAGGAAGGGCAATAAAGTCATGGGAGGATCAGATTCAGGAGTGTCTGCATGAGAAAAAGATTATGAGTAGAAGTATAGAAGGTCTTGTGTATGGCGTGTGATGGATGTGAGTGAAGCCTGAGTTGTATGTCAAGATCGCTATAAATGGAGGAGTTTGATACCTCAACAGTAAGTAAATATTATCTGGTAGTATACAGTAAGGACTTTATCCAGAAACTCCCTTCTTCCATCAATCGCCAAGAATTCCTGTACACCTTTGACGTGGATTCATTGTTTCCTTCTATTCCTTTCTTTGATGCCTACAGGCTCATGGTCAAAACACTAATGGAGCACAAAGAACTTCCTGGAGAACTGATCAAATATCTTTATGACTGTTTTGATTCATTGGAAAAGTATTCCTGTCAGGGATCATAGCATACTTCTGGAAAATTTTAGGTTGGAATTTTAGGAATTTTAGGAATTTTTAGAAAAATTTTAGTGAAAATTTTAGGATTGTATTTCAATAAAAACTAGATGTATATTTGTATACATCTAGTAAAACAACTTTGTATACATTGTAAAGAGTTTGCTTCACACCCTTCAACCATATATACTGAGACTGCGCATGACATCAAAATTTCTGGCTCCAACATAAAATCACATGACAACAGTCAAAAGATGGGTTACACCTGCTGTGCTTATGGTTGCTCTGAGCGATATAGTAAAGAAAGTTCTATGATTTTTCATGGGTAAGAAACGAATTAAATACCTAAGTCGATAAAGTTCAATTACTTAACCAGAAACTTGCAGCTATTGATATAAAAATACAGTAACTTAAGAAAAAAAAATGGAATGCATGTTCCAAATTCTTCGCAAATGTTCATCACATTATAAATCACAAAATGTAAACAACCCGTTCATGCATGTATATAGCTCATAAGTAAACTTACCTGAAGAGTTTTCATTATATATGAGGCGCATTCACATAATACACCGAAAACACTGAAGTTCTGCAATGTAAATTAGTAATCATAACAGCATTTTTACACGAAATTTGGAGTCTGATGATGACGTGCCCAATGTTTGAGCCATGGCGGCTTTGATGCAGCTATTGCCAATGCGCAGTCCATTAGTATATATGGTCGAAGTTCACACCCAAATTTTTTGCATAACGTCTAATGTCTAAAGTTTAAGTATGATTTACTTCTAATGTTCAGTTCTTATCTTTTCACGTGTTATTATCATATTCAAGTATATTTACCACATTCAAGTTTCACTTTGAACATTAATATGCTGTTTAACCAGAAGCAATTCACGATTTTCACAGAAAGTTTTCAGGTTTCACATTAAATTATAATATCCTAAAAAGGTAATTGAAAACCAAGAACTATGTACAATTGTTCACTGAATTACTTTTTTTCATATTATTGTTTTAACCTTTTCCTGATACGCCTATCTTTTTCTGCTTCCACCACAACTAATTTACTTTGTTTTCTTTATTTCAGCTGAACCTTGTATGATCAAGTTAGAGGCAACTGCTATTTCAACAGTATTTTGTTTTTCTACAGCTTTTCGCATTCTTTCTGTTCCCTCTTGAATTACTGCTAGGGAGGCTTCTTTATCTTTTTTAAGCCTATTTATTTCTGCATCATTTTCTTTTATTTTGTCATCAAACTCAGCTTTTCTTTTTTCTCTAGCTGCTTTTCCTTATTTTCCCTCTCTTTCTGCTTCCTTTCTTTTACCTTTTTTGATTGTTCTTCCTTCAGCTTATCAACATACTCTTTATAAAATTTATGTGAATCACGAACACTATTTAACAAATTTATTGTTATGGGAATTTCTTGTTATGGGAACTTTTTTTTCCTTTTTATGATGCGCTTTTACTTGTGAAAAGCCACTATTAGAAATATTGAAAATTTCTGAACACAATATACACTTAGCAGAAAATATTGTTTTAGATTGCAGAACACCATTCTTTCAACTTCACTCCGTCCAATTCTTTGGCGAGCCACGCATCTTGAAATTTCGTTTTGGATTTAGGCATCTTAAACACTTGTATTACTAACCAGAAAATGAAAGGGGAGTACAAAAACACGTTCCAATATTGCAAAACCAGACAACTTCCCGAAATTTGGCTGCGAGGATGTCAGAAGATATGAAAAAAAAAAAAAAAAAAAGCAGGTCACCACTAGAGAACTGAACCTGCACAGAGAACACCATAAAAGACGTAAAACCAGAAACTATCATACGCATCTCACGCAAGTTCAGTCAAAGCGAGTCGGAGCCGAGATATATTGCGCATCGAAGGTCGCTGTCGCCGACGCATGATCGAAGGTCAATGATCACGTGCTCTACTGCCTGCCAAGATAACTCAGCTACCATCCCATCGTCATTACCGGAGGTTACGGAAAAAGACCACATGTTTCCTCTTTGCTTCCACCCACCTGCGGTTTACAATAACAAAACATCAGCAGAAAGAGGAGGTTCCACAAGGCATGTACAAAAATAAAGTACGATCTTCTGCGTGCCACGGAGTTCGTCTGCAAAGCGCAAACCAGGGGTGAAAATGACCCCTCCCCTTTTCCCTTAGATCTCTTGTTACTCTCGAAAACTGTTCGAAGGCAAAAAAATGGAACGCCCGCCCGAAGCAAGTGCATCTCGATGGCGTCATTTTTCCCTCCCTTCAGCAGCACAGCATATAGGCTGTGTTTCTACAATAACAGGTCTTTTTACCTTACCGTAATGGTAAATTTATTGGCGTTAATAACGGTTGTTTTTAATAAAAATAAGCTTACGAAAATTTTAGGATGAATAGCAAATTTTAGGTCTAATTTTAGGAATTTAAGGAGGGTCACAAAATATTAGGAATTTTAGGAATTTTAGGACGAATGCGATCCCTGTCCTGTTTTGTATACAATGGTATCTATTACCAACAAAAACAAGGTGTACCTTTGGGCTCTCCTCTTTCCCCCTTACTTGCTGAAATTTATTTGCACACTATTGAAACATTAATTGTTGCCCCATCGCTCTTAAAACCCACCATTTGGTTAAGGTATGTAGACATCTTCATTATTTGGCCACACCAAAAACACTCTCTGTTTGAACTCATGTCCTCCATAACCTCAAAATTCCTGCATATAAAATTTTCCTCTCAAGAACAGATCGACAATAATATTAGTTTTCTGGATGTTAACATCAACCCAGACTTCTCACTTGGCCTCTCTGTTTACAGGAAACCTTCTGCTACCTATAATATCATCCCTTACCATTCTCGCACTTTTGGAAAATACAAACTGTCTGCTCTTAAGGCATACATTCACCGGGCCAACCTTATTTGCAACAGCCATTCTGCTCTTCAACTAGAATATCAGAATATCACCAACATTGGCAAATTGCATGGCTTTCCACCCTCTTATTACATAGACTAATCAAGAGTTCTGAATCACAGAATAGATCTAGTTTACTGCCTGAACCTTCCACCACCCATCAGTTTGTTGGCACTTTGCCCTTTAGCCTGTCCTTCACTCATAAAGTTTGCTCTATTTTCAAGTCTTTTGGCTACAGGATTGCAGTCAAACCATCTCCACATCTTTTCAAACTCATCCTTAAGGACAGAGATCTCAATAAACCCCTAGATTTACAAGGTGTCTACTCTATCCCTATAAACACTTCCACAGGCATTACCCACTATATTGGTAGTACTTACTGCAGCCTAAACCGGTGTTTGATGGAGCATATCGCTGATGTTAAGAAAGGTAGTCCTTCCACCTCCCTCTCAATTTTAACCATCAGCGATACGTCCGCGGCTCCCGATTGGCACAATATTAAGGGAATCGCCCCGTTCAGCAATTGGCATGCCCTCAGATACTGCGAAAGTATTGAACTCTACCTTACCCCTAACACCTGCAATACTGACGCGCCTTTTAACATCCCTATTATTTGGAAAGTGATTTTGAAACCTGGCAACAACTGACGCTTTTACCACGTGTCTCATTCCATGGCTGATGAAGGTAGAAGTCGCTACCGAAACGCCCCACTCATAATTTTTCAACGTAACTTACGCGTGTGATGACGATTTCAAGAATTCTTTAATGTTTTGTGTGTTACGTGTTTTCCTGCCAATTCTTTTCACTCTTATCTGGTAGTTTGTATTTCTTTGTGGAGCTAACCTCTGAATATTGGAGAACAGCTTAGCAATAGGTACATACACTGACGGAAAAAAAAATCCCAACACCACGAAAAAATAGTTGTAGAGGAATGAAATGGCGGCAATACATTTGTATTGGTAACATATTTAATCGATTAAGGTTTCAAGATCACAGCTTAATGTAAGCGCAAGAAGAGCCATTTTAAATGTGAAATGCTGGTACATTAATAACCGGTGTAACCGCCAGAATGTTGAATGCAACCACGCAAACGTTCATGCATTGTGTCGTACAGGTGCTGGATGTCAGTTTGTGGGATGGAGTTCCATGTCTGTTGCACTTGGTCGGTCAATACAGGGACGGTTAATGCTGGTTGGGGGTGACGCTGGAGTTGTCGTCCAATGATGTCCCATACGTGCTCGATTGGTGAAAGATCTGGTGATCTAGCAGGCCACGGCACCATGTCGACACTCTGTAGAGCATGTTGTGTTATAACAGCGGTATGCGGGCGAGCGTTTTCCTATTGGAAAACACCCCCTGGAATGCTGTTCATGAATGACAGCACAACAGGTTGAATCACCAGACCGACGCACAACTGTGCCGTCAGGGTGCGTGGGATAACCACGAGAGTGCTCCTGCTGTCATAGGAAAATGCTCCCCAGACCATAACTCCAGGTGTAGGTCCAGTGTGTCTCGGCCGCAGACAAGTTGGTTGCAGGCGCTCACCTGGCCTCCTTCTAACCAACACACGGCCATCACTGGCACCCAGGTAGAACCGGCTTTCATCAGAAAACACAACAGATCTTTACTCCGTCTTCCAATGAGCTCTAGCTTGACACCACTGACGTCGCAAACGGCAGTGGTTTGGAGTAAGTGGAATGCATGCTACAGGGCGTCTGGCTCGGAGCTGTCCTTCAAGTAACCGATTTGTAACAGTTCGTTGTGTCACTGTGGTGGCAATTGCAGCTCGAATTGCTGCCGCAGACGCGATACGATGCGCCACGGCCATACGCCGTACACGGCGGTCTTCCCTCTCAGTAGTGCCACGTGGCCGGCCGGAACCCTGTCTTTTTGAGGCAGTACCTTCCCTTGACCACCGCTGTCAACAATCATGCACAGTGGCTACATTCCTGCCAAGTTGTTCTGCAATACTGCGGAACGAAAATCCACCTTCTCGTAGCAACTTCTCGTTTGAACGAGTTTGACCTCGTTCAAACTCCGTGAGCTGTTGATAATGGCTTCTTCGTCTTCTTAAAGGCATTCTTGACTAACATCAACACACTACGTCGAATCTCAACGATAACCAACGCTCACGAACGTTACAGCACGTATTTACAGCAAACCTACTTTGCATGTTCCGAGGGCGCTACTAGCACCACACGTATGCGTCGGGCGCGAAATTTGCATAGACGTCATTTTACAGATGTACTCTCACCGCGTACCAACTGTCGTTTATCTAACACAACCCCTTCTTGGTGTTGGGATTTTTTTACGTCAGTGTATGATGTATGTATTTTAACAATAACTGTCAGTTGTCTGGCAACAATGCACTAACAAAGGCATGCGTATACCACAGTAATTAATTTAAAATCTCTAATTGATAGTTTTAGCAGTCATTGGTTGAAATGCAAGAACTATCATATGAAGTTTTCAGTAGTCTCCAATTAGAATTTCAGTTGATATCACATGAAAACACTGCTATAAAAGTTAACACACTACAGAAGAGCTATGCACTAAATTATAACTATTGGATTTTGTGCAGCCATCCAGGTAAGAAAAACAAGCACTTGTATGCACTTTTTGGTATTTTTGGCCAAAACTAAGGTCATTAATGCACCTTAAAAGAAATAGGCCTTTAAGGATTTCTGAATGCTGTGGGAACTCTGATGAACTGTAAAATGTAATGTTTCACATGAAAGTGAATGGTGGATTATTACTCAGTTTGAGGCTTTTGTTCTATCAAAAAAAAAAAAAAACATGCTCATAACAACACACAATTCAGCAACTTCTTTATAAATGAAATAAAACTGCAAGAGAAAGTCCACTAAACTGTTAGCTAAATGTTTGTTACATACCTGTTTGAAAACATTCCATGTAGTTTGAGGTCTTGATGGGTCAGCTGGATTTTTCAACTTAGTTATGGTTTCTTCAATGTACTTCCCAAAAGTTTTCTGAAACCACTGTTCATGAGGAGTCTCAGCAGACTGGCTAGTGATCATTTGGAGATGCTCCAGAACAAAAAGCGTCTAAAAAGAAACATAAAAACAGTGTTGGTTTAGCAGAGATAATCTCTAAGGAATGGATATTTAGAACTTAAACAGAAATTTTTTTGTTGTTGTTGTGCTAATAATTTCAAAAATATTTTCGAAAAATAAAAATATGGTATTTATTGGCATATAACATGCACCCTAATTTTTGAGAAGGAAGTTTGAGTAAAAAAACTTAAATTTAAAATAAATGACTTGGGAGCTCTGAACTTTTTTAGATAACTCAACACACTTGTTTATAATATTTATATCACTTGTAAGGCAAATAATACGAAAAGAAAAGCATCTGTTTGAACAAAAAAACTGGGATATTAGACCTGTTTCAAGAATTTTAATCAGAATCACCATCTTGGAAAGTGAGGAGACAAACTAAAAAAATAAAAACAGCCAGAAGTCTGGGTTCCTTAAACCGATGCCGTTTGCTGATAATGCATGGTCATCATCGTGAGAAATGATACACTCGAACCAGCACGACAAGACCACGCATATACTAATGTTTTTTATCACCAACCGTCAGCCACGTAGTTCAGACGTTACAGGAAGTTTTGTCATATTCTCCTTGAGCAGCTGCTGCTTAAACAGGTTGTGCCGTGAAAGCAACTTAATGAGAGCAGATGCTTAGGCTTAACATGGCAGCTTGCGTTCGCTGCTGATGAAGAGAGTGAGGTTACTTTTGGGCGCTTAAAAAAAAATGGTAAATCAAGAGTCTATCTCAATTTTTTTTCTGTGTGGATCTTCTTTCCGAAGAACTGAAAATTGTATTGATATTACTTAACAAGAACTGTCAGAAAATGGAAGAGATTTGCATTAGAGAAGAGTCTGCAGTTAGAGTAAAGTGATACCAAACCATTAACATTTGGCAACGTTGGGATGCGTCACACTCTGCGTCAGTATTAATTTTACCTAAGTTCAAATAAAAGTAGTATACGCGTATAACACAAAGGTGGAATTTCAGCCCTAAATTTTAGGAACAAAAGTGTGTGTTATACGTTGATAAATACGGTATGTTTTCTTTAAAGATAATGTAACTAGTTATTTTCTGTGATAAAAAGATTATTTTAGTACTCAACTTATTAATCACAATTGTACATTTGATGGGAAAAGTTCTTTGGAGTTGCAGTAGACAACAAATGTCATCTCTAGATTTTCCATTGCAAAGGCATGCCTATTTTCATGAAACAATGACAAATGAATGAGACTTTTTTTTTTTTTTACATATGCAGAGAATTTTAGGAAGGGAGTGTCTGACCCCAGGTCTTAAACAACCCTTAGAAATAGGAAACTAGGAGATTTGGGCTAGAGTGCCCAATAGGAAAGTGACACGGAAGCAAAGTAGAAAGGGGGAGGAAGACGCCCTTATTTATTACCGGGGGCCAGTACCCGGGAAATGAATGAGACTACCGAGTACTGCAACTAAAGAAGCAATGTGTTTGGGCCAAATCAAAACCTGCAACTGGTGAAGATCTTCAATTAGTTGACAATAGATTAGATCGTGAAATCAATAGGCAAGTGAATTCATTTATGAAAGTCACAGCTGCCACAGGAGGATTTTGCAGGATTGATGGATTTTCGAAAAGGCCCTGAATGGTAGTGTATGAAAGTGTAAATGTTCCTACTCTGATGTGTGGTAGTGAAATCTGGATACTGCAGAAGAAACACGTAAAGAGTCATATATGTGCTGGAGAGACGCATTTCTTAAGAGGGGTTTGTGGCAAGACATGTTTTGACCATGTGAGGAATAAAGATGTGTAATGTGAAGAAATATGTTATTAGTAAGGAGGTGACCAACATTCCTAGGTGGTTTGGCCATGGCAAAAGAATGAGTGGTGAGATGCTTACTAAGACAATTTATTCAGCCCAAACGGCAGGAAAGAAAGGTAAAGGAGAGTCAAGGAAATCATAGGATAACCTGATTCAGGAACAAAGGTCTACATGAGAAAAGGTAATGAGAATGAAGTACAAAAAGCCTTGTTGTGTGAGATGTATTACATATGTCAGTAAAGCTGCTTTTGTGTACCGAGATCACTGCAAATGAAGACGTTTGACACATCAACAGTAGGTAAAATTTAGATCAGTTTTAAACTTTAATTTTGCACATGAGCTATCTTTAGAGGAGCTAACCTCTGAATCTCAGAACAACATAGTGATATGTATGTAACACTGAATTTACATTTTAGCATAGGGCTGGGTCAGGTAATACGAATTTCAAATGTAACGAGTCCTTCAAAATTAGCAAAAAAAAAAAAAAAAAAAAAAAAAAAAGGAAAGAAAAAAAAATGTATGTTAATCAATCAAAATAGATATAAAAAATAAGATACTGAAAACTTGAGGCTTACTGGTTTGATGAATACATTATGTTTTTCATCAATTATTTCTTTTTTCTGGTCTTTTGTTAAAAATGAATTGCTCATCACTTTACTTATTTCCTTTTCTAAGTTGTTTATCCTCCTGAAAAAGAAGAAAATGTATCTTCAGATGAAATTATTAAAATAAATTTCCTATAAATAACACATTTCATAGCTAACACAATATGCAGTTCAACAATATTTTAAATATATGTATGAAGTCTTTTTCATTAGCATTCTTGCACAAAATTCTGATTTGCTAATACTGCAAAATGGCTGATGAAATATATATGCACTATCAACAGCATTGTAGATGAAAATTATCAAATTGTGTGATTATCAAATAAATGGGTTATGCAAAAATTTCTGCCATTTTTACTATAGATTATATTACAATCAAACTAATAGTATGAGAAATCCATGAAAGCCGCAATGTCAGCTGACAAAACGAACCTACATGTCAACGACAGCTGATCTTGAAATTGAGTAAAGTAGGAGAACAAAACACAGGAACCAATGAAGTTGAAATGAACCTTGTCCTGTGTAATTTGTTCTTATAACCACTAAAACAAATTTTGCATTAAGAGAACGTCTGTGAAAAATTAGACAAATAATTATATAATTTTTTTTCATGTCCTAAAAAAACAACAGACGACAATGATCAATACTCATACTCTTTCATTATATAAAGCATGATATAATGCTTCAATGAGACTGAGAAATTAAAGGCCCATCCAGTTTCCTGATGCATACTTGTATAGGCCTTGAAACTCTACATGAAATAACAGATACAACTACATGTCCAGAAATGCTGGACACAATAAGTACTCTGGATACTAAGCCAAATTGTGTCTCGAAATAACAGAAAATGGCAAAAGAATAATACACTGTGGTATGCAATGGAGTATGTGAATAAGTAGCAATGAATTATGGTAGAAGAGCATCGCATTTGTACTTTACATATCACTAATGCAGCTAATGAATGTGAATGAAAATGAGACCAGTCACATTTCCAAATGAGGTATGCGGATGCCACATTCCAAACCAATGTAAATTCAACAGTCCCCGAACACTGTAACAGCCTTTTAACGTTTCACCCACACATAAAAAGCGAATATGTAACATGACTGTTAAGTTATAAAAAACAAAACAAAACATAAAGCATCCAATATTTAATCTTATATTGTGACCACCTCCTACTTTGATATCAACAGCGCGTAGCCAATGAAAGAAGGCACGTGTTGTGAGCTGGCTTGGAGGGTATATAAGGTATGCTATAGGCAGTCAGAAAACATATCACTCGTTGCTGTCATGGATAAAAGGACCGATTTATCAGATTTGCAAAAAAAGAATAATTATTGGTTTTTGGGCCAAGGGTGGCAGTATTTCTGAAACAGCGCAGTTTGTGAACTGTTCGCATGCTGCTGTGGTTAAAATGTATCGTGGTTGGAAAAATGGCACCATTGCGAATCAGCGATGTGGAAACTGCAGGACACCATGTGCCATTGATGTGAGAGGTGAACGTCGGCTTCCAAGGTATATGAGGGCCGATCGACACGCTACAGTGGAGCAACTCACTGGCCAAATGAACCAGGGGGCTACCGGAAGGGTGTCTAAAATGACAGTTCAGCGACCCCTGCTGCATATGGGGATCTGACGCAAACAGATGGTCACTGCACCTATGATAACTAAGGTGCATCGGCAGAAAAAGGCTTACATTTGCATGGCAGTATCGGAATTGTACCTCCACTGATTGGCGAAGGATTTCCTTTTCTGATGAGCAACGTTTTTTGCTTGATCAAATGGATGGACGTTGGCCTGTAAGGTCAGAAACATCGGAGAACAAACACTTTTCAACCATTGCTGGAAGAACACAAGCTGGTGGGGGTAGCGTTATGGTCTGGGGAATGTTTTCGTGACATTCTCTGGGTCCACTCATACCTGTAGAAGGCACTATGGATCGAATTCGTTATGAATCCATCCTTGCAGACCACGTACACACATACATGCTGATTGTCTTCCCTGAGGCAGATGGGATCTTCCAGCACGACAATGCGACGTGTCACACAGCTAGAAATGTCCAAGAGTGGTTGGAAGAGCACGATTATGACTTCAAAGTACTTCCCCAGCCCCCTAATTCTCCAGACTTAAAAACCAATTGAGCATCTGTGGGACCACCTCGATCATGTTGTTCGCTCTATGGATTCTCCACCATGCCCCTCCAAGCAGCTGTCAGATGCACTACAGTCAGCATGGCTTCACATACCCGTGAACACCTTCCAGAACCTTATTGAGCCACTCCCAGCTCATCTAGCTGCTGTCTGCACTACACATGGCAGTTACTCTGGATATTAACTGGTGGTCACAATAATGTGATTTGACCATGTATTAATTATCTAACAAGTTACACTGATGGAAAATATTACCTCAAATTCACTGGGGTTAGTAATTGCACAATACCACTACCTAAAACTGAATACCAATGATAAGTATGCATAATGTTACTCAAACCCTTTCAGTTTTACCCTATCTTCTACATTTAAATTAAAACTACAACAAAGTATAATTATTTATGAAGAATTAATCATTTGCTACAGGTTTTATGATGGAAATAACTGAAGATTATAGCCGAAGGAAAAGGAAAATACAATTCTTACATGAGAATAAATTATAAGAGATAATAAAAAATGTTTCTTTGAAATCTACAAGGGCAAGAAAATGCAAGACAATGAAAGGTTATACACTGAAGAGCAATTGAATTAGAGACAGCTGGCGTTATGCAAATGTGGCGCTGTGGACGGCCCTGTAAGCGGAAACAACATGACGTATGCAGCAATCCGGCAATATAAGGAGTGATGCGATGGGAATCAGTAAGAGTCTGATGCAGTATGGGTAAGACGAAGGATCTAAGCGCATTTGATCCTGGGCAAGTTGTCGGGGCCAGACGAATGGGTGACTCCATCTCTGAAGTCGTGCAGGCACTGGGATTTTCACGAGCCACTGTATCATGGGTGCACCGTGAGTACATTGAATCCGGTAAAACCATCAGGGCCAACTGCCATGGACAACAGCGTGTGGATGAGGGGGGGGGGTCATCATCGGCTAGCTCACATTGTAATAGCGGATAGACGGGCCACAGTGCAAGAAATTACTTGGCAATTTAACGCTGGTGCACAAAAACATGTAAGCACCCCACACCATCCGGAACCATCTCCTCGCTATGGGGTACAGAAGCCATCGTCCCACGAGGGTACCGCTGCTGACCGCACATCACAGGGTGCAAAGATTAGCATGGGCATGAGAACATCGCCACTGGACCCTAGACATGTGGAAAAATGTTGCCTGAACTGATAAGTCGAGATTCACGTTGGTACATGCGAAAGGCAGGATACGAGTACCAGCGCAAACCACGTGAAGCGATGGATCCTTCTTGCCAGCAGGGTACTCTTCAAACTGGTGGGGGTGGCATTCTCGTCTGGGGACTGTTTACACGGACTGAAATGGGACCCCTGGTACATGTGACATCGTCCCTCACAGGTCAATGTTACTGGGATATCCTGGACGACCATTTGCTCCCATTTGTGCGTCTTCAACATCCCACTGGGGACCTCATCCTGCAACAAGACAATGCACCGTGCCATCGCTCCTGAATTGTATCCGAATGGTTCGATGAACACTCCATTGACGCGACCTCGCATCCTTGGCCAGCTAGGTCACCTGACCTCAATCCCATCGAGCACATCTGGGACCATCATCAAGGCGAAAGGTAGTGCTACACGTTACTAGACAGGTATCTCTAATTCAATGGCTCTTCAGTGTACACATATTTGCAACCCACCTGTTAACTTCATTGTGATGCAGATTTAAAGTACCAAGCCACAATTCATCCCACAAAAGTGTTATTCTGTGTAGCTCATGAACAAGATTTTTGACTTCCGATATTGTTCGGCCATCTTGTCTACCTAAAGTCTCAACAAGGGCAGCAAAGCAATTCTGCATGATAGCAGTCTTCTGGTTATCTTCTTCTGTCTCTTCCTCTTCTTCTGGTAGAAGGGATGATACGCCAGCCTCTTGGTCAGGTGTCTGACTGTTGGAAATGTCCATACCCATATTACTTACATCTTCAATAGTTTCAGAAAAATATGTTCCAAATAATCCTAAAAAGAAAAGAAAAAGCAAATGAAAACTCAAGCTACCAGGGTTTTTTTTTTTTTTTTTTTTTTTTTTTACGAGCAGTATTGATACATCAAGAAGTTTTACAAGAGCAGCATTTTATAAATCAAAAATTCCATATTTCAAAGAAGTTCCTATGTAAAGCATAATTAGTAGATCACTTCTTACATACATAGATTTTCTTTCACTCCTACACTGATGGACAAATTACAAGAACAGAAACTGATAATTAAAAACAAAAATAAAAATGAATGCTAACTGCCTAAAAACTATCTTTTGTAGCAAGACTGTCTTCCTCTAATAAATCACTACCTCAGTTACTAAAGGCCAATTTTACTCAAACCTCTCTTGTTCTAGGTCTTATCCTTGGTCTGTAACGTGTTTTAGAATGCAAAACGTGACGTTAAAAATGTTCCTCTCTCATGATATAATGTTCAAAACCATCAAATTACATTTCCATTAACACTGTCTTCTACAGTACTCACTTCTGATCAAGATCTGCATTAGTAATCTTGACATACCATTGAAACCACCTGTTTTTTTATATAATTCTGACCATGCTCATAATAGCCATTTGTGGTCATCTAATGAGATCAATGATTAATACCCAGCAATGTGCTTCACTTTTCTAATATTATTTTGCACCCCAAAATAAAAATTAAAAAAATAAATTAAAAATGAATTTAAAAAGCATATACTGCATCTATAAATTTCTCTACCATCTTGCATGGATGACATAATATATTCCTATAACATGGAAAATAACTTGCTTCTGAATGAGCGGTAATACTGGTAATAAGTTTGTGAAATGCATAATTGCCAACTTTTCAAATTAAAAAAATGAATACTTTTGCACAAAACATTTTAATGTCATATTCCGCTTCTTCGGCTTGTAATTATTGTAATGATGAATTAAAAAAAAAAAAAAATAGGTGGTGGGGGTACATCAAACCACAGCACCAATATTCAACTTTTGCAGAAGGGTTACAGATGAACTACACCAGCCACACAAAGTGATCATCTAGAACATGCTAGACCAAACACATTTAAATCTACAGCCTAAAATCGACAGACCAGGCCAGATTCTCACTAGAACAATGCTGCTGAGCTTCTTTGGATAGAAATAAGGTAAATTATACCTTCCTTTAAGTTATGATTTTTGAGCGAGAAACTGCAACATTGCAAGATTGGTCTAAATGCAACAGAGATAGACCAGACAAATGAGTTTTAATATTTAGGAAGCATGTTTGACAGAGAAAATAAATTAGAAGGCAAGTGAGTTCAGCTTTGAAAGTCATACCTGCTTTAACACGTTCGCTGCGTTACGACCCACCAGTGAGTCGTAACGCGTTAACTTCTACATTTTTCAGGGGGGAGGGGGGAAGTTTATGTACATAAATCTGAAGTGAATATCAGTCACTTTATGTATATATCTTTAAACGACCCACTGGTGTGTCGTACAGCACTGTATTGAAACAGTTACGACCCCACTGGTGGGTCATAACATAATAAAAAAAAAAAATCGCCCCAAAACGTAGCCGCAGCGAACGTGTTAAGAGGATTTCACAGGACTGACAGGTACTCGAAAAGAACCTGAATGGCTATGTATGAAAGAGTAATTGTTCCCAGCTGATATGTGGCAGTGAAACCTAGCTACTACAGGAAAGACACTGGAATTGTTTGTGGGCTAGACGTACGTGTACTTTTGTAGAAAGACATGTTTTGATCACGTGAAGAATTAAGATGTGTTGCAGATGCATAATATAAGGCATAATGTTGTTCATAAAGGTTGAGAAAAATATTCTACAATGGTCTGGCCATGTTGAAAGAATGAGTGGTGAGATGCCAACTATGAGAAGTATTTTAGCCCAAAGTGACAGAAAAGAAAGGCAGAGGAGGGTCAAGAAAATCATGGGAGGACCAGATTTAAGAATGTTTGCATGAGGAAAAGATAATGAATAAAAAAAACAAAAGGCAGACACATGATGGATGTCAGTAAAGCTTAAATTGTATACCAAGATCTCTGTGAATGGAGATATTTCATACATCAACCGAAACTAAAAATCTAGCACCATCAATTTTTTTCATTTTAATATCAAAGACAGGCTTTGTTTGAGGAGCTAATTTCTGAATCTCACAGAACAACTTAATGATATATATCATGTTTAATTTTCCTTTCACACTGTCTGCAAGTTAATAGACAAAACCGTATAATTCTTCAAAGCACTGCTTAAAGTACAATTACATTTCTTTCAAATTAATTCCCCTAGTTTCCTATCAAAAAGCCAAATATTTGTTGGGCAAAAGTGGAAGAATATTTTACATGTAGCCATCACACCAATCAACACTAACTGGAAGTATCTAAAGGTTGGGTCTGAATATAATTTGTGCCTGTGTACGTTGGCAGTAATAAAAATAAAATAAAATAAAATTAAATGCAACTCAAATTTTAAGTTTTGTTTGTTTGACACTATAGCCATGTAACAGAATAATACCCAAGAGTGCATGCTTATGCATTTACTGAGTCCCTTAATACTTTTACAGTTTAGAAAGATCATGAGTTCATAAAAAAACTGACATGATATGCTTAAAATGTCACAAATACTTACATTCTATGTAAACACACACTTACTCATTAATGAAATTTTATACATTATGTCATGAGGAAACAGCAGCCTACCTGAAGTTTGCTCTTCAAGTTGATGTCCAGCCTTCAGCGTCAAAGATCCGACGACGGCAGGAAAAACAATGAGATGAGGAGAAGCCTGTGCAACACGGCAAAGTAAATCTGATATGCTTTGTCGAACATATGGCTCGGGATGACTAAGTCGAGAAAAAGTTGAGGAATAATGCCTAAGCGGAAAAAGTAACTTGTTAATTTGAATTTGCATAAGAATTGAAACATAAAACTGTTCTTCAGGAAGCTTATAGAATAAAAGAAAAATCTTCAATTTGAAATAAACACAAATTAAATATCATATAAGAATAAAATGAAATGATAAGCACCAAATTTAGCATGTCAATATAATTTAGAAAGGAATTCATTTTTTTAATGTGTAGCACTTTCTTTAGCATTAAAATTTTTTTTGTCTCAATATTAATAGTGTTTTAATTCTTACCCAGTCAAATTCTACAAAAGACTCATGTTTTGATTCAACTTGTGGATCAGCTAATGATTCGTGTAATTTAAGATATACATTTTTGTTTACTTAAAACTGAAACAGGCATTGTTGATTTAACATCCACTGCAATACCTTCATAAAAATCACATTTACTACTAAGCGTATGTATGAACTATCACATTCTCCAACAAATCCATTCAGAAAGTACTGTTTCAATTATCAACCCAAACATTGTGAATGGGTTTTTTTTTTTCAAAAATATCACACAAGTTGAAGAAATTTAATGAATGTATTCTAGGTATTCACTTAATTATGTACAGTTATGTACTAAATTAATAATGCTGTAGCTATAAACCAGATCAAGATTTGCAATCGATTTAATACCAGATAAACTGAAACAATATTTAATGGATGAATGCATTCTAGTTGTTCATTCGGTGCTATATTAATGTCCAGTATATTATGCACTAAATTAATAATGCTACACAAACCAGAATGATTTACGATTTATTTAATGCCAGATAAACTGAAACTGTTATTTAATGGATGAATGCATTCTAGTTGTTCATCCAGTACTATATTAATGTCCAGTACATTATCATACATGAGACTGACGAAGAAGAAAAAGAGCTGAACTTTTTAACCGGGTAAAAACCAGAATGTGAGGTGAAACAGTGTGAACATCATGCAGCATTTGCAAGTTCACTGTAATTTATTTACGTAAATATTACACTGGAACACATTCCTGCATTCAAAATATAAAATTGATATTTAACAACAACACAGGATAAAAAGAACATCGCCAGGGTAAAAAACTACGATCACGAGCGAAAACTTTGCTTCCTCCGATTTCCGTTTCAGGGATATTTTCCCTCCCTTTTCAAGCTAAAGTACAAATTTCTATGGAATAAAATGATATTTAAGAACAATACTGAGCAGAAGGAACATTGCGAGAGAACAAAATTACAGTAGCAGGAGAAATTTTCACACCACCTAACTTCCGTTTCTGAAAGTTTTAATAGTCGGAATTCCGTCTTTAGACGGAAAATGACCTCCACCACCGCTCCCCATATCTGCTCAGTTACATATCAATGATCACGAAAATTGCACAAATGGAAAAACCTCATGCCTGAAGATTACAGGGAAATTTGTGTGCTGTGTAACTTCTGTTTTCGGACAACTCTTCTCCATTTTCAAGCTGACATACAGATATTTATGGAAAACGATATTTTCCTAACAGTACTGGACAGAAGAAACATCGTGAGAAAAATAAATTAGTAATACAGGGGAAATCTTCACTCCGTTTAACTTTTGTTTCGAAAGTTTTGAAAAATGAAATAACATTCCCAGACGGAAAATGACCCCTCCAAAATTTCTCTTCAGATGTGCACGATCTCTAGCATTACCCAAATGGTGACAAAAAAAAAAAAAAAAAAAGAGGAATTCCATAATCTCATGTATGCATTATGCTCTAAATTAATAATGCTACAGCCACAAACCAGAAATATTTGCAATTCATTTATTGCAGGATCTCTACCAAATTTGGGAAATGCAATTTCATGACCAATTAACAAATTTCATGATAATTCTTAAAAGCTACCCCCTCACTCTCTCGATATATACAGTAAGTATAATTAAAGAGAGAAACACTTTACCCCCTTTTTTCTACATAAAAGCCCCTGCCCTTCTGCTAGTAACAAAAAACTGACATCATTCTTTGACTGTGCCTAAAAGTAAGTTGAGATGCTCACCATTGTGTATAGGAGTGCTGCGCACGCGCGCACACACACATACATACATACACATGCAGAGTAAGTATATATTAAAGAGGGGGACACTCAGCCACCTCTTTTTCTCTACGAAAGAAATGCTTCCTGCCCTTCTGCTAGTAACAAAAAACTGACTCATCATACTTTGACTGTACCTAAAAATAAGTTGAAATGCTCACCATTGTGTTACATGATTTCATACAACACTTTTTGTTAACATTTATACCTGGAAAATGTCATAAGCAGCATAATTTAAATTGCTAAACTGATCTCAAAATTTTGTACACATATATTTCTATGCTAAAGGTTTTTGCTTTAACTGTTTTCTTTGTAGGGGAGTGCATAAGTGTCTGTTTTTACGCTTTCCAGCCGTAGGTTGAAGAAGCGTATATGCAACAGCTTTGTCAGTCTGTCCACACGATAACTTGTGTAAAAATGGGTCGATTTCGATGAAATTTTAGCATGTGGTAGGGGACCACCTGGGGACGTACCCTACTGAAAATGGGCGAAGTGGGGTCAAAGGTCAGGACATAGGAGCGAGGTGCATTCCATTGCCCTTATGCGTCATGGCGTGCATAAAAATGGTTCGATTCCAATGAAATTTTAGTATGTGATAGGGGACCACCTGGGAACAAACCCTATTGAAAATGGGCAAAATGGGGTCAAAGGTCAGGACATAGGAGCGGGGTGCATTCCATTGCCCTTATGCGTCATGACTTGTGTAAAAATGGTTCGATTTCGATGAAATTTTAGTATGTGGTAAGGGACCAACTGGGGACGAACCCTATTGAAAACGGGTGAAATGGGATTAAAGGTTAGCACACAGGAGTGGGATCCATTCCATCGCCCTCATGCATTATAACTTACGTAAAAATGCTTTGCTTGAGACAAAACTTCATGTTGTTCCGGAAGAGTACTTTACCGGTTCTGTTGAATATCATCGAAATGGGGTCAAAGGTCAGGTCATAGGAGCGAGATTTTTTCTACAGCCATTATCCTCATAATTTGAGTAATGATTTCTATTGGGTAGTCGGAAAAGTCATGACGTATATTGGCACCAGATGGCGTTTGGGCGATTTTGGAAGTACTAGAGGCATGTGCAGCTCTGTTATCACTTTGGCATTCCACAGGTGCCAGTTCTAGCTGCAGTCTAAAAGGAATAGTGAGCGATTTGGTTGATTTGTGGAGATTTGACATCAAGTTGAAGATGGAAGACCAAACTGTGCATTTTCGCCATGTTTTACTGTTTTACTCCCGTAAAGGGAAGAATGTGCTACAAGCTTGTTAAAAGTTGGGTAAGGTGTATGGTGATAATGCTCTACAAGAACGTCAGTGCCAGCGGTGGTTTGCAAAATTCCGTGCTGTTGATTTTGACCTCAACGATGCTCCTTGGTCCAGGAGGCCAACCAGAGGTTGATGATGACGAAATTAAGGCATTGATAGAGTCAAACCCACATCACATGACACGAGTGATTGCAGACACATTACACATCCATCATTCAAGCGTTCACGACCACCTGAAGAAGCTGGGATACGTAAGCAAGCTGGATGCGTGGGTTCCTCATGAATTCAAAGAAGCTCAATTGACGGCGCGTATAAACATCTGCGATATGCTCATTAAACATGAAGAAAACGATCCTTTTTTGAAGCGACTGATAACTGATGACGAAAAGTGAATTGTATACAACAATGTGCTGTGCAAACGGTCTTGGTCCTGGCGTGCTGCTTCGCCTCAAACAATATCCAAAGCAGACATTCATCAGCGGAAGGTTCTGGTCTCAGTGTGGTGGGATTTTAAAGGTGTCGTGTTTTTCGAGCTCCTACCACTGGAACCAAACAATCAATTCTAGTGTGTACTGTCGGCAATTGGACAATTTGAACGAATCCATCATCCAGAAACGTCCAGAGCTCGTTCATCGTGAAGGTGTTGTGTTCCATCATGACAACGCGAGACCACACACAAGTTTGATCACCCGCCAAAAATTACTGGAGCTTTGGTGGGATGTGTTGCCACACCCAGCATACTCGTTTGACCTTGTGCCGTCAGACTTCCACTTGTTTCGCTCTCTTCAACAGTCCTTGCGTGGTATAACGTTCAATTCAGATGAGGCTGTAAATCAGCACCTTGTACAGTTTTTCACCACGAAAGACAGGTCCTTCTATGAACGAGGCATTCTGCAGCTCACTGAGAGATGGCAAAAGGTTATCGAACAAAACGAGCATTATATCATTGATTGATCTTTGTTCTTTTTATCAATAAATGACCTTTGCAAAACATGGGTAAAATATGTTATGACTTTTCCGACAACCCAATAGTATGTTGCAAAGCATGTCATAATAAATGCATTGCATGATTTTACTAACTAGTTTTTTTTTATACTTGGACCATTTATATGGAAACCACATTTACATCTCATGTGGTTGGTGTGCATAGAGAATTACTAAGTCACCAGAAAAAGAACAATTGTTAAAAATAAAGTGGAATTCATGACCCCAAAGCAAAATTTGTAACTTTCATGACCCTTTTCTGAATTCATGACCAGTAGACACTGTTAATAACCCAAAAACTGAAGCTATTATTTATTTGATGAATGCATTTTAGGTGTTTACTCAGTAGTACATTATGTCTGGCATATTATGTTCTAAATTAATAATGATGTAGCTGCAAACCAAATAAATATTTGCAATCCATTCCTACAGGTACCAAATAAATTTCCAATTTCCTAAAGCATGAGCCGTAAACCACATAATTTATCAAAGTTAGACACTTTAGAAATGTTGCAAATGCTCCAATGAACAGGGTCGAATACATATAACTGAACTAAAAATCTGTAACCACAAACTTGTACGTCACTGTAATTACTAAGCATGGGTAACTTTGAAATGAATATGAATGATAAAAGCACAGAAAATTCTATGCCCAGTTATCTTTCCTATGCCATGGCTCTATCTGTACACACACACACACATTATACCTGCCAACTTTCAGAAACCGAAATCAGTAACAAAAATTAATTGATATGTTCAATGAAAATTTTAATCGATATATTCAATGAAATTACTTGTCGCGCATATTGATTAAATGTACTGAACATATCGATTAAAACATGATATGTTACCTTTGAAACAAGTATCAAATTTTAATTGATATGACTACAGATGTTTGAATTTATTGGCACGTTTATTTCGATTAAAATAGAATCTATACATAATTTCTCATTACTATGCTATCATTATGATCTATAAAGAGATAAAACATTATTTTTATGGAGGTTTGCATCCCTTTGACCCCCAAATCCAATAGGATCATATCCCATGCCGTCACGGAACAAACTAAAATGTTTTCAAAAACGAACCATTTTCATGCTAGGATTATCTTACGGAGAGACGGGTGATGAGACAGTCAAATGAAATAAATGAGTGACTGAGGGACACTAATTGGTAAATTATGCTCAACTAAAAACAAAGTGAATAAACACTTTGCATGAATCACATCCAGTTCATTATATAACTTTTTAACAAAGGAAGTTAATTTCGTTTTTTTTTTTTATTCACGCAGTCAACATTAGATTTTATGCTTGGCGCTGTATGATTAGTAATATCATTCCTTTCACCACACGAAATGCCGAAATTACATTGACACGTAGAGCAAAATGCATATTTTTCATTTTTTGAAGATTTTGCAATACACAGGAAACTTCGCAGAATATGGATTTTTATATTGCTGCTCATAGCGAATCACTAATACAAAATTTATTGACACTTGAAAAAAAAATGCAAGTAAAACTGCTATAGTAAAACAGTAACAGTTTAAAGAGATGCAATTTGCATGCAGAGGAAAAAATAGTACTGCAACATATTAATTTGGTTGAATCAAGGCAAAATATTTTTATGCACGTTATCGAGAGACGAACAAAGCACGGTTGGAAAATGTACAAACTTACTAACGGACGAGCAAAATAAATCATTGCTGGAGAAGCACTGGCTCGAATGAACATTGGACTTACTTTTTTTCTTTTAACTTCCTAGTAGCATTCTTTCGTTAGGTCAAATTTATTACCAGAGAAGAAGTTACGAAACCATGACCCAATGCATTTTTAATTTCACAAAACTGACAGTTTTTGCTTAATTTCGTCATGTTGGGTATCGATCTGGGCTTAAAAATTACACAGATTTAAAATCAGTTTGAATTTTTTTCTACGATAACTACGTTCTGAGATCGCATTTCGAACTAGGAATAGTAAACACACCTGCTCCCAAGTGTATGCTGCAATGCAAGTCACACCCACTTTGGCCTCCTCAGAAGTTGCTACCCGGGGGACGAAGAATGCATTACCTGAAAAGGAGAAGGGGAGGGGGGGGCAGCGAGAGAGAACCAAGCCCAAGGTTAAAAAAGCCCAGCTGGTTGTTATCCTTATCAGTTTACGCGCAGCGCAAGTTTTAGTGTTTGAAACAACGGAAAACCTAACACGTGGGGAAAACTGCTGCAAATGTTCCCACAAACACATTACGAATAAGCTTATTTATAATAACTGAAAAGTTGTTCGTAACTTACATCAGCGCTTTACTTTGAATGGATTAAGTTAAATAAAAAAGTTTCAATAGCGGGTGCAAAATCATCAAAAAAAGGAAAATAAATCTCGGGAAACCATCAAATCCGTAAAATTAACATTACCCAGTAAACCCGTAAAACTAGTTACGTTTCCGTAAATTTTATGGGAAAATCGTAAAACCTGGCAGGTATGTATGTATGTATGTATATATGTATGTACACACACACACACACACACACACACACACACACACACACACACACACACATCACTAAGCTGTTCCCTGGGATTCAGAGGTTAGCCCCACAAAAAAAAAACAAAAAAAAAAAACTACCAGATAATTTTTAACTGATTATTAAAAAGAAGGTAGTGTAGAACAGGCTAAGTTACGTATAAAAGTATAAAAGTTTATTGCAAATATATTTCAGCCATTACTATGGCCTTCATCAGTGCGACTACGATTGGTTTACGTTGCCAGATTGGAAAGGTAAGTTTTGTAATGTTACTCTGGGTGACGTGATGCAATGAGAGATTTCTAGATGTAAGGAACGAAAATGGGGAGCTCAGAGTTGCAATTTTTGAAAATAAAATTTCCAAACGTTCTCTAAACCTCAGAGCATACTGATTTTGGAAGGGAGCCAACTTTTTAGTATTGGACCAAAGTGGAATAGCATAAGTGTCAGCAATGGTAAGCAGAGATAAGGCAGATAAAGGTTTTCCAAATTTCACATCAGATTTGTGTTCCTGAAGGCTTGAGAGAATATTCCGGAATGAACTTCCTATGTACGCGGTTAATCCAACGTTAGTCTTGATCAGAACTTTATACACTCCAGGCGAAGAACGCAGAGGTCTTGGGTCTCTGTCATTACGGAGTATAACAGAAATTGAAGGGGAAGAACGAATGGCAAGTCTATATCCTTCTCTTTTGAAGATACTGATGAGTTTAGGCAGAAGGTTCGTGGTAAGGGATTGAGCCAGCAAACGATAGTTCCTTTTTCGGTGGAACAGGCTGAAGAGCAACAACTGTTTTTTTCTTAGTATTTTGAATTAATTTAAAAACCAGGAGAGGGGAAAGCCATGTTGAGTAGCGATCAAGCGGATGTTTGCTAATTCATTTGTTAGATTAACTTCAGTGTTACAAACCAAAGGAGCTTGATGAATGAGAGACTTGAGGGCTGACAGTTTATATTGGTGGAAGGTATGAGAATTGAAAGGAATAATGCTATTGGTAGAAACTGGTTTTCGGTAGACAGAAGTGGAAAGAAGATTATTCCTGCTGCCGTATCAAACTTCTCCATTTACAGCAATCGTGACATACAACTCCGGCTTCACTGACATCCATCACACGACGCACACAAGATCTTAAGATCTTCTATACTTCATACTCATGATCTTTTCCTAATGCAGACACTCCTGAATCTGATCCTCCCATGACTTCCTTGGCCTTCCTCTGCCTTTCCTTTCTGCCACTTGGGCTAAAAAACATTTCTTAGTAAGCACCTCGTTACTCATTCTTTCAACATGCCCGAACCACCAAAGCATATTAGTCTCCACCTTGCTAAGAACATTTTGCTTCACATTACACAACTGCAACATATCTTCATTCCTCACACAATCAGAAAGTGCCCCCCCCCCCCCGTAAGTAATGCATTTCTCCAGTACACAAATGACTCCTATGTTTCTTCTGTAATACCCAGGTTTCACTACCATACATCACAGTAGGAACAATTACACTTTCATACACAGCCATGTGGGACTCTCTTGAGAACCCATCATTACTGTGAAAACCTCCCAAGGCAGCTATGACTTTCAATGAAGAATTCACTCGCCTACTAATTTCACCATCCAATTTGTTCTCTCTGTCAAGCATGCTTCTTAAATACACAAACTCACTTACCAGGTCAATAAATGTGCCATTCAGACTTATATTACATTCAGAACTACCAGTTCCTCGCTCAAAAACCATAAATTTGGTTTTCCCTTATTTATACTCACTTTGAATTTCGTGCAAACTTCGTACATCCGGGACAACATACTCTGCAACTCACTTTTACTCTCTGCCAACAGTACAGTGTCATCAGCATACAGCAATCTGCACACACGGATATCACCAAGACATAAACCAGTAATATCTATTTTGGCATCATGCATGCATGCATCCATAAATATATTAAACAGCCATGGCAACATTACACAACCTTGCCTGACTCCTGCACCAACAGAAAACCATTTGGATAAAACACCATTCACTTTTACACAAGCTCTACTGCCCGCATACATTAACACCACATTCATTCAATACCTTCCACAGAAGTGTACTACGTATTTACTCAGTCATAATCTTTCTCTAAATCTATTAAGGCAGCAAAAACTTTCTTACCAACAGCCAGATACTTTTCAATCATTATGTGCAATGCAACAATTTGGTTAGTGCAGCCTTTACCCGGCATGAAACCACTCTGAACATCCCTCACTTTCATTGATGTAAGACCTGTACTCTTTCAATAGTGACCTTACCAAACATTTTCCCTGGCACACTCAGTAGGCTAATACCATGACATTTCTTAAAGTCAGTCTGATCACCTTTTCCCTTATACAAGGGAACAATGATAGCATCCTTCCAATCCCAAGGGACCATTCTTGGCTCTCAGCACAACTGGCAAATTTCAGTTAACTAGTCAATTACAGTCACCACCATACTTTAAGCCTTATACTTCAAAATTCGAATTCCTGTAATAAAAGAATAACTTTGTCACATTGCTTCATGGAGTAATTCCCATCACTATTACCTGCAGAGGTCTCATGTTTCTGAAACACAGAAGGCACAACAAGGCTGCTAATATACACTAAATACAATGCTAGAACAAGCTCACAATAAAATATTTATTATACATCGATAATAGTTTCACAGAGCATCTGGCTCAGCATCATTCATCCTGATGATGCCGAGCCAGATGCTCTGCGAAACTACAGTCGACATCTAATAAACATTTCATTGTGAGAGATGTTGCTATTTTTATTCTATCTTAACACCACAAGTTCAGTACTAGTCATAAATTTTATATAAATACAATGCTGCTCATATGCACTACAGTAGCAAAGTATCAGGAACACCTACCTAATAACATATTGGGTTACTCACTGGCCTTTAAAACGGCCTAAATTCAATGTGGCACGGATTCAACAAGGTGCTGCTATCGTTCGACATACAGGTATGTTCAGTTAAGTGGGTGTGATGATGTCCATCAATTGCCAAACATTCCCTGGAAGGGGATCTGTTATGAATGGCTCTCTCAATCTCATTCCACAGGTGTTCAACTGAGTTTAGATCTGGGGACTGAGTGGCCACTTTAGCACTTTGAAGTCACTGTTGTGCTCTTGGAATCACTATGTGACGATCAGGGTCTTGCGGCATAGTGCATTATTCTGCTGGAAGAAGCCATCTCCATGAGACAACATCGTGCATGTGCACGGGTGTGCCTGGCCCACAATTATGTTAAGATATCTCATGGCATCCAAATGATGCTCCAGAGGTATTAAGAAATCCAGTAAACATCATGAAAACAGAACTCAGTTGGTGAGTTCTGTTTTCATGATGTGCACTGGATTTGTGTTGTGATAAGTGTGTTGTGCTGCCGGACCCACGCACCGGCCCGGCAGCACAACACATTTCCACTACTTACACCCCGACTTCTGTGCACCCTTCTTATAGCGCTTCTCGGTGGTGTGCCGGGTGCACATGATTTGCATATGCCCTGCAATGCTAATCGTTTGCATGTCCTCTCGCGGGCGAAACATGCTGTGAATTTCAGGCCAATCGGATGCTTCCTTCTACGTGTTGCAATTTGGGTGGCCAGCAGTGCAGTAATACGCAAAAATAATTAACCTTTCAGCATTTATTAACTACCCTAAGCACCATATATGCATATACAAAAGCAATAAAATTGTCTAACATTTCTTTAGGAACAAACAATAATTTTATTTTAGTCAATGTGCTTACACCAAACCAATAATGCCAATCCCATATTTATACTGATCTATTTACACTTCAAATGGTTGTAATAGCAGCGAACCCTTTGTTTCCATAATATATTAAATATGCACATAAAGCGCACAAAACTTTCCCACTTACATACATTTTCTTGATATTCTCCAACAGTTAAATAAAACACACACATGCTCATTGCAAACTTTGAACTGCCAAGCAGACTACAAAATGATTACTATGACGATTAATAAACTCTTTGTACTGCATCTTGAAAACACAGTTGCCCAATCCCCTATAGCCAAGTAGAAAACTGCGGTCAAAGCAAAGTGAGAGACGTCTTTGCACCCACGCCAGTGTCACGTCAAACAGCTGTAAGGTCAAGCATTCACCAGGGAAGCCACACCTACTGTTTGCATGCTGCAGCCTACTTGATGCTGGCGTTGCTCAGGGTTGTAACTCATCCTCCTGATCTGCGATAGTTTTATCTGCCTCCAGCTTTGTGAGACAGTTTAAATGGTCACCTCCAAGTGGGCATCCTCCAGACCCCACATCCTGTGGTGCCACCTATCATCTGGTGAGTTAATGTTTTTTTCTTTTGTGCTTCAAATTTTACTGCTTCAACAAATCTTAAGCAATGTTTGTCATCCTGAAGAAGGTTACACACACACACACACACACACACACACACACACACACACACACACACACACACACCTTGAAGCAGAGAATATCATGAAGCACAGCCTGGATGCACAGGGTTTTACAAATAGTAAATCTACAGGACAAGAACTAACCAGGGATCCAAAGAAGAGAAGAATTTAAGGTTTCTTTGGTGCATTCAAACATTTTTAATGAACTATTCAAAAGTGTTCTTAACAAATCTAGGCAAACACCAAATTTACAAACAAACTCAATTGCTAATGCAAACCTGATAATTTTATCTGTTTTTACCAATGTTTTCAATTGACAACAAATTTGCTGTTATCACATTATAAAATTTCTCTCTCTCTCTCTTGGGTACATTTAAAAAAAAACTTTCCTTCCTAGTACCAGATATATGTGTGACAGCAGGTTGCCATTATACACAAGAAAAATATTATGCACTATGGTATACTGAAGGAACAAGAACAAGCAGTTTGAAAATGGACTCCATATTTGAGATACCATAACAGAAAGAACAGGGTTGCAACCAGATGAAATTTTTAAAATATCTTCATCTTGCACTTCTTATGTTTTGACATGTTCATAATACAAATACAATGTAAAAACAAATGGTAAATACCTTTCAATTTTGCATCAAGAATAATCAAGATAAAAAGAAAAATTGCAAAAGCAGATGAACACAAAAAGCAACTTAAGCTTAAATGTTTACCTCTCCAGGGTGCTGTAGGTGTCTTTGCAAGACCATGCTCTAACACATCTCTCAATTCTGAAGCATGCTTAACTACCAGACGCAGAAGGCGAAGTGTTGCAGTCACATTATCATCTTCACAACGATCTTTGGCTGCACTCTGTACAAGGAAAAATGCAACTTAAAATGTATAATAACAACATGTTTCAATACTCATACTTATTTAAGATTTCAATTTGCCGGCAGTCAGTGTAACTCACTGCTACCCATTTTCATCAAAAAATTTTGTCAATTGTAAAACAACGTGGTGACAGCTGAAATGAAATTGGCATGAATTATTCACAAATAGGCTTAAGGACTCTCCAACAGTCTATTATTATATTTTGAATTATATGTTCAAATTCTTATAAATGTGTGAAAAATTACTGGCCTTTACCACCTCAATATCTCAACACCTTGTATAACTTATCTTGCCTGGAACATACAAAGTCATTGAAATGAACACCAGATGTTCAGTCACTGAGCATTCGAAGAATGAACCATAGAACATTTTCTTGGAAAAGCAGCTTCTTTAAAATTTAATAAAAGCACTTGAAAGTTCTAACAAAACTGTTTTTGCAAGAAAAATTTCTGTGGTTTATTCCTCAAATGCTAAATAACATTGAACTTTCAAGCGTTGGTTTCAAACATTGGGTGTTGACTTCACTGACTTTGGGTGTTCCAGGCAAGACAAGTTATATGAGGTGTTGAGATACTGAGAAGATACAAACCAGCTATTTTGTTCCTTACAAAAATTTTAATAAAAATTTAAACATATAATAACAAGATGTAATAATAATATACTGATGCAAGGGTCATTGAGCTTATTTGTGAATAATTTTTGTAAAATTCCTTTTTAACTTTTACTAATGGACTGAAATCCCGGTTTTTTAAGCAGTTTGATGCATATATTGCTCCAACAAAGTTGTAAGGTTACATGAAATCAAATTAATAAATATTAAAACAATTCAGAACTATGAATCTAACTTTCATGGTATGAGGCACTCTTATAAATAAAGATATAGCTAACAGTTGGCTGTGGTTTGTAACTGTTATTGTGAAAGAAAAGCATCAGCAACTTAAATGAGGGGTTGACCCCAGAGAGTTTGTACTTCAGACTTGCCAACTTCAAGAAATGAAATCCATAAGAAATTTCAGTGAGCGTTTAACGCATATGTTTGATTGATTGATGTATCAAACATATCAATTAAAAGCTGAATTATCATGCAAACATGTCAATTTTATTTTATTGATTTCATAAGCTACGGTTTTATATTTTGCAGCATTTCACATTAATGGTGATTAAAAATGCAATCAAATATATCATAGTACATTATCATTTTTATCAACATACACAGATAACAATTTAATTTGCAACAGCAAAATTAAAACAATTGTAGTAAGTTTTTACTTTAACTTTTTTAAGAGATTTAAATTTTGTGCACCAATATTTTACAACTCCTTTGAAAAATTCTGTTGTAAGTCTAATGTGAGGCTGGCATTTTTTTAAATTTTTTTTTGTTGTTGTTGTCTCTTGCTCTCTTTTTTTCTTCTAGTTATTATCACCAATCATAATCTTACATCACTTTTGCTGAGTCTTTCGTCATTAGGCAAAAGTTCATCACAAAAAATTGGGATACAGAAGGGCATGAATTTGGGATTGGGTAAATCGGATGTAGAAATACGATGGTCCACTGCCCAACTCATCTTTCTTTTAAATGTTTTATGTGATACCTGGATGGCACTAACTTAGCTGGGGAGGGGAGTAAAACAAAACAATATATATATATATATATATAAAATAAGTTGTCATTCTGTGAAATAATCATGAAACAAGTAGAATTTCCTTAAATTTTATGATTAAACTGCAACACTTGGTAGGTATGTTGTACTTGGATATGCAAACTACTTTACACACATTGTTCCAAATACCATTACAAAAGATAAAGAACAATTTCTCAGACATTAATATACAATATGCTGAGGAATTTTTCAAAGCACCAAACACAATTTTTTTTTTTTATTTCTACACCGAAAAGCTTCAAACAGACACTACTGACAAAGATGCAACAGGATTCCCACCCTTTTACTCCCACATAAAAATAATAACTTTTTAAGGACTTGCAAGCACCTCCAATTCTTTTTAAGGACCTTACCAATTGCACAGGCAACAATGACATGTTCACAAATATACTTTTATACACAACTGAGCTATGCAAACTGAAATATGCTGGTGAAGTTTGCAAAATTTTTTTCCATATAACTTATGCTTGTGAATGTAATAAATTACAATTTAAGCAATTTAAAAGACAGTTCAGCTGGTCAAATAAACTTTTCTATCTGAGAGAATAATCACATAATGCAACAGAGAGCATGTAAATTGTAAAACTAGAGTTAAATTTATGAGTTCAAGATTTGAATTTTGCATGTAATCATCTTATGGTTTAAATTGCAAAACCGAAGTCAAAATTACATGTTAAAGATTTCAAGTTTGCACTTAATTTTCTTGTGGTGTAATTATTTGCCTATACAAAAAGAGGAAATTCAAAGATGTAATATAAGTATTAAGGGATGGTAATGGGGCTTGTTGGTTGGAATCTGCAGAATGTATTTAATTTAGCTCAGGGTATTTCTTTTTTTCTCCAGCAAAGTACTTATCTTGCACTGTCCTGTGCTCTCCCACAGGCTTTCAGGTTGACATCACATGACCTCATCATCAACATAGCCAGACGGTAGAAGTTCTAGGAACTACACAATAACTTCTAGATTTCATGCAGCCAGTTAAAAAAAATAAGTATTTTTTGCCATTTTTGGCAAAAAATCAGGACTTCTAAAGCACCATGAAAAAGATAAGTACTTTTTAAGGAATTTAAAGAATTCATAAGAACTGGGGGAACCCTGTAAGAAACTAGACATACATGAGACTGACCAACAAACAAAAAAGCTGACCTTTTTAACCGGGTGAAAAAACAGAACATGCGATGAGAAAGTGTGAATATAACACAGCACGAGCAAGATGGAATTGTTCACTCTAATTTATGTAAATATTAAACTGCAGCACACAACTGTATTTACAATACAGAATTATGGAATTCAAAACAAAAATGGAGAAAACTGTCTTCAGTATCAAATTTGAGTTACAGTACAAAATAAATACATAAATAAAATAAATAAAAGTGCACCAGCAATGGTAGCAACTTGATATGATGCATGTAATAAGGGCTTCTTAAGTGACGCTAACCTAAATGTCATGATGGTTCTGCTAGAATATGTTAAATCTTAGTTAGTGTCAACATTATTTACAGAAGTTTCATAACCATGGTGTTGGATGAAAGGTTCAAACAGCTTTGGAAAATGAGACTGGAATTTGAAAATATCAAGCAGCACAACGATCACTGGGGTCAACAAGATCCAATCTTTTTCTGTCATAAACCATAACATACCATAGCTGTTGTTACAGTTCTGTTTCTTTGACATGGCAAGGGTTATTGAAATGAAACAGTTAACTTACTCATGGCTGAAAGTCATATTACCAGACACAATTTTGTTTTTTAGTTATTGTTAGTACAGATCTGTTGGTCCATCAGCCTAAATTACCAGTATGTGCTTGCAACACTTTTTTTTTTTTTTTTTTTGGAAGTTTAACGACCACCGTGAGCAACTCAATGGGCTATAAGCAGTCGCCCGTCCCTAATTTAGGGTCACTGGTTCCAGGGAAGGGAGAGAGCCAGTGTCGTAAGACAAACACAACATCCATGCCTAACCGGGATTCGAACCCGGACCCCTTACGGACGAATGATCAGAGGCCAGCACCTTAGACCATTGTGCCACCAGGGCGGCTTGCAACACTTTACTCATTCAGATAAATTTCCTGCCAGGAGAGAGAAAAATTTCATTTGCCTTGGCAGCAGATGCTAGGAGTTGTCATCATAACAACACATGTCCCAGACCTCAGCAGTCAGCCGCACACAGCTTCACTACAAGTGTTACTCTGCATGCTTAAAGGAACTAAGCAAAGTTTCCTTTCCCCCTCCTTTGTACATAAAGGTTCAAAGCCTGATAAGAGCACTTAAAATGCAACTAAATCTGTGTTGATATGATGACATGCACTGCGCATTTAAGAATATTCCTGAGAAACAAAATGAAATATCTGTCATTCTAAATATAATACAGGTTAGCATGGAAACTCCTGAACTATAATATCCAAAAATGGCATCATACTTTTCCACTCAACTGAAGATACTGAAGGTAACCCTCAGCTGCCATCTTATAATAATTGTAAGTTCGATTGACCACAGATTTCCACACTTCCATTAAAGCTTCAGCAACATTCTCACTGTTTTCCATTTCCTGGAGGAAACAACACTGTCCAAGTAGTTGTCTCCTTGTTTCTTCAGCCTTGTTTTCAGTATAATCCTATAAAGGGGAAAAAAATTATCAGTAAGCATAAATACTACTGTATTGTATATCACACAACAGGGGAAACGAAATTATGTTTTACAATGAAAAATCCACTCCAGTGAGTCTTAAAAAAAAAAAAGGGAATACATTTTCATGTCACTAATAAATGCATCGATGCCAACCTCTAAAAGTAGTTTTCAGTAACCAACATGTTCATTTTTCAGTAATTTTCAGTAACACATTTTTTTTTTTTCAGTAATTTTCAGTAATCCAGTCTACAGCGGCAAATTTGGGTATTTAACACTGCAACAAATTTTAATCTGTCAGAACTATTAAGAAAATAATAATAATAATAATAATAATACAATAAAAAATAATTTGCTAGTGGGAAAATTTAAAATACTGTCTACCAGGAAAATATAATAAATTACCTCCAGACATGAAGAAAAATTATTCCTTGGAATGTTGCCAAATTATTATGATAAACTGGCTGTAGTTGCCATTTTGGCCTTCCTTAGTTCAATTTGCAAAAACTTCTTCTGATAACATAGTTCACTGTGTGCAATGCTGTTTATTTTTTCTACTAATAAAGAAGACAGCACATGACTACTTAAATTAGGTCTGAATCATTCATGTTTTTTTTTCACAATACTGAAAATTCTTTCTGTACTTGCATTGCTATGAGGGACTATTAAAATCATTTTCATAATTTTGCTTAATGATTCATACTTTAACTGGCCACTTTCATTTTTCATTTAAGAAATTCTGTGCCACACTTCATCCATTCTCCCAGAAGTAACAGCACAGTTAAAATTTTCAAACTGGTAGTGAGTAAATTCAGATTCCACCTTGTTAGATTCTTCTGGTTTCAAAACTGGAAACAGGGAACACATATATTGGACTGATGCAAAAGAAACACTTTGCCTTAATGCTACATCTGCAATTTCAGCATGACTTAGAAATTCATTTAATCATTAAGTGGAAGTTTTCTTAAAATGTAATTCAGGGTTCGTACTCTTTTTGGGGGAAAAAATTCAAGGACTTTCCAGGCCTTTTCCAGGCCATATACAAAAAATTCCAGGATGATTACTACGCTTTTACAGTATCATGCTCAAATTAGTTTTTAAAAGCAATTTCAGTTTTAAGTAATAAAAATGATGAAAGATGCAAATGGATTAGGGATGATAGGGGGGAAGGGAATAGAACTGTCCATAATTAGCATGTTCTCGTTGCGCTAGGCGCTTAAGCACTGCTGAATTCAGTCAGACCCCCAATGGTCAAATGATTGAAATGTGCTGATGTTCATGGAATGAAATGGTTGATCAGCTATGATAACCGCATAAAAGTTCGAAGGGGGCCGATTTCTTTTTTACGTTATGCAACATTCTACATTACTCCAGTATTTATCTTGTCATCATCAACAATAGCAATGTAACTACCACTTACGATCGCGGATATCGGCCAACTGAAAATCTGCCATACAACTAAGGGATACAACACACAGGTATCATGTTACAGTGTATTGTAATTGAAAAAAAAAAAAAGATTTCAGAAATTAAAATCGAAAAAAAAAAAAAACTTTCAGAAATTAATATCATCAAGTCATGGTGTTTCAAAATCCGCTTTCCTTTATAATGTTTAAAAACATGTAATGTTTTTTTCTTTTTTACCTGTCGTGTATAATAAAATGGGTTGATTTTTTTATGGAATCAGACGTCCATATGTCCAATTGTCTTCGTCTGGAGTTCACACGTTAGCTACTGTGTACAAGTAGACATATTTTTTCAGCTCAAAAATATGTAGTTTTGTATGTATTCACAGTATAACTCATTCCGTATTCCCACAGAACAAAATTCAGCAGATACAAATGAAGAACATCAAGACCCAACCAACACCATGTTTCCGATTGTCTGCTGTTTATATTCAAGAAATGCGAATATGGATCATTGGTGAATGCAGCAACTATGGTTTTTATTTATTACCAAGAAAAAAAAAAAGGAGCCTGAAAGCTGTAAAGCTGAAACGGATATTTCTCCCCCTCCCGAAAACATTCCGATTAAGTTCAAACAGCAGGAGCACGCGTCCACGCACACTCAACCTCTGGAATGTCCTGATGGAACGGCTTCTTTTCATTTGGCACATCGCCATAAATCACCACCTGCAGCTCACTGAAGTGTCTTCCTCCTTCACCCTAACTATAGGAGAAAACGCAAAAAAAAATGCTGCCCAATTTTCGCCAAAATGACCAAATTTACGTCATAACGTTGCAATTTACTAAAATACGTTTATCTGCTGAATTTCGCCTAAATCCATTGAAAACTTTTTAATTAGATTTTTTTATTAAAACAGTAACTCAGACATCTGAATAAAAATGTATGTTTGTAATTAAAATAGAGTCCATATCATCACAGAAACAAAATTTAAGGATCACTCTGTTTAAATAAACCATGGCATCTAAAAAAAAATAATTTGCTTGCTTTTCCCGTAATTTATAATTGCCGTTTCTTTTTTTGAATCCGATTTTGCAACGGAAGATTTTTTTTTTTTTTTTTTTTTTTTTTTTTGCATCTGCTAAAGTTTCAAACGGAATTCGGCGAAATTTGCACTAGAACTTTATTGTGATGTATTTTAACCACTGTAAAAATTTTACTGTGTTATTTTCAAAATTCCGGAAAATGGATTTCTGAAAATATCTCTTAGTCCTTTTGAGCCGTGGAAGTGATAAACAGGTGTTTGCTTTCTTCCCAACCAAGGGCTTCGGATCAGCGCTCCCAGCTGTCAATCAACCGTTGCTATGGTAACACCCTTTCTGCTCAAGGCTCACTGTCTAAAGAGGCACACATAATAAAAATTTCCAATGCTAACTTTTTAAGTTTTAAACCGATTCAAATGGAATTTTGGGAGTGAGCTTCTGTAATCCAATTATAGTAAATGTAAAAATTTCAGCCACTTTTGTGAAAAATTCGCAAAGATAGTTTTCTTATTTTTTATCATAAGTAGCCGAAGTCTCTTGAGGGGTGGGCCGGAAGCAAGCGTCTTAATGCAATAAACAAGGAGCAGATGAATGTGTTGTTCAGACATACTCTTCACTGGTGGATGCCAGCTGACTTGGTAAACACGCGACCCCCTTGCAAATGCTAAATGTCTTTTCTTTCCCCTTCTGTTGTTCTCAGTAGTTGTCGGACGGACATCAAGCTCAGGGCTAGAGAATGCATCAAGCTCCCCTTCCCTAACAGACCTGCTAGTAATCATCCAATTTTATTGCACTGGAAGTAGTGCTTCCCCCCCCCAGCCAAATTAGGATTTGGGCACATCCGAAACACCACTGTAGCCGGCGGTTTCTTTGAGAACAGAGGACAGGAACTTGAAAAAATTAAGGGGTAACAGTCAGTAACACGATTTCCTAAAAGGGCATTTTTTTTAAGCACTAATTTCAAATTTCAAGGCTTTTCAAGACAGCATTAAAAAAATACCGTTTTTCCAGGATATTCCAGGCCTTGAAAACGTAATCATGATTTTCCAGGACTTTCCAGGTTTTCAAGCACGCGTGCGCACCCTGGTAATTGCAGCCTGCCTTGTAAAATTCCCTTACCCCAGAATAAAAAGTAGCCACTGTGTCTTCACTCAGATCTGCAGTTGTGCCTATATAAGATCTCGCTTTTGACCCAATTACAAGACCACAGTTTTCTTTTTGATTTCTCCTTCTTTCAAAATTTCCATCTGCAAGAGATGTTAATGTCACATCAAATGTCGATGGCTTGATAAATCGTACAAGCAATTCAGATAACAGACTGTGAAGTTTTCTTTTTAATACATGCACAAGCGGAGCTTCCTGCTGCAAGAACACGTAAACATGTAAACAAAGGAAGAGTAGCAGATAAAAAAAGACAATAAAGTTTAGATGAAGGATTTCCAATCATACTTGCAAGATTCTTATACTGTGAATTAGCTTCTTCATTGTCACTAAAATAATGTTCTAGAGCCTCTCACTGTTCTAAAATTCTGTCAGTGGATTCCAAAAGTGATAACCAGCGAGTATTGACATGCTTTAGAATTTTGTGTGGTTTAGTACCACAAACAGCTTGACTCAGTTTTAGATTGTGTTTCCTCTTTGAACTTTTCTCAAAAAAAAAAAAAAAAAAAAAAAACTGTATCAGAAACTGCTCAACATTAAATCCTTTCAGTTGAGTAGCAGATTTCTGTGCAGCTAAATTTACTAAATGGCATGAACATCGCTGCACTATGATTGCAGGCTGAACCTTCTTTATGTGAGAAACAACACCTTTTACTTGACCTATGATAGTGTTAGCATTGTCACAGGAAAATGACACACAGTTGCTCCATGAGATATTTTTTTTAACAAACTCATTGTTCAAAACGTTGAATATTCCTTCACCTGTATTATTACTTGATTCAACCAATAATAACAAAACAGTTGAATTTTCCCTATTTTTTCATCAAAATATGTTATTGTAATGGGATACATTTTATTTGCTTGAGCATCATTACTTCCGTCCATAGATAGAAACAAGTTAGTAAAATCATGCAATGCATTGATTATGATACACTTTCCAATATACTAGAAATCATTACTCAAGCTATTACTCAAGTTATGAGGAAAATGGCTGTGGAATAAATCTCACCCCTGTGCCCTGACCTTTGATCCATTTGGATGATATTCAACAGAACTGGTTCAGTACATCTCCGAAATAACACGATAAAGTTTTGTCCCAATCGAAGCAATTTTACGTAAGTTATGATGCATAAGCGCTATGGAATAGATCCTGCTCCTGTGTCCTAACCTTTCACCCCATTTCGCCCATTTTCAATAGGATTCGTCCCCAGGAAGGTCCCTACAACATTTCATCCAAATCGAAACATTTTTACGTAAGTTATGACTCATAATGGTGATGAAAGTGATTCCGCTTCTATGTCCTGACCTTTGACCCCCATTTCGCCCATTTTCAATAGGGTTTGTCCAAAGGTGGTCTCCTACCACATACTAAAATTTAATCGAAATCGAACCTTTTTTACATTAGTTATGACGCATAAGAGCAGTGAAGTGGATCCCGCTGTTATGTCCTGACCTTTGACCCCATTTCGTTCACTTTCAATAGGGTTCCTTCACAGGTGTTCCCTTACCACATAGTAAAAGTTCATCGAAATCGAACGATTTTTACGCAAGTTATTGTGCGGACGAACATACGCACACAACGCGTGACGTAATGAGGCAGATGGGAATCGCGGCCATCTGCTAGCAAAAGTGTGACGTCATAAAACTTTAATAGGATCTGCACATTTGTTTGACTGCTGACGTCATGAAAATACAGGTTGCGCCATCTTTTTTCTGGACAATTTATGCATTCACAAGGATGAAAATTTGAACATCGATTAAAATAGCTTCATTTTATAACTTGGAATACTTAATATTTTCTAAAACATAACCATAATTATGCAATCCAACATTTGTTTGTCTACTGATGTCATCAAAGTACAGGTTGTGCCATACTTTTTCTGGTTTCAACACCCCCAAAGGAAAAGTTACTGATTTTTAATGTAATTATGGTTATGTTTTAGAAAATATTAAGTATTCCAAGTTGTAATAAAGTTATTTTAATCGATGTTCAAATTTTCATCCTTGGGAACACATTAACTGTGAAGGAAATGTGTACAAAAGTTTTTCCATTGGAAGTATAGTAAGCTAAATTACTTGACGTCCACCTTAATAATATGGGATAAGAGCGATGGAATGGATCGCATTCCTATGTCCTGACCTTTGACCCCATTTCGTCCACATTCAATAGGGTTCGTCCCCAGGTGGTCCCTTACCACATACTGAAATTTCATCGAAATCAAACCATTTTTATGCACGTTATGATGCATAAGGGCAATGGAATGCATCCCGCTCTTATGTCCTAACCTTTGACCCCACTTCACAGATTTTGAATAAGGTTCTTCCCAAGGCGGTCCCCTACCACATACTAAAATTTAAGTGAAATCGAACCATATTTACGCAAGTTATGACACATAAGGGCAGAGGAATGATCCAGCTGTCCCATTTTCAATAGGGTTTATCCCCAGGTGGTCCCCTACCACACAGTAAACTTTCATTGAAATCGAACCATATTTACGCAAGTTATGACGCATAAGGGCAATGGAAGGATCCCGCTCCTATGTCGTGACCTTTGACCCCATTTGTCCCATTTTCAATAGGGTTCGCCCCAGGGTGGTCCCCTACCACATACTAAAATTTCATCGAAATCAAACCATTTTTACGCCAGTTATCGCACGGACGGACGGACAAAGCTGGAGCATATACGCTTCTTCAACCTACGGTTGGAAAGCGTAAAAAAAAAGTATTTTTTTTAACTTCAGATACGATGTTACTTGTAGAAACACTGGCCATGTGCTGAATTAGTGCAATAGCCTTGGTTCTTCCACATGAATATTTTTTTGCGATCGCTGAATTGGGAAACATGGCTTGAAATAACGGTTTTTCAAGCCTTCAGTTTTCGGAAATTTATCCAACATTTTCAAGCTGAAATACAAATATTTATGGAATAAAATGATATCTAACAATACTGGGTAGAGGAAACATCGCGAGAAAAAAAAAATTACGATTACCAGAGAAATCTTATCTCAGTCTACTTTCCATTTTCAAAGGATGAAATTCCGTCCTCCGACCCCCCGCTGCCACCAATCCTCCCAAAATTTAAGTTCAGTTATGCTTCGATTTCGTACATGGTCCAAATGATAACAAAAAAAGACGGAATTCCTCGAATCAGCGTGAGAATCTTGTCGCCGAAGATTACGGGGAAATTTTCGGGCGGCCTAACTTCCGTTTTCGGAAATTGTTGCCTACAATTTCAAGCTGAAATTAGGCAATGAAATTATATTTAACAGTACTGAACAGAAGCAACATCGCGAGAGAAAAAAAAATACGATTACGGGAAAAATCTGCACTTCGTTTAACTTCCGTTTCCGAACGTTTAAAAAGACAAAACAACGTCCCCAGACGGAATACGACACCCCCCCCTACTAATATCCCGAAAATTTCTTCACTTTTGCATCGATCTCCAAAAAAAAAAAAAAAAAAACCCGGAGGGGACTAAGCGAATCCGCGGAAGAATCTCACGTACGAATTCACCGATAAATCGATTTCGAATGTCGTAAGATAACGCTAAAATATCGATGACCGGTAAATTTTAACTTTTGGCGCAGATTTCGTCGAAATGGTGATTTTTTAGCAGAATGGTGCAAGAACAATGTTTTGGCGTGGGCTGGCGCAATTGGCGCAGGGCTGGCAGCCCTGAATGCAGCATTTAATTTTTTCCTCCAGAAAAACTTGAAGAACCAACAAAAATTTTTGAGTTGATGAAAATTTGCTTTCTATCTCAGAAAATTAAATCAAATGGCGATTTTCCGTAATTTCAGCGGTGTTTCCGTACTTCCGTAACAGCAACCAAAAATCCGTAAAATTACGGAAAATCCGTACTAGTTGGCATCTGATCTGTTGACGTTTTCCCGATCTCTAAATTAATGGGCCAATATTTTTGGATCGGAAAACCCATCACCAGATCCACGCACTCTCAATGAGAGTGATAATTTTTGTCATGAGATGATCTCAAATCCCTTTGGCAAGGAGGGAGTTAGAAAAAAAAAAATAGATTTAAGAGTCAAGAAAAATCAAGTAAATTCTTTTCATTTCTTTTCTTTTCTTTCTGATTTCTCTGTGAAGTGTTGATCTCTGTGTATGTAGTTAAATTTATGTGAATAGGTCTAGGTAAGTTAGCCTTGTGATATCTGTTTCTAGTTAAGGGATGTGTAACTAGCTGGGAAGTAGATTTAAGGAAGTTTGACATCATGCTATATTGCTGGGGTTTTTTTTGTTGTTCTTTCATGCAATGTTTTTTTCTTCCTTCCATTGCATTTTTTTAGTGCACTGTTTACTTTCAGGGAAGAGATATAGTGAAGTTTATTTTAGTGCAGTATATGATGCAGTGTATATGAATTGATTTGCCTTAGTTTCTTAAGTGTATAGTGCAGTTTATATATGTATAGTGTTAGATGTATTAGTTTAAAATTATCGGCGACGCCGCGGCGTTCGGCGTTATTGATCGTCGGGATAACGTAGCGATAAAAAGAAAAATTGTAAAGTTGTAGTTCCGTATTTACCGTCGTTATCGCGATTTCTTTTATTGTATTATTATGTAAGCTTTAATAATGGAAAAGTAATTTGTAAACATGTAGTGTTTGAAGTATTTTTTCTTATTGTAGTAGTATCTAATAAGAAAAAACGCGTGTTTATGCCATATGTCAGTAGCGTGTATTAAAATCGTTGTTGTGTGTATCGGGCTTAATTTAGTAACCTTTCGTAATTAAAATCTTGCTTAGTATTAATATTTAGTTGGTTTTAGTATGAATCTTACTTGGTATTAACTAGTGATAGTATAATTCAGCGACTGATAGAAAAAGCGGGTCGGCGATCGCTCCGTAACGAAGAGACTTTCGTAAATTAATTGCGCGTGCGCTATCGTCAAGGATATTTAATAGTCATTTAGTAAAAGAATAAAATTGTGGCTTAATGCATCAGGACAAAATAAGAAATCGTTGCTTTACGCGATTTTTTCGTAATTCCGATCGTCGTACCTGTAGCTAGAGAGAATTCGATTTTTATGCGTTACGAAGTTAATTGTAACGATGTTCGTTGATGTTAGTTAATTTGTTTAATGAATTTTTGTAAAGGTGGTCTCTAAAAGTCTTTGTTCAGAAAGAAAGAACGAAAATGGCTACAGTTTCTGGTGTCGCTTTTCTAAAAGCGATAAATTCGTAGAATGGCATTTGTGAGGACGTTTTCCCAGCTTTACCAGTGCAGAAAGTCCGATTCATTTATGCTCTTGTTTACTTCGAAAAGGCATTTTTCGCTTTGCACAGGAACACTTCGGGATTTGGGCGGAATTCTGCGAAGTTCACCGCAGCGCCCGTTTTCGTGGGTCAAAGGTCAGTCATCCATCGAGGAAGTTTCTGCCTCCTGGCGTTCACGCAGCCAATTGGAAAGTTGGCGCTTTCTCGCACATGCGCGATGCATAAGGCGAAGAGCATCGGTTTTTTTTCGTACGCTAAAAAGATGCAGAGATGCACAGAGAGAGTTGAGCTAGAAACCACCAAGCACTAAGAAAGGGGAAGGAAAAAAGAAGCTATGCGTGAGAGACCGCGCTTCTAAATCGGAAATGCCGCCAAATTCCGGGAGGACGAAGGAAAAAGATGTCAGCGTCATGGTAGGACCTTTTAATTTGTTTTTAAATGCCAAAACAGAGGAAGCTACTTGAAAGCCCTCATTCTCACAGAGAATTGTAGCTGGGCTGGATATCTTCCACCCGCCAAGTTCGGGAGTCCCACGGAGACGCCAGAGAAATTGCGGCACAAGCATTGATACTTAAGTTTGAACCTTCGTCTGAGGAAATCTTCTAATTCCTTTCTTATTGTCCACTCGAAGGGCAGGGAAAGATATGTCCACGCAGTTCGGCAGCAAGGAAGGAAACTTGCGTAAATTCGCGGCGACGGACAGACTCTGTGACGCCGAACCTCAGCAGTTAACAAAAAAAGAAAAAAAAACCCGTAATTCCTCCGCTCAGCTCAAACATTTCCATGCTGTTTAACTGACAAAGCTTCCTTGAGAAGAGAAGAGAGAGAGAGAGAGAGAGAGGAAAGCAAACAAGGGAAAAAAAAAAAACGTCATCAACGGCAAACTTTCTTTCGGCGACCACCTAATTGTTTTTGGTTTTAATGTGATTAAAAAAATATGATATGATGTTATTTCATTAAATATATATATATATATATATATATATATATATATATATATATAGGGAAGGTGGGATGTAAGGTCAGGTGATGCGTAACATCACAGCCTCTCCTTGACAAATGTCAACCCCGCCTTCTCGTGGTGCATCCTGTTCCCACTAAAGGGGCTCTGACGACCGCCCATAGCGGTATAACTATACCATCGGGATTAGAGGAAATTCTATCCCACACTCACCAACCCGCTTGGCCAGCGTGGTGAGTTATGGCCAAACCCCTCCAAAATGATTCCACAACTTAAATCTTGGCCCTCAGTCTCCGGCAGCTGGAATGTACCTGGCCAAGGCAGCGGCCAGTGCGACATGAAGGCAGAGGGTGCTAAGAATCCCCGGAGGACCGGACTAGGCTGCCATCTGATGCTGACCTTGGCTACTTACAATGGACGCTCCCTATCTTCTGATTCAAGGCTTCTTGAATTGGAAGAGGAACTACAAAGGATCAAGTGGGACATCGTGGGGCTAAGTGAGGTAAGGAGAAAAGGAGAAGATCTCATCGAACTGAAAAGTGGACATCTCTTCTACTATCGTGGGACAGATACTGGCAGAACTAGTGGTGTTGGATTTATAATAAACAAGAAACTGAAGGACAAAGTTGTAGAAGTTGAAAGTTCCTCTGACAGAGCTGCACGACTTGTTATCCAACTCTCGAAAAGATACCAGGCTCAGATTATTCAAACTTATGCACCCACCACAAGTCATCCTGAAGAAGAAATTGAAGAATTTTATGAGGAAATTTGTCATCTAAATAATAAAGGTAAGCAGCATTTGAAGATAATTATGGGAGATTTCAATGCAAAAATAGGGCAACGGCAACAGAATGAAACTTCAGTAGGTAAATTCGGTCATGGCAACAGAAACCAGCGTGGAAATACTCTCGTTGAGTTTGCAGAGGCAGAAGGGTTTTTCATCTTGAACTCCTTTTTCAAGAAAAAGCCACACAGGAAATGGACATGGAGACATCCAAATGGGACGACAAGTGAAATTGATTTTATTATGTGTAACAAAAAATTCGTCATAGAAGACTGCAGTGTGCTAAACAAGTTCAACACAGGTAGTGACCATAGATTGGTGAGATGTAAGATGCACCTCAACACTAAACTTGAACGTGGCAAGCTCATAGGACAAACAAAATCTATTGACATAACCAACCTTAAAAAACACCATAATACCTTCAAGTTAGAACTGAAGAACAGGTTCTCTGCTTTAGAAGGCCTAACATCGGAAGAAGTGGACATCTCTGAAGTTAACAGAAAAGTAACCAAAGCTCTTATGGAAACAGCAACAAAATTAGCTGGGTCTAAGAACAAGTTGCATGTGAACAAATTATCAGGAAAAACCAAAATGTTGATGCAAAAAAGAAGAGAGATGAGGACAACTAAAGAAGATGTGACTTCCAAAGTGGAATATATAGAGCTATGCAAGACAGTAAGAAAAAGTATCACTGAAGACGTAAGGAAATTCAACTGTGAACTAGTGAGGAAAGCAATTGAAAACAACCAAAGCCTAAAGATAGCAAAGGGACATCTCAGTAAGGGAAGAAAACAGATTATGGCACTGAGAAAAGAAGATGGTTCTGTAACAAGAAATAGAGGCGAAATTTTGACAAGAGTGAAAGATTTCTACTCCAAATTATATGAAAGGGATGATATATGCACTCCAGACATCATGAAAGATACCAGTACCAGAGTTCCTCCAGTCCTTCCAGCAGAAGTTGCACATGCAATCAAGAACATGAAGCGAGGAAAAGCTCCAGGAGAAGATGGAATTACTGTAGACATCATACAAGAAGCAAGTGGAGAAATCGAAACAGTACTCGCCCAAATTTTCACTCGATGCCTTAATGAAGGAAAGATTCCTGAGGATTGGAACACCGCTACAATGATCCTGCTACATAAGAAAGGTGACATTGAGGATCTCGGAAACTACAGACCTATCAGCCTCCTATCAGTAGTTTATAAAATCTTCACTAAAGTTCTTTCACACCGCTTGAAGGTAACACTGGACATGGCTCAACCGAGAGAACAAGCTGGATTCAGGAGTGGCTACAGCACAATAGATCATATCCACGTGCTGAGAGAACTAATTGAAAGAGCGAGGGAATATGAACTTCCATTGTGCATGGCTTTTATCGATTATGAAAAAGCCTTTGATTCGGTGAAACCATCAGCAGTTACAATGGCTCTGAAAACCTGCGGTATTCAAGATGCATACATTAATATTATTAATAACATCTATGAAAATGCAAGTGCAAAGATTAGGCTGTTTGAAAATACAACACACGTAAAAATTGGGAAGGGAGTGAGACAAGGTGACACCATATCTCCGAAGCTCTTTAATGCCACATTGGAGGGTGTTTTTCAGTCACTGAGCTGGGAAAACAAGGGGATAAAGATTAATGGAGATTATCTAACCCACCTTCGTTTTGCTGATGACGTAGTCATTTTTGCAACTACCCCATCAGAGCTGCAGAGTATGATCCAGGAACTTGCTGACAAGAGTAAAGAAGTGGGATTAAAAATGAACTTTCAGAAGACAAAAGTGATGTTCAATGCTTTTACAAGAAACGAAGATTTATCGATTGATGGAGAAAAGCTGGAGATAACAGACACGTACGTTTATCTTGGACAGAAGATATCAAGTGAGGGTCGCATTGATGAAGAAATTAATCGGCGTACAAAACTTGCCTGGAGAGCTTTTGGAAGAAACAGCATAATTTTCAAGAGCAATATGCCATTATGTCTTAAAAGAAAAGTGTTTGATCAATGCATCCTTCCAGTGCTTACGTATGGTGCAGAGACGTGGACCTTAACTAAAAGAGACATACAAAGGCTGCAGACAACTCAAAAAAGCATGGAGAGGTGCATGCTTGGTGTAACCAGGAGAGATAAGAAGAGGAACTCGTGGATCCGAAAAATGACAAGAGTGGAAGACATCATGATCAGAGTTAAATCCCTGAAATGGCAATGGGCTGGACATACTGCCAGAAGGACAGATCATCGATGGACAGCCGAAATTTTAGATTGGATTCCAAGGGACAGGAAAAGACCCAGAAGAAGACCACATGGGAGATGGGTGGATGAAATTCGAAAGTATGCAGGGGTGACATGGAGGAGACTGGCACAAGACAGACCGTTGTGGAGGAAACTTGGGGAGACCTTCGTCCAGCAGTGGATTGATAATGGTTGACAATGATGATGATGATGATATGGGAAGGTACATTTTGTAGAAAGATATTCCTTGTTTTGAAAAGGGAAAGAAAAATTATTAAACATAGAGGGGAGTAAAGAAATTGAAATTTTTTTTATTATTTTGAGTGTGTGTAAGGTTTGGCCAGAACCAACAAATGTAGTAGAATGTGTTACTGTAAATTAAGAAGAGATTTTTCCAGGTAACTGACCAAAAGCAGTGTGTTGTGAAAAAAAAAAAAAAAAAAAATTTAAAATGTCACTCTTAACCATCCAAATCTAAATTGTAAAGAGCATTTAGCTCAAGGTTCAACAGGTATCAGATATGCACATCGAGCATTAAGCTCTTAGCATTCTTTGAGTGAATGATCACATCCTTTGATGATTTTTGTAAGGCAGGCTGGTAACCAAATTGTGCCACTTACCTCCTTCATCCTCTAAACCACACAGGTGAAAACTACTTGGTTTGCAGACCAGGGTTTCTGAGAGGATTATTTAGGACTGTTAACATGCTCTGGACTCTAAAATTCATAGCTAAATTCTTTTTTTATTCGGCCTAGCCACCTAAAGTTTTCCTTGTATCGAGTGTTTTTCCAACATGTGCCTGAGAGCACAAAATAAATTTTTAGTTAACCTGGAACATATGTTTAATCAAATTATTTTGTGTCGTATGTGAATTTCTCTTGTCGGTGGTGGTGGAATCACCTTCCATTTACTGGGAGTTTTTAAGGATCGTACCTGGGGTGTTAGTCGTTAATGAAAAAAATTCTTAATTGGGGTCCCTAGATAAGATCACCGGCCATTTTCTTCTTTTTAAAAATAAAATTGTGTAATATTTGCATTTTTTCAGAAGTAAGTTCATCATCATAATATAATAATATTTTAAACAACCAAACCACGTCGTATCACATCTATGTAAATGCATGATGAGTTTTAATACTTATAAAAATACATCTATTCTCAAATATTCAGCAGGCAACTACATAATGAACACACAAAAACCAAGAGTTTTTATTCATACAGAATCAGATGCTACCAATTATAAAGAATTCATGATTGAATATGTCTTTTTGCAGAAAACCTTAACATATCACAAAGAAGGCAATGGAAATAGAATGGTCTTGTTCCATGTGGTGATTTATATACAGTTTCAACATACATAGAAGTCAGACACACCAAAAGACTGATATTATGAGTGATGCAGTGTTAAAAATGTAACATACTAATGGCACTTACACATTCATATGTGTATGCGTGTGTGTGTGGGGGGGGGGGGGGTACTAAACTTTTAGCTTTGAGAACAACCTCATGTAATTTCAATGCAGGGCATCACAACCAGGTTTCTTTGTTAAGCAGAATCCTTTAAGTGAACTTTGTTCTTGAACTGAGAATGAATCATTTAGATAAAAATTAAAAAATTAATACACTTCTCAACTCCTTCAGCCAGATTAACACTACATTTTTTAATATGATTACACAGACAATAAAGAAAGCATCACAGGCTTCTTCACAAAATAAAGGGGAGGAAATGTGTGTGGTACAGCTAGTTTAAAAATTAAAATTCATCTCCATTTTTTTTTCATGGCTGAAATCTGCTACATAAAAACATAATAGCCAGAGAAATCCAATGTTCTCAAGTCACAGAAGTCAAGGGAACTGGAAAAAAAAAAATAATTGCTGGTATCATTTCATGAAAACAACATATTTTTAGATTAATTGCCTTTATCTCTTCTCCTTTTTGATCAGTCACGTTCACAAAAATGCAAAGCGAAACAGCATGTTGAAGAAACATTGCCAACAAGTTTGGGGACACTGTCTAGCAGTGGAAGGATAATGTAAGATAACGTGTTTGTGTACAAAGCTTACACATAATGTTATCCAATGCAATACTTCTTAAAAACTATGAAATGTGAGATTGTTGTACAAAATTTAACATTCAAATAATAATGAAGAATATTGTAATTGATAATTATAACACTGGCGCATTTAAACGAATTGTAACTAGTGATTGAAACATAGCCATCAACTCAGGGTAGAGATTTAAGAAGTGAAATTAATATTCATTTGAAACAAAAACAGAACTAAAAAATTTTGAGACTGATGAACCAAAGACTGATTTTGAAATTCAGTGGGAGGGTTCCAAGAGTTACAAGGCATGTTAACAGTACTATTTTCAAAATTTGTTAAGCCACTATACATTAACTTACCGTTTCTTGATCATCCCATTCTCCTCCCGATGTACCATGTAGTGTGCCTACAATGTTCGACACCACTTCAACTTCATCTTTAGAAACCTGTAAAAGTTCACAATTTAAACAATACTAAACAAATATTTACAACAATCAGAGAGAAAAATAATACACAATTGTCACTCATCGGGTCAGCAGAAAAGTTGGCAAATTTTTTTTTTTTTTTTATTGGAGGTTTAACGACCACCGTGAGCAACTCAATGGGCTATAAGCAGTCGCCCGTCCCTAATTTAGGGTCACTGGTTCCAGGGAAGGGAGAGAGCCAGTGCCGTAAGACAAACACAACATCCATGCCTCACCGGGATTCGAACCCGGACCCCTTACGGACGAATGATCAGAGGACAGCGCCTTAGACCACTGCGCCACCGGGGCGGCAGTTGGCAAATAGCACAAGAATACTATGTTTGTATTCTGTGTTTCATAAGACATAGTTAAGACATGCTTCAAAAAAAAAAAAAAAAAAAAAAAACTTAGGATAGTTGCAAAGCAGATTTTTAGCTTTTAGATAAGTACTACACATACTTTACCAACATGAAATTGGACAAGACTTTGCTACTTCAACTATTTATAAAGATATCTATAAACTTATTTTTCTGAATTTCTGCCACCATTAGTTGTTCATGTTCAAAGGCTGGAGTGGCTTTTCAAGAATTTACTAAAAATTCCCTTAAGATCCAAACTTGAGAATTTTTTATTGGTTCTGATTCTTTTTGAACTGAGTATAACATTCGATGTACTTATTAATTCACAGCCTGACTGACTAATGTTCATAATGTGTGAAAGTGTACTAATTTAATAATACAAATATGACTTTACAAGGAGGGAAACTATTTTCTTGATTTATATGAGCATAGATCTGACTTTCTGTTTCAAGGAATGGTGAGTTCTCAAGAGAGTTCCGCATGGCTGTGCATGAGAGTGTAATTGTTCCTACTCTGATGTATAGCAGTGACACCTGGGTACTAAAGAAAAAACATAGAAGTCGTTTGTGTGATGGAGAAATGCGTTACTTACGTGGGGTTTGTGGAAAGACAAGTTCTGATCATCTGAAGAAGAAAGATGTGCTGCAGTTGTGTAATGTGAAGCAAAATGTTGTTAGCAAGGTGGAGACTAATATGGGTTGCATTTGGACATGTTGAAGGAATGAGTGATGAGATGCTTACTAAGAAATTTTTTTAGCCCAAGTGGTAGGAAGGCAAGGAAGTAAAGTAGCCTCTGAATTCCAGAGAACAGCTAGTGGTATGTATGTATGTATGTAGATACAGCTTTTTGAACTGCTGCTTTTATTGGAGCATGTTTTCGCCATCTTCGCTGCCAACCCAAAGGCATGGAACAGAATGCACGGTGTAAATAATTTGTAAATAGCTGTAAATATTGGGTTGTCGGAAAAGTCATGACGTACTTTGGCACCCGATGGCAGTTGGGCACTTTTGGAAGTACTAGAAGCATTATCGCTATGGCATTCGACAGGTGCCAGTTCTAGCTGCAGTCTAAAAGGAATAGTGGGCGATTTGGTAGATTTACGGAGATTTGAAATCAAGTTTAAGATGGAAGACCAAACTGTGCATTTTCGCCATATTTTACTGTTTTACTTCCGTAAAGGGAAGAACACGCGTCAAGCTTGTGAAAAGTTGAATAAAGTGTATGGTGATAATGCCCTACAAGAACGTTGGTGCCAGCGGTGGTTCACAAAATTCCGTGCTGGTGATTTTGACCTCAACGATGCTCCTCGGTCCGGGAGGCCCACTGAGGTTGATGACAACCAAACCCACGTTACACGACACGAGAGATTGCAGACACAATGCATATTCATCATTCAAGCGTTCACGACCACCTGAAGAAGCTGGGATACGTAAGCAAGCCCAATGTGTGGGTTCCTCATGAACTCAAAGAAGCTCAATTGACGGCGCATATAAACATCTGCGATATGCTCATTAAACGTGAAGAAAACGATCCTTTTTGAAGCGACTGATAACTGGTGACGAAAAGTGGATTGTGTACAACAATGTGCTGCATAAACGGTCTTGGTCTCTACGTGCAGCTTCGCCTCAAATGACATACAAAGCAGACATTCATCAGCAGAAGGTTCTGGTCTCAGTGTGGTGGGATTTTAAAGGTGTCGTGTTTTTGGAGCTCCTACCACGGAACCAAACAATCAATTCGAATGTGTACTGTCGGCAATTGGACAGTTTGAACGAATCCATCATCCAGAAACGTCCAGAGTTTGTTCATCGTACAGGTGTTGTGTTCCATCACGACAACGCAAGACCACACACAAGTTTGATCACCCGCCAAAAATTATTGGAGCTTGGGTGGGATGTGTTGCCACACCCAGCATACTTGATGGACCTTGCGCCGTCAGACTTCCACTTGTTTCGCTCTCTTCAACAGTCCTTGCGTGGTATAACGTTCAATTCAGATGAGGCTGTAAATCAGCACCATGTACAGTTTTTCGCCACGAAAGACAAGTCCTTCTATGAACGAGGCATTCTGGAGCCCACTGAAAGATGGCAAAAGGTTATCAAACAAAACGGGCATTATATTATTGATGGATCTTTGTTCTTTCTATCAATAAATTACCTTTGCAAAACATGGCTAAAATACGCCATGACTTTTCCGACAACCCAATAATTAAATGTGCTTGTGTTGTCCTAAGTCCGGAGCTTGTCAGTGCTCTCAGAGTCTTGTTCGCTCTCAGGGATCCAAGGCTCAGAGCTATTTCTTCGACCTACAGCTCTAAATAGAGGCCCAAAATTTGCTTTCCCTCCAAGAAATATTTCAACGGAACGAATTATTCCCACAATGGAGCAAATCATCAAGAACTTACCTCATAATGAACAAGAACCTCTAAGATATAAAATATCACGTGCCATTAAGAAAAATTTCTTTACTGAACAGAAACCAGCGACAGCCCGCCAACAAGGATATATTCAAGAACAACATGCCTTAAACCAACTTCGAAGGAATAAAAACATAGCAATCTTATCAGTGGACAAAACTTCACAAATAGTCATCATGAACCAAACAGATTATAATGAAAGAATGCTCCAGGCCATCAATAATATCCCACACGCTGTATGCAAAACCGACCCTATGGAAAAATTAATAAGGGATCTAAGTCACTTAAAAAACTATGGTCATTTACCAGACTCTCTACGAAGTGCATCTACCCCCCTCACCACATGGGCCCAAGTGCACCTCACCTTTTTGGAAAACTTAAACTTCATAAACCTTTACATCCAGTACACCCATTAATATCAAGCAAAATCAGCCCAACTAGAAATAGCACTTGCAAAATTCCTTAACCCCTTAATTCAAAACTCCGAATACTCCATTCGCAGTACAGCTGCTGCTGTTTCAAGATTCAAACAATTTGATTCCCATGATCAACGTTTCATTATGGTATCATTAGACATCGAATCTATGTTGCCGAATATTCCAATACCACTCGCACATAGCCTGCTTAAACAAAAATTGATTCAACTCTCGCAATATACACCCCATGAAATAGAATCTATTAATTTTGCTCTCACTCTCATTCAACAAAGCAGTTACTTTAAATATAATGATATTTTTTACAATTAACTTCAAGGTACACCAATGGGTTCACTAATTTTCCCCTTCTTGGCTGAAATAGTTATTCAGGATTTAGAAGAAAAAATTTCCCAGTCAAGTTATCCTAAAGCAGCACTCTACATGCGCTATGTGAATGATGTATGTATCTTTTAGGCTCATGGTGAAAATTCATTATAGTCTTTCTGTACATCTATGTCATCTATTATTCCAAACATAAAGTTCACATATGAATTGGAATCTCATGGCACATTACCATTCTTAGATCTTGAGCTGCATAGAAATACTGTGACTCAAAGGCTGTCTTTCTCCATCTATAAAAAATCAACCTACCTACCTTCCATCATTCCCAACGACTCTCATCATATGTACCACCAAAAAAATGACAGCTTTTCATGCCTATATAAAAAGAACATATATCTGTACATCTAATGACACTTATCGGGAGGAAGAGATAAAACGAATTAGGACCTTAGCACATGACAATGGTTATAACCATGTACATTGGAAGAACAAAGAGACGTTTACGTACTAGAATCGTGGAACACAAATGAACAATTAATAACAATTCTCGCTCAACAGCATTAGCTAGAGCCTGCAAGGATGAACAATTCTATCCGCTATGGGACGACCCATTATAACTGGATACACTAATGTTTGGTCTCTTTGATATTGCAAAACAGTCATAATACATAGATTTACAAATGCTTGCTGTAATGAAGAATCCCCTATTATTCTACCCCATCCATGGAGACACCTTATTGATGAAGAGACTATTTTCCGTGAACTGACGAAGAAATCTTAACAAAAACTATAACATGTTGCTATGTTAAATATCTCATCATCAAAAACTGCAACTGCTCTTTATAGCTAACTTCCACAACACTTTAATATTTAAATCAAACACGCGCCTCAGTGTTCCTGATCAAAACCATCACGTAAATATACTACTTGCCGTTACAACCTCAAAGGGTATTTGAATAGTGTGTATTTGAAAGGGTCTGTATCTTATCTTATAAACCTGATGATGAATCGATATAATAGTTTCGAAGGCGCTAGTGTGTTTTAGCGAAAAATAAAATATTTCTAACGTGCCTAGATGGTATAAACTTTATTCTATAGACATAAACTGGTAAGTAATCAATCTCACTGAATGTATGACTTCGTAAAATCATCATATCTTACAGAGTGCATCACTTGGGGATATTAAACAGTTCTTGTTTTTTTTTTTTTTTATAGAGGGATTTGTATCCCAGGTGCCCCAGAATAAAGGGCCCAAGTAACAATATATAATTATCACAAAGACCGAAAGACTGTATACTCCAATTTGTGGAATCAAGGGACACTGTTTCAAGCATAAAATGGTCATTTACTTCCTTAAAAGAACAAAATTAACAACTTACATTTGGTAACAAAGACAACACCTGAGACTTTTCTTCAGGGGTAAGATTTGAACTTCCATTACTAAAAGATAATAAAAATGAAGTATTAATGATTTGAATTTAACATTAATATTACATAAGACAACAGAAAAAACTAACACTCGACATATTCAAAATAAAGAAATATGTACAACATTCATAAATAAGAGTACTAAATACTGTCAATCAAAGCTAAAAGGCAGAAAAAGTATAAAGAGAAGAAGCATACATAATGAACTTAAACAATGCAAAAACTTTTGTATGCAGTTCACACATGGTTCATACACATTTACAGAAAATAAATTGCAGGACTTTTCCAGGAGTTTGTCAAAAAAAAAAAAAAAAAATCAGGAAGCTGACGTTTTTTGCTAAAATGTTTGTACTTTGTTTTGTTTTGCAAATTGGGGCATTATTTACTATGTATTTAGAATTCTTATGGAGTCCTGTGGGTTCCTCTGTTAGAGTATTTTTCAGCATCTGTTACATCTTCAATGAAATGGAAAAAAATTTCCTGTGAAAAAACTGCTCTGTATAAAACTTAAATGAAGCAATTTGGAACTGAACACAATGATAATAATACAACACAATTTTGCCAAGGCACTGTAGATTCTCTATTCCATAGTCATCCATTTCCAGTCACATTGGCGGCAGAGAGTCCAAATATTAATCAATCTGCTTCAGCGAGGAAATCATTTGCTAGAAGGAATGGCCATCTTGGGCTTGCACAATGCTTTCTGCACACTGTTGTGACTCCAACTACACACTACTGGTATACCACAAACCAAGGTCGTTAGAAATATGGCACTCAAATATCTCGCACTGCAGAATCACACGAGATGAAAGAGATGACATCACTTCTCCACACTCGATGAAAGGAAACAATGTCATAGCAAGCAGACGCTGCAGGGAAAAGGTCAAAGTAATGGAATCAATCCAAACATTTTGACCAATTCCCTTTTCCATTGCAAGAAAAAAAAAAGTTTAGGACCATTGCAGGACCTTTCACAAAAAATATGAAAAATGAAAGGCTTTCCAGACCTCAAAAAAGGGGAAACCAAATTTTATGACTATTCTGGGATTCCAGGTGCTGTGTGAACCCTGTTCACAACATTAAATGAACTAGATGTAATGGATAGAAGATTTTAAATGCTTTTAACTTCATTCATAAGAAGATAGGTTTTTGTAGGGTATTGTAAATGGCTTTTTTTTTATTCCTTGTCATTTACAGTATTGTTTATTTAGTTAGTTGTGTTAGTACCATACCAGTTGAACAAGGGGTGTCTGATATTTTTCACTTGCAGCAGGGAATTGATGGAATTTGCCAGCAATCCACTACTAAAGTTTTAGCAAAGAGAACGACTTCTTTATCATAACTATCTTACCTACCACCACCCAACCCTACCTTCACAGTTTTCTTGTTCAACTTACTAATTATGATTTGAACCAACTTCTTGGCTTTGAAAAAATCTGAGAACAGCTTATAAGGACAATAAACGGTCTGTAGAAATTTAGTAAGTTCAGATCTTTTATTACTTTTTAGATAAACTCTGAACCAGGAAACTAGGTCTTAAAATATATTAACCTTTACAACGGAAATGTTAAAATTTGTCTAATCCAGACATGCCAACCTTAAAAATCTGAAAACAGAGATTTTTACAGCACATAAAATCACACAAGTGCTATTTTTTTTATCCACATTTTTCAGACCTAGGAACTATTTTCCAGAAGTAGTATTATTGGTTCACTAAGAGTTCTGGCGCAAAAATCAACACCCCCTCTCCTACTGAAATTCGTTTTAAGGTGCGTTGGTTCCGCAAGATAATGAAAATGCAAAATGGCCTGCATGTTTTTTATGAATAAAATAGCAGCCAATTGTTTCTTCTTTTTTTTTTTAGGTTGTGCACAAAGGCGACAAAAGGCACCATACTAAGATCGCTTTTCGTTACAAGGCGAGGTCGACTGTAACTACTCCCCTTTGTCGTTAAGTGAATTCGCAGCAACTCAACTGTTTACAATCACTTAGAATGCGCGCATGTTTGTTGAGGCAAGGGGTTGAAAGAAAGAACTGGAAGGAGAAGGTAGGGCAGTTCCCATCTGTCAATCAATTACTGACCCTCCCCGCCATTTTAGTGCCAGAGCGGGTGAGCTCTTTGCTGAAGGCATCGTATAACAATCGGACTGGAAGAAATTTTTTAAAGCAAATTTTTTCCGATTTTTAAAATAAGTGAGTGGAATTTTTGCAGTGAACAAGATGTTACAGCATAAAGTTCAGTTTTAATTTTCGCCAGAATCCACTTAAAACTTTAGAAGTTATGCATTAATTTTTTTTCAATATTTATTACTACACGTCAATTAACTATTTATTTTAAATATAACTTCGCGGTTATTTCCTTTAAAGCTCTTCTTTCTTTCCAAACCACAGTTTGAAGAAGTGTTTATTTACTATTTTGGAGAAACACTGAGTTTATTATTTTTTTAACTTCAGAAAAACATTTATATACATAGTGTTTGTCAGCGAGACACTTTTTACCTCATTCACACATCACGAAAGGGAATCAACAATGAAGACAGCGGTATCTGTCAACACAAATGTGGAAGTATCAATTTTTCTTTTTTCTTTTGTTGGAGGTTTAACAACCATCAGACCCAAGCAGTCACCCGTCCCTAATTTAAGGCCACTGGTTCTAGGGAAGCGGGCGGTCGTAGTGAGCGATGGGTTTGCCTCCTCGGGGCGCTCCATGGTAACAATGGCACACACAACAGCAACTAGGGCCTCTGTGAATCTTGGAGAGGTGCAAGCTAGTTCTGTGTGACATTGGCGAAAAGACCCCAACTCACTGGGTTTTGTTCCAGAATCCTTAGGTTGAATGACCAACTGGAACCCTCAGCTGAGGGCTAATCCCCCACATTGATGTACTTACCTGATTAAAAAGACAAAAAGAAATATTAAGAATGACTCAAGTGTGGGATATGGTGGACCTACCACACTTGAGAAGGACGGTCCACCACGGAATCAACCTGGACTTTCTAAACGGCGTATGAGAAACAGATCTCGGCGGAGTGAATGTAAGATTGGTGTATGGAATACTAGAGGTATAAATGGCAAGATGAGTGAGCTGATTCAGGAGATGAATAAGTATAGACTGGATGTGCTGTGTGTAAGTGAAACCAAAAAGAAGGAAATTGGGGTAGAAGAAGTGAATGGCACGGTGAGTGTGTGGTCTGGAGTATTGGATCATATGAGAGGACAGGCTGGTGTAGGTGTGATTTTAAGTGAGAAGATGAAGAACAACTTGATTCACTATAGTTGCGTAAGTGAGAGAATTCTCTGGATTCGTTTGAAAGTTAAACTTCAGAGAATTGTAATTGTTGTAGTGTATGCTCCTTGTGACTCGGAAACTTCTAATAAGAAAGAAGATTTCTGGAATGAGCTAAAAGCTGTTTTGAGCCAGTTTGGTGCTAAAGAAAAAGTTATAATAGCAGGGGATTTCAATGCTAGAGTAGGTGTGCAGAATGCAATTTCTGACAATGTTCTGGGTAAGTTTAATGATCTTTGTGTGAATGATAATGGTGAAAGATTAATTGAACTCTGCATTGAGAATGGTTTGTGTGTATCTAATACATTTTTCAACCACAAGTATATACACACATATACTTGGGAAAATCGTACTCTTGGTCAAAAGAGTGCGATAGATTTTGTTGTTTACGATCAGCGTTTGAAACACTTAGTTGTTGACACCCGTGTGATGAGAGGTGCGGATGTTGGTTCTGATCATTACTTGATAGTGTCACGAGTGAAACTTAATGTTAGTTGGAGGGAAAGGAATAGGAAGAGACCCAGGATAGAAAGAATAAAGGTTGATAGGCTCCTTGAAGATCATCAGCGGTACTCTGACTTTCTCAGAGAACGACTGAAGGATCTGAAATCTTGTGAGAGGGATGTAGAAAACAAGTGGGAATGTTTTAAGAACTGTGTTGTCACTGCTGCTAAAGAGGTCTGTGGCACCACAATAGTGGGTAACAATAGAGGTGATGCTTGGTGGAATAGTGAGATTGATGAGGCAGTAAAGAAAAAGAAGGAAGCCTATTTGGAAATGTTGCAAGGTAGAGTCTCGGTGGATGAATATCGCTGTAAGAAGCATGAAGCTGCTAAGCTGGTTCGCCACAGTAAGGCAAAAGATAGGAAGGAGAAAGTGGAAAGGCATGAACTGGCTTTTTGGAAAGATAGAAAGTCCTTCTGGAAGTACATGAGACTCAGGAAAAATAGGGGAAACAAAGTTGTAAGTTGTGTGAAGAATGAGATTGGGGAAATGATATGGGAGCCCAATGAGTTAAGTGAGAGATGAGGTGAATACTTCTGTGAGTTATTAGATCAGGAGAGCAAAAATGATTCAGATGCAGATGATGTCACAATGAGGGATGAAAGCACAGGAGGGATCTCAAGAGAAGAAGTGTGTAAAGCTCTAAAATCTCTTCAGAATGGTAAGGCTCCGGGAGTTGATGGCATAACTGCAGAGATGTTGAAGTATGGTGGTGACTCTATAATTGACTGGTTAACTGAAATTTGCCAGGTGTGCTGGGAGTTGGGAATGGTCCCTCGGGATTGGAAGGATGCTATTATTGTTCCCTTGTATAAGGGAAAAGGTGATCAGACTGAATGCAAGAACTATCGTGGTATTAGCCTACCGAGTGTGCCAGGGAAAGTGTTTGGTAAGGTTGTTATTGAAAAAGTACGGGGTCTTGCATCATTGAAAGTGTGGGATGTTTAGAGTGGTTTTATAACTGGTAAAGACTGCACTAACCAGATTTTTGCATTACGCACGACGATTGAAAAGTATCTGGCTGTTAGGAAGAAAGTTTTTACTGCCTTCATAGATTTAGAGAAAGCTTATGACCGAGTCAATAGAACACTTTTGTAGAAGGTATTGAATGAATATGGTGTTACTGGGAATCTACTTAATAGTGTAAAAGCCATGTATGCTGGTGGTAGAGCTTGTGTACGAGTGAATGGTGTTTTATCAAAATGGTTTTCCATTGGTGCAGGAGTTAGACAAGGTTGTGTAATGTCACCATGGCTGTTTAATATATTTATGGACGCATGCATGCGTGAGGCCAAAATAGATAATAGTGGTTTATGTCTTGGTGATATCCGTGTATGCAGATTGCTGTATGCTGATGACACTGTCCTGTTGGCAGAGAGCAAAAGGGAGTTGCAGAGTATATTGACTCGGATGCACGAAGTTTGCATGAAATTCAAACTGAGTATAAATAAGGGAAAAACCAAAGTTATGGTGTTTGAGAGAGGAATGGGTAGCACTGAATGTAATGTAAGTATAAATGGCACTGTGATTGACCAGGTGAGTGAGTTTGTGTATTTAGGAAGCATGTTTGACAGAGAGAACAAGTTGGATGGTGAAATCAGTAGGTGAGTGAATTCTTCTTTGAAAGTCATAGCTGCTCTGGGAGGTTTTCACAGGAATGATGGGTTCTCTAGAGAGTCCCGCATGGCTGTGTATGAAACAGTAAATTGTTCCTACTCTGATGTATGGCAGTGAAACCTGGGTACTGCAGAAGAAGCATAGAGCCGTTTGTGAGTTGGAGAAATGCGTTACTTACATGGGGTTTGTGGCAAGACACGATCTGATTGTGTGAGGAATGAAGATGTATTGCAGTTGTGTGATGTAAAGCAAAATGTTGTTAGCAAGATGGAGACCAATATGCTTCGGTGGTTTGGCCATGTTGAAAGAATGAGTGATGAAATGCTTACTAAGAAAATATTTTCAACCCAAGTGGCAGGAAGGAAAGGCAGAGGAAGGCCAAGGAAGACATGGGTGGATCAGATTCAGGAGTGTCTGCATGAGAAAAAGATTATGAGTATGAAGTATAAAAGATCTTGTGTACGGCGTGTAATGGATATCAGTGAAGCACGAGTTGTATGTCAAGATCGCTGTAAATGGCAAAGTTTGATACAACAATAAGTAAAAATATCTGGAAGTTTGTATTTCTTTTTGGAGCTAACCTCTGAATCTCAGAGAACAGCTTAGTGATATGTATGTATGTATGGTTCTAAGGAAGAAAGAGAGCCAGTGCTGTAAGACAAATACAACATCCATGTCTCACCAGGATTCGAACCCAGACCATTCTCGTATGATTGGTCAGAAGCCAGCGCTTAGACCACTGCGCCACTTGGGGCGGCTTTCTTTTTCCAATGTGAGAAGAGGAAAAGAACAAAACTAATGACTGTAATGCCGCCTTGCATCGACACAGAAAAAAAAAAAAAAGATTTCACAGGTGGTTCGAAATCTTTTTCTTTGCATCGATCCAAGGCAGTGGTTGATGGAATTTTGACCATCGTAGCAGCTAATTCTCGGCAAAAATCCAGATAATTTGACATTCATCCGGAGGGTGGGAGAAAGGGCTGAAAATCCGGAAAGTTGGCATGTTTGCTAACCCCTAAAACAGTTTGAGCTAACGCAAACGAGGCGTATGTATATAATGCAGGTACTTCTAAGGTTCTATCTCAGAGGGAAAAAAAAACTTGCAGTGAGTTCAAAACGAAGACAAGAACTGTACTGTTGTATAACAGTTTTCAATTGACACTGATGTGTGAGCACATTCAACAAAATGGTGTGTCAATTTGATAACACTCATGTTTACTTTTTATGACTAAATGAGCATTTAAGAAAAGTCCCCATTATGAATCCATCATATGAGTCAACTTTACCTCCAATGCAACATATACTGCAATTTTTTTTAATAACACAAAAGTAGTTAGTTTCTGTATGAAAAAGCTCAGCATTATCCAAGTAAAATATGTTTCAATTGGAACAAAAATCAGAAAAGAAAATCACAATTGCAGAAAAAAAAAAAATCTGACATCACAATATCTTAAAGAATGCACACATCATTCATTGTCTATATGTAACATTTGCTTCCTTTTTTATGCACAATACCTTACCTAGTTGCATCTACAACCTTGCGTCCCCAACGGTAACACCATGAAGCAAAGTTACACCATGCTTTAGGTAGAGTTGGACACTGATTAACACTCAGCTGTAACAATCGCCCAACCAAAAATTCAGTGTTACCCACTACGGAGTCTTGTCGCAGTCCATTATCTGCAACATAGAGAAAGAACTTCTGAAATACTCCATGAAATGCAATGGCAAGATTTTAATCTACACATGAAATTGTAATGAACACAAATGTATTTCAAAAACTGGATTTCAAGTACACAAAACATCAGTACTGAAACTAACTTTTCTTTGATTACTAATAAATTCTTATGATTGCATGACTTTTAAGAGGTGAAAAATGTGAATTTAAAATAAATTTGCTGAAATAAATTGTTTTTCTTCCATACAGACTATCTGAATGTAAATAAATACTACACTAGTAAAAGAATGAGACATAAATCTCTACACATCTGATTTTTGAAAAATTGTTCTTTAGTTTGTTTGGTTTCATATTTACTGATTTATTTGGAGGGCTTTGCAAGTATTATTCTCAATATTTCTCCTGGCTTTTGCAGGGTAGCCAGAAATTGTACATATTTTTTTCAACAAAAAAAAAAAAAAAAAAAAAAGGAGTAGGCAGAGAGAAAGAGAAGCTATGAAAAACACTTGCAGAGTCTGCCCTGCAAATCAGTTAATAAAAAGACCAAACAACATTAAGACCCGAAGCTTACCAGAAACAGGAGATGTGAAGAGGCAGGTATGTGTCCCATTTTCTACAGAAGACAAACACTTATCTTTTTATAGGGGCTTCAACACACATCACTATAATTTTCTCATTTTTCATGTTTAAAAAAGTTCACAATATTGACTGCTTATTTAAAAAAAAATGAGGAAATTGCATTGGTAGAAATATGAAAACACAAACATTAAAACATTAATGATACTTAGGCATCAATTGGCACAGGCAATTCTGATTATTTGCATACTAAAAAAAAAAGTTACATTTCTGCATATCAAATGTGTATTTAAAGCACAACTTTAATCTCTCTCTTTTAACTATTAAAAAAATTATCTAAATAATCAGACACTGTTTTGCATGAACATTATCTGTGTTTGGATGTTTTTCATGAACAAAATGTCACCACAAGGATTACATCTAATTAGTTTCAAGATGCATTTGAATGACTCAATGCTGATTATGTTATTGTCCAGACACAGCTGAAGGTGCACAGTCAGGAGTTATGAGAAAATTCTATGAAGGTATATCTATAAGTCACTTCATACAATGAGAGACATATCTTTGTCTTTCACAATGGAGATGAACATTGCCATCTAATGTGCACTTGACTTCTCTTCACAGATTTCTCCACACAAGAAAATTGATAGTGTGAATTTCTCTTACCTTACTAATACTGCACTCAAACAAAAAGCTGCTCAAGAAAAAATAATACATTTAAAAGTTTAGACAAAATCTGTCAAAAACACTGAAGTGAAATTTTTTTAATTCTTTTTCTCTCGTATAGTACATGAGATCTGACAAAAAGTAACCGGTCTAAAACTGTGAAATAAAAAATAGTAAAGTACCAATGATGACAGGGTAATTCTCTTCTAAGTCTACTGTTTTGTTTTCCATGGACACATTATTCCACCAAGCATAAGGCACCTCTAAAACACAGTTTTTGTTTTGTTGTTTACGTACGGAAAGAAATTATCTTTTGCATTGTGTTTGACCATTAACGAAATTTTTGCTCTCTTGAAGGATATCTGAACTTCCATCAACATAAAAGTCAAATGGGGCCTTTTAAGGGGTGCGAGAGAGTTATTTTACTTTATAGATTTCATGTTTGCCTGAAAATCCTGTGAATCACTGCATAGGTTGAGTTGAACACATAGATACCATTCCCACCCCTAATCAGAAAATGATTCATCATGCATATAATAATGAAATTATCCAGCACCAAACCCCCTCACCAGTTAAACTGGTCTGGTTTGAAAGAAAGTCCTTTTCTCTAGAGGTTACTCTTCCATCTCTAAATACTGAATCATGTACTTATGCTATCAAAAAAAAATAAATTCTGTTGGTTCAAGGGCAGAGCTGACACGCTGTAGCACGTAAATTACCCAAAAATAAAAAAAAAGGACCCATAATTACAAATTCTATGTGAGGATTACGGAAAGAATGGAAGCAGCTAGCAATTCACCCTCGCTCAAGGTAATGTAAATATACAGATGTCCTGATTAATTTATTAAACCTTTCTGTTTTTTTAATCAATACTGGACAATTGAAATTTAAAATTTGAAAAACAAACAAATTTAAATTTAATGAGAGTGTGAATGATTATACTCTACTAAAAGTTGTGCGTCTACTTCAACAATTGTTTGGTTAAAAGTCATAAAAACTGTTCAAGAGTAGTCATCACACAGTTCCTGTGTTTTTAAAAATAAAAACCGATCTGGTGTTCTGAGCTGAATTAAAATACATTGTCTTTGTGTAGTTCCATTATGATATTGGGTTGTTGGAAAAGTCGTGACGTATTTTGGCACCCGATGGCGGTCGGGCGGTTTTGGAAGTACTAGAGACATGCGTAGCTCTGTTATCGCTATGCCATTCGACAGGTGCCAATTCTAGCTGCAGTCTAAGAGGAATAGTGAGCAATTTGGTTGATTTGCGGAGATTTGACATCAAGTTGAAGATGGAAGACCAAACTGTGCATTTTCGTCATATTTTACTTCCGTAAAGAGAAAAACGCGCGTCAAGCTTGTGAAAAGTTGTGTAAAGTGTACGGTGTACGGTGCTAATACTCTACAGAACGTTAGTACCAGTGGTGGTTCGCAAAATTCCGTGCTGGTGATTTTGACCTCACCTCAACGATGCTCCTCGGTCCGGGAGACCTACCGAGGTTGACGACGACCAAATCAAGGCACTGATCAAGTCAAACCTACGTTACACGACACGAGAGATTGCAGACACATTGCACATCCATCATTCAAACGTTCACGACCACCTGAAGAAGCTGGGATACGTAAGCAAGCTCGATGTGTGGGTTCCTCATGAACTCAAAGAAGCTCAATTGACGGCGCATATAAACATCTGTCATATGCTCATTAAACGTGAGGAAAACGATCCTTTTTTTTTTGAAGTGACTGATTACTTGTGACAAAAAGTGGATTGTGTACAACAATGTGCTGCACAAACGGTCTTGGTCCAGACGTGCTGCTTCGCCTCAAACGACATCCAAAGCAGGCATTCATCAGCGGAAGGTTCTGGTCTCAGTGCGGTGGGATTTTAAAGGTGTCGTGCTTTTCGAGCTCCTACCACGGAATCAAACAATCAATTCAAATGTGTACTGTCGGCAATTGGACAGTTTGAACGAATCCATCATCCAGAAACGTCCAGAGCTCGTTCATCGTGAAGGTGTTGTGTTTCATCACGACAACGCGAAACCACACACAATTTTGATCATCCGCCAAAAATTACTGGAGCTTTGGTGGGATGTGTTGCCACACCCAGCATACTCGTTTGACCTTGTGCGGCCAGACTTCCACTTGTTTCGCTCTCTTCAACAGTACTTGCGTGGTATAACATTCAATTCAGAATAGGCTGTAAATCAGCACCTTGTACAGTTTTTCGCCACGAAAGACAGGTCCTTCTATGAACGAGGCATTCTGCAGCTCACTGAAAGATGGCAAAAGGTTATCGAACAAAACGAGCATTATATCATTGATTGATCTTTGTTCTTTCTATCAATAAATGACCTTTGCAAAACATGGTTAAAATATGTCATGACTTTTCTGACAACCCAATAAAATTTAGTTGAAAATGATAAAATTTAATTCTGTGAGTACTTTATTTTTTTCATGAAGATTGCTTTTAAAGAGCATACATTAAAGTGTCAAACAATGTACATTACATTTATTTTACACTTGCTTACATAAGTATAAAAATTCATTATCTCTTGCTTCTTGATTTTTTAAAAGGACCCAAAATAACTTACAAAGTACCCACTTTTCAAAAATCTGTGGGTTCCAGGACCCAGCTTGATAACAATGCAACAGCAGCTCCGAAGGGCATCCACAATGCGCATCACTGTCTATTCACATTTGTTAGAGCAATCGCACTGTTCGAAAACCAGTGGATTACTCATTGCCTCTTCTTTGTAAGCAATTTTTATTTCAATGATTGTGTTCTGAAGCTTTCGGCAAAATCAACATACACATTTCGTTCTGAACTTTCAGGAAAACCAATATACAACAATGACCATTACATCATATATTACTGATATAAGTAAGATTGGGAGAGTTTAATCTGAAAGATAATCATAATTACATACATGATCAGCACAGAAAAAACATACTTTCATAGTATAATACATAAAATACTCAATATCCACTGAACTCAAAGCAACAAGATACAATTTTTTCCTTTCTCATTACACTTACGTGTAGAGAATTCCATGGAATTATTATATGTATGAGAATTTTTGCATGTGCTTTCCATCTTTGCAACATTATAGAGGAGGGATGCAAAACCTCTGGACTCTGAATCATGGTGTGACAAATCAGATGAACTGCTGCTCAAGATATCAATTGCACATTTTGAATCTTGCTGCAGAAATTTCACCATATTTAAAAGTGACCTAAAAATACAAAGTCTGGATTAAGCATACAAAAAACAACAATTAAGTAAACAATTAAGTAACAGAACCTTACTAAGTGAAAACTAAATTTCATCTGACAAATAACATACATTATTCCAGCATGAAAAATACAGCTACAAAAATTGGAACTCACGTTATAGCCAAAAGTTTTCAGAGAAAATTCTTTACAGCAAAGGGGTCTGCTTATACATAAGTCAGTTAAAAACTATAAATAAATAATGGATGATATCCACTGGATGTAGTTTACATATTTGCTAACAATTCATAAGCTTTCATTACTAATTATTTCCTACATGATGTTTCAACATAATTACCCACTCTGTAGAATTACAACTATTTTTACGTGTTATTTCACAAAATATAAATGAATTATATTTCCCATTAAAGCAAAATGAATGAAATGGTCATTTGATCCAACACACACTGCATGAACAGCTAAAAGTCAGTACAAATTGTGAAACAAAATGTTGCTTACATTCGTAACATAAAATATACAATATGACTTAGTACAATAAACCAAATTGTGTTAGAAAAGTTGATATTGTTGTAGCTGTGGCCACACAGCGGACCACCAATGTTGTAACCGTGGACGTACCGCAGATCACCAATTAATACGTTAATGAATTCCAAAGCGGTTATTCTACAAAATAAAAGGATTGGGTACGTTTTCTCACGAAGACTGCTGTAATGGGGTGTGCACTAACTTAAAGTTACTTTTTCTTTTACTATTACAAGAGCATCCACGAACCAACTGCTAGGATTGCCAGCACATAAATACACTTTGATTTTCGACAGTCATATTTACATAATTTATATATGTTGATGAATCACGTAGAATCATGGCTATTGACAGGTCACTACGACCAAACTTGGCAAATGTTTAATAGATTGCACTGTTCATCGAGCGATTTCGAGACAGTCACTTAAACATCTTGTTTCAGGTCTATTGAATATCTGTTTCTATCTTGGTAGAACAAAGTTCCTTGCGACAAATAAACTGCGCTTAAAAATCAAAGAACTATTACTTACAAGTTTTCTTCTGAAAATAATCCAAAGCACCTTCGTGCCAGCTAGTTTAATAGCTGACACCACATACTTGATATCAAACTGAGTAAGAAATGGTTTTATACCGTCTTTAAACACACTGAGATGCACATGCACTTTCACTGGTCCGGCTGCTGAAGCGTGAGGGTTTCACTAAAGACCCCTGTGTGATGTTCTCCTTGAAAGGAACGAAACATCAGTCAATGTCGGCGCGGCCCGATATTCGCCGAATCATGGAACTTTCAGATGCAACGGGGAACGATTTTTGACTCCTGGTCACTTTGTCGCTCTGTTATAACATGGACACTTGTTAACTCACCACTTCTTGTGATGTTAGGCAAAGATTGGCCATCCGCCACTTTTCCTGTTGTTGTATCATGCAAACTTCTTCTGATCCGCTTTTATCGGAGCCAAGCGTGCAGCTACTTTTTCTCTCGTATATCGGGAAACAACTGCTTATTTCTTTCTTCTTCTGTTGATTTCAGCCATTCGGTAGACCCCCTCGCTTTTCTGTTCCCCCATGCACAGTAGGACACGAGAATATTAGGAGCACTCAAAGATGCGTTCGTCGGTCCCTCTTATACGACAATTTTTTGACCCAAACTGAAACATCTCTCATAAATCTGTCCGGCTAATGGCATTCTCGACCCACTTGTTTAGTCTAGAACCCTGACGCATCGACTGAATTACAACGGTTTTTGTCGCCTTCGGAATTCCGAACACAGTAGCAAACCATTTGGGGTGGTCCCTGCTTCGCTTTGGAACTTCTCTTTTCTTTGTTCAAAACCCAATCAGAACCAACGCATTAATTAATCAAACCATTAATCGGTCTGATTAGCCATGCCCATTATATTATAAAAACAATGAGGCAAAAGTCGTAACAATATATATACCCCAAAATGAACAGAATTCAAACCTAAGGCATTAAAATGTTTTAAAGATACAATCAGAAGTATAACAGGTACTGTACTTTAGCACTGAAAAGCATTTAAAAAGGAGTTTCATGAGTAAATATATTATGCAAATACTAAAATATCAGTTTACTTTTGCCCTACACAATCTTAAGCAGTCAGCTACAGAGGTGCCACAACCTCTAGCAGAACATATCAGTAATCAATAGGGGATTTTTCAGTAATGGAACACAAACTTTCAGTAATGTAACACGTCATTTATTTTTTTCAAAGTTAAGGACAATATTATAGTATTACTGTGTAACCTGTAATGCTTGTATGAGGTGCCAACCTTCCGAGGAGCCTATCAGTAATCACCATATGAAGCCTCATTGTTAACGTGCGGAAAGGGTATTTCATGAGAAATTAATGCGTGAAATGTGTAATAAACTTATATCTTTACACTATCCTGACAAAAAATTATGAAATTAAATTATCAATATTGTACTTACCTCATGTCATTATTGACATAAAGACTTCCTTGTTGCTTGTTTTGCAGTGGTATATTCTTTTTCAGAAAACTTCTTTTTATAACACGACTCACCTGAGGAAAATGCTCTACTTTTCTGTACAAGAAGGGCACTTAATGTTTTGCTGCTCATTGTTGGGCGGAAGTATGTGAAGTTTTTCCTCACTATACTAAATATTCTCTCTGTAGAGGAACTGCTGTAAGGGATAGTCAATATTGCCAACATTAGTTTAGACAATGCAGAATACTTGGGAAGGCCAGATGAATCCTTCATCTCAGATATTTCATTCCATGACACATCTGCTCTAGGATATCCAGCTTAATCAATATCAGAGTCTGGGAACATAGCATGAAACAGGGGACCAGCATGATCACAGCTTGCTATAGGTAGGTTATGCTCCACAACGAATGTAGTAAACAGCAATTCAGCATTTATCACACTATTTTCATTCTTTTTTGCAAAAAAAATTATCCAAAGGTTTTGATTGAGTCTTTAATTTTACATAATCCTCGTGTTTTTTTACTGGATATGCCTTCGGCAATCATCTCGTCTTGCATGGGATACTGATTACTCCCATGTTAGAAGGCATGCAGGGAAACTTTTATTTCAGCATTTGTAACATTTTTCCATTTCCTAGATCGAGATTTGGGAGAAAGATTTGGATGTTCCTGGTGAAACCTCTTTGCATACTTATTTGTTTCAAAAATGATAATTCCAAGGATGAAATTGGTAAAAAACAAGTCAAAATATGCAATAGGTGCCACATCAGTTGCAGGAGCATGTTTGGGTCCCTGCATTTCATGATAATCAAAAGGATGCTGAGGTTGTTCACCACTTCCATCTATTACATCCTCCCATTCACTTTCAGAACTTTCATGATCTGAAGATTCACTACCAAGATCTTCACTTTCGAAAGAAGATATTGTGTGCTTGGCACGGTGGCTAGTTTTCTGGCTTGATGTTGCTTGGCCAATATCACTCTCAGATGATTCAAAATCATTACTATCACTTGGCAAACTTTCACTCTCACTACAACAAGCCATTTCAAGTAACCTTACAAAAAAATTTCATGCAGTAGGAAAAAGCACATTTGCTAGTATGACGAACAAGCTGTCAATAAAGTCATCCTCTGCTAACATGAGTTTGGAAAAAGAGGGGGATTCGTAATTCATGGAGTTTTGCGATTGTGTTTGTTTGTTTGTTTGGGAAAAAAGAAATTAATAATGTGAAAAGCTTTTAATAATAAAACACAGCACTTCGTTCTCCCGCGTGGCGACGAGTTCTGCGTTATTGCATTTCGAACGGGGCTCGAAAAGTGATTTCCGACAGTGCGACGTCTTATAATTCACCAACAATGCCAAGTGAACAGCGCTGCCTCAACTGCAGTAGGAAAAGTTTTGGCTAAAGTAGCCTTTCTCCCGTCACATGGAGAAAGTGCGCAGGAAGCCGATAGCAAGCGCAAACTCTTTCATGATATGACATTTACGGCATATTACCATTTTTCGATAATATCGCTGTTTGACGATATGATTCATGGAGATTCCATTTCAAAATGATATGATCATCGACACCGATATCTTGCGTCTGATTCGGGAAATACGCGAATCAAAATCGAAGACCGACGAATCAGCCACGTCGCACTAAAAGGGTTAACAAAAAAGGATACAAAATTGAGATTCTCCAAAAACACACTGAAATCCGCAATTCTTCCAACCTGTCCGTAATTCCGTAATCCGACAGTCGAAACCGTAATAGTTGGCACCTCTGCAGCTAGTTATACACACTGATTTGTGTGAAATGGAGAAAACCTTAACAACAACAAACTCATGCCACAGTTACCTGCTGATCTGTATACTCAAAGAACATGGGAAGGTTTCTTTTGTGCTGGTGTTTTGAATGTTTTAACAAAAATCTCTAAAACATGCAACACCAAAAAGTTTTTCTGTAAACAATATGCATCTGTATACTCTTTTTGTGTGTGTGGTTTGGGAGTTAAAAAACCACCATGAGTAATAATAAGCAGTTGCATGCCCAAATTTAGGACCACTGATTTCAAGGCAGGGAGAGTGCCAGTGCCTTAAGAGAAACACAACAACATTCATGCCACACCGGGATTTGAACCCAGACCCATCTAAAACAAATTGTCAGAACCCAACACTTGCACTCTTTTTTGCATAAAAAATTAAAAGGTGGAAAAGTGTTCTAAGAATTTAAGGGACAAGAGAAGAGGTAGGTGAGATCATGGAGCAAAACACACACATACATAGTTACATGTAGGTATGTCTTGAGCTACTTTATTGGCACTTGTACAGGGCCAAATTAATGTCTTACCATTTGGTACGTTACACTTTCAGAAACATTACAGAACTTACGACAGAAAGCTGAATTATAAAACAACATTTAATCATTCTTCATGAAATGCAGCAATACTGCACTCAACTTCATACACCTCAAAGGTGTTGAATTTCTTTACGTGGTTATAATTCTTCTTATACATACATGTCAACAACTCAGTTGCTACATTGTTTACTGTTTCTCACGTTGTATTATTGTTGAAGTGCTTGCTGGAAACATTATCTTTGTTTGACAAAGGGATATAATCATAAAAAGCTATAGAATTTATAATATATAGGTATAAATCAATAACAGGAGACTAAGGTTGTTACTTACATTTGGTCAAGGAGCATTCTGGAATATTGAAGTGTCTTTTTGGTTAATTCTTGAATAATTGGTTAATTCTTGAATTTCTTCAATATACTTTTTGGTTAATTCTTGAATTTCTTCAATATACTTTTGGTTAATTCTTGAATTTCTTCAATATACTTTTTGGTTAATTCTTGAATAATTGGTTAATTCTTGAATTTCTTCAATATACTTTTTGGTTAATTCTTGAATTTCTTCAATATACTTTTTGGTTAATTCTTGAATTTCTTCAATATACTTTTTGGTTAATTCTTGAATTTCTTCAATATACTTTTTGGTTAATTCTTGAATTTCTTCAATATACTTTTTGGTTAATTCTTGAATTTCTTCAATATACTTTTTGGTTAATTCTTGAATTTCTTCAATATACTAAATGAAGAATTCAAGAATTAACCAAAGAGACACTTCAATATTCCAGAATGCTCCTTGACCAAATGTAAGTAAGGCCTCCTGTTATTGATGTAAGTACCTTGGCCTCCTGTTATTGATTTATACCTATATATTATAAATTCTATAGCATTTTATGATTATAACCCTTTGTCAAACAAAGATAATGTTTCCCGTGAGCACTTCAACAATAATATGTGAGAAACAGTAAACAATGCAGCAACTGAGTTGTTGACATGTATGTATAAGAATACTGCACTCATTGTTATGGCATTTTAAACAATCACCTCTCCTGCCCATGCCCACAATACAACAGTACAGAGTAATATTATAATAGTGTAGCCACGAGATGGGATCTCAGAATGTCATTACACTCCAAGTAACATATTAGTGGATAGAACAGGAACGGGCAACAACTGCATCCATGGTGATTTCCCACCTATATTTTGGATAACTGGCATAAGAAGTTAGCATTAAAATGATTATGAAAAATAGATTCTCACTTAAAAGATATATGTCAGTATCACCAATTAAGGAAAATTTTGAACTGCTCCCTTTACCTATAACATCACTTCACTACAATAACACTGAAAATTATTCAACTTTCCCCACCCATAAATTCCCTTAACTTGGAAATATCTTGTGGCAACAAGTATTGAAACTGAAGGAAAACATGCTTCAGTTTTATGCAAAAATTATTTATCAAGGGAGCTTTCAACAGATAATTTCACTTTTTTTCCCACCCTTGGACAGGGTGACAAGTGGCTGCTAATATAATGTCATATTAATTTTTTTTAAACTCACTTTTAGATTAATGGAATCTGAAGTGGTGAATCAAAATTAGTTTTTCAAAAGAAAAAAAAAAAATCCAAACTTTCTTGATTAGTGTAAAGCAAATGCCAAATGGAGTGATCTGTTTGGCATCATTCCATATGGGTTCAGCAGAAATGTCCTCCAAAAATATGTTTCCCATGTTTCCCAGTGAAGGATCAAGATTTTCTTTACAAGCATAATTTTTGTGTTCCTTTAAATGGCTGCTGATGCTGTATGGTAAGCACTTCAAATGTAGCATGTTTCATCATAAGACACAAACTGGAAAGAGGTAAAACCTAGAAAGACTAAGGGAAGTTCTTTTATCTCTAAAGGAAGCACTTACTTCAACAACTGTTTAATGGAGCACAAAAATTATGTCCATAAAGGAAATTCTGACATTTCATTGGTCACTTACAGATAATAGCCAAATACATACTTTGAACTCAATTTCTGCAGAACAACTGGGGAACAGTCATCTCCTTTATAGGAATAAATTGTTAGAAACTAAAGTTGAGTTAACACAGAAACTTTGAATTAAGTTTTGGCAAAGCTGTAATGCTGTCATCACTATTGTATGGGAAGCAAAAAATTGATGAATAAAAAATCATGAGCTAAAACACACACCTTGAATTTAGTTCCTGAAGAGCTGTAATACCATCATTTTTATATGGGTCCATATGGGTTTCATCCAGTTTACCTCCAACTGCAAGGCAGCAAAGGACAAGGATTTCATAGGCTCCTTCAGTATCACCCCAACTAGAAAAAAGGAATACCAAAATTCATTCACACTTTACAGATATGAAAATGCATCATGCAGTAAAGGAAAACTATACTACATAAATGTAGAGTGTGCATATATGGCAATATTTCACTACAGTAGATATTGTTTGGGTATGTACATCTCACTGGATTAAAAAGTAAAATTTCAATTTTCTGAAATTTGCAGCTTACTCTGAATTTTCTTTTTGTATATTGCATCACATAAAAGACATTCATCTTATCTGTTTCTGCACAGCCTATGTACAAATTGTGTTTCAAAAATTAAATTTAAAAAAATTGTGCTTCACTGAGAGGAATTTACAGTTGATTTTTTTTAAATATAGAATCAAGAATACAAGCAAACATAGATAGCTGTGATGAATATATATATACAGAGTAGAACCCATTTATAGCAAGCCCATATTTAGCAAGATCGTGGATTTAATGAGCAAAACAGGAACTTTTTTTAGTATAATGTTAATTCAAAGGTAATGTGATCATCTTTAACGAACAAAATTTAATGAAGTCCTTGAATTTAATGAGGATGGAAAAAAAAAAAAAAGCTATGATGAACACTTTTAACATGCAAAGTAACAAAATTTAATGAAATTCCATATTTAAAAAGGCACAGAAAATCGACTGCACACTGTCCTGGTGGCATGGAGGAATAGAAAGCGTGGCATACAGGATGAAATTTCAAAATCACTGGGGAAGCCTAGTGTGCTAGTGGAAGAATGTTAGTAGAAAAGTAATGGGGACAAAGTAGATCAAATGCTCAACAAGTGAGTTACGAGACTTTTCCACTCACTTCAAGGGTATATTGCATCAGCAGAGTTGAAAACAGCCTACCCATCCCTAAGCAAAAAGGGGCCAGGAGAAGCTAATGCATATGTAAGTGGATTTCTGAGCAACAAATGCAGAAATGTGTAAGGGAGTAATGGATTAGGGATATCGTTGGAGGAAAAACTGGAGGTAACAATTCCTAGAATTTGGTCCGTTTTCACTTTCACTCACCCAGTGATCACTGCACTGAAAGGATTGGTGCTGATTTTACTTCACATGTTTTGTGCAGTTAGTTAAACAGTGGTCAACTCTTAACATTGCCATCAAGCTGAATATACTTGGAAGATTTAACTATAGTATCAATGTAGTTAAATCTTTCAAGTATATCCAATTGTTATTAATATATATAATATATACGCACATTCACATGCATATCTTTACATGGTGGGAATTTTCACCCAAAAACAGATTTAACAAGGATTGCTGTTGGTCCCAACTCCTCGTTATATGCAGGGTCTATTGTATAGACAAACTTACTTATAAAATCTTGTAAGAGCACCTGATGTTAGCTTAATTGCTTTGGTTTATGAATATTAATAGTAAATTTTGCTCACCAAGTTTCACGGCAGCCTAAATGAGTTCACATTTATTACAATATCAGTTAGGCACTTATTGGAAAATTTTTACGACTGGTACACGATTTATAGCCCATTCTTCTTTATCCATTTCTACATAATTTTAGCTGTATGGCAAGTTACACTATTAGCTTATTGAAAAATTTAACAATCCACATTTATTTGCACAAATCAGCCAGTTTTACTCAGATCTTTTAAGATTTATACATAAATGAAATGATTTGAAGTTTCTTTAAGTACTTTTCTCTACCTTACACCATCAGCCAAAAAGCTACCCAGGAAAATGGTACTAAATTTCTGCATTTTCTTCAAGCTTTCTGCATTCCTTGTCAAACTCTTCACTACTTTCCAATTAAAACTTCATTCCACTACTAATGTAGTGTGCTTCAAACTTGTTTTTTCATCACTGATCATACAAGATATGTCAATAAATATTAGTGAATGTTGTTGCAATGTGTAAAAGGAAAGGATGTGAAGGGTGTGGTATCTTGCACAATGTACTCAAATACATGAGCGAACAGAAAAAATGTGTTGCATACAGAGCATGCTGTGGCAGGTGATGTAGATGCACATTTGTTAGCGGGCAAAATGGAACAAAGAACCGATTTGAAATCGGGAAAACCTAAAAAATGCATACAGTGTTGAAAAAGGTTTATAGGAATGAAGCAGTAATCTTGAAATGTGTTTCTGACTGGCTCCAGCATTTTTTTTTTTTTTTTTTTTTTTTTGATTGAAAGTTTAATGACCACCGTGAGCAACTCAATGGGCTATAAGCAGTCGCCCGTCCCTAATTTAGGGTCACTGGTTCCAGGGAAGGGACGGAGCCAGTGCCGTAAGACAAACACAACATCCATGCCTCACCGGGATTCGAACCCGGACCCCTTTCGGACGAATGATCAGAGGCCATCGCTTAGACCACTGCGCCACCGGGGCGGCCTCCAGCATTTCCATGAAGGAAGGTACTTCACTGAAGACAGTCAGCATCTGACTACACAAATCCATATCGATGGCCTCAGCAACTTTAGAAGTGCATTGTTTTGAGGGAGGGGAGAGGGGTATTTTGAAAAACAGTACAAGTTTTCTTAAATATTACTTGTCATTAATTTTCATCCTGCATTCACCAAACTTTATTGATACATCTTGTATGTCCTCATTTTATACTATGTACAGAACTACAAATATTTTAGTTTTTCATGTTCAATAAGATTTTTTTCTTCTTCCTGCTTTCTCCCCTACCTCTTTTTGTTTCCCTGGCAACAAAATAAGATATGAAGAATAATGGAATGCTCTTCAAATTAAAATAGAATTTAATTATGTACCAAGTTTCTACAACCAAATGCATAATAAAAGAAGATGTATTTATTCATCATAACTTCTAAATCAAAGCTAAGCATCACACATCTACATGGATATTTTTTTATCTGTGCAGTTTACAAAGAAACTCCTTTGGGTGTGGGAACTGCATAACAATGGTAATAAGTTTAATTGGACATAGTTTTCTGTGGTGTTGCAGTCTGCCAGCTACAACAGAATTTTTGTTGTCATTAATTTAACTGTTTTGTTTACAAGTCCATCGTGTGGTATGTAACATGTGAATAGCATATTAAATCCAGGGAGCCCTCAATTCACAACAGATTACAGAAAATTTAGAACTAACAGCTTTGTAAATGCACAATATTTTCAGCAACTAGACCTGATAAAATAAAAGCTAATGGGACCAGTTTCATTAACCACCAACTAACTGAGTTAAAAACACTAAATGGTGAAAACATGGGTGGAGTTCTAGTATATACACTGAAGAGCAATTGAATTAGAGACAGCTGGTGTTATGCAAATGTGGCGCTGTGGGCGGCTCTGTAAACGGAAATGACATGACGTATGCAGCGATCCGACAATATAAGGAGTGATGCGACGGCAATAGAGTAAGTGTCGGATGCAGTATGGGTAAGACGAAGGATCTAAGCACATTTGATCGTGGGGAAATTGTCGGGGCCCAACGAATGGGTCACTCCATCTCTCAAGTCGCGCAGGCACTGGGATTTTCACGAGCCACTGTGTCATGGGTGCATCGTGAGTACATCGAATCCGGCAAAACCATCCCTGCAAGGGCCAACTGCCATGGACAACAGTGTGTGGATAAGCAGGGTCATCATCCGCTAGCTTGCATTGTAACAGCAGATAGACGGGCCACAGTGCAAGAAATTACTCGGCAATTTAACGCTGGTGCACAAAAACGTGTAAGCAGCCACACCATCCAGAACCATCTCCTCGCTATGGGGTACAGAAGCCATCGTCCCACGAGAGTACCGCTGCTGACCGCACATCACAGGGTGCAAAGATTAGCATGGGCGTGGGAACATCGCCACTGGACCCTAGACATGTGGAAAAATGTTGCCTGGACTGACGAGTCGAGATTCACGTTGGTACATGCGGATGGCAGGATACGAGTACGGCTCAAACCACATGAACTGATGGATCCTTCTTGCCAGCAGGGTACTCTTCAAGCTGGTGGGGGTGGCATTCTCGTCTGGGGACTGTTTACGTGGACTGAAATGGGATCCCTGTTACGTGTGACATCGCCCCTCACAGGTCAACATTACTGGGATATCCTGGACGACCATTTGCTCCCATTTGTGCGTCTTCAACATCCCACTGGGGACCTCATCCTGCAAGAAGACAATGCATCGTGCCATCGCTCCTGAATTGTATCTGAATGGTTGGATTAACACTCCACCGACATGACCTCACTTCCTTGGCCAGCTAGGCCACCTGGCTTCAATCCCATTGAGCACATCTGGGATGCCATCAAGAGAGATGTTCGAGGCTCTGACCCCCTCCATCAAATCTTCGGGAGCTTGTTCAGGGGTCGTGGATCTATATGGCTTCCCAACGCTTCCGGTGTCTTGTCGAGTCCATCCCGAGACGAATCGCCGCAGTCATCAGGGCAAAAGGTGGTGCTACACGTTACTAGACAGGTATCTCTAATTCAATTGCTCTTCAGTTTATATATACTAGAACTCCAGACATACAACAAACAAGTCCATGATTTTAATAGTTGTTTATGAAATTCAATTTTTATACACATGCAGATTTGCATTCAATTTGTTTACATATTAAAAGAAAAATATTGTATTAAACATAATAAAACTGTTGGGTACATAATAAATTTAATTCATTTACCTAACACAAATTCCAAAATGTCTTGATGGTAGATAGGAAGCAAGTTTGGTGATACAGTGAAACCTCCATTAATGGACACCTCCGTACAATGGTAACCTCTGAGCAATGGCAAGTTTTGGTTGGTACAGAACCGTTGCAGTAAGATTAAGTAACATTAACCTCTGAACAATGAAACATTTGAGTTCCAAAAAGATTATTAGTGGACACCTTGTTTCTTAGGAATTTAAGATAATGACAAGAATACTGCAACAGGAACTGTGCCTTGAGAGGACAGGTTAGATTTTTATGGTGTACTTAAGGGGGGAGTTCATGTCTGTCTCTACATGAAGAAAGCTCCAGCTCCGGTGTATGTTTCAGTAGGTCCCAGGGGGCCACAAGGGTGATTGCTGGTGCTTGGTATGTTGCTTTTGGCAGTAGTATCTCTTGGTTTGGTCCCTGTGGGTTCTGTTTCTATTTTTCAGCATGCTGCCAGCTAACTGTGAAGTTTCACTTCATTGTCAGACATTTTCCGTTTTCCTTTCCTATAGCGTACCCTAACCCTGATATCCTAGCTTGCTATTTCTAAGGGCTGTTTAAGACCAAATGTCAGACACTGCTTCACGATTTATTTAATTACTATAAGCGAGTTTTATTCAGCACTTGGAGAAGGCACTGCAACCATTTTCTTTGTGCACAATCTTCATAAACTTATGCTACTTTTGTACAAAGCAGACCTGCCAACTTTTCAAAACCAAAATCCGGGACATTAACGCACATTCAGAGGTGCATGTATTTACAATTTATAGATAGGTTTAAGACACCCCCCCCCCCCAAAAAAAAACAGATTCTCTTTAGTTTTGCGTCAATCTCGATAATTACCCAAATGATGACAAAAAAAGCAGAATTCTGCGAATCTACGAAAGAGTCTTGCACATGAGTGAGAAGTGATCAAGAAATTGAAAAAAAGAATCGATACTGCGTTGCTCACTGTGTCGTGAAACAATTTTACAGGGCACGGCAATGGGGTGGATTCCACCAGGGACAGATTAAATACTGACTTAGAAATTTAATTTCGTTAGGGAAAGGGTGAAAACAATTGCTCTCTATTGATTAGTTTTGAAGTATGTGTTAGAAATAGATACCAAAGATATTAAAAACTGAGGAACATGATCGATGAGAGAGAGAGAGAGAGAGAGAGAGAGAGAGAGAGAGAGAGAGAGAGAGAGAGAAAGAGAGAGAGAGAAACATCAAAATATAAAAATATAATCAGGCAAAAAAAAAAAAAAGCTTGGTCAAAAAAATTTTATATGCGGAAACGGAAAACGACGTTGACATTTTCATCGCTGCTACAGCAGTGATTTTCAGTGTGATTACGAACATTTGTGAGATTCGCTGACTTTTTACCTGTTTTTTCAATTAAAACATCTCCAAAATACAAAAATAAACTTTACACAGATGTTTAATACAGTTATTTCACTGAGATTTTTGATTTCCATAGCATACGGGACGTTTCGGTATTTCGTAGCAGACTGACAATTTCCATAGTAACTACGTAAAATCCGCAGCACTTGGAATCTCTAAATCTTTCTTTCAACCACATGATCTTGCTCAGTGTCAAACGGAACGGTGTGCACGGAGAATTTACTGTGCTGAAGTCCCAACAATGAAGACAGGGCACGGCGGTTCTGGCACAAGATATGCCTTTTGTACCAAGATGGTGCAAGATTTTTGTTTTGGCACACATTGGCACAGAATTCCCATCCCTGCGTAAGACACTGCATAAGCGTTGTGGGTGTGACATCATAAACCAGTACTTCAACTTTCCAAGCCACTGACTGTTTTGCTACCATCGCGGGGCTCACGACCTTGGCGTTTGAAGTGCCGTGGATTAGCAATAAAACATTTGTCTCCATTCGTTACTGACTCCCACAGCCAGCATTTACACTGAAGAAAAATTATCGCTGATATCATTAATGAAAGAAAAAGAATAAATAAACAAAAGAAAAAAACATAAAAAATCACAAAAACTTTTTTTTTTTTTTTGTTGTTGTTGTTGAAAAATCAGATTTTCAGAAAATATTTTTGAAACCAGGGCACTTGGCAGCTTTATACAAAGACATCAGAGTAACAATGTTAATCTATCATGGTTCGTACTCTTCCAAGCAAAATAAATTCAAGCACTTTTCAAGGACTTTTTAAACCCGAATTATCATATGTGTGTACTGTCCGTCAGTCAGTAGGCAGGTATTTTAGTAAGTTCAGACCATCAATTTTAGCTGGCACTGGCACACCTTTAATGACCTGCCATTACCCCTTCCCCACAGTTCGCTTATTTTATTAACTTTGAATTGCCCCTCTGTTTTGGTATTTTTCGATATCATTTTATCTTGCGAAACATTTTGAAAGGGTACACTATTTTCATATTCATTTGCTGGTATGACACTTATTGTTTGCTTTAACCTTTTATTTTTGATGCATGACTTTGATGCATTGATGCATATTTTTGATGCATGATTTTGATGCATTGATGCATATTTTTGATGCAGTGAGGAGAAGAAAGGGTCCCACACATGAAGCACAGGCAATTCCTGGAAGTTCCACCCTCTGGCAAGAATGCATCCCTAATCCCAGTAAACAGAAGCCCATCACAATTTGTGAATACATCATTCCCCTTATTTTACTAACATGGCTGATGCTTTACTTTGTAGTGATATCACAGCCGAGGTACCAGCTGTCCACACACTCCCCTGGGTTGAAAGCAAGTTCTGCTCTATTTGATCAGCTCAGTGTTTTTATTGGAACTACACAGAAATTTTCTATACAACTTTTTAGCACAAACAATTATTTTACACGTGCTCTTTCATGTCATTACTTAACAAACAAAACATTTTTTTTCAAGTACTATTTACAGAGCCTTAAACTTTTTCAAGTACTTTCATGGGCTTGAAAATGAACTTTTTTTTATTCAAGGATTTTTCAAGGTTTTCAAGGAACGTACGAACCATGTTTATGCCTAACCTCCCAACAACAGTCACTTTTTCCTGATTCGAGCAGTGACCGTTATTCGGAGGTCTTACCGTATTATAAAGTAATAAACAATGAGCTTCCTCTACTCCATTACCCATAAAAATGTATAATGAACGAACATTTGCACATAATATGATCTCAGAAAAGAATTCATTGAAATACAGATGTACCTGCGAAGCAATTTTGCTCCTTCTCTCTGCATTCTCACAAGTTTTTCTGTAGGTGCATGATTAAACGATAGTTTGAGCATCTTGTGCAAGTAACCTGTATCTGAGAAATGGCTAGGAGATGATTTATTGTTGTTCTGAAGCCCATTCAAGTCCATTCCAGCTAAAAGACTTGCATTTTTCAACAATTTTTGGCACAGTTTCAGGTTTTGCTGCCTTCTGGCAAGCCTGGCTGCTACCAGAAACAGATCTAGCAAAGGACCTATAAAGAATAAAACATGAATACAAATTTAAAATAACATTTAAGTAATGAATATTAATACCATGCTAAAAACATTAAATGAGACAAGATTACACATAAGCAACATGTTACAACCATGGAATGTTTAAATGCACCATAACAGATAAAATGCATCCTATACTAGCTTTAATGAGGCCAAAAAGTATAAGATAGATAAATACTGCATATGTCTGTACAGTTCATTGTGTGTTGTAATTACCTAGAGAATAACTAAGCAACAGAATTCAGCCAGTATGCAATGTCTGGCCAATTTATTATGATCATGTGAACAATATATTCTCCACACAATAATAACTGAACATGGTGCAGCAGGCCTTATGCACAACTTCTGAACATACTGGGACTGCATTTAGTCTACTTGTCTATACCATGAAGGCTCCCACAGTTCACACAATGATGTCAGCAAGGGTAAGTGGTCTATGACTGCATCTTCTATCTTGTTTTACAACAACATAGAAGTCCTGTGATATGACAGGCCAGGGGAATAAATAAAGAATGAATGAATGGTTTAGGAGTAATACTGAAAGTCTGTCTGACGTTCCTCAAATCAGCAACCCAATATCTGATGGTGATAAACAGTGGACTGCCATCTTAGGGTATACAACATCTATTAGAATACAATTATGTCATCAAAATAGTTGTGCATCAGAAAGAAAATGTACTACCAAGAGCCAAAGTGCCGACACAGAAGAATTGGCTGATATCCTTTATACCATAAAAATGCTCACCAGACTTGCAAATTTTCCCCAAAGAAAGAACTTTGGATTTCTGGAATTTTCACCACATTTGACTTCTCCTTGGTAAAAATAGCATTAAAACTCTTACTCAACACTTTACTCCTATATATAGTTCTATTTTAATGCAATTGTGATTATTCAATTAAACCTTCACATCTTCTTAGTTCTTTTGTTCTTTACAGACATTTCTGGCCCCCTAGATGTTTATCAAGGCCTGTTGTCAATGTAGAAAAAGTTTTGTTTACTTTTGCTACATCTCGTATGTAAAAAAATAACCTTCCTGGACGAATAATTGCCGCCATATAAATGCCGTATGTTTTACCGCTTTTCACATAGCAACCTTTTAGAGTACTTAAAATTTACATCACCCTGGAATGGGAACCAAATCTGCATCTCCTTATTTAAGTTCGAGCATACTATTGTTACACCACCCCACGACAACGAAGTTCCAAACAACTGAAGCTAAGCAGATGCAACTTAGGAGTTCAAACAACTTTCCAGATGCGTGCTAGTTAAAGCAATTTCCACTTCACCGCTATGATGACCACTGTTCATATAGATTGGCCTGCCAGGTCTTTGGACTTTCATCCAATTGAACATGTCTGGGATGCTCTAGGGTGCTGCTGCCATCAATCCTCCTTTGCAAGACCTGGAGGAATTCAGACAACCTTTGCATGAACAGTAATTGTTGCTACCTACTTTTCTCCTAGGTAGCATAAACGACATGCCACACCGCTGTGAGGAGGGATCACACTCCCTATTGAGGTACTTTGGTTATTTCATTTCGAAACTTCAATTTTTACCTGGTTCTGTATGTAGTCATTTCTGTCAGAGTGAAGTGATTCTCATGAAATGCTTTACCCCTCCCCCCTCCCCCAATATACAAGTTTGCACCAAATTTCATATCATTTCATCATGTTTTTTTTTTTAATTTTTCCAATTCTTTTTTGTTCCTTAATTTATCAAAACTGGTGTATTGTACCACATAATTCATATGAACGTTTTCACGATTCGTGCAAATATCAACATCTCGTGGAGTCCACGCCACGAAGAATCGACGCAGTATTAAAGGCAAAAGGTGGCCCAACGAAGTACTGAGGGGGTGGTCATAATAAAGTGGCCACTCAGTGTATAAATTTATTACCACCTGATTATTCAAAAACTATTTTGAAAATTGGAAGTGATAATGAAATGAATTTTAAAGTTAATAAAGCTATAGAACAAGTGGTCAGCCGAAGGTTTCAAATTGGAGTTGGAGAGCTACGGATGTTGCAACTATATATAATTTCCGATACTAGCATCTGGAGATAGTGACAGAAGCAACTCAGGAACACCTACTATGTCATCTCAATGGATAGGAGCATAAACGGAACCCACCAGTTGCTGGACGACCTGGCACATTTGAAATGGGTGCGTGACGTGTGATGATGAAATACAAGAAGAGCACTAGCAGATTAATCTTGGCAGTAACATGTATTCAACTAATAGTAACTTGTAAATACAGACATTTTATATATCCCCTCGAACGTGAACATTTGGTTTAAGTGTACATTCGTGGGGATATATAAAAATGTTTGTATTTACAAGTTACTATGAGTTGAATATATGTTAATCATTAGTGCTGTTAGCCCTAGCAACTTCTCATGCGTGCAATGTGCACATTCGATTGATGGGATGCATAAACAGTTTGGATTGAAATACCAGGTAATAGTAATATGAATTAATTCTGTTTTTCCATCATTTTGCTTAAGTAGTTTGTTAGACAAACAAATAAAATGTGAATTACAGATGCATGATATCAAGAAAAACAAACATAAGTGCTGTGAAAATAAGCTAATTCAACTTGATTGCTTCCAATTTGTAGCTCGATAGTCAAAAGATCTAGATGCACCCAATTATGTTGCAACACTTCCACAAAGCTAGACTATGCTTTTCAACTCAGGTTCAACATCTGCTGCTGCACAAGCAGTCACAGCAAAATCTGTAACATGCCTGCTGTAGCATCGGTAAGTGCAATTCTAAATATTTGCAACTGAGTTACATTTGCCCGACATTGCTGTACATAAACTGATCCAATTAAATTCATAATGGGAAGTGATGACTGTTGATAAGACAGCTGATAAAAACACGTACAAGACAACAACAGAATCTCATCAGCCCAATACTGGGAATCAGTGTCAGTGCTAAATATAAACCTTTTTCCAAATACTACAAAATTAATTTCATAAAGTTACTAATACAAGAAATTAAAAAATGGACGAAATGACTGAAATCCACTGGTAACTTCCATCAAGATTGGGAGAGTCAAACTTTTAAAAGACAATGAAGAAAATAGAGAAACACACTTAAATCAGGTAAAAGTTACGTCTTACATGGAACCTTTTGAACTGTCTTTAGTAGTTCTTCAGCAAAGTTTGGATGGAAACTGACTAGGTTCTTGCAAGATCTTCATAGTTTGGTTCCTCTAAATGGTTGCCAGATTCACAAACATACTTATTATTTTAAAACACTACAGATTTCCAGATTATGGGATGATATATGGAATTTCAAATTGCAGTTATTGACAAAAAGATAAAAAGAAAACCTTTATTTGAAAAAAAATTGTCTGAAAGAAAACATGACTTTATCTGGAACAAAACGTGCATATTCCTTTATTTTCTTCACATCCTTTATTGCAGTTGTGTTGCTGCCCAATTTTCTCAATGTTTTAAAATATTATCAACTGTTTTGTAATATGCCTTTGTTGTTAAGTGGGCAATATTGACATTCAGTCAAACTCCAAAAAAAAAAAAAAAAAAAAAACACTTGAACCTGTTTTTGTAAGTTGTTGTGTAGTGATTTGCCAAGAAGACAGAATCGTCTCAACAGCTGATGCTAAGTCCACAAAATACTGAACAGCCATTTGATCCTCACAGCTGTGGGCGAGACAAAGTGCTTTACTTGAAAATGTAATCTTACACCCCTCATTGTGGCTATAGTTGAAGGTGAAGCATCAACCTGCCCATTAAATGGTGTGATGCTTCTTTGAACAAGGACTAGCATGAGAAGAGGGTCATGAGCTAGAAGGAACAAAAAAAAAGTGGTCGGTCAGAGTAAAAGGTTACAAATTCATGCATTCAATATCGAATCGGCCAGCAAGTGGTTTTTTTTTTTTTTTACTTTTTCATGTATTGTCCATAACGTCATAAAGTCAGCTAAAAATCAGAAGAATTATGGAAAATCCATAACAGTTGGCAGCTCTGCACAAGGCTTGCTAAAGAACCACGAACTCATTCAATATGAACTTACATTTATTACTTAATAGTGCAATTTTAAAAACTTACCTATTTGAGGCTTATTACTTTGTTCTTTTGCTGCCATATGTAGCCAAACATTCTGCCAAGCTAAGATGAATGACATACTTGAGCTACAGAAGTCTGGAGGTTCCAATTTCACATTTTCTTGCAACAAAACACTGCGAAACTACACAGAAAATCAAAATGTCTTAATGAAATATCTGCAGAAAGGAGACTTACATCAATCATATATTTAAAATTGGCTTGTCAATACTAGGTGAACAGTAATTTACACTACCACCACAAAGTGCACCAAGAATGAGATACTTCTTAAATAACTTAAAATTAAAATGGAAAGTTTTACAAGGATTTATTTAGTTTCTGTAGTCAACTGAAGATCTACAGAATTTCAGTATGAACTTTTCTTTATGATCTTGCACACTGACAAAAAAATATGATCATGGGGAAATATGCAGTTTTCCATTAAACCATGCAAAATAAACTATTTTGCAGTTAAAACTGACTAATAGATACATGCTGTTTATTGCATAATACAACAAAATCCCCAGAAGGACCTACAGCTAGGGCCACTAACTTATGATACTAACTTTAAAACAAGGCGACATTTGACATTCTGAACATCATGCATATGTGGAATCTGGATGTTCTCAGCAGTGAAGAAGCCTACATATGTCCAATGCATATTATTATTTCTCTGCTGTATTTAGGAGCACCTTGTTCTCAAAAAAAAAAAAAAAAAAAAAAAAATCACAGGCACTTTGAGCATTTCCATGAAACCATCATCAAGCACATTTCAGGCATCTATATCATCTTAAATCACTTTTCAGGATTTACTTGTTAACAGAAAAGAAATGACATATTACTTGTTGACTATGAAGAACAAGTGTCTCTCTTCAACATCACTACTTATACGTACGCCATAGCAGAAAGATCTTGATCAGTCTGTGACAGATACGAAGCTACAAAATAATCTGCGGGTCACTAGGCAAAATGATTACTGAATAAAAAAATAATAATAATAAGAATTTGCGCAGGTAGAAATTAAAAAAAAAAAAAAAAAAAAACCCGAGAGAAATGAAAATGTCTAGCCTAGATACTACAACAACTGCAATGATAAACTAGGATCAAGAACACTCTGGCCCTCTGTACCTGGAATTTTGCCACAATTTTCAAGTTGAAACACAAAGATTTATGAAATAAAATAATATTTAACAACAATAAAGGACAGAGGCATCACTAGAAAAAGAAAAAAATTATGATTACAGGAGAAATCTTCACTCCACTCTACTTCCATTTTCGGAAAAATTTTCTCCACTTTCAATTTCAAATACATTATGTAATTTAATAATTAAACAATAATATAGTGCTGGGAAAACACAGGGGGGAGGCATTATGGGAGAAACCTTTGCTGCTTTTACCTTCCATTGTTGAAAGTTTTTGCCTCCATTTTATGATTACGGGGAGAAATTTTTGTTTCGGCCAACTTTCGATTTCGGAAAATTTTCACATAAACATTATCTAATAAAATGATATTTAAACACAAACATTTATCTAAAAAAATGATATTTAATGACCATACAGGGCAGAGAGAACATTGTGAGAAAAAGAATTTAAGATTACTGGGCTCCAATCTAACTTCCATTTTCAAAAATTGTTGCAACTATTTACAAATTTAAATACAAACATTTATGCAATAAATAATATTTAACAACAATAGCAAACAATCCTCTCATCGCAAGAGAGAGAGAGAGAGGGGGGGGGGGCGATTATGGGAGAAATCTTCACTTTGTCTAATTTCAATTTTCGGAAATTTTTTAAGATCGAAAACTTCCATCCTTGATCAGGAGTCTGCAAGAGGTTTTAATAGGGTCCTGGGGATATTGTTTTTGTCTGCAGGACCAAAATAAATCTTTGACATACATCACCTGTAGCCGTGGTTCTGCTATGGAGCTTATATACCCATAGGTACCTTTCCGAGCCAAAATAACGAGTCTCCAAAAACTTCACACACACACACACACACACACACACACACACACACACACACACACACACACACACACACACACACACACACACACACACACACACACGTTTCAGTTTGTAAATGGTGGCAATAAATTTTTGAAATACCATTCGCGAAAACTAGGCTGCACGTACTGTTTTTTCACCAAGCCCTGTTTGGGTGCAACACAAACTCTTTGGGGTAGGGGCAGTATGCTAATGTTCTAGCACTTTAACACTTTAATGCACTACTGTGTGTTTGACTAATCCCATTATTTCCTCCCATGATAGCTGGAATGAAGTAATTCTTTCAGCATGGCATCAATAAAACAACAACAGTGATTAGTTAATTAGTTATCTACCTGTAAGTGATGTCACAGTAAACCAGGGCTAAAATCCTGGATGTTAGGTTGTCTTGACACCTAGAAATTAGATTCTACTACACAATATTTTCACATAAAATTTTGCAATTAGCAGTACATACCATAGTTTTTCTGTTGTCTAATCTGCAGATTATCTATTTAAAAGGCCACAATCTGGGTATAATACATCCCTTATGGTCAGAAAAAAAAATGCTTCTGCAGCACTTTAAAAAAAAAAAAAAAAAAAAAAAAACAGTATGATAATTATCACAGGAGAAGTGGCAGTATTGGAAAAGTGTCAAAAATGCACTGACAGACAAAAAATATAATGCAGTATAAAAATAGAGGGTTGCAAAAGAGATACTGAAAAAAAAAAAAAAAAAACTTACGAGCACTTTGACAAAAAATACCATGCAGCGAATGCAGTACCATTTGTGCTCACAGAAGACTACATGCTGTGGGAACACCACTGAGCTATTATTCCCACAGCACGTAGTCATTGCAGTAAGTGGCCAGGTCACTTTATGAATGTCATTTAAGGTTAGTTTTGCTGCACTAATTGCATTAGTAAAGGCTTTCTTCACTCTTCAGTTGAAATATTTTCAGAAACACACTAAGTTCTTAATTCACTTGGAAGTAACATCAAAGTACTTGAAAAATGAGTTACTTTTTTCAAAAAGATTTTTCTGTCAACTTTTCAGCCAGAAATTATGGTTCAGGAACAACATGACAGATGTGGATTATAAGACGGATTATAAACTTTACAGATGCGGATTATAAACTTCATTTGCAACTGCGAAATTATTACGATATTGCCTTAAGTTTTTACTTCAACTTAACTGAGGTTTTGACCATAAGTTTTTGTGCCAACATATTAGAATACCTTTTAAAAACGTGATTTTAAGTCTGTGCAGCCGATATCTTCTATATCTCTCTTTTTTTTTAGCAGTTATTCTCAATTCTAATCATATGGCATTTCTATGGTCTTTTAATCTAACCTGCCAGCAGAAGTTTTGGGAAGTAAACGTAGGTGAAATTGTGACCAGTAAATCAAAATATACAAACACGGTAGTCCTCGGGAATATTTATTCTACGCTCAAAATTGCATTAACTGAAAAAAAAAAAAAAATCTGTAAAATATGTTACCATTAAAGCAAGTAAAATTTTTGTAAATTTTAAGGGTAAACCATAAAACTTAGAAGGTATGTATATCTAATCAAATATTACTGTTAGGTGTGAGCTGAAATTCAACTAGTAGTACAGATGTCAAGAAAATGTTGTCTATATTATACAATTACAAAAAAAAAAAAAAAAAAAAGAGAGAAAAGGTATTGTTATGTACTTGCTATTTATCAAATAATTAATGATAACTAATTGTTCCATACAAGTAAAAATTAATTAATAATGCAGACATGAATAAAATGCTGTCTTGATTACACCCAATTAAAAAAAGGGGGAGGGGACACAAAGCCACATCATAATTCAATAAACTGCACATCTGCAATCATTCTAAATGATTATCAAAAATTAAATACTCAGTTTTACCAACCTTTCGGCTTTTCTGAAAGACTGAAGACAAGGCAGATGCAGAAACAAACAATGAAGTCTGAATGGTATCAATGTGCAATGGCCACTTCAGAGCTGATACTTTGACCAAATCTAAGACATCTGATTTTGCTTCATTTATTTTCTCAAAAATGTCTTTCCTAAAAATAAAGAGACAATTAGTGGAGAAATTTTAAGTTTCATATGTATCAGTGCAGAAGACTGTGCCATCATAGTATGATAAATCATTTTTCAGCTTAAAAACTTCACAATAAGAATGTTACTTTTAGTTTAAATGCTATCAACAGAAAAACATCAAGATAAAATGGACATTTTGTTTTCATGAAAAAAAAAATACAGAAGAAAATGTAAAATATGTAAATTATTTTAGTTCCTGATTTCTGAGTTCTTGACAGGTAACAAGAAGAAATGTCAGGAATTTAAGTGAGCTTTGTAATTTTGATTAAAGTCAGACAATTCAGTAAACTTGAAAAATATATTATCCTGGAGCAGGAAAGGAACTTTCCTCTCTTTATTTCTGGTCAAGTGTGATAGTCGTTATAGTGAACTCAGTGCCTGTTGCATTCTTGTCTTGAGCTGCAACGATTGAGCAGGTTGAACAGAGAATCTACATCAAATTTTACCACAAACTGTACCCAGGTGAAAAAAAACCCAACAATTAGGAAGGTTTTTGATGATAAAGCTATGGGTGTAACACAAATCAAGGAATGGCATCAACACTTCAAAGATGGATGAATGTCTACTGAGAGTGATGAGCATTGAGGAAGGCCCTTCCCGAGCTGGAACCCCAAAATGATAGAGAAAGAGCTTGCTGCATCATGAAAAACCATTGAATCACAATTAGAGATATTCAAGGTGATCTCAGAATTTCTTACAGTTCAGCATAGGAGACTTTAACTAAGGACTTGGGCATGCACCACATTGTTGTAAAGTTAATGCCAAAGCTCCTGATACGCAAACAGAAAAAACTCTGCCTTGAAAGTCACCAAGGATGTGCAAATTGGGCATGGAGTTCATGAATAAACATCAACATCACAGGGAATGAAACAAGTATATGGGTACAATACAAAAACAAAGACCCAACTGTCCCACTGAAAGAGTCCAAAGTCTGCAAGGTGGAAAAAAGGCACTGAAGGTCCACAACAAAGTCACACTGATGATATTTTTTTACCATCAAGGTGTGTCTCTTCATGAATATGCTCCAGAAGGACAAACTGTAAATCAAGGAGTACTACCACACAGTTCTCAGTCACCTATGAGATCCAGTGCAGCAGAAGACGTGTGCTGTGGCAAGGTGACTGGCAGCTGTGCTACGACCATGCCCCCAGGCCTCTCATCTCATTCAGGCCTTTTTAGCCAAATACTGGATCCTACTAGTGAAGCAAGCCCCATACTCTAAAATATGTTAATTTGCAATTTCTGGCTCTTTTCGAAGTTCAAAATGCTTTTGAAGGGGAAAAGACCTAAAAAATACAGAGGAGATTATAAAAAAAAAAAAAAATATCATGCAGCTCCTATTGGTGTTCCCTAAAAGTGCTTTTAAAAACTGCTGGAATAAGTGTGCAGTGTCAGACGGTGCCTACTTTGAAGCGTACTAGGACAGCAAAATAACAGGATACTATGTTCGTTTCTTGCCCTCAGGTACGATATTATTTGATCAGACCTTGCAAGTAAAAAGAATGATTACAACCTTACTGTATTTTGATTGGCTACTGGTTTTCTTACATGATTTGTCACACTCCATAATAACCTCCAGCATATTCATTTATCCTAGAGAGCATAAAATAACTAAGAAGTACTATTTCCCTACACAGACTTGCCAACCTTAAGAAGAGAAAAATCGTGCAATTTTCTATGAAAATCCTGTAAAAAAAATTCTGTTAAACAATATAAAACATTTTTTTGTTCAGTTATGCTTCGATATCGAGGATAACCCAAATTATGACGGAAAAGGAGAAATTCCTCAAAGCAGTCACACTGTCATGCCTAAAGGTTAACAGCAAAATTTTTCCGCCGTCGAATTTCCATTTTCGGAAAATTTTCCTCCATTTTCAAACTGAAATACAAACATTTATTGAATAAAATGATATATAACAACAATACTGGACAGAGGCAACATCATAGGAAAAAGAAATTACGATTACGGAAAAAATCTTTATTTCATTTACTTCCGTTTCTGAAAGACGAAGTACTGTCCCGATGCATATTTTTACGAATTGGTAAAATTATTCGATGCGTAGTTCTACATGCAGAGAAAAATTCCAGATGTGTAGTTTTACGCATTGGTAAAATTTCGACAAGTCTAGACACGTAATTACGCATTTTGGTGAACTCTGGTCGGCACATCACTCGAGCACTCCCGTGGTGAGATGAGGAGCTGCCGCACGACGTCGTAGCCAGCGAGTCAAAGACGCCATCATCGCATGACACAGCGCTCGTAAGGTCCGGTAGAAAATCTAAGTGGATGGTTGCAGGAAGTTGAAATATTTCGATTGAGCAATCGAAATATTAAAAAATCCGTAAAAAAGACTTCTGTATCTGTAAAAGTTGGCAAGGTTGGCAAGAATGCAAGTCCATTTTTGAAGATTTCCCCATTTTGGTAACAATGTACGATGTTTTTGTCCTGGCACATGCATATTTTTTTGTAATATTACTATCTGGAAACATTCCCTTGAAAAGCACACTTACATGGTCAGCATAGCTTGAAGGTAAGTTATATTTCACGAGGAATGAAGTAAAAGGGCACTCAGCACGGTTAATGGCATCGGAAGAGGAATTATCTCAAGCAAAATTTAATGTTTTGCTATTTTCTATGCACTAAGAATTGTCCACCTGTTTTTGCATATAAAAGCTTAAAGGTAAGTTATGTTCCACGAGGAATGAAGTAAACAAGCACTCAGCACGGATAATGGCATGGGAAGAGAAACTATCTCGAGCAAAATTTAATGCAGGGTTCCCAATAGCGTGCGCACAAGCGCGCTTCGCACAAAAAAGTTTGAATTTGCACAAGAAAAATAAAGTGATGCGTGGAATGGGTGTGCGCGCAGAAAGATTTCAATTGTGAGCTATTAGCATGGAAAATCTACGAAGGTGATGCCGTTTCAGATCACGCGTGCCGATTTCATGACGTCACGGTACAATCCTATTGTTCAGTCACGTGTGCCGATTTCATGACGTTACGGTACAATCCTATTGTTCAGTCACGTGTGCCGATTTCATGATGTCACAATACAATCCCAGTATTTCCCTTCCGGTCGTACATAAACGGATTACAGGATAATCTGCATAGAGTGCGACGAGACGAAAGCCCACGCGTTGCTAAGGTAGTTATTCTCGTTTATAGTAGCCCACGTGCTGCTGAGTAAGTTAGGTTTGTAGTCCTTGTGTTGCTAAGTTATTCACTTTTGTAGATTTATGTTTCATAGCTGCCAAGTGTCCCGGTTTACCAGGATTCTGTCCGGTTTTGAAAATATTTTCCGGGAATCCGATTTTTCTACAAAAAAAAATCCAGTTTTGGGATTTTCTTTTTTTTTTTTTCTTTTATTTATTTATTTATCATGTATGTTTTTTTCCCCACAATCTTATCAGCCATCATTTTTCTCCAGTGTCAACGCTGGCTGTGGGAATCCGTAACAAATGGGGGGAAAAAATGTTCATTTGTTATAATCCAAGAAACTTTGAGCGCCAAGCTCGTGTGCCCCCTAAGGCTTGGAAAGTTGAAGTACTTGCTTATGACGTCACATCCATGGTGCTCGCAGCCAACGAGCGCACAGCGCTTGTGAGGAGCTTCGTGGGAGTGGAATGGAAAGCCATTTGTTTCCTAACGCTCAAGTTGAATACCGATTCCGTACTTTGATTTTTCAAATGAAAAAGTTATGCTGCAAGTTATTATTTCAGTTCACAACCCCAGAATGGAGCCTTTTTTAAGAAATACTCCGAAGAATTTGACTTGTAAAACCATCACGAAGGGCCAATTTCATGCATATTGCCCTTTCAGCGGTGCCAACCATTACGATTTTGGCCACATGATTACCGAATTATGGACAGGTTGGAAGAATTGCGGATTTCAATGTATTTCATAAAAGTTCTAAATTTTGTGTCCTTTTCTGTTAAAATCAGTTTAAATTGTGATCGCATTTTGCGAATATATTTATAGTTCTTTTCGCACAAATGCGAAAATTATTAACTGGTCCTGTTTCTAAGTAAGCGCCTTTAAAATTCAGATATTGGATACATCGGCAAAGCCAATATTGGACAGATATCGGGTGAAGAACGGCCAGAGGATATTGGATGCATTGGCAAAGCCGATATCGGGTGAAGAACGGCAAGGTGATATTACATAATATGTCGGATAAGTCGATATCGGTGCAATGATGTCCCGCATACCTGCCAAGTATTTCAGATTTCCTGAAAGTTTTACGGAGTTTTGGGTAGTTTTACGGTCGGAAGATTGTTTCTTCCGGATTTTCGCCAAAATGGCTCGTGAATTTTTTTTTACTGATGGATATTGATGTCATTGTTATTGTCGCTTAGTTTAAACTCCTGCTTTTGTTTTATTAAGATCTCATAAGAGTTGAACCTTATGTTATCTCATGTTTCTAGCTGGGAGCGATCGCATACACCCCCTCCCGCCAATCCTTCCAAACTTCCTCTCCCTCAGTGTTGGAACAGCTGCGCTAATTACCCCAAAGTGGAAAATTTTTTAAATTCTGTGCCATGCAGAGTTTTCCAAAATGCGTAATTACGCATCTAGTACGCATCAAAAAGTGTGTTTACGCATCTAAATTTTACCAACACGTAAAAATACACATCGGGACGGTATTTTGTCTTTCAAAAACGGAAGTAAACGAAATAAAGATTTCCATAATCGGAATTTCTTTTTCCTGCGATGTTGCCTCTGTCCAGTGTTGTTGTTATACATCACTTTATTCCAAAAATATTTGTATTTCAGTTTGAAAATGATGGGAAAATTTCCGAAAACGAAAATTCGATGGCAGAAGAATTTCCCTGTATTCTTCAGGCATGAGCGTGCAACGGCTTCGAGGAATTTCTCCTTTTCCATCATAATTTGAGTTATCCTCGAGATCGATGCATAACTGAACAGAAATTTCGGGGCAATTGGTAATGGGGAAGAATGTTTTTTGCCTGAAACTCGAAAACGGAAGTTTCGTCCCTCAAAACTTTCGAAAACGGAATTTAGATGCAGTGAAGATTTCTCCCATAATCGCAATTTTATTTTTCACGTGATGTTTCCTCTGCCTAGTATTGTTGTTAAATATCATTTTATTTTATAAATATTTGTATTTCAACTTGAAAATGGAGCGAAACTGTCCGAAAACGGAAATTGGACGTAGCAAAGATTTCTCATATAATTGTACCCCCCCCCCCAATGATGTTCTGAACATGTATCCTGTATTCTTAAATACCCCCCCCCAAATAAGGTTTGCATTTTAACTTGACAATGAGAGAGGGGGGGATAAAGATTTTTCCCGTAATCGTAATTCTTTTTCCTGAAAACGAAAGTGACGAAGCTGAAAATTTGTAAGAATTGATGCATGGTGTTCAAAAGTATTCATATTCTCAAAGTTACACTATTCATCCTTTATCTAAAATAGCGTTATCATGCATTCATGATGGAGAAAATTGTCATCCAAGGGCATAAAAAAAAAAAGAAAGGTCACTGTCTTGTCATTGTTTAAATGAAATCAAGTTATTTCTAAAATTGCATCACTCAATTTAAAAAAAAATTCAAAACCTTGAAAATCATCACAAATTCTGAACTCCATCTATGAGTGACTGATACAGAAAAAAACAATTGAATACAAGTATCATCAAACATACTGCTAGCACATCCCATACATTACCGCTCTCCCCTAATAATAGATAATCATAAATTAACAGTTCTGGTACTGTCACAAATCTTCTTGATTTTATAGTAAATCTTGATTTTTGCAAGCAATCTTCTTGATTTAGGATTGAAGGGGAGGGGGGGGAGGGGAATTGTGGTAACATACTTTGATAATCATTGCAAGCAAGTGAGATGCATGCTGCTCTTTTTGCCATGCCTAGAAATCAGTTCAACAGGTGAAAATATTGCCAAGCTTATGTCTGAAGAATTTCAGTATCTTGGTATTCTGTGGATGAACTGTCTTGCCTTATATGATAACACTCCTGTTATGGTGGGGAGAAAAATTGGTGTCTCTCTGAAAAAAATAGTGTCTCACTCTCTAAAAATGAAACTCATTAACAAGGTTTGTTAATCTGATTTTATACTTAAATACTATTTTTTTTGTAAATATTTCTTTATTTGTATTAAATAATTAACTGTAATAAAACAAATAGAGAAACTTATAATATATAATTTTATTATTTATAAAGTGTATATATGTACGCCGCTGAATGCACGCTGATGTCCCGGTTTTTGATTTTGGAAAGTTGGCAGTTCTGATGTTTGTCTCACTATAACACAATGGAAAAGTTTCTCATTAGAAAGAGGAAGCGTTCTACTGATGATTGTGCAAGTTTGGCATCGAGTGCTACAATTTTAAACAGTGAAATATTGCCTGAGAAATGTAGTGAGGTTGTTCCTGCTGTACCTCCAACTAAATTAAAAACAAATCTTAACTTTCAAGAGAAATGGCGCAAAATGTACGACTGGCTCGAAGTCGAAACTGACAAAAATAAAACAATTTTGATGTTCTGTTCATTTTGCAAGGCGTCATCAAAACCAACGTTATTTGCAAAAGGTAAGTTAATGCCATTCATTATTTTATCAATATAGAAATGGTCTGTTTTTTCTCATCTGAAGAACTCTTCTAAAATTTGGCTCATGCCTGTATTGATACTGAGAATTTTTTTTTATCCTGTCATAATTTTGGGGCTAGAGCAGCGGCTCATACAGTGTTCAAGTGATTTTTTTTTTCAACGTTGTAAAGGTCCTTATGTTTATTTTATTATTCATTGTTGTGAAAGGAGCCAATTCGCTCAAACGCTTTTGGGATGGGAAGTAAATATCCTCAATCGGTGTCGTGCGAATTTGTTTTGAAGTTGTTAGAGCACTTCAAAGATTTTGAAGATTTGAAATGTCTGTTGAGTGAATATCCAGATATATTTATTCTGCTAAAAAATAGCTATGCTAGTTTTAAATTTGCAGATGTTGCAGAACTTTTCATCTGCAGGTATAAAGATGTGTATCCAAGCACAGTGTTGTTGTATGAAATTGCTTTGGTTGTGCCAATAAGTTCTGCATCAGTAGAGCGTTCTTTTAGTACACAAAATCGAATAAAAGATAAATTTCGCAACAGACTGAAAGAATCAACTTTAAAAAATTTGATTCGAATATCAGCAGCAAATGTAACACTAGAAAGCTTTCCATTTTACAAAGCTGCTGAAATATTTAATAACAAAATTAGAAGATATATATAAAATATTTATATTATTTTTGTGTTTGTTCGTTGTTTTTCCCCCCATAAATGTAGTATTTTTCTCTAAGTTTACAATTGTTAAAATTTCACTCGATTTTTCAAAATCACCCCCAGAAAAAAAGCCCGGGGCACATTTTCACCCCTGATTTTGGAACCCTGACGAGAACCCTGTAATGTTTTGTTATTTTCTACGCACTTAGTCCACATGTTTTTGCATACGAATGTGATTAACGATATCTCCTTTGCCATTGTGAACAACGGAAAAATCACACCTACAAATAGAGCAAAAGGCAAATAGTTGGCCCTTCCTTGATTCGATTATACACGAATAATCTGTCGTATAACACTTCTTAAAGACAGACTGATATTTTCTACCAGCCATCGTGTGATTAAACACGTGCATGAAAAATTCTCAGAAATTCCTGTGAAGAGACACAAAGTATATCAAACAAAGCAAAAAAACACCCACATGCTTCGGATATCATCAAAAGACGAGAAATCTGAGTCAGTACGTATGGTGCCCGCCAACACCAAGTCTGTTCCTGCAGCACCAGAGATCATTAGCGGATAGAAGAGTAAACATCGCTACCAATGGCAGAGCAGAACTGCTGACTTAGAGGGGAAGGTCGCTTCTCCGTTAATGAACCAATGCCTCAGAGAACTTCGAATTTTCCCCCTTGTAACTTTTTAATTTACGCTACGGTAATCACGATGGAATTCGGCAATATTAATTTATAATCCTGAATTCCGGGAAATGTAATGAAATCCGGCATTGCCGGCCTAAACCCGGAGGGTTGGCAGGCCTGCCTACACATTTCAGCACGAGATTGTTTTTGCAATGCATTTGACTAACTAACCACTCAGTTCATAAGTCAAAGGATATGAGGCAATCCTAACATGACATGCAGTCTCTTCTGAAACAGAAGTGAAGATCCACAGGAAGATTTTGGGAATAGCATCTCAATATTGAGAACAAAATAAGTGATTCAACCTGGAAAATTTTCCAGAACATTCATATCACTAAGCTGTTCTCTGATATTAAGAAGTTAGCTCCTCAAGGAAAGCTCATACACCAGATTAAAATTTAAAACTGATAGTGCTGTATTTTACTAACTGTTGAAGTATCCATCGTCTACAATCACAGCGATTTGGCACACAATTCAAGCTTCATTGCATCCATCACATATATCATACAAAAACTTTTCTACTTCACACTCATCATCTTTTTCTCATGCAGACATTCCTGAATTTGGTCCTCCCATGATTTCCTGGGATTTACCATACCTTTCTGTTCTGCCACTTTGGCAGAATAAATTCTTCGTATCACACCACTCTTTCTTTCAACTTGGCCAAACCACCTCAGAATATTTGTCGCTTATATTATATACATTTTGTTTCACATTACACATCTTAAGATCAAAACATGTCTTGCCACAAACCCCCATAAGTAATGCATCCCTCCACCAAACAAAGAAAACCTATGTCTCTTCTGTAGTATCAGGTTTCACAGCAGTAGGTCACAGTAGGAACAATTACAGAGTCATTCTAAAACTTTTAGACAACCCATCAGTCCTGTGAAATCTTCCTAAGGTAGCTAAGACTTTTAAAGCTGAATTCACTTACCTACTAATTTCACCATTTAATCTGTTTTCTCTGTCAAACATGCATCCAAAATATAAAAATTCACTCACTAGGTCTATTTCTGAACCGCTTAAGACTGATCCTGCGTTCAGTACTAACATTCCTTGATCAAAAAAAAAACTTTGTTTTTTCGCTTATGTATCCTTTGTTTGAATTTTACACTGATTTCATATATCTGGGGAAATGTACTCTTAAACTCATTTTTCTTTCTACCAACAGGGCTGTGTCATCAGAAAACAGCAACCAGCACACACAGGAATTAGCAACACATAAACCAGTATTGTTTGTTTTGGTATCACATATACTGAACAATTAATATGGATTAAAACAGTACTAAGGAAAATGTTGCATAATCTAGTACTGGCTAAATAGGAATTTCATCAGGACCTGAAAATAATGTATTTTTATGGGCTAATAATAAACAGGAATAAAATACTGATATTTGACTGTGCAAGTGCAGTTACACATACACAGATGAAGTTCTTATTTTTAAAATTATATGAACACTTAAATTGTTGCATGAAAGGCCCAAAAATAAGCATACCAAATTTTCACAACAGTTGAGTTTAAGACAGTTTGCCAATTAGTCAGGGCCACGAAGACGTGCCTAATTAATAAAAATGAAAAGCAAATCACTGCTGAAAACATGTAGGAATTATTTAACTTACGGATCTTGGCCTGTTGATCGCGATTTTGTTTCAAATCCAACTGCAGCACTCAGCAGGAGTTTTTGGGTATTGTGCATCCTCTCATTGATCTGCCAACCACAAGTATCAATATTTTTGTCCAACAGATTATTCATATTGATATCACCAAAGTCTAGTTTTGTTTTGTTTAGGCCAAATGAAGAATTCAGTCCATCTTCAAACACAGTAAGAGCTCTGTAATAAGAGTTAAATTTCAGATTAAAAAAAAATGTCATCAAGCACCTGGAAGGTGCTTATAAAGCACATAAAAATTTGCAATCCTCAAGTCACTATAATAAAAAAGAAAGAGAATGATGTCAATGCAGAATACTAAAATGTTCTTAAATGTTTCAATCGCAAAAATACTCTGCATTTTAATTTATATTATTACCAAGATAATGCCCAGATAACGACTTGATCCATAATAATAAAAGAGAATGCATGTGTGCATAGGTGCCTGTCTTAAACATTTTAAAAAAATTCACAGTTCTTCAGGTTGCACAAGCTGGCTTCAAGTTTAAAATTTCAAGAAGAGTACTAGCTAGAAGCAAACACTTTTACCATGTTGTTTCTACAGGAACCAGAGTGACACATAAAATAACTTCCTTTATTTTGGCATTGTTATTCTGTTGATGGTCAGAATTTTCCCTCACAGATGAATGCAGGTCACTCTCCCAATGCATGCAGTGCTTCACTGTTGGTCTCAAGGTGGGTAAATTATTTTACCTACAGTTCATAAAGGATTGTTCAAGATGTGTTTGTTGAACATATTTCCATTCCATTCTTTATGAAAGAAGTAATTCATGGCTACAGCTAAAACTATGGAAACGAAAGTGAAGACTGAAAAAACTTTTTTAGCACCTAATGGAAGCACTATTAATGTAGTTTATAAAGAGTTATTATGAACTTATAACAATTTTTTCTTCTGTATTTGTGCATTCCAAAGATATTATTACTGCACTGCTAATCAGATTTACCCACAAAGTGCATAAAAAGAGAATATTTTTCATGATTGAAGGTTTTAGGAGGTAGTACCTAATACTATCATTCACTGTGATACAAATTAGAATACATAAATAGTTTCATTATACCTCAGCAGCATTTGGTTTATTTACTCTTATCTATTTTGCTACAAAGCTACCTGTGTAGAAAATACAATGGACTTTGACATGGACTTTGACAGAAATATACACAAGACAATTAGCAGCAGTATCGAATTATTGGATTTTATGATGGAAAAGAGGGGAAAGGCATGATTTGACTTTTGGGTAAGGTAGAAAAACATTCTGGAAGTACATAACACATAGGAAAAAGAGGGGAAATAAAATTCTAAGTTGTGTAAAGAATAGGGTCGGAGAAATGATATGGGAGCTCATTGAACTACTGTAAGTGAAAGATGGGGTTAGTATGTGATTTATTAGATCATGAAAACAAAGGTAATTCTGAGGCAGAAACAGATGATGTCATAGCGAGAGATGGAAGCACTGGTGGGATCTCAAGAGGAGAGGTGTGTAAAGCTCTAAAATCTCTCAGAATGGCAAGGTTTCGAGAGTAGATGGCATATCTGCGGAGATGCTAAAGTGGTGACTCTGTGATTGACTGCTTAACTGAAATTTGCCAGTTATGTTGGGAATTCAGAATGGTCCCTCAGGATTGGAGAGATGCTATCATTGTTCCCTTGTACAAGGGAAAAGGTGATCAGACTGAATGCAAGAACTATCGTGGTATCAGTTTGCCGAGTGTGCCAGGAAAAGTGTTTGGGAAAGTCATTATTGACAAGGTATGAGGTCTCACATCAGAGAAAGTGTGGGATGTACATAGTAGTTTTATGCCTGGTGAGGGCTGCACTAATCAAATTTTTGCTTTACACATGATGATTGGAAAGTATCTGGCTGTTGATAAAAAAGCTTTTGCTGCCTTCATAGATTTAGAGAAAGCTTACAACCAAGTAAATAGGACACTTTTGTGGAAGTTATTGAATGAATATGGTGTTACTGGGAATCTACTTAATAGTGTAAAAGCCATGTATGCTGGCAGTAGAGCATGTGTACGAGTGAATGGTGTTTTATCGAAATGGTTTTCTATTGGTGCAGGTGTTAGACAAGGTTGTGTAATGTCACCCTGGCTGTTTAATATATTTATGGATGCATGCATGCGTGATGCCAAAATAGATAATACTGGTTTATGTCTTCGTGAAATCCGTGTGTCCAGATTGCTGTATGCTGATGACACGATCCTGTTGGCAGAGAGCAAAAATAAGTTGCAGAGTATGCTGTCTCAGATGTATGAAGTTTGTATGAAATTCAAACTGAGTATAAATAAGGGAAAAACAGAAGTATGGTTTTTGAGCGAAGAACTGTTCCTACTGAATGCAAGATAAGTCTTAATGGCACAGATTGGCCAGGTGAATGAGTTTGTATACTATGGAAGTATGTCTGACAGAGAGAACAATAATTGATGTCGTGGCTATTCCTAGACTTGATATACTATAAATTTCACTAAATTACGGGTTTTACTCAGGAATAAAGGAAATTACTTAGTCAAATTTTTGGGAAGCACCTCTACCCTTCTTCGGGACTACACCTTTTCAAGTAGGTGCCATTCATTAGCTAAATTCCAACCTTTCACATCATTTAATGTTGTACCTCTTCTTTTCCTAATTTCCAGTCCTTCTGACAATTTTCTCTTGAAAAAGTGCTGTTGATGTGTCAGAACTTCTACACTGTCCCAAAGCACTTTATGTCCTCTATTTTGAACAATGAACATGTCTGTCCAAACCTGTTTTGTTTGTTAAATTTTTATGTGGGAAAAACAGGCAGACAATTCAGCTATGTGGAAAAAACAGGCAGACAACTTAAGACCAGATTAGCAGAACATAAAGCTGCAATTAAAAATTTGACAAACATAACAGGTTTGGACAGACATGTTCAAAATACTGGACATAAAGTGCTTTGGGACTCTAGAAATTCTGACACATCAACAGCACTTTTTCAAGAGAAAATTGTGAGAAGAAGAGGTACAACATTAAATGATGTGAAAGGTTGGAATTTAGCTAATGAATGGCACCTACTATAGTGTAGTCCTGAAGAAGGGTAGAGGTGCTACCCAAAAATTTGACTGTAAGTAATTTCCTTTATTCCTGAGTAAAACCCATAATTTAGTGAAATTTACAGAGAGAACAAATTAGATGGCGAAATGAGTAGGTGAGTAAATTCTTCATTGAAAGTCATAGCTGCCTTAACAGGATTTTACAGGAATGATGGATTCTCAAGGAAGTCCTGAATGACTGTGCATGAAAGTGTAATTGTTCCTACTCTGATGTATGGCAGTGAAACCTGGGTACTGCAGAAAAGACATGGGAGTCATTAGTGTGCTGAGGAGATGCATTACTTATGGAGGGTTTGTGGGAAGATATGCTCTGATCATGCAAGGAATGAAGATGTGTTGCAGATGTGTAATGTGAAGCAAAATGTTGTTAGCAAGGTGGAAACTAATATTCTTAGGTGGTTTGGCCATGTTGAAAGAATGAGTGATGAGGTGCTGACTAAGAGAATTTTTTCAGCCCAAGTGGCAGGAAAGAAAGGTAGAAAAAGGCAAAGGAATTCATGGGAGGACCACATTCAGGAATGTCCGCTTGAGAAAAAGATTAGGAGTATGAAGTACAAAAGTGTGCTGCGTGTGATGGATGTTAATGAAACTCGAGCGGTGTGCAGAGATCGTTGCAAATGGAGACATTTGATACACCAACAGTAAGTAAATTCTAGTTCTATCAGTTAAATGTGTACTTGGCACGTGGTCTTTCTTTGAGGAGCTAACCTCTGAATCTCATAGAACAGCTTAATGGTATGTATGTACGATTATAAAGCAGCCAGACATGTGAATATTTGTGACATTTGATACAAATACTGATTTTCAGCACTTCAGATAACAAATTTCTTTTATACTAAACAATAAAATAATATTTCATGCTAGGCCTATATGATAAATCTAATCAAATCTTGCTGTTCCAGACAACTAAGATTTCCTAACAATACAAACATGAACACAACTTATGTCTTTATTAAATCAAATCAAATTAAAATGTGTTGCATGTTCAGGAAGGGACAGTACCTGTAACAGCCAATGATTAATATCTATTCAGCTGTTCCCAGTGTTAGACTTCTTACATGCATACATATCATTAAGCTGATCTCTGTGATTCAGAGGTTAGCTGCTCAAAGAAGACCATCTGCCAAGTAAACATTAAACTGATGGAACTAGAATTTACTTACTGTTGTTGTATCAAAAGTCACCATTTACAACGATCCGGGCACACAGCTAGACTATGGAAGCTGAAATGAAGAGGCTGAAAATGACCCAAAGAAAGTGTGACTTCTTCCTAAATGATAAAAACATACCAACATTTCACTGCCCATTTTCATCCAACTGTTGTGCTTCTGTACAATTTAACACATTCCAGCATCTCTTTCCACTTGTCCTGTATGCAGTTATTATATGGAACAGCTGTCTTGTTGAATCAGTATCAGTTAAAATATTACTGGATTTTTTTTTTTTTTTTAAATCTGATTTTGATAGTCTTCATATCTTGCCAATTGTTGTATTGTATGAAGGTGAGAAATTTACTTACATTGCAGAAATGTGTGAAATTTTAAGTTAAATACATATTTCACCAAAACTACATGATTATTACTGAAAGTATACCATATGCTTTTGTAAGACTCACAAATAATTGACAAATCACTGAAAAAAGCAAATTGGTTTAAGTATCAAACAGACCACTTGCCTGGCAAGAAAAAAAAATACTGGCTAACTAAGAGCTGACAAGAATGCTTCCCTTTCCTATGAATGTGTGATCAACGTAGAAAAAAAAAAAAAAGACTGTCATAAGCATTGTCTTTAGAACCCCATCTTTTGTAATAACAGTTAAACACTAAGAACAACCCTTTTGATTTAGTTAGCTAGATGTTAGATATATTTTTGTTTTATTATACACATTACATTTTCTCTTAAAAACAAGGGACAAATTATCCTTTAAGTTATTTGAACATTATAAAGTCAACATTTAAATAATCATACACTGCATTTACTCAAGACTAATAAACTTAGTTGATATGTGGTACTCAACTTACTTTAGATATGAGGCATCGTAGTCACAGAATGTATGCTGAATGCTAATTCCATTTTGGCACATTTTTAACTTTTGTTGCACTTGTATCCACCTCTCTGCTTCAGTCCAACTTCCCAAATTTATGTAGCATTCAGTAACCTATTTTCCAAAAACAGAAGGGCACAAATTCATGCACTTGTTACCAATCAATCTGTATAGCATATTTCATTTATCTCATGCATTTCATGATTAATAACTATGCCAACAGTTACTGTTATGACAGAAGAACATAAAACAGATGAAGTCTCAAAGCAAAGTAACATGAATTCATACTGCAACATCAATTTCTAACAACTGCATTGTTCATCTTACAATAAAACTTTGTTTTTCATTATACATTATAGATTTCAAAATATTTGTTCCTGAGCTCCACACATTAAGAATTTGGATTAGAGGTATGAATACATGACTACAAAACTTGCGATGTTGATATCGAATAAAAATAGCAATGTCTATTCACAATTAAATGTTTATTTAGCACCGACTATAGTTTCACAGAGTGTTAGGCACGGCATCATCAAGCCAAAAGACAGTTTGTCCTGATGATGCTGAAACAAATGTTCAGTGAAACTAGTCGATGTTAAATAAACATTTAATTGAGAATAGACATTGCTATTTTATTTTTTCATTACACAGTCTGAAAATTATTTTTACATGAGGAAAAAATATAAATTTGCATCACCCAGGAGGTAAACTTTGCATCAAAATGCCAGAAATGCATGGAAAATTGTGACCATGATTACAAAAATCACACATGGGACTGACAAAGAAAAAAAAAAAAAAGCTAATTTTTTTTAGTCAACACTAAACGATGTCACTACACACCTTTCTTCAACATTTATATTTGTCAAATATAAATGTATATAGTGTATACTGGACCACTCCAATAGAGAGTATACTGGACCACTCCAATAGAGTGTATACTGGACAACTCCAATAGCATGTGTACTGGACCACTCCATGCAAAATGTACAAAAAAAAAAAGTTTTTTTTTTAACTGGGACTTTTAGAAGTACAGAGGTGCCAAATGAACATATACTGGACCACCCTATATCAAATGTTCGTGTAGGGGGGGGTTCAACTTTGGCATACTTTTATAAATATCTAAAAATATGTTAACAAATTTAAGAAAATTTGGTCACTTTGGATTTAGATACTCCCCACCATCACCAGAGGCAGATCAAAGTTACACCTTTGGAAAACTTAGTGCTCAGTTCATTTCTTTGCAGAATAATTATCTGCTGCTCTTACACAAATGAGAGATCATTTTAAAGGTGAGAGTCTGCAGATTTAGGGCAAATTAGTACCAACATTAAAACTTCAAACATTTTTTTGGCAACAAAGGACATGAAATTTAGACACCCCTTATAGGTTATCAGGACTTCACATCTCCAGTGTACTACTCCACATATAAATACTGGTGTTTGCATGGTGCTTACTCACATCTATTCACCTAGCAACTTTCATTAAGACAGTCACTTGCAAACATTATGGTTGCCCCCTGGAAACCTAGTAATAGCAAATTCCCTTGGATGAACACGTATGCCACACAATATCACCATGAAATGTATTTCACTTGTAGCTCATGATGTGTTTACCAACTCTAGGGAGATAATTTTGATCATATATTATTGAGAAACAAATTTCTCCGAAGAAATAATTCTTCATTTATACAGGATGACATCAATGCTGGTTTTATGCCTCTGCACACATCCACAATCACCAAATCATGGCTAGAGGAATATTCCATGAATTAATGTCATATTTTCACTTTATTCCATGTTACTTCATCCAGAAAACATGAAACATTTCACTGTCCTGGAGTGGGAATCAAACCCACACCTCCCAATTTCCGGTTGAGCATGCTAGTCATTCACTTTATTCCATGTACTTATTTTATTCAGAAAACTTGAAAAATTTTGCTGTTTTGGAGTGGGAAGAATCAATCTTTAGAATCACCTAAGGACCAGAAATCAGGAGGTCTGGGTTCGATTCCCACTCCAAGACAGCGAAATTTTTCAAGTTTTCTGAATGAAATAAATACATGGAATAAAGTAAAAATATGCCAAAAATTCGTGGAATATTCCTATAGCCATGATTTGGTGATTGTAGATGTGTGCGGAAGCATAAAACCTGCAAGGATCATTTTTATATTCTAGCCCATCATGCACAAAAAATAATTTCAGTGAATAATCTCTTTCATACGAATATATGTCTTTTGATGCAATTATGCATATTTTATAATGAATTACCCTAATGAATATATTTTCCCAATTCCTTAGTCTCTTCTTATACACTGGCGTGCAAAAATTAAGGACGAGAAGGTTTTTCGAATGTAACGTTGTGCAGAAGTGCTCCACATCGACTCAAAACATACCATAAGATCCCCAAGATGTAAGAATATGGGACAAGTGAGCAAAACCGTCCAAACAAGGAATCCAAAGGATACAAAGGTACTTTATTGAAAAGGTAGCTTCGAGCACAACTGGACAGTAGAAAGAAACGTCCATGTGACAGGCGGCTACCAAGAAAAATCTAGTCTTTAGTAGGGGATATGACTACCCCTGACTGCGTTGCAGGATTTACAACGTCTGTCCATGCTGAGGGCGAGGTTGTCAAGGAGCTGTTGAGGCATTGCAGCCCATTCCTCTTGTAGCGCCAATCGCAGCTCCAGAATTGTTGCTGGCGGCTGGTGACGTGCTGCCAAGCGTCTCCCGAGAAGGTCCCACACGTGTTCGATTGGATTTAGGTCCGAGGACCTTGCGGGCCAATCCATGCGTTGAATATCTTCACTCTCCAACAGCTCTGCGACAGCCACTGTACGATGAGGTGTAGCGTTGTCGTCCATGAAGAGAAACTCAGGACCCACAGCACCTCTAAACAGACGCACGTGAGGCAGGAGAACCTCGGTACAATAGCGGACACCAGTGACTGAACCTCCTTGGAAGATGTGGAGGTCAGTACGACTACCATGCATGATACCGCCCCAAACGAGAACTCCTCCACCTCCAAACCGGTCCCCTTCGATGATGTTGGAGGTGTGATTGCGTGCTCCCTGCTCTTTCCAGATGTGTATATGTCCAGAATTGCTCGTCAGACTAAATCGGCTCTTAACCGTAAAGAGAACTTGACCCCATTGCTGATGTGTCCAGTTCTTGTGTTCCTGGCACTACAGAAACCGCCGTGTCCGATGAGCAGGCGTTAATGGCACACACCATACTGGTCGTTGTGCAAACAGACCACTTTGTGCAGCCTCCTGGCCACAGTAAAACGTGATAACGGACGTCCAGTTGTCCGTTGCATGTGCCTTGCGATTTCTCCGACTGTCTGCCGTCTGTCTCCTCTCGCCTGTAGAACAATATACCGGTCTTCCGCCGCCGTGGTTGCTTGTGGACGACCACTGCTAAACTCTCGGACAGCGTTCCTGTCATTTGAAATGCTCTCCAAGCTCGTGAAACGATGCTGTGAGCGATCCTGAACTCCTCAGCCACATTAGTCACACTTCGACCTTCTTCCAACTTCCCAATGACGCGACCTCGGGTAAAGTCATCCAGATGTCGTCTACTGGATTGCCTGTTGGCCATATCACACGGTGGCAGCAAGTCGACGTCGTTCAAACCGATGTACACAGTGCAATAGCTTTCACCGAATTGCTGAGCGTACACCGCTCGTGTGCTTTATACCCTTCAGACACTCCCCTTATGTCATGCTGCATATATGCGCATACGGTACCTGACCCTAGTCGATCTCCTGAGTGGTCTTTCGGTCCGTTCTGCCTACTTGTTCCGCTGTTTTGCTAATTTCTCCTCTTCATCCTTAATTTTTGCACACCAGTGTATTATCAACCAGAAGAGAGGAAACAGACCCAACCCCTTTTAAAGCAAAATCCAGGAAATTTTCTACAACATTCAGTTGAGGAAGAACTACCCCCAGAGTTGTACAAAAATAAAATGTATCTGGGTACACAACCATTAAAACAGAAAACTTGCTGCAAACCCACAATGAACGATAACAATAGAATAAGATAATTTAAAGAAAAATTAATAAAACAATAAATAATTATTAGAACATTACAGGTTCCAATGAGGACAAAATAAACACATTACAATGCAATGTGTAGCAATGATTGGCAAAATATTGGACCATGAACTTCATAAAACAAAGAGTGATTAAAGAATTATTTTATATCCTTAAAACAGTTCCATTAATGAACCTTCAAAACTTATAAATATCATTTTCAACAATTTAAAGAACAGTAGACTTACAAAATACTTAAGGAACATATTTAAATTTAATAACTGGCAACTGTAAGAGGAACCTGGCAGTAAAATTTAAATTATTTTTGTGTAAATAAAATTTTTGATACAGTTCCTATACACAGAGAACAGGCTTTGATAAAATCTAGAGGCTAGAAACGTCTGTAAAATTGAAGATGTGAAAAATAACTGAACATTCTGCAAGTTAAAATGGAATTAAGTACACTAAATAATCCGAGTAAGTGTTTTAATTGCTGTAAATAACATTTGTTTTTTATTTGCAAGCAAAAACTATGGGCAAAATTTGTTAATAATTTAGAAACTATCTGCGTACAGTGTACGTCTACATTCTGCTACTCTGACTACCCCTACCCCCTTTTGTAAAGCAAAATTAAAGGAGTTTCCCTACTGGATTTGGATTGCTAAATTTGGTGCAGTTTTATGACACTCTTCCTGACACACAGGACATTTGATGCAAATAATTTAATCCACATCTTAATTTCAGACATATATTGATGACATTTCAAGTTTTTAAGATTCAAAAGTACATTCAGCTCAAGAAATGTAAGACATTTTTAATGAAATATACTGAGAGATTAAATTTAAGATGGGAAGAACAACAGCAAATATAAGGTTTGACTTTAGATTATTCACAGCAATCAGAATTTGCTACTGAATTGCTTGTGGTTTACTAGCCATCGTGTTAAATCTCATCAGCAAACTTCAAAATTACATCACCCTGGAGTAGGAATCAAACCTAAATCTTTTCCACTTCAGCATGCTATCCATTACACCATCCAGAACAGTCAGGTTCCAAGCAACTAAAGCTAAGTAAGCAACTACAGCTCAGGAATCTGCACAACCTCAGATTTTGCTAGTTGAAGCAATTCTATGCTCTCTCGTAGTGTCAAGAATCATTTCAAATCCAGAAATAAATATATAAAAAAAATCAGCACATGCTGGTTTGAATCGTGTTTGCAGGCAATGTATTAGGCGCACAAATAAGTTTTAAAGCGTTTTAAGAAAATTCAACATGTAATTTGAAAGAAAACAACAATACCTTTACAAATAAAAATATGTGCCATCATAATCTATCACCTTCCACCATCGGTTGGGCAGCTGACGGATTCCAGCCATGAAGAATGCTTCCACCGTGTGACAAAATGAAGTCATCAGCCCATTTTTGCACTTCCTCACTGTCCAGAACCATACAGCAGACAAACCATGTTGCATCAATCGGAACAAATGATAGTCTGAAGGGGCTATGTCGGAACAATACTCCAGGTACTCCAAAACTTCCCAGCCAAGCGTCAATAACGTTTCCTTGACTGCTTTCGCGACATGCGGCCTAGAGCTGTCATGCAGTATTTTCATGGGACGCAATCCTTTGCTTGTGAATGGACATTTCGACAGATTCCTTGGTTAATTTGCAGCAATTGTTGCTTGTAGCGATCAGCAGTAACAGTCTGACCCTGTTCCAATAGTTCATAATAGAGCACACCCTTCATATCCCACCAGATGCACAGCAGAACTTTCTTGGAGTGAATATTGTGTTTCAGTATCAAAGTTGTTGCTTCACTGGGGTCTACCCAGTGTTTTTTTGTGTTTGGGATTGTTGTACTATACCCACTTTTCATCACCCATAACGATTTTCCATAGGAAGGACTTTCTGTGTTGTTTATTCAACAGATTCAAACACTTCATGACAAGCTCATCCTTGTTCCTCTGGCTCAGGTCATGTGGCACCCGTTTTCCTTCCTTCTGAATCTTCCTAACTGAGCGTAAACGATCGGAAATGGTTTGTTGAGTTTCCCGCAGTTGTTCAGCTAGTTCTTTTTGTGTTTGAAATGAATTTTTATCCACTAATGCTTGCAGTTCCTCATGTGCAACATTCTACGGGGTGCCACCACGTTCTCGATCGCTATCATCAAAATAACGTGCTTTAAACCGTCTAAACCAAAACTCACATGTGCTTTCAATACAATATTCTCCCCCAGAACAGATCGATGCACATGCTCTTGCAGCACTTTTTCCTTGATGAAATTTGTAACGGATGCAGTGTCGAATAAATGCAGTATCGCTTGCCATCTTTCACCTACCGATGTGCAAGTGTGTTTGACTGTTGGGCAAACTTTTGTGTCACATTTTATACTCTGGACCAGTTATGCTCACATGACAATGCGCAGGAATGTCGAATATGTAAATTACTGGTATATGTCACACAAAAATGCTTTAAAACCTATTTGTACACATAATAATTTAAATTTTCTGAGATGTTACATGGTGATCAGTAATTTGCAGATTTGTAGCAATATTACTGTAGGACAAGCATAAAAGTACATATTAAAGTTTTGTTATCACAATGCACATAGAATTTTACCTGGTTTATAAGAAAAGAGCGAAGATGAGGGTCACTGTCAAGTTTTCCACCAGATATTTCCTTTAAGTTGAGCTGCTCGAACACTTTCATCATATCTTCATCAAAATTTAGGGAAAGGTTTGCAGCATTCTTCATACTCTTATTAATTTTATTACTTTCCTCAGGCTTGGGAGCTTTGAAAGGGCTTGCTGGATTACTCACCGAGTGCAAAACACAACAATATTCATGGGCAGCATTTTCAAACCTTAACAAAAAAACAAACAAAAATCACATTTACAAAACTTACAATTAAATATTTTTCTGAATCCATTCTATGATATCAACAAAGTTTTAAAAAATCTTGCTTTCATGATTTTTTGTGCAAAAAAAGCACACAAAAAGTACAAAATTACCAATCTACTAAAAAAAATAACATCATAATGCACTGACATGTAAATACAGAACATCGAAAACAGCTACAGTATCCAAAAAATTTTGAATGCATACAGTTACAAAAGAAACAATGCTTAATTAAAAAAATTATTACATATAGCTACAGTGACTGCCTGATTAATGATGCTTTCAAGGCTGCAATTTATACTGTAAAAAAGATTCTCACACACAATTCCTTAGATAATGAAATTCTGATCACAGTTCAACCCAGTCGTGGTGAAAAACAGCATGACCCCATCCCTAGGGCAAGGACATGCTGAAGTGATGGTCTGGAGCAGTTTCCCACATAATACTGAATAAGTGTGTTCTCACTGGGCAAGTGCAAAAATTACTGCCACTTGCATAGATGAAATATCAAGCTACTTTTTATTTTTTACTTGAACAATGTTTTATTTTAATCTATTGCAGTCTCCATTATTAGCAATGACCTGTTTCCCATCGTTCAGTTAGCTGTTTGATTTCCGTGTTAAAGAAAGTAGTCTTTGGAGTAAAAAAATATTTGATTAACCATTTTGATCTCTAATGATCTTTCACGGTTCTACCACAGAACAAGAAAAAAACTTTTGGTGCTAAATACAGTGAATGCAACAGTTGAAACAAAAGTTTCCAGCCAAGTTCCTGCAATTTGTTCTTTGTTGCTATAGTAACATGCAGTCTAGTGATATTGCAATAGAAGACACCTTTCCGATTCATCAAACTGGAATGCTTAGACTTCAAAGACCTCATTTACTCTGCCAAGTTGCTAAGAGTAGACTTGCAAGGATGGTTTGGTTAAGTACCGACACCTCACAATGGATAATTCTATTGCAATCCCACAAAACACACAGCATGACCTTTTGGTGGAGATTACCTTTCAGAGACCTGCAGCTTCCTCTTTTCGTGCAAAAACAGCTGATGTGTTTCTTGTACAGCACTCATTTTTCATTTCTAGTCACCTTTTAATCCAAGAATGAATCGGTTGTGTACTGAGTCTGCAGAGATTTGGTTAGTTAGTTAATTGATTTTAGTGGCGCAAGGGCCAGGTTTGGCCAAAGAGCGCCAGACACAGAACAATCAGTTAAAGATATTTAAAAGCGGGGTGAAATGATTAAGAGCAGACAGGCTTGGCAAAAGTTAGAATAGAGAATGATAAAAGCTGTGAAGACTGGTTAGTCAATTAGGTTTATAAATAAATGAATAAATTCACCAATTCACTGTTATAATCATTATTATTATTATTATTATTATTATTTTTTTTTTTTTTTTTTTTTTTTAAATAAGTTTTAAAAAGTCTATCTGCTTTAAGAACGAAAACACTGCGAAAGGGTCGCAGTGGTCGCCCAAAAGCTTCTGCAGTGTAGCTGCGCCGTCATCCAGTAGATGAGACTGAAAATAGTGAAACCGATGATTACAAAAACGAACACAACTACATAAAACATGAGAGATGGTGAGTAAACAGTCGCACGCCTCACACATTGGGCAGCGTCGCCACACAGCAAATAGCTATGCGTGAAGCGACAATGCCCAATGCGGAGACGCGCAAGAACAACTTCTTCCCTACGGTTCCGGCGACACGATGATTTCCAGATTCCAAGGTTAGGTTTTATACGGTGCAGTTTATTCTCCACCTGTTGGTCCCACAGACTTCGCCACGTTCGTCTGATATGATCGTGAACAAGAAAGCGAAAATCGCGGTGAAACAGTGGCAAGGGTGTGACGACCAAAGAAGAGGCAGATCTAGCAGCAGCATCGGCAGACTCGTTCCCTGGGATCCCAACATGCCCAGGAATCCAGCAGAACCGAATCTGGACATCAGCCTCGAGCAAAGAACGAAGAAGTCTCCGAACGGCAAAAAGAAGTGGGTGGCCAGTGAAATCCAAAGATGACAATGATTGCACAACACTCAACGAATCAGTGTACACAATAGCACGCTGATGAGAGCTCGACTGCACGTGAACAAGTGCAAGATACACAGCATGCATCTCCGCCGAAAAAACCGTGGCCTCAGGAGGAATGCGGGCAACAGAAACTTCGTCAACGCAGACGGCGGCGGATCCAACAACACCAGCCGCCTTAAATCCATCGGTGAAAACAGGAATAAAGTCTGCATTGACGTAACGGTGTTCAGCGAAGAGCTGCTGGTACACTGACGCAGGGGTTGAGGACTTGTCAAAAGATGTAAAGTTGGTATCGACCATGACACCAAGAGGATGCCATGGAGAATCCTCAAAGCCCCTGGTCTCTCCAACGAGTGACAAGTCAAGCCCTGCATCACGAGCTACGGCCGCCATACGAAGACCGAAGGTTCGAATGCACGAGGGACGGATCTCGAACAAACGAGCATGCTGGGGATGAAAAACTGCACCGTATAAAGGATGGTCTGTGAGTGATTTAAGTTTCAGGTAAAATTGAAGAGACAGCTGCAGACGAGCGTAAATGAAGCGACGGTTCGTTCGCGTCGGCATAAAGGCTGGGAATGGGTGACGTGCGAAATGCTCCCGTACAAAGACGCAGCGCTTGATGGTGGATGGTATCCAACGGCCGGAGAACGGTAGGACGCGCAGAGCCATACACCATACAGCCATAATCCAGCTTAGACCGAATGAGAGAATGGTAAATACGGAACAAAGAAGTCCTGTCTGCACCCCAGGAGACTGAGGCAAGGATCTTAAGCATTGACAAGGCTCTCAGACAGGAAGTCCTTAACCCGTCGAACGTGCGAGCGAAAGGTGAGAGCACGGTCAACGGTCAAACCAAGGAACTTGGTTTCCGGCAAAACTGGAATGGCTGCACGGTCCAAATAGAGCTCTGGATCAGGAAGGAGGCCACGCCTCCGGCAGAAATGGACACAGGCTGTCTTGTCGGGAGAAAGAACAAACCCATTATTGTTAGCGGCTTTAACAATCTGGGTAATTGCAGACTGCAACTGCCTTTCAACGAAACGCATGCTGGATGACGAACAGAAGATGTGAAGGTCGTCAACATAAATGGTAGCAGAAACCGCAGGAGGAAGATTTTTGAGTAAACAATTAATGCGGAGGATGAACAGAGTCACCGAAAGAATGCTGCCTTGAGGAACGCTTTGTTCTTGATGGAAAAAGGCGGACAGCGTTGTACCCAGGCGCACCTGGAACACACGGTTACGAAGAAAGTTGGCAATGAAGGTTGGCAGGTTTCCCCGCAACCCACTCTCGTGGAGGTCACGGAGGATACCGTGACGCCACGCTCTATCGTAAGCTTTTTCGATGTCAAAAAATACAGACACCAGGTGCTGCCTACGTGCGAACGCCTCACGAACAGACGTCTCAAGGAGCAGGAGATGGTCAGGAGCTGAACGATGACGACGGGAAGCCGCTTTGTGATGGAGACAGTATTCGATGTTCTTCAAGAAAATAAATTAGCCGGGAATTAACCATTCGTTCAAGGATTTTGCACAGACAGCTAGTGAGGGCAATTGGCCGATAACTAGAGGGAGACTTGGGGTCTTTGCCAGGCTTGGGAAAAGGTAAAACAAAAGCTCTTCGCCAAGAGTCCGGGAAACTGTGCTCCAACCAAATACGGATGAAAAGCACTAACAGATTCTCGAGAGACGACTGCGAGAGATGACGAACCATGTCATAGTGGATGCCGTCAGGGCCGACAGATGTTGCGCCGGACCGATGCAGAGCCACCCGTAGTTCAACCATGCTGAAGGGGGAGTTATACTCAGTGTTATAAAAAGGCGCAAAGGAGATTTTCTGGCGTTCCGCGGTTGTTTTAATCCTCTGAAAGGACGGGAGATACGCCTGAGAACTAGAAACTGAGAGCAAACGCTTCGCCCAAGCAATCCACAATCTCCCCAACTTCAGCATACGTGCAGCCGTTATTCTCAAGAATTGAAATTTGGCGGGAACTATAGTTTCCCCGGATCTTACGAATTTTTTCCCAAACAGTTTTTGAACTGGCACGTGAATTGATAGATGAAACGTACTTCATCCAAGACTCCCTCTTGCTTCGTCGACGCACCAACCGAGCGTAAGATTTTTGCTCTTTTAAATTTAACAAGATTAGCATCGGTCGGATAACGCCGAAAAGTACACCAGGCCTTATGTTGAACTCTGCAGAGATGCAGTTATAGTCACACTATTGATTTGGTTCTTAGTCAATAACTGATGTGATACCTATTGATTCAGCTTTTGGACCATTCCAATAGCCTGAATTCTCATGGCAATTCTGCAATGAACTGAAAATCTATTAACAATATCTACATAGGTTTGATGAATGTAAGATGCAATTATTACCAATTTTTCTTCATCACACACTTCAGAAGGGCGTCCAAAGCAGGGCTTATACTGAAAAGTCCTGCCATACAAATGAAACTTCATGAACCTATCTAATGTACATTCATGTATGGCATTCATCTTGTGAACAGCTCATATGTATTGATGTACCTCAGTGGCTGAACTTTTTAAAAAATGCTTCTATTGTGACAAAACATTAGTATGTTATTCCGGAGGTATACTGAACCAATTGTGTTTAATATAATCGAAATGGGGTCAAAGGTCAGGACACAGGAGCGAGATTTCTTCCACAGCCATTATCCTCATAACTTGAGTAATGATTTCTGGTATGTTGGAAAGTATATCATAATGAATGCATTGCATGATTTTACTAACTTGTTTCATTTTTGAATACAAAAAGAAAACAGTACTGAATATGCATATAAATCAGAACTCATGTTAACATGTCAGATGTCACACATAAAATGATCTGCAATTGCCAAAGCTGTACCACAAAGAAGTTCCAGCCAATTGCTGTATTTTCCAAAATACATGACAACACTTACTTTTTGAGAAAATGTTAAGAAAAACTAAAATGGCATTTTAAAGATTTTCATCAAGGAAAATAATGAAACTTTATGTGAAAAACACCATTTTATGACCAATGTTAACTTTCTAAATGCAATATTACCAGAGGTGCCAACGATTACGGATTTTCCTTAATTATTACGGTTTCAGCTGCCTGATAACGGAAAGGTTGGAAGAATTACGAATTTCAGTGTATTTCGTAAAATTTCTGAATTTTGTGTCCTTTTTTGTTAAAATCATGATTTAAACTGTGATCGCATTTTGCGAATACATTTATTCTTTTCGCACAAATGCGAAAACGTTTAATTGGTGTTGTTTCTAAGTAAGCGCCATTGAAGTTCAGATATTGGATACATCGGTAAAGCCAATATCGGATGGATATCGGGTGAAGAACGGCAAGGTGATATTGCGGAATATGTCGGAAAAGCCGTTATTGGTGCAATGACGTCCGCATACCTGCCAAGTATTCCGGATTTCCCGGAACAGATTTTGGGGTGGTTTTACGGTCGGAAGATAAGTTTCTTCCGGATTTTCGCCAAAACGGCTCGTGGATTTATTTATTTTTCATTATTGATGGAAATCGATATCGTTGGTATTGTCGCTTAATGTAATCTCCTGCTTTTGTTTTTTTTATGATCTCATAGCGATTGAACCTCATGTTACCTCATGTTTCTAGCAGTAAGCGATATTTATTTATAGATCGCAACCCTTCCTCTCTCCCACCAATCCTTCCAAACTTCCTCTCTCTCAGTGCTGGAATAGCTGCGCTAATTGCGCCGAAGTTAGAAATTTTTTTAGTTCTATGCCGTGCAGAGTTTGCCAAAATGCATAATTATGCATCTAGCACACATCAAAAAGTATTTATGCATCAAAATTTTACCAACGCGTAAAAATATGCATTGGGAAACGCGCAGAATACACACCAGCGAGTAAAAAATATGTATAAAATGTTTTTTACAATGCGTAAAAATACGCATCGGGAGGGTATTTTGTCTTTCAAAAACGGAAGTAAACGAAATAAAGATTTTTTCTGTAATTGTAATTTTGTTTTCCTGCGATGTTGCCTCTGTCCAGTATAGTTGTTATACATCACTTTATTCCAAAAATATTTGTAGATCAGTGTGAAAGTGGAGGGAAAATTTCTGAAAATGGAAATTTGACTGCGCAAGAATTTCTCTGTAATCTTCAAGCATGAGCGTGCAACGGCTTCAAGCAATTTCTCCTTTTCCGTCATAATTTAAGTTATCCTCGAGATCGATGCATAACTGAACAGAAATTTCGGGGCAATTGGTAGTGGGGGAGAATGTTTTTCGCCTGAAACTCGAAAACGGAAGTTTCGTCTCTCAAAACTTTTGAAAACGGAAGTTAGAAGAAGTAAAGATTTCTCCCGTAATCGTAATTTCATTTTTCGCGCGATGTTTCCTCTGCCTAGTATTGTTGTTAGATATCATTTTATTTCATTAATATTTGTATTTCAATTTGTAAATGGAGGGATAATGTCCGAAAACGAAAATCGGACTTAGAAAAGATTTCTCCTGTAACTGTATTTCTTCCCCCAACGATGTTCTGAACATGTACCCAGTATTCTAAAATATCCCCCCCCCTTCCAAAGGTTTGCATTTCAGTTTGATAAAGAGAGGATTGGGGGGGGGCGAAAACGAAAGTAACGAAGCTGAAAATTTGCGTTCAAAAGTATTCATATTCTCAAAGTTACACTATTCATCTTTTATCTAAAACAATGCTGTCATGCATTCATGATGGAGAAAATTGTAATCCAAGGGCATAAAAAAAAAAAAGGTCACTGTCTTGTCATTGCTAAATGAAATAAAGTTATTCCTAAAATTGCGTCATTCAATTAAAAAAAAAATCAAAACCTTGAAAATCATCACAATTTCTGAACTACATATATGAGTGACTGATTTAGAAAAATAATTGAAAACAAGTATCATCAAACATACTGCTAGCACATTCCATACATAACCACTCTCCCCTAATAATAGGTAATTGTGAATTAACAGTTCTGGTACTGTTGCAAATCTTCTTAATTTTAGGGAAAATCTTGATTTTTGCAAGCAATCTTTTTGATTTAGGAAAAGTTTGGTTGGCAGGCATGTGTCCGATATTAACCGACATTCAGCCATCATAACCAATATCGGCTCGATATCTAGCCGATATTCATTCCCACTTGGGTTAATAAATAATATTAACTATTAAAATAGAAGGATCGTGTTATAAGGTTGTTACACATTTCACACGTTAATTTCTCACGAAATACCATTCCCACGTGCAAATGATGAGGCTTCGTATGGTGATTACTGATAAGCACAGCAGAAGGTTGGCTCCTCTGTGACATGAGGCAAGTACAATACTGATAATTTCATTTCATAATTCTTTGTCAGAATAGTGTAAACATATAAGGTTATTACACATTTCACGCATTCATTTTTCATGAAATAAGCTTTCCGCGTGTTACTTATACAAGTATTACAGATTACACAGTAGTACTATAATATTGTCCTTAACTTTCAAAAAAAAAAAAAATGGTATGTTACATTACTGAAACATTACTGAAAAATACTCTATTGATTACTGATAGGTGATAGGTTCTGCTAGAGGTTGGCACCTCTGAATTACTTTAAAATAACATTCTCTTCTTTGCTGGAAGTCATTAATTAAAGAACATCCACTATGTAATCAACTTCTAAAAAAAAAAAAAAAAAAAAAAGTTGCAAAATTGTACTAGCCCCTGTAGTCTTCTTCAAAAAATCATTAATGACAGCTTAATTCATAACTATTGATTTTTTTTTCTCAACAGTTGTCCCTGCAAGATTTTATCACCGTCGAACGAAGATAAGTGAAAGGTTAGATTTTCAGCAGTAACTGAAAATCTCACCTTTCACTTATCTGAAATTCTGCTATTTACCCTTCCCACATTTAAAAAGCAAATGTCCCAATTTTTCTTGTGATTTGTGCAAAATTATTATTATTTATTTGTAACATACAGCTAATGAGACAAATTCTAACTTTCCATATCCACTCTATTCAATCACTTAAATTTGTTTATAACAAGGAGATTGAAAAGCCACGGTTGTTTTCTGACAGTTGATGAAAACATGCATTAATACATAAATGTAGAAGTTTAATCTTTGATTTAGAGTTCATCACACTCAGGTAGTCATACATGCCATATCTTGTACCTCCCTGCAAAAAAAATTCTTTGGTTTCGAGATGAAAAAGTTTTGGTGAACCCCAAGTTCAACGTCATGACTGTTTCGGATATGTTTCTCAGGTAAAAAAATGTGCCATGGACCGGAGTAAGTGGTAGTCTGAAGACAAAATATTCAGACTATAAGCAGCGTGGGACATTAGCAGAGTTGCAGAATGTAGACGTACACGTGTACGCGGATAGTTTCCAAATTATTAGCAGATCTCGCAGATAGTTTTTGCTTGTAGATTAAAAAAATGTTATTTGCTGGGGGTAAAAAAATTAATCAAGGCTTTACTCAGATTAATATATTTAATTTTATTTTAACTTTAAGAATTTTCAATTATTTTTCACATCTTCTGAGTTCTTTTGTTTTTACAAACGTTTCTGGCGTCCAAATTTTATTATGGACTGTTGTCAATGTATAGGAAATGTATTAAAAGTTTTGTTTATGCAAAACCAACTTATATTTTACTGCCAGGTTCCTCTTGCAGTTGCCAGTTATTAAATTGAAATCTTTTTCTTATGTATTTTGTAATTATACTATTTTTGAATTCAGTTGTTGAACTGCTATTTATAATTTTTGAAGGTTTATTAACGGAACTATGTTTCCAAATATAACAACTTGAATTAGTCTTGTTTTTATGAGGTTCATAATCCAATATTTTACCATAAAGGATCATTTCATACACATTGCTGAACATTCATTTGTAATGTACTTATTTTGTCCTCACTGGAATCTGTAATGTTCTAACAATTATTTATTGTTTTATTAATTTTTCTTTAAATTACCTTATTCTTTTTTTATCGTGATCTGCAGGTTTGCAGCAAGTTTTCTGTTTCAATGGTTGTGTACGCAGATACATTTTATTTTTACACAACTCTGGGCATTAGCTCATAGCCCTCCAGCTCCTGCATTTTTTCATTAGTTGACCAGGCACAATGAGCAGGAGCATTATCCTGTAACTGCCTGTGGTTACTGGTCTTCCATGTAACAAACCTTCAGAAAACTAAGAATACATAACCCTGGAGCGAGAATCAAACCCGCATCTCTCGATTTCCGTTCGAATGAGCTGACAATTACACCACCCAAGACAATGAAGTTCCAAGCAACTGACGTTCATGAATCTGAAGCCTCAGATTTTTCGCTAGTCGAAGCAATCAGCCTCATCGTAACGTCATTTAACCATTTCCATCCAGACATGGATGTAGGTCATAATTCACCAGTATTTCATATACAGAATTTCTGAGGAAGAAATATTTCCTTAGGAATAAATGGGAACATATTCAAAGCAATTATATTCTGGCAGCACATATATTCAATTCAATCATGGTTTTTCAAGTTTTCTGAGGATTTGTTACACGGAAGACCAGTAACCACAGGCAATTTCAGTGCATAATTCTGATTGAATTGAATATATGTGCTGCTAGAATGTAATTGCTTTGAATATGTTTCCATGTATTTCTGAGGAAATATTTCTTCCTCAAAAATTCTATTATCCTGTAGGAAGATAACTCGTTTACGATTCAGCAGAGCAGGGTACTTTCAGCTTGAAGCGGCATATATCCGCTCCAACTGGCCACAGCACAGCTGTGCATTAATGCTTCGGCCATTTGGAACCAATTCCTAATAAATGGAGCCCACAGAGTTCCACCACACACATAGCATAAATTTGTGCTCAAATCATACACTTTTCGTTATTGGTTCTGGTGGATTTTTGGGATCCAATCACTATTTTCTCATGTCAGGATTTAGGGAAAATATCCACCTTCAATCACAAGTTACAATTCACCTAAAACAAATGGTTATTGTGGAGATTTTCTAGCAATTGGCAACACATTGCTGAGCTTGAGCAACAGACAGTTCACGGGGTATTTGTTGACACCCCTTGTGCATTTTGCCGAGCTTGTGCAGTTCACAAACAATTGTGGACCCAGGTATTTCCAGTTCATTTGACAGTTGTCTTGTCATGGGCAGCGCTGGCAAATAAGAAGGGGAGGGGGTAATTTCTTTGTTTTTTTTAAATGTTTTTCAAAATGTACTGGGGACAGCAAATCTTCTAAGAGTATTGAATAAATGCATATCTGAATGCATTGTAATAACAGAAATACACAGGGTACTCAGAAATATTGGAGGGTACATATCCCCCCTCCCTAGCAATACTTATGGTCTAGTGCTTCTGCACGGATTTCAACTCTGGCTTGGTGTACAGCTTCAGAATTCACCATTAAAGGTCTTGCAGCACATGCTTTGGCTTCAAGGCTGCAGTTCCCATTCTTAAATTGCTGAAGTCAAAGTCATGCCTTTCTTTCAGACACTGCTCCTCCTTCTACAGCACAAATTTTTCTCGCTGAAGTGGTCAATATTTTTTTTAAAACAAAACCGTAACAGCACTTGGATCATGTATTCTCGTCCACAGCTTCTGACAGCAGAAAATTTTCCCATAAATCACACCAGCAAGTGCTCCTATTTATACCAACTACACAATACCGGTTTCTTGGTCATGCATTGTTATTATCTGCAGAACACATGTGCATCGAGTAATTGCCTGACACAGAATAATTCTTCAAAACAGTAATGACTTTTGAATCACCCTAATAGAGTAAGGTTCATGAAGAGCCTATTAAGCAATACTATGTAAGGTCAGGTGATGCGTAACATCACAGCCTCTCCTTGACAAATGTCAACCCCGCCTTCTCGTGGTGCATCCTGTTCCCACTAAAGGGGCTCTGACGACCGCCAATAGCGGTATAACTATACCATCGGGATCAGAGGAAATGCTATCCCACACTCACCAACCCGCTTGGCCAGCGTGGTGAGTTATGGCCAAACACCTCCAAAATGACTCTACAACTTAAATCTTGGCCCTCAGTCTCCGGCAGCTGGAATGTACCTGGCCAAGGCAGCGGCCAGTGCGACATGAAGGCAGAGGGTGCTAAGAATCCCCGGAGGACCGGACTAGGCTGCCATTTGATGCTGACCTTGGCTACCTATAATGGACGCTCCCTATCTTCTGATTCAAGGCTTCTTGAATTGGAAGAGGAACTACAAAGGATCAAGTGGGACATCGTCGGGCTAAGTGAGGTAAGGAGAAAAGGAGAAGATCTCATTGAACTGAAAAGTGGACATCTCTTCTATTATCGTGGGACAGATACTGGCAGAACTAGTGGTGTTGGATTTATAATAAACAAGAAACTGAAGGATAAAGTGGTAGAAGTTGAAAGTTCCTCTGACAGAGCTGCACGACTCGTTATCCAACTCTCGAGAAGATACCAGGCTCAGATTATTCAAACTTATGCACCCACCACAAGTCATCCTGAAGAAGAAATTGAAGAATTTTATGAGGAAATTCGTCATCTAAATAATAAAGGTAAGCAGCACTTGAAGATAATTATGGGAGATTTCAATGCAAAAATAGGGCAACGGCAACAGAATGAAACTTCAGTAGGTAAATTCGGTCACGGCAACAGAAACCAGCGTGGAAATACTCTCGTTGAGTTTGCAGAGGCAGAAGGATTTTTCATCTTGAACTCCTTTTTCAAGAAAAAGCCACACAGGAAATGGACATGGAGACATCCAATTGGAACGACAAGTGAAATTGATTTTATTATGTGTAACAAAAAATTCGTCATCGAAGACTGCAGTGTGCTGAACAAGTTCAACACAGGTAGTGACCATAGATTGGTGAGATGTAAGATGCACCTCAACACTAAACTGGAACGTGGCAAGCTCATAAGACAAACAAAATGTATTGACATAACCAACCTTAAAAAACACCATAATACTTTCAAGTTGGAACTGAAGAACAGATTCTCTGCTTTAGAAGGCCTAACATCGGAAGAAGTGGATATTTCGGAAGTTAACAGAAAAGTAACCAAAGCTCTAATGGAAACAGCAACAAAATTAGCTGGGTCTAAGAACAAGTTGCATGTGAACAAATTATCAGGAAAAACCAAAATGTTGATGCAAAAAAGAAGAGAGATGAGGACAACTAAAGAAGATGTGACTTCCAAAGTGGAATATATAGAGCTATGCAAGACAGTAAGAAAAAGTATCACTGAAGACGTAAGGAAATTCAACTGTGAGCTAGTGAGGAAAGCAATTGAAAACAACCAAAGCCTTAAGATAGCAAAGGGACATCTCAGTAAGGGAAGAAAACAGATTATGGCTCTGAGAAAAGAAGATGGTTCTATAACAAGAAATAGAGGCGAAATTTTGACAAGAGTGAAAGATTTCTACTCCAAATTATATGAAAGGGATGATACATGTACTCCAGACATCATGAAAGGTACCAGAGTTCTTCCAGTCCTCCCAGCAGAAGTTGCTCATGCAATCAAGAACATGAAGCGGGGGAAAGCTCCAGGAGAAGATGGAATTACTGTAGACATCATACAAGAAGCAAGTGGAGAAATCGAAACAGTACTCGCCCAAATTTTCACTCGATGCCTTAATGAAGGGAAGATTCCTGAGGATTGGAACAATGCTACAATGATCCTGCTACATAAAAAAGGTGACATTGAGGATCTCAGGAACTACAGACCTATCAGCCTCCTATCAGTGGTTTATAAAATCTTCACTAAAGTTCTTTCACACCGCTTGAAGGTAACACTGGACATGGCTCAACCGAGAGAACAAGCTGGATTCAGGAGTGGCTACAGCACAATAGATCATATCCACGTACTGAGAGAACTAATTGAAAGAGCGAGGGAATATGAACTTCCATTGTGCATGGCTTTTATCGATTATGAAAAAGCCTTTGATTCGGTGAAACCATCAGCAGTTACCACGGCTCTGAAATCCTGCGGTATTGAAGATGCATACATTAATATTATTAATAACATCTATGAAAATGCAAGTGCAAAGATTCGGCTGTTTGAAAATACAACACACATAAAAATTGGAAAGGGAGTGAGACAAGGTGACACCATATCTCCGAAGCTCTTTAATGCCACATTGGAAAATGTCTTTCAATCACTGAACTGGGAAAACAAAGGGATAAAGATTAATGGAGATTATCTAACCCACCTTCGTTTTGCTGATGACGTAGTCATTTTTGCAACTACCCCATCAGAGCTGCAGAGTATGATCCAGGAACTTGCTGACAAGAGTAAAGAAGTGGGATTAAAAATGAACTTTCAGAAGACAAAAGTGATGTTCAATGCTTTTACAAGAAATGAAGATTTATCGATTGATGGAGAAAAACTGGAGATAACAGATATGTATGTTTATCTTGGACAGCAGATATCAAGTGAGGGTCACATTGATGAAGAAATTAATCGGCGTACAAAACTTGCCTGGAGAGCTTTTGGAAGAAACAGCATAATTTTCAAGAGCAATATGCCATTATGTCTTAAAAGAAAAGTGTTTGATCAATGCATCCTTCCAGTGCTTACGTATGGTGCAGAGACGTGGACCTTAACTAAAAGAGACATACAAAGGCTGCAGACAACTCAAAGTAGCATGGAGAGGTGCATGCTTGGTATAACCAGGAGAGATAAGAAGAGAAACTCGTGGATCCGAAAAATGACGAGAGTGGAAGACATCATGATCAGGGTTAAATCCCTGAAATGGCAATGGGCTGGACATACTGCCAGAAGGACAGACCATAGATGGACAGCCGAAATTTTAGATTGGATTCCAAGGGACAGGAAAAGACCCAGAAAAAGACCACATGGGAGATGGGTGGATGAAATTCGTAAATATGCGGGAGTGACATGGAGGAGACTGGCACAAGACAGACCGTTGTGGAGGAAACTTGGGGAGACCTTCGTCCAGCAGTGGATTGATAATGGTTGACAATGATGATGATGATGATACACAAATATGGCTTACAAGTTCACAGTAAAATTTTGTGGTCCCTTGGAAGTCAGAGCCATTATGTTGTCACATACCAGAAAATCCACCTTTACGTACAAAAAATATGATGCATAAGCCATAAAAAATATCCTCTGTTTTTAACTTACCGCCCACCAGCATGGTCAACAGCAGCCTTTATCCAAGTAAACTTGCGACCAACTTTATCTTTGCACCAACTGTACAAACCAAGAACTGCTTCAGGACAACTAAGAGTGATCAAAGCTTTCACAACAAAGATGAGAACATGCTCAAATTCAGAGCCCTGAAAAACAGCATACATGTAAGTAATAATTTCACAAAATAAACACTATTTTTAAAATGTGGACTTCACTGAAACTACACAGTATGAAAAATAATTACTATAATACTAACAAGAACTTTTTTTTTTTTTTTTTTTTTTTTTGCTAGATGAAAAAATACTAATAAAAGCTGCTACAGTGGTCAGACATTCATGACATCAAAACTTTCTTAGTTAGTGTAAAGCTGAATGAGAACTACAAAAAACGTACACCCTATTTCAGTGAAACTGTTCCATTGGCTGTAATGAATAATGCCAGAAGAAGAGCTGCCAACTTTTCAAAATAAAAAAACGGGACATCAACGCGCATTCGGGGCGTGCGTATTTACAATTTATAAACAATAAAATTATATATTATAGGTTTCTTTATTATTTTATTACAGTTAATTACTACAAATAAAGAAATAATTAGTATTTAAGTATAAAATAAGATTAACAAACCTTGTTAATGAGTTTCATTTTTAGAGAGTGAGACATTATCTTTTCCAGAGAGAACCCCCCCCCCCATTACAGGAGTGTTATCACAGGATAAGGCAAGACATTTTATCCACGGAATATCATGATGCTGAAATTCTTCAGACTCAAATTTGGAAATATTTTCACCTGTTGAACTTTTTTGCCATACCTGGAAATATTTCCAGGCATGGCAAAAAGAGCAGCGTACGTCTCACATGCTTGCAATCATTATCAAAGTATGCTACCATAATTGGATAAAGTTGATTGTCAGCATCATTACTGCCGTCAGTTGCGACAGAAAATGGTTCACTTTTAATAGCACAGAGGACATTTTTTGAATAATATTCTACCATTTCTTGAACAGTATGCGAAGTTTTTTTCTTCTGCCACATGCATATCTTTTTACTCTCTTCTAGGGAGTTAGGAAACATAGCTGACAACATTTGGGGAAACATGGTATGTTGTGCTCCAATAAGAATCCGGTAAGCAGAACTTCTGCACAAATCGTCTGAAAATCGTTCAGCCCTGAAACAAAACAATCCATGTTGCACACACTTCTTGTGCTATGATTTTTTACATGCTTGTTTGCCCCAACATGTGCGATGATGTCGCCACAATCAGTGCGAGAAACAGAGAAATCAGTGTTACACAAAGTGCAATACGCATGAAACTTCCCCTAGCATGATGGTTTTACAAAGTCAAATTCTTCGGAGTATTTCTTCAAAAATCTTTGGTTCCAACGTTAAGACCCATTCTTGGGCTGTGAACTGAAATAACTTGCAACATAACTTGTTTGGTTTGAAAGGTCAAAGTACAAAATCGGCGTCTAACTTGAGCGTTAGCAAACACCACTCCCACAAGGCTCCGCATAAGCGACGTGCACTCGTTGGCTGCGACGTCATAAACCAGTACTTCAACTTTTCAAGTCGGGCACATGACCTTGGCGCTTGAAGTGCCGCGGATTAACAAAAGAACATTATTTTTTTGTTTTCATTCGTTACAGATTCCCACAGCCAGCGTTGATGCAGGAGAAAAATTATGGCTGATAACATTAATGGGGGGGGGGGGGCAAAATCATGCATAATAAATAAAAAAAATAAACCGGATTTTTTGTAGAAAAATCGGATTCCCAGAAAATATTTTCGAAATCGGATAGAATCCGGGTAAACTGGGACACTTGGCAACTATCATACATGAGACCAGCCGATGACAAAAAAAGCTGAACTTTTTAACTGGGTGGAAAATTGGGACACGCGAACGCGCGGTGAGCAAATTCAAATACGGCATATATACAATATTTAAGAGTACGCTAGACATATGGAATTATTTTCTGTAAATTATGTAAGTAAATATTAAAGTGAAGCACATTATTATATTCACAATAGAAAAGTAGGGATTTAAGAACAAAATAAAATGAAATATTTAAAAAAATCAGATTTAAAACTTACATGTGAATCTTTACTAGCTAAATCCTGAGGTGAAAAGTATTTGTCTAGGAAAGTTTGTGAATTTAGTCAAGCAATTAGAAACTTGCAAGAATTAGAAACATATATCCACAGCTTAGTTTTTAGTCATTGAAGAAGTCAATAAAGTATTTCTCAATGTAACCTTATAAAATGGCTTGCAAATTTTTTTGCTTGCATTGTGAATATGGTGACATGAATCTCCATCAACGTCAAGCAAGTGGGGAGATTTTCTCTGCCGAATTCTTGTTTTTAACCCTGTTTTTGAGCCTCTCATGACACATTCTTTCCACTTAGCTTTCAAACAAGCAAAACAAATTCCTTCTTAGAAAAAAAGAATGAAAAAAAAAAAAAAAAAAAAACGGAAAGCTGCGTCACGAACTTTTTAGAGGCTTCGGCCCGAAGCCGTGCCTCCCCCCCCCCCCCCCACCACTTAGCTTTCAAACATGCAAAACACATTCTTCCTTAGAAAAAAAAAAAAGGAAAGAAACAGAGTTGCGTCACGAACTTTGTTCAGCGGCTTCGGGCCGACGTTATCCTAGCCAGGCGCCGTGCTTTCTTTCCACTAAGTTTTCAAACAAGCAGAACACATTCCTCCTCCTTAGAAAAAAACCAAAAAGGTTCGTCACGAACATGGTTCAGAGGCATCGGGCAGAAGCAATTCCGGGCAACAGCGAAAGCACGTCCGAACCAACGTAATTCCGGATCACGGCAAAAGAAGCACATCCGAACTAACGTAATTCCGGATCACGGCAAAAGAAGCCCGCCAGGCCTACATAATCATGCGGCGCCATTCTTCCTTTCCACTTAGCTTTCAAACAAGCAAAACAAATTCCTTCTCGGGGAAGGGGGGGGGGGGGTAGAACGAATTTAAGAAAAGAAAGCTGCGTCACGAACTTTATTTAGATGCTTCAGGTCAACGTAATCCCGGGCCACGGCGAAAGAAGCACGATGGGCATTTTTTTTGTTTGTTTTTTTCACACTTTGAAACAAGCAGAACAAATTCCACCACCTGAGAAAAAAAGAAAAAAAAAGACAAAGGGCTGTGTTACGAACTTTGTTCAGAGGCTTTTACGTCGATTATTTACAAAATCAGTAAAACTTTCTTAATTAAACAGCGAAAATCTGAATATCCATAATTTTTTTGTTAGTCATCCGTAATCCCGGGGAAATCCGTAATAATTACAGAGATTCCGTATTTTTTGGCATCCTCCGTAGGAAGAGGATTCACGAGAGCTTCGATTCTCGAACGATCTCAGAAAAGCGGGAACGCATTCGGGTACATTTGCAAGTTACAAGAGAGAGTTTCTGGCGATGAAGTCACGGATAGAATCAAGCGGATAGTTTGGCCCTGATAGAATGCAGAGTGGCGATTTCCCGCAAGACACGGAAAGGGCTGCGGTAGTTTCCCTAACGCACGAAGTAGGCAGAGCTTCCACCCTTTGCGCTACGATGCTCAAGTGACTGACAACCCATCCATTGTTGACAGCATTAAACGAATTGAGCTCCTGACTCCACCCTCCAACATTTCTTCTTGCCCCCGCGTCTGCTCCAAAAACAACGCTTTCAGCTAGAAAGCGCTTAGTTCTTTTACTCCACAAAAAAGCGGAATCGCGGAATTCCGCTTTTTTTTCTATAGAACGACGACCCCCCCACTTTAAAAAATCCTGAAAAATGTATCTTCTTTTTTTGCAATGACCTCGAGAATGACCAAAATGATGCCGAAAAAATGAACTATGCAGAAGTTTCACTAGCACACATCATTGAACACTATTTAATAATTAATCATTAAACTATCACATCATCATTAAATTGTTTCACTGTCGAGAAAAGAAACACTATTATGAAGCTGAAAGAACCAATCAATTGGAGGTGGGCTGCAAGACCACTAAACATCAGATAGTGTGGACGAATTAAGGGGGTCATAACAAAACTTCTGCACACTCTCCATTTTTGAGAAAAGTGTGAAGTAACAGAGAAAACTTACATTATTGCCATTCACAGTTTGCCAGCGGTGAGATAGGTCCTGGATGCCCTGTAGTACACCATCTTCGTTCAGAGCTCATATTACTCGGGCCACATCCAATGAGAGTTCGCCCCGCAATTCGTAATGGATGCCATGGAGCCAATTTTTTAGCTTTGGGAAATGATCAACGTTCGGTGGACTGAGATCAGGGCTGTATGGTGGGTAGGATAAAGTTTCCCAGCCATATTTCAACAAAAGTCCCCTTTCCGACATGTTGTCATGCGGCAAGATCGCTCCTGCTTCCAAGAAGTTCGGTCTCAACTTTGTTCTCAAAAAGAAATTGTGCTTCGATCGAGAGTTCTTTCCCTACAAACTTCCTTCAAGGCAGTGTTTTGCATCATCTGCTTCTGTTTCAGATTAATGTGTGCAAGACTTTTGTTATGACCCTCATATTCTTCACATGTTACGTGAAAATTCATCTGAATTATTAACACAGCAACCAGACATCTCTGAATTGCACATATTTTACTGTTTCTCACATAACAGCCACATCAGAAAATTACATTTCCCATTCCAGGACCAGGACAATACAATTTTCAAGTTTTCTGACGTGAATGTTATGCGAGAAACAGTAAAATACACGCAATGCAAAGATATCTGATGGCTATGTTGATAATTCACTAAAGAACCAACTGACAATGTTTCTTTGAACTTCTAGCTTTAGGAAATCTGTGCACAAAAAAGGAGCAATTTTTATTTTATCTTCATTTAAGTGCTGCACTGGGTACTCATAATAAAATAAAAGAATTGATTTCTGCTAAAGCAAACTACAAAGCTTTTTTGTTTTGTTTTTAAGTTTTATCAGTGCAAACACTACTGGCCTGTACAAACTCATATTTTACTGTATGGAGTCCTAATGCAGATATAATTAAATTTCAACTTGCTCCATTTGTGTTAAGAAATTGCCATTAAAGGAGCCAACAAAGTAGATTTAAAATTCTTTACATATTTATAACAGTAAATATGATAATATACACCAACAGCTTTTAATTCTAAGCAATTTTACAAACATAAGTAAAACATTAAAATACTATGTGATAACAGCAATCTTGACACACAACTCGGGCTTCACTGACATCCATCACTCGACGTACACAAGACCTTCTATACTTCATACAGGGTTCGTACACTTTCGCGGGAAAAAAATTCAAGGACTTTCCAGGCCTTTTCCAGGACATATACAAAAAAATTCCAGGATGATTATTACGCTTTACAGTATCATGTTCAAATTATTTTTTATAGTAATTTCAGTTTTAAGTAATAAAAATGATGAAAGATGCAAATGGATGAATGTGCTTTATGCAAATGGATCAAGTTTATCAAGCACAAGACCATAAAGAATAAATTCTGTTCTTATGCCCTGACCTTTGAATTCAAGTTGGATCATTTTCTACAAGGGTAGGTTTCTCCTCCCTGATAACATACCAAAACTTTGTTGCAATCAAACAGATTTTATGTGAGTTAGCATTCTTAAGCTTGGAGAACAAATACTGCTCTTATGTCTTGGCCTTTAAATTTAATTTCGACCTTTTTCAAGAGGGTAGGTTTGCAGGTTGTACCCAACAGCATACTAAAATTTCGCCGAAATTCAACCACTTTCATACGAATTATCCTACAGACAAACCCAAAGCATAAACATTTCTGCAACCATAGTTCAAAAGTGTTAGGAATTTCGAAAATAAAAGCATAACAAACAGCGCGAAAACTAGCTCATAAATAGAATATTTGAAACACTCTCAATGTATGCACTCTCAATTATTAGGGATGGTAGAGGGGAAGGGAATAGAACTGTCCAAAATTAGCATGTTTTTGTTGCGCTAGGGCGCTTAAGCACGGCTGAATACCTTCAGATACCCCCAATGTTCAAATGATTGAAATGTGCTGATGTTCATGGAATGAAATGGTTGATCAGCTATTATGACCACATAAAAGTGGGGGGCTTTTTTTTTTTTTTTTTTTTTTAGTTTATGCAACATTTTACATCACTCCAGTATTTATCTTGTCATCATCAACAATCGCAATGCAACTACCGCTTACGATCGCGGATATCGGCAACCGAAAATCTGCCATATCTCTAAGTGATATAACACACAGTATCCTGTTACAGTGTATTGTAATTGAAAAAAAAAGGAAAAAAGAAACTTTCAGAAATTAAGATCATCAAGTCATGCGTTTCAAAAATCCGTTTTCCTTTATAACGTTTAAAAACATGTTTTTGCTTTTTTACCTGTAGTGTAAATAAAAAAACTATGTTAATTTTTTTATGGAATCAGACGTCCGTATGTCTGATTGTCTTCATCTGAGTTCACACGTTAGCTACTGTGTACAAGTAGACCTATTTTTCAGCTCAAAAATATGTAGTTTTGTATATATTCACAGTATAAGTCATTCCTTATTCCCACAGAACTGAATTCAGCATATGCAAAATGAAGAACATCAAGACCTGCCCAACACCATGTTTCTGATTGTCTGCTGTTTATATTCAAGAAATGCAAACATGGATCAATGGTGAATGCAGCAACTCTGCTAAAGTTCCTAACGGAATTTGGCGAAATTTGCACTAGAACTTTATTGTGATGTATTGTATCTTAACTACTGTAAAAATTTTACTGTGTTATTTTCAAAATTCGGAAAAATGGATTTCTGAAAATATTCTCCTAGTCCTTTTGTGCTGTGGAAGTGATAAACAGGTGTTTGCTTTCTTCCCAACCAAGGGCTTCAGATCAGCGCTCCCAGCTGTCAATCAACCGTTGCTATGGTAACACCCTTTCTGCTGGAGGCTCACTCTGTCCAAAGAGGCACACATACTTGTCCATAATAAAAATTACCAATGCTAACTTTTAAAGTTTTAAACCGATTCAATTGGAATTTTGGAAGTGAGCTTCTGTAATCCAATTACAGTGAATGTAAAAATTTCAGCCACTTTCGTGAAAAATTCGCAAAGATAGTTTTCTTATTTTTTATCATAAGTAGCGGAAGTCTCTTGAGGGGAGGGAGGGTGGCATGCACATAAACAAGAAGAAGATGAATGTGTTGTTCAGGCATACTCCTCACTGGTGGATGCCAGCTGACTTGGTACATACGCAGCCCCCTGCAAATGCTAAATCCCTCTTCTTTCCCCTTCTGTTCTCAATTGTTGGACGGACATCAAGCTCCCCTTCGACCTACTAGTAATCATCCAATTTTATTGCACTGGAAGTAGTGCCTTTTTTTCTTCTTTTTTTTCCCCCAGCCAAATTAGGATTTGGTGCACATCGGAAACCGCTGCCGGTGGTTTCTTTGAGAACAGAGAAAAGGAACTTTAAAAAATGAAGGGGTAACAGTAACACGATTTCCTAAAAGGGCATTTTTAAGCACTAATTTCAAATTTCAAGGCTTTTCAAGACGGCATTAAAAAAAACACCGTTTTTCCAGGATATTCCAGGCCTTGAAAACGTAATCATGATTTTCCAGGACTTTCCAGGTTTTCAAGCACGCGTGCGCACCCTGTTCATACCCAATCTTTTTCTCATGCAGACACTCCTGAATCTGATCCTCCCGTGACTTCCTTGGCCTTCCTCTGCCTTTCCTTCCTGCAACTTGGGCTAAAAAAATTTTAGTAAACATCTCATCACTCATTCTTTCAACATGGCCAAACCACCTAAAAATATTAGTCTCCACCTTGCTAACAACATTTTGCTTCACATTACACAACTGCAACACATCTTCATTCCTCACACAATCAGAACGCGTCTTGCCACAAACCCCCAGTAAGTAACGCATTTCTCCAGCACACAAACAACTCCTATATTTTTTTCTGTAGTACCCAGGTTTCACAGCCATAATACTTTTCATTGCCAGACTTTCCAAGCCTGGAAAAAAGATAAATCAAATTCCAGAACTTTTCAGGATTCTAGAGGCTGTGCGAACTCTGTACATATCTTGAAGACAAGGGTTCGAGCCCCTCAGTATGATTTTCAACTTCAAATTTCATCTGTTCTGAAGGCTAAGCAACACCTTTAGGTGCTGAAGGGCTCATAAGGTTAGGGATTTGGAAAAAATCACTGTAGACTGTGTAGAATGCAATGTACTCAGAAAGCTGCAATGACTAGTCCTTCAAACTGTCTACAGTCAGACTTAAAAGATTTCAGAACCATCTTTAAAAAAACTTATACAGGGATTGTAAGTTACCCAAATTATTGCCAGCAATCAGCCATACTAAATTATCCTGCTGACAGTTGCAAATCTCCTTACATTCAAGGTCCACCCACTCTGGGGATAAAAATCATCAACAAACTGACACATAATTTCTGCAATCCTTTGGATATGTTACATCCAATAGTTCTTCATGTTTTTCACTTCCTCAGTAAATTTTTTATGGCTTCAGTTCAATGTTACTTCATTCAGGGGACTAAAAATGCTTCTGAAGCAATGTTATTGCACCCAACTTTATTTTTACATGATGTTAATAAGTCAAAAGCTGATAACCTTTGGGTATATTTTCCTGGTGCGTCAACAATTGTGAAAAATCATTGGCAAATTGTTAGCTAATTTGTTTTATTCTTTCTCAGATACCATTCACATTAGCCTTTTCATCCCATTAATATTATAAGCCCTTTCATAATTTCCTTATTGTCTTTTCTCCCAGCAATGGCCAGGTGTGACAAAGGTACTGCTGGTCACTCATTACAATGAAAGACTGCTGGTCACTCATTACAATGAAAGATGTTGTACAATAACCTGATGAAATGGGTATGCAATTGATCCACTTTTGACACTACCAACATTGGTATCCTGCTAAAATATGAGATATGGTGTACACAGAAAACATTAGGAAGAGGTAATATTAATAGTCTGGAGATTCTACGATATTTGGTGTTTAGAAAAAAAAATTATCAACTTACGCCACACAAACACAGCAATCAATGCAGTTGCAAATGATCTTCAACAAGAATCTCACTATTTTCATTTTAATACATATAGATAATATCCAACACTGCACAAAATCCAAAATTTAAAGAAACGGAGCACTCACTTGTGTATTTCCAGCACACCTCATTTCCTGTAGAATTTCAAATCCTTGCCGCAGAGCACCAGCAGGTTGCCCAGCTTGGAGAGCCAACAGCAATGTAGACAGCCTTACACGAGAGAGCCATTCTTGGCAAGTAGCTTTGTTGGTGCGAAAAAACGTCCTTACAGTCTGAAAAAATCGAATTATAGTGCAAAAATGACTCACTTCCAAATGAAATGCATTAGTACAACTTCAAATATCATAAGTGGGATAAAATAAACAATAAAGGCATGCATGCATACTCACATCAGTGATCACAAATCTTAAACAGAAAACCACATCACAAACATTCCAAAATGTTTCTTCTCTTCCTCTAATACAAGACATTTAATAAATTATAGTTCAGCATGGTAAGTTTGCTTTAGACATTTGTGGGATGATGGCTCTAGTAAAGAACATGGTAATTAGAATGTTTCTTTGATTCTCAAGTCTGATGCTGTTAGCTATGAGCTGATGCTGTTAGCTATGAGTGAAACGTCAGAAATCATTTATGACCACAAAAACTGATAAAAGAGAAGCACAAATCTAAATAAATTTATGTGATAATACTTCTGTATACAAAAAAATTTTGAACACTAAATCTTTATGCAAAAATTCATATAAGGTCAAATAAAAAGAATACAACAAAAGTAGAAAATGCACACAAATTCTCAAAAATTATACTAGTATGTTCAAAAAGTTCAGAACTTTTTGAATATTTGCCAAATGTCAGTGAATTACGTCATTCTCCGCCGAGCAAGCGAAGAGCATCATGTGAACGACCAGCCAGAATCGGTTTGATCCAGATCCGACACATACAGCGTATGTTCTTAGTTCGTGATTACAGGCATTCAAGGCTCTTCATCGTGAGGACAACAATGTCGAATTTTAAACAGCGTTTAAGTGTAAAATTTTGTGTTCTGCTCAGAAAATCTTTCGCTGAGACACTTCAATTGATTAAGTCAGCATACGGTGAGAGTGCAATGAGTGGAACTAAAGTTTATGAGTGGCATCAACGATTTGAAAATGGGCGACAGAGTATCGAGGATGACGAGAGGACCTTCAACATCCACAAAGGAAAAACAAATCGCCATTATCAAAGAAATTGTGAAAAATGACCGTCGAAAAACTGTTGCAGCGATTGCAGAAGTTGCCGGCATCTCAGTTGGAAGTTGTCATGCCATTTTAACAAGAGAAACTGGGCATGCATCACATCATGGTTCATACGCTTTTCCAAACACAAAATTCCAGGACTTTTCCAGGACTCTGATTTTTTTCCAGGACATATGATCCAAACGCTCTTACTTAAAATATAATGAAACCATAGGTCTGTTCAACCTGTAACCTACAACAAACAACTTCTTACACGCTTGGGCAAACTTAATGCAGAATGTTAAAAATGTTGTCCACTGCAGCTAATCAGAAACTTAGAATCACGGATAAATACTGAAATACCAAAACTGTCACTGAAAATGTCACCATGTTTAATATCTACTAAACTTTTGTATACTATAACTACACTGATTTTGAGAAACTTTTATTTTTCTACTTTGGCTTTAGTTCAATTATTTTTTATTTTTTTTAATTATTGAAGCAAATTACAGAATAAAAAAACCCCATAAAACTCAAAAATACATAGGTATGTGGCATTACTCTTAAAATGCTTTCATATACCACACAATCAATACATAAAATACTATTTATATTTAATTACTTTGAAATAATGCTTACATTGGAAATTTAAGGGTACGGAAAGATGAAATATTTGGAACTTTTTCAAAGGATCAAAGGAATTGTTATTTCTTAAACACATAATCGCGGGAGCAAGTATTTGTGTTACATTTTATTTACAGAAGGAATTTTTAACATAATATTGATGCTGTAGCTATGTTTTAAATTTGTACTCGCCAGCAAACAAAGTATGCACAAAAATTTCCAACATGAAATGAAAGAGAATAACGGGAAAACCTTAAATCCAAGGGCTGTGTACAACTGTATTCATTAGTGATCAAGGCAATTTAACTGGGCATGATTAGAAAACTAATTACAGAAGATTAAAAGTGATTGGTTTGCTCAGAAAAAAACTAAGAAACAACTAGATTTAAGTTTCTGATATTAGAAAGCAACCTATTTTTATGGCAAATTTTTATATAAAGCATTCATTAGCAAATTTCAGTAAAAAGTCAAAATAACACACACACACACACACACAAAAAAAAAAAAAAAAAATCAGCTACTTATAAAACATCAGCTACTTACTTCCACCAGTAGCTAAAAAGTATGTTGCAGAAATTAACAAATGGTGCAAAAAAACGTTTCGCATAGTAGAAGGAAGGTATCACAGACAAAAAGATTTTCAAATCATAGTGAGAAGAATTGGCAGGAAAACACATAACACACAAACATTAAAATAATTCTCGAAATTGTCATCACACGTGTAAGTTACGTTGAAAAATTATCAGCGGGATGTTTCGGTAGCGACTTCTACCTTCATCAGCCATGGAATGAGACGTGGTAAAAGCGTCAGTTGTTGCCAGATTTCAAAATCGCTTTCCAAATAATAGGGATGTTTAAAAGGAGCGTCAGTATTGCCGGTGTTAGGGGTAAGGTAGATTTCAATGCTTTCAATGGTATCTGAGGGCATGCCGATTGCTGAACGGGGTAATTCGCTTAACATTGTGTCAATCAAGAGCCGCGGACGTATCACTGATGGTTAAAATTGAAAAGGAGGTGGAAGGGCTACCTTTCTTAACATCAGCGATATGCCCTTCAATTTTAACCACCAGCGATACGTCTGCGGCTCCCGATTGGCACAATGTTAAGCGAATCACCCCGTTTAACAATCGGCATGCCCTCAGATACCGCGAATACATTGAACTCTACCTTACCCCTAACACCTGCAATACTGACGCACCTTTTAACATCCCTATTATTTGGAAAGTGATTTTGAAATCTGGCAACAACTGACGCTTTTACCACGTGTCTCATTCCATGGCTGATGAAGGTAGAAGTTGCTACCGAAACGCCCCGCTCATAATTTTTCAACATAACTTACGCGTGTGATGACAATTTCAAGAATTCTTTTAAATTTTCAAATCACAGTTAAAAAAAAAGAGATAGAGAAGGAAACATGAGATAACTGTATGCCTTTTAGCGGGAGAATTTTGCACAACAGAAAAGTTGAAACAGGCTTAAAGTATTCCTCATAATAAAAGCTATGCTAAGGAAAAAGAACTTTTCAAATAGTCTCCCAGAAGCAGAGATAGCAAGAAAAATGTTTTGACCTTTACAACCCCTTGGGAAAAAGTTGTATACATTATTTGAAGAGGATCATCTTATTGTAGCAAAAATCTTATTCACTCTCCATCTTTATTATAGCTAATGGCAAACAGTAAAAAAAAATTCTCAATTAAGTTTTTAGAGGCAGAGATAGGCTGAAAACAGAAATACATAAACACCACCTAGTGGCAGAATTGTGAACCACAAACCTCCTCAAATACAAACCTAAAGTGTTCCATAAGGTAAATGGTATCTGTTGTTAAAATAATTTTTTAAATCGGACATTTAGAAGTACTGATATTGAGAAAAACAGATTAAATATTGGTGCCCCTAGCGGCAAAATTGTGCAATATTTTGGGAAGAAAATCCACACAAGGAGTTTTCATAGTTAGTAGTATCAGAGAATATTTTTCAATTGGGTTATTAGTCCCATAGATATTGTTGTAAACGGAAACGTGAACTTACGCCCTCTAATGGCGCACTTGTGCTTTAAGAAATATTTGAAATTATATGAGAAACATTTCACACCAAAGAAAGAATTTTTCAAATCGTACTCCTTCCTAGAAACAGCGATATGGACAAAACTAAGATATACGTATATGCCCCTGGCGGGAAAATTATGCACTATTTAAGCAGGAGGTATTCTCAAAACGTTTTTGGAGATGAGCGGTATCGGTCGACGGAGGAATTTTTTCAATAGAGTTCCTAGCACAGATTTTATCGCAAATGCACCAGAAGCAAAAATAAACACTTACGCCCCCTGGCGGACAAAACATTCTTTACCAAAAATTAGGAATTATATGCAAAACATTTCACATGAAGAGCTGTATCCAATGCAGAAAGAATTTTTCAAATCGGGCTTTACAAGCGGAGATATTGGGAAAACTGCGATTTACTGTTACGCCCTCTAGCGGAAAATGATTAGTCCCATAGATACTGCTGTAAACGGAAACGTGAACTTACACCAAAAATAAGATATATGTGTACGCCCCCTGGCGGAAAAATTATGCATTATTTAAGCAGGAGGTATTCTCAAAAAATTTTGGAGGTCAGCGGTATCGGTTCACGGAGGAATTTTTTCAATCGAGTTTCAAGCTCAAATTTTTTTGCAAATACATCAGAAGCAAAAATAAACACTAACGCTCACTGGCGACCAAACGATTTTTCACCAAAAATGAGAAATTCGGTATATGCATTTCCCCTCAAGAGCTGTATCCAACGCAGGAAGAATTTTTCAAATCAGACTGTTAGAAACCGAGATATTGGAAAAATCACGATTTCCTGTTACGCCCCTAGCGGAAAATTTATGCATTATTCAGAAAAGAGATGGTAACTAAAATAGTCTTCGATATAAATGTAATCGAAAGGAAAAATAATTTTTTTTCAATTAGATATTTAGAAGCAAATGTATGAAATAAAATGCAATTTAAATTCGATACGATCTTCATTTGCGCTCCCTAGCGGCGAAGTTGTGCATCAGAAGAAAAAAACGGAACAAATGGATCATAATTCTCACACTTTAAGCTTCCCAATACAAAAATAATTTTGCAAATCAAACTAATAATTGTAGAGATATGGTCTTCCCAGTCTGACAGACAAAGTGATAACATAAGCATGAAGCCAAAAGATTACAATAATGCAGCTTCAGTCCTCCTAACAGACAAGAAAACCAACAACCCCCTTCCCTCTGCATTTTGCAGGGAGTGGGGAGGGAAATTTGTCACACGTCAGTTGGATAAAATTCCAGAACATGCAACAGAATTTTAGGACATTTCCAGGACTTTTCCAGGACAAAATGGAATTCCAGGATGCGTATGAACCATGTCACGTGTGCAACTAAATTGTTCCCAAAACCATGACACAAGAACAAATGGATGAGTGCATGCAAGTTTGCGGGGATAACGTCGATGCAGTGGATTCAGATCCCGATCTCTTGAATCGATTGATCACTGGCGATAAGACTTGGTACTTTCTGTATGACCCCCAATCCAACCAACAGTCAAAAGTATGAAAATCACCGTCGTCGCCACGACCAAAAAAGTTCAAGGCCGACCGCTCCAAAGGAAAGGTCTAGTTAACAATTTTCTTCGATTGCAAGGGGGTCGTACACACGGAATTCCTTCAACACGGCCATACAGTCACTAAAGAAGAGTACGTCAACGTCCTGAAACGACTCCAAGAATCAGTGAGACACAAGCGACCCGATCTTTGGAAGACCAATTCATGGGTGCTCCATCACGATAATGCGTCAGCTCACAAGATCCCTCCTGGTGTCAGATTACCTGTCTAAACATCACATTAATGTTCTTCCACAACCAAGTTATTCCCTTGATCTCACCTCGTGTGACTTTTCCCTTTTTCCTCGGATGAAGAATTTGCTTAAGGGGCAACGCTTCTCCCAAAGAAGTGCAATGAGCTGCGATGGAGGCACTGGAGGATGTGGCAAAAGAAAGCTTGCAAAGTGCATTTAAATCTTTGTATGAGAGCTGGCAAAAATGCATAGTTGCACAGGGTAACTACTTCAAAGGAAACATCGCATAAACAGGTATTATCTGTACTCATTCTTTTTTAATATAAAAAGTTCCGGAACTTTTTGAACGTACTGGTATATATCTGACGTTGGGGGGGGGGGGGTCGGTCGGACAACTAGAAATGGAAATGAAATGGGTAATTAAGTACATATATCCAATAGTTTCTCAAGCCATTGAACTAAAAGTGTCAAAAGCGTCAGTGTGTGCCTACCTTATAAGTCTCTCTTCTGATCCTCACTCATTCATTGTTCACACTAAGGCAGATATAGATTTGATCACTAAATGGTTTGGTGAAAGACATATGGCAGAGAACCACTATCAATTAAAGATAATACCTTTTGTAATGCACGTTGTTACAAGCACACTAAGGCACAAATAAAGTGAAACAAGGAAGGGTCAACAGATCTGAAAATGTTTCGTGAACGGAACAGTACAGTACGACATGACAAGCACTTGAGAAAAGCCTGATGAACTGATGCAAAGAAATCAACAAACCAACCATCAGTTTTGAAATGAATGCTCATGTTGAAAGTGGTACATGCACACAAAAATAACTGTCCATAAACTTTCTCAAATTAAAGAAACAGCAAGGCTGAAGTGGGCCTGCCACACACATTCCATGCAGCTTGGAAAATTTCATTCATTTGCTTTTTTAACTCTGTAACCGGGATGCCCAAAAAAATTCCAAAGAAAATCCATGTGCAACATTTGATATCAGCTCTATTGAAAAATATTTTTGTCAATAGTATTCTAACTTCTTTTATTGTTTATACATTACCACTGTGGCAACAGAATATCTCTCTTGCAATCTTTTTTTAATTACTTTAATTTTTTCAATTGGTATGCTTATTTTTCTTACTTCCAGCATTTGTATTTTAAACTGTCACTTTTTTGTGCTGCAGCAATATTAATTTTTCATTGTCTTGTTCCCGTCCCTCATTTTCACATTCCCTCTTTTTCCTATTTTTTTTATTTGTCAATTTAAAAAATTGTCAAAACATCCCTACTCTTGTCTTCTGTCTACCTGCCCACCTTATACTGCATGCATCACTTGTCAACACATTTATTTACTCACAGACTAAAGCCATCAATGCATCTGAAACATTTACAAGCACTTTCTCGGGTGGTGGGGGGCATAGGGGGGTTCCTTCCTTGAAAGCACTGGCATTTTCATCATCCAATTTATATCTTACTTGGCAGACATATAATGTGGAGGTTGAAACAGATGCCATTCAGTATTGAGTTGATGAGAGTTACTAGACAATTGTTTCATCAAGAAAAATTCTCTGAAGATTAAATTAATTTATGACTTTGTAATACACTGGGATAACGGCAACAGAATGAAACTTCAGTAGGTAAATTCAGTCACTGCAACAGAAACCAGCATGGAAATACTCTCGTTGAGTTTGCAGAGGCAGAAGGGTTTTTCATCTTGAACTCCTTTTTTAAGAAAAAGCCGCACAGGAAATGGACATGGAGACATCCAAATGGGACGACAACTGAAATTGATTTTATTATGTGTAACAAAAAATTTGTCATAGAAGACTGCAGTGTGCTAAACAAGTTCAACACAGGTAGTGACCATAGATTGGTGAGATGTAAGATGCACCTCAACACTAAACTCGAACGTGGCAAGCTCGTAAGACAAACAAAATGTATTGACATAACCAACCTTAAAAAACACCATAATACCTTCAAGTTGGAACTGAAGAACAGATTCTCTGCTTTAGAAGGCCTAACATCAGAAGAAGTGGATATTTCGGAAGTTAACAGAAAAGTAACCAAAGCTCTTATGGAAACAGCAACAAAATTAGCTGGGTCGAAGAACAAGTTGCATGTAAACAAATTATCAGGAAAAACCAAAATGTTGATGCAAAAAAGAAGAGACATGAGGACAACTAAAGATGATGTGACTTCCAAAGTGGAATATATAGAGCTATGCAAGACAGTACGAAAAAGTATCACTGAAGACGTAAGGAAATTCAACTGTGAACTAGTGAGAAAAGCAATTGAAAACAACAAAAGCCTAAAGATAGCAAAGGGACATCTCAGTAAGGGAAGAAAACAGATTATGGCACTGAGAAAAGAAGATGGTTCTGTAACAAGAAATAGAGGCAAAATTTTGACAAGAGTGAAAGATTTCTACTCTAAGTTATATGAAAGGGATGATGCATGTACTCCAGACATCATGGAAGGTACCAGTACCAGAGTTCTTCCAGTCCTCCCAGCAGAAGTTGCACATGCGATCAAGAACATGAAGCGGGGAAAAGCTCCAGGAGAAGATGGAATTACTGTAGACATCATACAAGAAGCAAGTGGAGAAATCGAAACAGTACTCGCCCAAATTTTCACTCGATGCCTTAATGAAGGGAAGATTCCTGAGGATTGGAACAACGCTATAATGATCCTGCTACATAAAACAGGTGACATTGAGGATATCAGGAACTACAGACCTATCAGCCTCCTATCAGTGGTTTATAAAATCTTCACTACAGTTCTTTCACACCGTTTGAAGGTAACAATGGACATGGCTCAACCGAGAGAACAAGCTGGATTCAGGAGTGGCTACAGCACAATAGATCATATCCACGTACTGAGAGAACTAATTGAAAGAGCGAGAGAATATGAACTTCCATTGTGCATGGCTTTTATCGATTATGAAAAAGCCTTTGATTCAGTGAAACCATCGACAGTTACAATGGCTCTGAAATCCTGCGGCGTTGAAGATGCATACATTAATATTATTAATAATATCTATGAAAATGCAAGTGCAAAGATTCGGCTGTTTGAAAATACAACACACATAAAAATTGCAAAGGGAGTGAGACAAGGTGACACCATATCTCCGAAGCTCTTTAACGCCACATTGGAAAATGTCTTTCAATCACTGAACTGGGAAAACAAAGGGATAAAAGATTAATGGAGATTATCTAACCCACCTTCGTTTTGCTGATGACATAGTCATTTTTGCAACTACCCCATCAGAGCTGCAGAGTATGATCCAAGAACTTGCTGACAAGAGTAAAGGAGTGGGATTAAAAATGAACTTTCAGAACACAAAAGTGATGTTCAATGCTTTTACACGAAATGAAGATCTATCGATTGATGGAGAAAAGCTGGAGATAACAGACACGTACGTTTATCTTGGACAGCAGATATCAAGTGAGGGTCACATTAATGAAGAAATTAATCGGCGTACAAAACTTGCCTGGAGAGCTTTTGGAAGAAACAGCATAATTTTCAAGAGCAATATGCCATTATGTCTTAAAAGAGTGTTTGATCAATGCATCCTTCCAGTGTTTACGTATGGTGCAGAGACGTGGACCTTACCAAAAAGAGACATAGAAAGGCTGCAGACAACTCAAAAAAGCATGGAGAGGTGCATGCTCGGTGTAACCAGGAGAGATAAGAAGAGGAACTCGTGGATCTGAAAGATGACAAGAGTGGAAGACATCATGATCAGAGTTAAATCCCTGAAATGGCAATGGGCTGGACGTACTGCCAGAAGGACAGATCATCGATGGACAGCTGAAATTTTAGATTGGATTCCAAGGGACAGGAAAAGATCCAGAAGAAGACCACACGGGAGATGGGTGGATGAAATTTGAAAGTATGCGGGAGTGACATGGAGGAGACTGGCACAAGACAGACCGTTGTGGAGGAAACTTGGGGAGACCTTCGTCCAGCAGTGGATTGATAATGGTTGACAATGATGATGATGATGATGATGAATACACTGGGGATCGCAAATAATTCAGAATATCTTAGAAGCACAAATACAGGATGTCTACAAAGGATTGGAGCGGTTTCATAATTTTTTTTTGTGGTTGTATTATTAGTGATATGCTGCTTAGATTGGATGCTACCAGACATGCATTGATCAAAGTTTATTTTGGTCACCGCCAGCGGCCGCGAGAGGGCAGTACTTGTCTTATAGTCGGTAAGATGGCTTCAAACAGCGAGAAAGCGTTTGCTGTCCTTGAATGTCATGCCAGTCAATCTGTGACAACAGTGCAACGACACTTTCGAACGAAATTTAGGAAAACTCCACCCAGCGCAAACTCCATTCAGCAATGGTATGAACAGTTTAAAGCGACAGGATGCCTTTGTAAAGGGAAATCAACATGCTGTCCATCAGTGCCCGAAGAAACTGTAGAACTCGTGCGGTCTAGTTTTGTGTGCAGCCCACAGAAGTCGACGCGCACAGTGAGTATAGAGCTGGATATTCAACGATTGAATGTTTGGAAGATCTTACGCAAACGATTGAAGCAGAAGCTTTACCACAATTGCTACAAGACCTGACGCCCGATGACAAAGTGAGTTGCTTTGAGTTTTGTTCACGATTTCAAAGTTTTATGGAAGATGACGAGATGCGTTTTCTGATAAACTTGTCCTCAGTAATGAAGCAACATTTTTTGTTAGTGGCAAAGTGAATAGACATAATGTGCGAATCTGGGGCACAGAAAACTTCCACGCCTTTGCGGAGCACATTCGGGATTCTCAAAAAAATTATGTTTTCTGTGTGGTCTCAAAATTTAAAGTTTACGAAAACACCATTACCAGACACATGTATCTGGACAATTTGGAACATTGGCTCATGCCGCAGTTGGAGACCGACAGTGTGGACTTCATTTAACAACAGGATGGCGCTCCGCCCCATTTCTATCACGATGTTCGAGAATTCTTGAACGTCAGATTTCGAAAGGGATGGATCGGTCGTGCTGGGAATGATAATCAGCAACTGCTGTTATGACCTCCACACTCCCCCGACTTAAACCCCTGCGATTTTTTCGTGTGGGGTTATGTGAAAGACTCTGTGTTTGTGTCGCCTTTACCAGCCGATCTACCAGAACTGCAGGCTCGCATCATCAATGCCTTTGCACACACTGATAGAGACATGCTAACATATCTATATATGCTTAAATAGGTTTGAAGCTGAGTAGAGCTAATTTTTGTGACAAGCACAAAAAAATTAACATCCATTTATACATATAATTCTTTTTTATTTAGTGTGAAAAATAACCATCCCATCTTTATAAAAAGCTTTGCTTTAAACACCACTCTGGTTACAATAACAAACTTACACCTGAATATTACACAACTTCAATTATTTAATCTGTTTTTACTGGTGCAACAATTTGCAAAACACAATGTCTAAGTGCCGAGCTTCACACTCCAAACGGGAGGCTTTATCAAGGCCAGTGAACACTACAAAAATTGCTGTGTATAAAACTTAAATAAACCAATCTGGAACTTAGAACAATTCTAATAAAAAAAATTCCCATGGCACTGAAAATCTATTCTACAATCATCTATTCTCACACATATTGGCAGCAGTGGCCAGATATCAATCTCCATCAAAGAGAAAAGCGTTTGCTAGAAGGAATGGCTATTGGACTTACAAGAAGGTTTCCACATGCTGCTGTGTGCTGCATCTGCACGCAACTGCTTTACACCACACTCCAAAGTTGCTGGAAATATGGCACTCAAACAACATCACATTTTCACAACCCATAGAAAGGAGTGATATCATCACAAGCAGACATCATAGGGAGTTAAGACTGAAGTGACGCAAACAATCCAAACACTTTGGCAACCAGTTTTTGTTTTTTTCTTTGTTGTTTTTCAAAGCAAGAAAAAATTCCAAGACTATATGAAACTTCATTCCAAGACTATCTTCAAAAATATATGAAACAATCAAGGTTAATAGATAATGATTTTCCCAAGAAAACTATCAAATATTATGCAACAAATCAAACTCAGACAAGCTGAAGAGAACATCACAAAGGGTTAAAAAATGGGGGGAAAAGATCAAATACATACCAATGGCAAATTACGTAAAATTAAATAACAAAATTAATTAACATTTAGTAAAGAGAAATGTAAAAGTGGCAACTACAGCACAAAACAAGGTGGCACACATAGAAAATAAAGAACATTACAGAGATACACAGGATAAGATAGAAAGAGAAAAAAATGTCATTTATCAAATTCCACTGGACTGTAACAGTAGTTATATAGGACAAATGTCTCAAAAACTGGAATACAGAATTAAAAAACATAAAAAGGATATTAATAGCAATGAACAAAATAGTGTTTTGGCAAATCATATACACATATGTAAATGTAAACCTTTATGGCAAAAAATTAAAATATTGGACTGTGAACCTCATAAAAACAAGTCACTGATCAAAGAAAGTTTTTACATAAAAAAAAAAGAAAACGCAGTTCTATTAATGAACCAACAAAACAAGTAAAGATGGGTTTTAACAGCCTAGTTTAAAAAGAATAGGAATAATAAACAAATAATGAAAACTTTTTAATTGAATAAATGACAAAAGGAAGCTGGCAACTATTTTAATATTCTTCTAGTGTAAATAAATGTTTATTTAAAGTTTCTATTCATTGAGAACAGGCCTTGAAAAAAATCTAGATGCCAGAAATGTCTGATAAAATAAAAGAATTCAGAGGAAGTGAAGACAAAAAAGTAAAGTTCTTCAAGCTAGAAGTGAATTACATGCATTAATCCGAGTAAAGCCTTATGTAAGTTGTTTAAAAATCAAGGACTTTCCAAGCCTGAAAAAAAAAAAAAAACGGGAAATCAAATTCCAGAACTTTTCTAGGGCCATGCAAAACCTTGGAGTGAGAGTCTAAGACATAGTACATAGTTATCCCTGGAGTATATCTCAGTACTTTTGAATGTGGCTGCTGTAAATTACTATGTTCTGGAATCCACAAATCCTTTTCACAATAAATATACATATAGTGCCCTGCTTTAAAAGTCTGAGCATTTGGCTGGACACCCTCCTGTGGCAAGCCAGATGCTTAGAACTGTTGCTCATGGAAAACATCTGAAACCTGGCAGGGCATTAAAAAAAAAAAAAACTCATTCACAACTGAACAAGCATAGTGGGTTATGTCACAGAGTACTGTTTGATTACTATATGACATGCCATGTAACTGTGTGAACTACCACCATTTAATTCTTTTGTGCAGAAAATAAAGTTGTGCATTTGTTCTATAACCATAGTTGTGCTTTCCCATCTGCTGATGTCTTGCCCGTGATTTTCATCCGATTCCAGTGTTTCTTCAGAGGTGAAATTTCAGTCACATAGAGATGGATCTTAAACTTCAGGAGAAAGGCAAGCTCATACAGGATTCCAAAGTTTAGTACTGCAAGAATGAATAAATCTGCAAAGCAACTGGAATGCAGTTATTACTCAACTGGATATGAAATGGAAACCTGAAGGGGATGTGACACAGGCTAACAGCTCTTGGGAGCAGTACCTGTAAAACAGGCACAAAACTAACTGCCACTGTGACCCACGGTACTGGAGATAATCAGGGATTTCTATATTGTTAATCAAATGAATTAATCTTTCTTTGGGAAACACAAGTAGTCTGGGAATCCCATCTCAAATGTAAGGGCAATATTCCAAGATCGAGTGAACTTTCAACGTACACAGTCAAAAAAATTTCACAAAGGAAGATGCTGCCAACTCACAAGAGAAATTTGGACTTTTTGAAACAGATTAGCAATGGACAAAGACAAGATATTCATCACTGTCATTTCCAAAGGATAAGCACATGTACAGTATTTTCTCATGAAGTGTATTCATCAGTGTTTTTATTTGTTAATATTATTTACATACACATTTTATCGCTGAATTGCAACAGCGCATATTTCAGTTATTTCTAGTCAGCACTATATACACTGAAGTAGCAAATTATTAGGAACACCCAACAGCAAGCAAACGTGCCGTTCTCACTTACGTATGCAACTATGATGTTGAGATGGCTTTATAAAATGGCTCACTGCAAAGGATTCAGATGAGCACAAAGTCCAGATAATGACAATATTGGGAAGACTTGTGATTTAGGTGACTTCGAATAGGCATGATATTGGGCACTAGGAAGGCAGGTGCAAGCATTTCAGAAATAACAAACCATCTCAGCTATGCAAGAACAACTGTATCGATGGAACAAAATGAGTGGTGCCTAAACGAAACAAGTGGTCTTCCTGTGGGTGGAAATAAGTGGTTAATGCTCCAGGGCAACAATGGCTGGAGAGGATTGTACAGGGTAACAGACAAGCTCAGTTGCTTTAAGTAACTGTGCAGTACAACAGCATTATTGAGAGGAGAATTTCAGCCTGCACAGCCTGCCACAAATGACCTATAACAGCAGATGCCCCCTTCATACAGAACTCATCTCTGCTTACAACACAAATTCATTTACAGTGGGCACAAAGAAAACTGGAAAACTGTAGAAATTGTCACCTGGTCTGATGAATCATATTTTCAGCTAATATACACAGGCCAGAATAAGGTGTCAACAGAACGGATCCCAGTTGTCTAGCATTAAAAAAATATAAAAGTTGGTGTAGACGGTGTAAGGGTCTGGGGTGTGTTTTTATGGCAGGCGTTAGGTTCTCTAATACCTCTGGAACAGCATAGCAGACCACGCATGTCCATACATGTGCATGGTGTTTCCTGATGGAGAGGGATAATGCACCATGCCACAAGGCTTGGATCATCATCACAGTGGATCCAGGAGCATGACAATGACTTCAAAGTGCTTCAGGTACCTCAACCAATTAAACACCTGTGGGATGACATTCTCCTTCAACAACCAGTCAGCAACTGACAGACATCATCACATCTCCTTAGCTGAATATAACTGTAGAACAATATCAGCACCTCACTGAATCCATGCCACATCAAATCAAGACTGTTCTGAAGGCCGAGGGTAGACCAGCACATCATAAAGTAGGTGTCCCTAATAATTTGCCATTTCAGTGTATTTTGCTGATAAAAATTTATTTTTTATTTACCAAAAATAATAAAAATTCATTGCAATAGTACTACCTCAACTATTTTACATGCAAAAATTAATCCTACAAGAGTAATTTGTGAACTTGTACAGAAGTTATTGATGTTCCATCAAATAACACAAAAGGTACGATAGTCATTCAAAAAGTTAGTATTAAAGAAAAGCTGTGCTATTATGAAATGCTGTAATTTAAAGCTGCTGGGGCAGTCTGAAAAATTAACAAGCTGAAGATGAAGACTAGGCAGTAAACATGGTTCAAGAAATTTGAGGCTGATGAAGGTTGAAAAGGAAGATTCGGGTAGGCCCTCTGCTGTTGATTCGGAGGCCCTACAAGCGACTGTGGAAGGCAATCCATGAACAAGCACTTGCAAATTGTCAGAAGAACAGGGAGTTTCTAAATCTACCATTACTGAGAACCTGCACCAGATCAGAAAGGTTTATAGACAATGTCGTGAGATGCCTCATGAGCTCATCCCAGCTCAAGCTCAATGATATGTCAAGGGATACAAGAAACTACTCAGACATTCATGCGATACTAGATTTATTAACAAATCGTTACTGAAGATGAAAAGTGGATACATCTGCATAATCCAGATTCTTTCCAACAGTGGTTGAAAAGAACTTTTTCTAAAAGTGGTTGAATAGAGGTGAACTTTTTCTAGAAGTGGTTGAACAGAGGTGGACTTTTTCTCGAAGTGGTCGAATTGAACTTTGGTTGAACTTTTTCTCAAAATGTCTACATTTGTGGGTAGGTTAAATACCCACAGGTGTAGACATTTTAAGAAAAAAAAGTCCATGCTGTGTGTCTGATGGAATTATGAAGATGTAATCCACTTTGAGCTAATTCCAAATGGTTGGTCTATCAATGCTGAACTGTATTTCCAGCAATTGCACAGGATGTACACCAAACTTAAGTGGAAGTATCTTGCCTTAGTCAATCGAAAGTGGGCACTGCTGCTACAAGACAATGCAAAACCTCACACCGCTAATTGGGCCCAAGTTAAACTTCAAAAATTGCATAGAATCAAGCTGCTGCCCTATTCAGCATGGTACTCTGCCCTTGCCCTTTCAGACTACTATCTGTTTTGGACAATAGCGCATTTTCTCCATGGCAAGCAATCTACTACTTTGGATGATGTCGAACACAAGTGCCAAGAGTTCTGTGCCTTTAAACTGAAAGCTTGGTACTGTGCACGGATTGAACAACTGGCATACAGATGGGTTCAAACTATCGAACATGGTGGCATGTACTTTGAAATTTAGCATGGACTGTTTCGAGATTCTGGGTAAGTGAAACGTTGTATCAAAAATATGTTGTTGTTTTTTATCCCCCTCCCCTGACACCCCAATACATTTCAGCAATAGTACAAAGGTTTATTAAAGCAACACACTGTCTTACTTTAGGAGGAGTAGGTAGAGCAACTGCACATCCTTCATATGAATTGTACATCAGCTTTTCCAAGTGTTCCATGAGATCAAGAAGTAGATGGACTCTCAGCAGTACATGCTCATCATCATCTAAAAATGAAAGAATTGCACGAATCACAACTCTTTAGAAATGGTTTTCAATACTTAAAATGCAATTTCATATACTCAGAAAAAACTTTAATACCAGATCCATCTGATTCAAACCAACCGTTCAAGGACAATAGAATCCCTCAGCTGGCTTATACCCGGTCGCACAGAATGGCAACTGGTTGCAGCACAGTAGCATGTTTACGAATGGAATGTACCGAAGGTAGATAAAAATCAATGCTATAATTATCCAGCATGATGCTGGAGTCAGAAGACCAAAAATGTACCTGGACATTGCGTTAAAGGTAAGGCATTGGAGGCTTATTTACCACACTGTTATCCATGCTAGCACACACAAAACAACTTACTGGCTTGAGGACCGAGCGCCAGTACTGGAATTGCATTCTGGGTGTTAGCCAATCAAGTTGTTTACCTTTTCTTGCTAAATGTATTATGTACATTGCACTAAAAATTCTTGAAACTCTTTTTCTGAAGCTCTCAATAAGAATGAACAAAAAAACCCCCCCCACATTTTTTTACACTTTTTCTATGAAAACATAGAAGCACTATGCACAATTCTGGGATTTCAGTACTAAAAATATTCATCAAAATACAGTTAATTATTCTGTTTGGCACTGGCGTTACTTTTTACCATGCTTTGATATAAGTGCACTGGCACTTAGATGATCGTCATTATTTACTTTTTTTGACATCAAAAGTGGAGTTTTTTTTAGTTAAAACTGACAAAATACTACCAAGCAAAAGTAACAAAACTTTTAAACATCTAAAATTGTAAAAAGTGATGAAACAGTAAAAAAAAAAAAAAAAATAATAATAATAATTAATCTAATCAGAGACAACTGAGCATGGTGGTTTTACCCGGATTCATTTCAGCTCTCACTGAGACATCTTCAACGAAAGCTATCACACTTATGATGAGTACTTTTCTTCCCATCCATTGAGTCTTATTTATGTTCCATTATCAAGTGGTGTTGATCTGTAGTGATCTTTAACTGCTTTTTTGGATTATCAATAGTTTTATGTCGCTGTCAATGGAAAAATGTTATGGGCAGTCCCGTCGACCATATACAATCTTCTTTAGAGGTCATCCTTTTATTTTCAAGTCTCTTTTTGTTTCTGCAATTTTGTCCCTCCTTTCTTTCATTTTTATATGATTTACCCAAGTTTTGGTCTTTTTTATGCATACCTGTTATGTTTGATCATTTTGATGCATGCCTATGTGTATATATATATATATACGTGTATACAATGAAGTGCCCAAAGCCATGTGATAGCAGTATGCAAATTTTAACTGGTGCTGCTGTTGTATAAAGGTTTCGATGCACACCACGATTTTTATCAGTTGCGAGGAGTAATCTTGTGAGTCAGGTTGAAAAATCACCAGTAGCCCATGGCAAGCCGATGTGAATTACCATAGTTTGAACAAGGCATGGTAGTGGAAGTCAGACAAATGGGACATTCAAATTCTGAAGTTAAGCCAACATTCCTTAATCCATGGTGTCACGTGTGTACCTAGAATACCTCATGGAAGGCATTACCATCCACCGCGGACAGCACAGTGGCTGACCACGATTGTCCATGCTAACAGACAAGCAACACTAGCTCAAATGGGAGCAGAAGACCCACCAGAGTGCCTTTGCTAACACCATGACATCAGACACAGCACCCCATCTGGGCTTGTGAACATGGTAATCGGACCCTGGAAGACTAGCAACATGTGGCGTGGTCAGATGAGTCACTCTACCAGTTGTTACGAGCTGATGGTAGGGTTTGGGTGTGGCGCAGACCCCATGAGGCCATGGACCCAAGCTGTCAACAAGGTACTGTGCAAGTTGGTGGTGGTAGTTCTATACATGTGTGGGGTGTCTGTACGTGGCATGGTTTGGGTCCTCTGGTCCTTATAAACACGCCATTAACCAGTAATCATTTTACTTGTAATGGCATTTTATACACACCACGTTGCTGTAAAAGATGTTGTTTCATGTTGTTATAGGTAATGGTTTTTTTCAATATTTTTAACACTATCTGCAATTTCTAGTTTAGATTTCTTGCAAATTCCTTTTGTGGTGTTCACTACACTTCAGATATACGGTCAAGAACAAATGTGGTAATGAACCACAGTACCTGTCCTCAGATTTTTCTCCCAGAATCAATAAATTTTCCTTGTTACGCGAGTGATGTTTGACGGACAGTTGTCATGACAGTTGATTTCTTTATACTGGTACTCAAATTTCTGACCTGTTTTAATCCAATTTAAATCTTTCTTTATATTCACTTCATTAGATGAATGGAAAAAGGCTTGCCTTATATATGAAATGAAGACAGCATATTAATACTTTCTTTGGGTGGTGTGAGATTGTATCAAGGATGTATCATCCATGCAAAATAAAACCCTCCTATAATAACTACAAAATTATATTTTCACACCAATGCAGCAAATACATGAAAGTGCTAAAAAGAAATGAAACTCATCAGTAAATAAGATAACTTCTATAAGATTACGGAAACTACCTCTCTATCTTCTTTTATTTTTCTTATTGTTATTTACTAATCTTGGAGTGAACAGCCACCTCATAATTTGCATCATAATTGGCAAATTTGGCAAGGGGCAATACATTCTTTGTATGTGACTTTGGTATTATCTTTTTCACAAATGAGTACTGATAAATCATGCATATTAACCCTCCACTCATCTTTTGCAACAAATCAGACATCTGCAGAAATGAAAATGATCAATGATGCCACATCCTCCTTACAGCCCACATTTGGCACCATTGGATGTTCATCAATAAGTCCAATGAAAAACATTATCCAGGGACAAAAACTTGATGATTTGGAGGTTGTTGAAGTTGTGTAAAAGACATGAATCAGATAGATGTTCCCCACCATAATTGTTTCTAGGAGGACACCAGTCTTGAGTTCATCAATGGCACAGACATCAAAGTACAATGTGTCTGCATCAGGACATTTTTTTAACAAATAGCTCATTATAATAGAGACATTATTAACTAACAGTACATCTTTTGGTACACCCTATGCATTAACAAATTTTATCATTTTATGGATTTTCTGAAACATGGTGTAGTGCATCAGTGAACATTCTGTGATGACCAAAACATACACATAGTACTGATGAAATTTCTAGGAAAACTTCTGCAAGGACACTAATGCTGAAACAAAATGTACAATAATAAACCTGAGACACTTACCAGATGAATTTGTCTTGAACTTCTTGGACTGCTTTACATAACCTTTAATAGCAGCTGAAAACAATGAAATACAAAAAGTTCATGAATGTATTTAAAAGCACCTTCAAAATATTTAAATATACATGCCAGGTACAGCTAGCAAATGGAAAGCATACATACATACATATCACTAAGCTATTCTCTGAGATTCAGAGGTTAGCTCCAAAAAGAAATACAAACTTCCAGATAACTTGTACAGAAAACTAGCAGATAATGCTTACCTTGGCATTCCTTTCTAGCGACAGGAAAATTTCACGCACATGTTTTCCGGTCCTTTGTTGATGTTATTGTCCTAAAGTCCGTTGTATGCGATGACTGGCTTTACTTCTCACACTTTTCGCTGGGTATACTCATTGGATCTTTGCCTTAGGATTCAAACATCAATTTTTACCGTTCTTTATACTCGAAATTTTCGCCCATACTCTGGGCATCTTCAGGAGCGTGGCGACTTTACCACCGATGTTCGTGGTTAACTTCGCGCTAATGGAGTCCGATACTCCTTGTTGCCATTCGTCTTTGAAATATCGCACGTAAAAGAGAATAGTACAATAATTAGAGCTATATAATAGTCAGAATTAGAACTACTAAGTGGAATTGAAACTTCCAGATATTTTTACTTATTGTTGTCGTATCAAACTTCTCCATTTACAGCGATCTTGACATACAACTCGTGCTTCACTGATATCCATTACACGCCATACACAAGATCTTTTATATTTCATACTCATAATCTTTTTCTCATGCAGACACTCCTGAATCTGATTCACCTATGTCTTCCTTGGCCTTCCTCTACCTTTCCTTCCTGACACTTGGGCTGAAAATATTTTCTTAGTAAGCATTTCATCACTCATTCTTTCAACATGGCCAAACCACCGAAGCATATTGGTCTCCACCTTGCTAACAACATTTTGCTTTACATCACACAACTGCAATACATCTTCATTTCTCACACAATCATATCGTGTCTTGCCACAAACCCCACGTAAGTAACGCATTTCTCCAGCACACAAACGACTCCTATGCTTCTCCTGCAGTAGCCAGGTTTCACTGCCATACATCAGAGTAGGAACAATTACTGTTTCATACACAGCCATGCGGGACTCTCTAGAGAACCCATCATTCCTGTGAAAACCTCCCAGAGCAGCTATGACTTTCAAAGAAGAATTCACTCGCCTACTGATTTACCACCTAACTTGTTCTCTCTGTCAAACATGCTTCCTAAATACACAAACACACTCACCTGGTCAATCACAGTACCATTTATGCTTACATTAGAGTCAGTGCTACCCGTTCCTCTCTGGAACACCATAACTTGATAAAACACCATTCACTCGTACACAAGCTCTACTACCAGCATACATGGCTTTTACACTATTAAGTAGATTCCCAGTAACACCATATTCATTCAATACCTTCCACAAAAGTGTCCTATTCACTCGTTCGTAAGCTTTCTCTAAATCTATGAAGGCAGTAACAACTTTCTTCCTAACAGCCAGATACTTTTCAATCATTGTGCGTAATGCAAAAATCTGGTTAGTGCAGCCTTTACCAGGCATAAAACCACTCTGAACATCCCACACTTTCAATGATGTAAGACCCCGTACTTTTTCAATAACAACCTTACCAAACACTTTCCCTGGCACATTTAGTAGGCTAATACCACAATAGTTCTTGCATTCAGTCTGATCACCTTTTCCCTTATACAAGGGAACAATGATAGCATCCTTCCAATCCCGAGGGACCATTCCTAACTCCCAGCACAACTGGCAAATTTTAGTTAACCAGTCAATTATAGAGTCACCACCATATTTTAACATCTCTGCAGTTATGCCATCAAATCCTGGAGCCTTACCATTCTGAAGAGATTTTAGAGCTTTACACACTTCTCTTGAGATCCCTCTTGTGCTTTCATCCCTCATTGTGGCATGATCTGCGTCTGTCTCCGAATCATCTTTGCTTTCCTGCTCTAAAAACTTACAGAAGTATTCACCCCATCTGTCACTTAACTCATTGGGTTCCCATATCATTTCCCCAATCTTATTCTTCACACAACTTACAACTTTGTTTCCCCTATTTTTCCTGAGTCTCATGTACTTCCAGAAGGACTTCCTATCTTTCCAAAAAGCCAGTTCATGCCTTTCCACTTTCTCCTTCCTATCTTTTGCCTTACTGTGGTGAACCAGCTTAGCAGCTTCACGTTTCTTACAGCGATATTCATCCACAGAGGCTCTACCTTGCAACATACCAAAATAGGTTTCCTTCTTTCTCTTTACTGCCTCTTCAATCTCACTATTCCACCAAGCATACATACCCTCTATTGTTACCCACTATTGTGGTGCCACAGACCACTTTAGCAGCAGTGACAACACAGTTCTTAAAACATTCCCACTTCTTTTCTACATCCCTCTCACCAGACTTCAGATCCTTCAGTCGTTCTCTGAGTAAGTCAGAATACCGCTGATGATCTTCAAGGAGCCTATCAACCTTTATTCTTTCTATCCTGGGTCTCTTCCTATTCCTTTTCCTCCAACTAACATTAAGTTTCACTCGTGACACTACCAAGTAATGATCAGAACCAACATCCGCACCTCTCATCACACGGGTGTCAACAACTAAGTGTTTCAAACGCTGATCGTAGACAACAAAATCTATCACACTCTTTTGACCAAGGGTATGATTTTCCCAAGTATATGTGTGGATATACTTGTGGTTGAAAAATGTATTAGATACACACAAACCGTTCTCAATGCAGAATTCAATTAATCTTTCACCATTATCATTCACACAAGGATCATTAAACTTACCCAGAACATTGTCAGAAATTGCATTCTGCACACCTACTCTAGCATTGAAATCCCCTGCTATTATAACTTTTTCTTTTGCACCAAACTGGCTCAAAACAGCTTTTAGCTCATTCCAGAAATCTTCCTTCTTATCAGAAGGTTCCAAGTCACAAGGAGCATACACTACAGCAATTACAATTCTCTGAAGTTTCACTTTCAAATGAATCCAGATAATTCTTTCACTTATGCAACTATAGTGAATCAAGTTGTTCTTCATCTTTTCACTTAAAATCACACCTACACCAGCCTGTCCTCTCATATTATCCAATACTCCAGACCACACACTCACCGTGCCATTCACTTCTTCTACCCCAATTTCCTTCTTTCTGGTTTTACTTACACACAGCACATCCAGTCTATACTTCTTCATCTCCTCAATCACCTCACTCATCTTGCCATTTATACCTCTAGTATTCCATACACCAATCTTACATTCACTCAGCCGAGATCTCTTTCTCATACGCCGTTTAGAAAGTCCAGGTCGATTCCGTGGTGGACAGTCCTTCTCAAGTGTGGTAGGTCCACCATATCCCACACTTGAGTCATTCTTAATATTTCTTTTTGTCTTTTTAATCAGGTAAGTACATCAGTGTGGGGGATTAGCCCACAGCTGAGGGTTCCAGTTGGTCATTCAACCTAAGGATTCTGGAACAAAACCCAGTGAGTAGAGGTCTTTTTGCCAATGTCACACAGAACTAACTTGCACCTGTCCAAAATTCACAGAGGCCCTAGTTGCTGTTGTGTGTGCCATTGTTACCACGGAGCGCCCGAGGAGGCAAACCCACGGCAAGAAAACAAGAACAATGAACGCAGTGCTATTCCCAAAGCCAAAAAATTTAGCAAACATTTGCACAACATGACAGAAACATACACAGAGATCTACAAACTAATTTTGTTACTATAACGATATTAGAATCCACTCTTTAAGTTGCTATGGAAACTAAAAGAAGCACATGTTGAGAATTGGCTACCTAGTTTCTTAATTCAATTACTAATCAAAAACTACTATTATGGGAATTCTAACTAGGAATTTTTTTTATTTTAATTGCAAATTTTCAGAGAAAACTCTTCTCCTTCTTCAAGCTGTCTTTTGTTGTCACGTATTCCCGTCACTATCATGGTTACAGTTATTTTTCAACAAATCCTGCCAGATGTTAGGCAGGGAAAATCCTCTGCAGTCATTGATGATGGAATTTTGATTTTTCTCAATCTCTATTCCTTCTTTTAGCATTCTTTTTTTAAATTGCTTTGCAAACTGATGACTTTAAGGAAATTATTTTTCAACAACTCCTGCCAGATGTTAGGCAGACTAGAAACCCGTATAGCAGAGCATAAAGCTGCTATTAAAAAATTTCTCCAACAAGACTGGTTTAGATACGCATGTTAGAGAAACTGGTCACAGCATGGATTGGAATTCCATTGAAGTCATTAGTTTCCAAAGCAATTTTCAAAAAGAATGCTAAAAGAAGGAATAGAGTTTGAGAAAAATCAAAATTCCATCATCAACGACTGCAGAGGATTTTCCCTGCTTAACATCCGGCAGGATTTGTTGAAAAATAACCGTAACCGTCAAGGTCAATCATAACTGAAATAGTGACGGGAATAAGTGACAACAAAAGACAGCCTGAAGAAAAAGAGTTTCCTCCAAAAATTTGCAATTAAAAAAAAATATTTCCTAGTAAGAATTCCCATAATAATAGTTTTGGTTTTTAATTAGTAATTAAAAGAAGCATTTAAGATACAGCAAAACTCCAGTAACTGCATTCATCACTGTTCCTTCAGATATTAGATAGATGCCCACTGCCTTCTCATTTACCCAACCACTAAAAGGAAAATTGGCATGCCAAACTATAATTTCCCTCTTTAGTTCATAACCATGTTTCAAAGATATAAAAGACCTTGAATGTAATTTTAAGGTTAACCTTCAAATATGAAAACAGCTACTTAATAAGTATTTATTATATACATTGCCATTAATATAGACACCTGTATGTCAACAGATAATCTTAATTTACTGAAAATTTTATACTGTGTGATAAAAAATTCGACCTTGTGACAGTCTTTAGTCGTTGTGGATTTTTTTTTCTTTTCTTTTGTGATTGTCTGCTGATATGTTCCACCATTTAGCGTTTAAAGCAGCGAGCAGATCAGCTATGTTGGGTGATTTCTTCCAAGCACCCAGTGATCCAATTCATCCAAGATTTTCACTGCAAGCAGTACAACATACCATTGTCCTGTTGATAAAGTTATTATGTCCCTTCCCTAAAGTGCTACTATTTGTAGGGGTAATTTTCCACAAATGTCTACAGGTAGAGATCAGCATTCATCTTTTTGCACAAAATGACTAATGGAGCCAAGCCAAACCAAGAAGAACAGCTCCATATCATCATGGTACCACCACCGAACTTCGTTGTTGGGACGACACAATCCAGAACATACCTTTTTCTTGGCACTCGTCACTCCAGGGACGACAATTGAACTTGTAGAATGTGTACTGTGGCTCATCAGTCCAAAGCACCATTTTCCACTGGTTGCCTTACCTTATACCACACTAATGACCTGTGACATTAGTTTGAAGAGATCAGCAGCTTGTGGATGACTGCTTGACCCTGGTAACCAGGGCAAGATTTCATCTTTTTTGCTCACTAGCAAATTTTGCTAGTGACCAAATAGTTTGCTAGCAAAACATTTGCATGACTAGCAAGTAAAACTAAATCACATCGTAACTTATTTTCTAATAAAGTTACACAGAAATTTAAATCTGTGTATAAATATTTTGACTTACCTTTTTGAATAATGAATAGAATCTTAGATAAGTTTAGTGACTATCTTTATTATTAATTTCTAACAAATTCTCATACCACATGAATATATTTCACTGACATTTTAATTCAGATTTCTTCCCATATGGTTTACGCTCAGGGTGTCTGACTTTGTCATCATACCACTTTATAACTGCTGACTGTGGATTAAAAATCTCTTCTTGTGGCCCTTCTACAGTATTTCAATTGCCATCAGAGCATTTAAAGTTTCAACAGACAAATTGTTCCTCCAATCCCCTTGTATTCTTTCTAAAAAACTGATTCCCACCTCACAACATGCAGTACTAAGTGGAAGTATCGCACAAATTTCTGCTCAACTTCTACACACTTCATATCTGCCAACTACCACACAATGCCGTAGTTTATACCGAATTAGTTGTCTGACTACAGAACTCACTATCAAAACTACGGATTCTACAAATTTTCATTTTGTTTCAAATTTTTCTTTTTGCTGTTATTTTTATGATATACACGAGATTCTTACAGGGATTCGCGGAATCTCGCTTTTTTTTTTTTTTTTTTGTCATCAGTTAGATCATTCTGAAGATCGATATTTGGGAGGGGGGGTCGTTTTCCATCTGGAGAAGAAATTTCGTGCTTCAAAACTTTCGAACACAGTAGTAAAACGGAGTAAGAAAATTTTGCCATAATCGCAAATTGTTCTCCCAATGTTGTCTTTGCGTCTGCTTTTCTTGTTAAATATCATTTTATTGCATAAATGTTTGCATTTTAGCTTGAAACTGTGGAGAACAATTTGCAAAAACGGAAGTTGGCTGCTGCAAAATTTTTCTGTAATCTTCAGGCATGAGATTCTTCTGCGAATTCAAGGAATTCCGGCTTTTTTTGTTATTATTGGAATTACGTTTTTACGAAACTAGAAAACGAAAAGTCGACGGAATTCAGATTTTTTCCGTAATTATAATTATTTTTTTTTCTCACGATGTTGCCTCTGTCAAGTATTATTGCTCATTAACATTTTACTGGATAAATATTTGTATTTCAGCTTGAAAATACAAGGAAAATTTCCAAAACCAGAAGTCAAACGAAGCAAAAGTTTCTTCCGTAATCGTTTATCCCCTCCACAAACACGTTTCGTAAAAAAGCGTCTATCTATGCCACGCAATAAGGCTAGTTACTATGGATAAGACTTTTGCCAGTGTTGGCAGGCTATTTTCCAGTAACATTTTGGTTTGCTTCTTTCGGTTTTGTCTACCATCCGAATAAGTGGAATTATTCTTGCTTATTCATCACTGATCATTAGAGCGCAGTATTTGATGTATGCATGACTATCAAGACTTGTGGAAGTAGGCGATCGCTTGGCTTAGGGTACGACAGGAGTTGAGGACAAAGTTCGTGGGGCAAAAGAAGGGAGGGTGGCAGAGCAGGTAGTCAAACAACCGATCCATCCCAGAGCTCTGGTTGCCACAGCAACCATTGCCGACGTCACGTTCAGTTTTGTCTTTTGTTGACTCTGCACATGCACAGCATCCATTGCTTAATTTTTCTTTCTGTTGATATCTTTCTCTCCCCATTTCTTCATTGTGTGTGTATGCGCACACGTGTGTTTATGTCCTCTGATAAAAATAATTTGAATCATCATGTTGAAAGAATTTTCAGCCGGAGGAACACGAGTGCACAGTATCAAAGCTTGAACTACTTTTGATTGGACACCACACATCAATTCTTACTAATTTTCCATCTTCAACACTTCTGTTTTCGGAAAATTTTCCCTCCCTTATCAAGCTTTTAAGCAAACACTCATGAAAGGAAAACATTTAACACCACAGGAGAGTGGGAGCAGCACGAAAGGGGGGGGGGGTGATTATGGGAGAAACCTTCACTCTGTCCGACTTGCATTTCTGGAAATTTTCCCATTTTCAAGTTGAAATACAAATATTTATGGAACAAAATATTTAACAACAATACTGCACATAAAGAACATTGTGAGAAAAACAAAATTAAGATTACAGAATTTTTTTCACTCCATCGACATTTCGTTTTTGAAAGTTTTGTAACAATAGAATTCTGTACTCCAAAGAAAAATGCCTCCCCGTCACCACCAACTTCCCACAAATTTCTGATCAATTGTGCATCGATCTTGTGAATGACCAACATGATAACTGAAGCTCTGGAATTCCTCGAATTTGCGGAAGAATCTCAAGCCTGAAGATTTCAGGAAAATTTTCGCGCCGCCAAACTTCCATTCTCGCAAATTGTTGCCTACAGTTTCAAGATGAAATACGAACATTTATGCAATAAAATGATATTTAACAACACTACTGGACAGAGGCAGCATCATGAGAAAAAAATTATGATTACAGGAAAAATTTTCAATCCGTTTAACTTCCACTTTCAAAAGTTTTGAAACACAAAATACTGTCCCCAGGCAGAAATCGACCTCTCCCCTCAAAAAATTTCTCTTCAGTTTTGCATAGATTTCGCGGATGACCCAAATGATGACAAAAAAAAGCTGAATTCCGCGAATCCGCAGAAGAATCGCATGTATGATAAAGTTGTGCATCTGGTTTGAGGTGTATCCTGCATCAGTGGGCAATTTAATAGTGTTTTTAGTAGTCTAGAACAAACTTGGAGGAGATAGCAAAGGCTCTTCTAATTTGAGTTTGGGAATGGAAGAAAGCTGTCTTGTAATCACTAGGGCAAATTAACTGTGGAGAATCAGGTTGGGGACAAACATGGGTTTATAATACACTTCTGTGCAAAGGCTGTTGTCAGGTGATTTGCTCACTAGGTTGTCCAGATAAGGTAAGGAACTATTGTGTTCAAGCTCCATAGTGAAGTTGATCATAGGATGTATATAATTGACTTTATCGAGGAAAAGTGAGAGAGTCTTCTTTCCATGAGGCCGTATGAAAAATATGTCATCTTTATTTCTAAGCCAGGTGGTAGGTCTTGGGGTGATGTTGGTGAACATATATTGCTCAATTGGGTGAAGTACTGCTTCCGCAAGGGCAGCTGAATGCAAGGATCCCATCGGAGCTCCATTTATCTGTTTATAGATTTTTCCTTGGAAACTGATGCAGTTGGAATTTAAGACCAAGTCCATTAAGCAGAAAATGCTAAGGCAAGATTCCTGCAAATAAAGTGATGAATTAGATATACACTTGTTCAACGTTGTAATGGCTTCAGGCACAGGGATGAAGGGTAAAAAGAAACCACATCGAAATTGCCAATAATGTCATGTTGTTGATGTTCATAAATGATACAATGTGGATTTTAATAAGCCATAAAGTAACAATATTATTCAGTGTTTCTGATACAGCTGAAAACCAAATAATTTGAAGAATATCAGATTTAATGTTAGGACACAGCAATATGCAAGCATGTGCTGAAAAAGGGGGCGGGGTACTCTGCACTGGACCACTCAAGCATGCAGTATCTCACTGATTGTTAGAGTAAGATCTTACACAGAATTCAGAAAAAAACACTTACAGGTTTCTCACTGCAGTAGTGTACATAGACAGCAGCTCACTGCTTTTTTTTATTGTGCATTATGTCACTACAAGAATACCTTGATATCCATAAATTATAACACAGATTTTTTTCTTTCATTTATTATTTGTTAATTTGAAAGGAGAAATGTGAGCATTTCTTAACATTATGCAGAGGCTACAGTGGTTAGGGATACATTAAAGCATATGCTTCCTATGCAAAATAAAGTCATATGTGTGACAAAATTCAATGTTCACACTACTTAAAAAATGACAAAAGTCAAAATATCACTTAAGAGAAAAAAGTGAAAAATATTTTATACCTTCTATTGCCATGAAAGTGTCTTGTGGTTTGCCAAGCGGCGTTCTCAGTTTTGATAAGACACAATTTTGAGCAACTTCCCAAGTGGCCCAGAACCATAAAGCAGATGATGAATTTTGTGTGAGACGAAATAATGCCTTATCAATTCTACTAGACTTTTCAGGTGGTGGACAACTGTAAAATAAACGGAGTAGCCAATCCTTATTCCTAAAAAAGAAAGCATAAGTTAAAATATTATGTGTGTGTGAGAGAGAGAGAGAGAGATACAAAAAATGCAATTCACATGTAACAAATAGATGAATAACTGTAGGTTGTAAGTCAGCACACAACAGTTATGTAAAGAAGTAATGCAACCACAGAAGCACTTTCCATCTGAATGAGGTCTTGATCGCTTGGTTGGTTGGGGGATTTTTATGGCGCAAGGGTTATGTTTGGTCAAAGAGCGCCAGACACAGGGTTCGTACACTTTTGGGGGGAAAAAATTCAAGGACTTTCCAGGTCTTTTCCAGGACATATACAAAAAATTCCAGGATGATTATTACGCTTTACAGTATCATGTTCAAATTATTTTTTTAAGTAATTTCAGTTTTAAGTAATAAAAATGATGAAAGATGCAAATGGATGAAAGTGCTTTATGCAAATGGATCAAGTTTATCAAGCACAAGATCGTAAAGAATAAATTCTGTTCTTATGCCCTGACCTTTGAATTCAAGTTGGACCATTTTCCACAAGGGTAGGTTTCTTCTCCTTGATCACATACCAAAACTTTGTTGCAATCAAACAGATTTTATGTGAGTTAATATTCCTAAGCTTGGAGAACGAATACTGCTCTTATGTTTTGGCCTTTAAATTTAATTTTGACCTTTTTCAAGAGGGTAGGTTTGCAGGTTGTACCCAACAGCATACTAAAATTTCGCCGAAATTCAACCACTTTCATGTGAATTATCCTACAGACAAACCCAAAGCATAAACATTTCTGCAACCATAGTTCGAAAGTGTTAGTAATTTCGAAAATAAAAGCATAACGAACAGCGCGAAAACTAGCTCATAAATAGAATATTTGAAACTACAGTAAGCACTCTCAATTATTAGGGATGGTAGAGGGGAAGGGAATAGAACTGTCCAAAATTAGCATGTTTTTGTTGCGCTAGGGGCTTAAGCACGACTGAATTCCTTCAGATACCCCCAATGTTCACATGATTGAAATGTGCTGATGTTCATGGAATGAAATGGTTGATCAGCTATGATGACCGCATAAAGTTCGGGGGAAGGGGGCGAACTTTTTTTTATTTTTTTAGTTTATGCAACATTTTACATCACTCCAGTATTTATCTTGTCATCATCAACAATCGCAATGCAACTACCGCTTACGATCGCGGATATCGGCAACCGAAAATCTGCCATATCACTAAGTGATATAACACACAGTATCCTGTTACAGTGTATTGTAATTGAAAAAAAAAAAAAAAAAGGACGTGGAAAAAAGAAACTTTCAGAAATTAAGATCATCAAGTCATGCGTTTCAAAAATCCGTTTTCCTTTATAACGTTTAAAAACATGTTTTTGCTTTTTTACCTGTAGTGTATAATAAAAAAACTATGTTGATTTTTTTTTTTATGGAATCAGACGTCCGTATGTCTGATTGTCTTCATCTGAGTTTACACGTTAGCTACTGTGTACAAGTAGACCTATTTTTTCAGCTCAAAAATATGTAGTTTTGTATATATTCAAAGTATAAGTCATTCCTTATTCCCACAGAACTGAATTCAGCATATGCAAAATGAAGAACATCAAGACCTGCTCAACACCATGTTTCTGATTGTCTGCTGTTTATATTCAAGAAATGCAAACATGGATCAATGGTGAATGCAGCAACTATGATTTTTATTTATTACCAAGAAAAAAAAAAGCAGTGAAAGCTGTAAAGTTGAGACGGATATTTCTCAACCCCCCCCCCCCCTGCACAAAAACATTCCGATTAAGATCAAACAGCAGGAGGACGCGTCCACGCACACACACAACCTTTGGAATGACCTGATGGAATGGCTTCTTTTCATTTGGCACATCGCCATAAATCACCACCTGCAGCTCACTGAACTGTCAAGTTTCACCCTTCCTCTTTCACCTTAACTATAATAGAAAATGTAAAAAAAAAAAAAAATGCTCCCCAATTTTCGACAAAATTACCAAATTTTACGTCATGATGTTGCAATTTACTAAAATATGTTTGTTTATCCGCTGAATATTGCTTAAATCCATTGAAAACTTTTTAATTATAGATGATTTTTTTTATTAAAACAGTAACTCAGACGTCTGAATAAAAATGTATGTTTGTAATTCAAATAGAGTCCATATCATCACAGAAAAAAATTTAAGGATCACTCTGTTTAAATAAACCATGGCACCTAAAAAAAATAATTCACTTGCTTTTCCCGTAATTTATAATTACTGTTTCTTTTTTTCAATCCGATTATGCAACGGAAGATTTTTTTTTTTTTGCATCTGCTAAATTTCTTAACGGAATTTGGCGAAATTTGCACTAGAACTTTATTGTGATGTATCTTAACCACTGTAAAAATTGTACTGTGTTATTTTCGAAATTCGGAAAAATGGATTTCTGAAAATTTTCTCTTAGTCCTTTTGAGCTGTGGAAGTGATAAACAGGTGTTTGCTTTCTTCCCAACCAAGGGCTTCAGATCAGCGCTCCCAGCTGTCAATCAACCGTTGCTATGGTAACACCCTTTCTGCTGGAGGCTCACTCTGTCCAAAGAGGCACACATACTTGTCCATAATAAAAATTACTAATGCTAACTTTTAAACCGATTCAATTGGAATTTTGAAAGTGAGCTTCTGTAATCCAATTACAGTGAATGTAAAAATTTCAGCCACTTTCATGAAAAATTTGCAAAGATAGTTTTCTTATTTTTTATCATAAGTAGTGGAAGTCTCTTGAGGGGAGGGAGGGTGGCATGCACATAAACAAGAAGAAGATGAATGTGTTGTTCAGGCATACTCCTCACTGGTGGATGCCAGTTGACTTGGTACATAGGCGATCCCCTGCAAATGCTAAATGCCTCTTCTTTCCCCTTCCATTCTCAGTTGTCGAACGGACATCAAGCTCCCCTTCGACCTACTAGTAATCATCCAATTTTATTGCACTGGAAGTAGTGCTTTTCTTTTCTTTTTTTCCCCCAGCCAAATTAGGATTTGGTGCAAGTCGGAAATCGTTGTCAGCGGTTTCTTTGAGAACAGAGGAAAGGAACTTTAAAAAATGAAGGGGTAACAGTAACACGATTTCCTAAAAGGGCATTTTTTTAAGCACTAATTTCAAATTTCAAGGCTTTTCAAGACAGCATTAAAAAAACACCATTTTTCCAGGATATTCCAGGCCTTGAAAACATAATCAGGATTTTCCAGGTTTTCAAGCACGCTTGCACACCCTGAAGACAATAAAGGTCTTGATCGCCTGTAAACAAATGGAGAGAGACTAGTTCCCAGATTTTGATTTCCAAGTTCTTCATTTCAGTAGTTACCCAATGACAGGAGTGATTTCCAAATGATGGGAATAAAACAAGGATTGCCTGTATTGCAATTTGAAAAGGTAGATATTTCAATGCTCTCACAAAGATGTAAAAAGCAAGTGGCACAGCTGATGTATCTGAGAGTCAGTAGAGCCAAGGAAGAACTAGGTCTACCTTGAATAACATCCTTTTTGTGCTCTGCCAAACATTTAGTAATTATTATTTTTTACAATTGCTTAAAAACTTTTTTTTAGAACTGTATGTCATAAACAAGCTTTGAAAGCCACCAAAGACCAAAAACACCGGCAAATACCTAATTACTCACTAGGAAAACCCATTAATTTTTTTCATACGAAAAATGCATTTGGCCACCAGTAACTGAGTAAAGCTCAGATGTAAATGTACTCAGTGTGATCATAGCTGATGCTCAGACAATGGCCATACCAAAGGAATTAAAGATGCATTCACTACATACTTTATACAATTTTTGCATTATGTAGAAAATATATGTATTTCAAAAGATATTCATAAATAAACAAATAATAGGAAGTCAAGCATACTTAGGGTGTGTTCCTTGTAATATAAAAGCCATAATATTTCGGAAATGATGATTGTGAAAGTTGCCCATGCTTGCTCGGCTCATGTGACCATGGCGAGTGGACCAAATATCCCAACTTGTTGTGAAGGCATTGTGAAAGTTATCATTGTCCTTGTTATCAGAACGAAAGAAATCCATCTTTGCGGCATTCTGAGGAATGGAACTGGAAAAAATAAAGTCTGTTAGATCTAAATGATTTGAAATATCACAACTTATTTCAATGACATTTAAGAATTATGCAAAATACAGAACATTTGTGAAACTCATAAGCACTTACAAAATCTAACAACTTTGGAAATGCAAAAAAGATGGCAGAAATCCACGAAGTGCATATTAAATAATGACAAAGAAAATTTCTACATAACAGAATATACACTCGGTAGGCAAAACATTAAGAGATCGGGGTGATGAAAGTTGGCCCACGCTTAAACATAGAAATCGAGCAAAAACAAACAGAGTCATGTATGGTAAAAAAAGGTTTCATTTAGCAGTGGTTTTCGGTCATTCTACGACCTTGATCACCCGCAATTGACTGAAAATTATTAGAAAACTCTACCTAATAATGCATTGGGCAGCCCTTGGCCTTCAAAACTGCTTCGACTCAATGTGCCATGGATTCATTGAGGTACTACTATTGTTCAGTATGTTCATTCAAGCGGATGTGAGGACATTCATCAATTGCTCAGTGTTCACTGTAGAGGGATATCAGTTACAAACAGCTATCTTAATGTCATCCCACAGGTGTTCATTTGGGTTTACATCTAGAGACTGTAGGGGCCATTAAAATTTTAGCACTTGAAGTCATTGTCATGTTTTTGTGGAGCAACTGTGTAATGATCCAAACCTTGTGGTATGGAGTATCCATCATCTTACTGGAAACTTCATCAGAAAATATAGGATTGATACACATTTGTAGAAAATAAATTCCAGGTCTTTGCCAGAGGTTTTTTGGGAGTTCATAAAAAAATTTCAGGAGCTTAAATTTTTGCTAGAATCATAGTTGCTTTTTGTTTTTTTTAATTTTGCAAATTGGGTTGAAATTTACTATGCATTTAGAATTCTTCTGAAGTCCTATGGGTCGCTGTTACAGAGTATTCTTCAGTATGTGTTATAACTTCAATGAAGTCGCAGAATTTACTTGTATAAAAGTTGTTTGGCATAAAACTTATATAAAGTAATCTGGAACCTAGCACAATGATAAAGATACAAAACAATTTTCCCATGGCACTGATGATTCACTATTCCAGAGTCATCTATTCCCATAAGGCCATCTTGGACTCGTGGGAAAGGTTTCTACATTCAGTTGCAACTCCAACTGCTATGCCACAAACCAAGGTGGTTGAAAAGAAGGCACTCAAACACCTTGCACTCCAGCATTACATGAGAAGAAAGAGATGACATCACATCTCCACACTCCATGGAAGGAAGTGAAGTTTCATTTCATTTATTTTTCATTATGGAGTTACATTTGACTATGTTACAATTCAAAATTAATTTTATAACATAATATTAAGAAGAAAACATAATATGAATACTTATGTACAAGGTAACCAGAGAACAGGAAATTGAGTACAAGGCTATATATATATAGCCTGAGTGAATCCCAGTTCTACTAAAGTCAGGGTTCATACCCTTTTATGTGAGGGGGGATAAGGACTTTTTAAGGACCTACACTCTAATTGATATTTTGCATCATTAGAATATCACCAGGTGCGTGTGTGTATGTGTATACATATCTAGGGGATTAAACAGTGCTAGTGGCCATTTACCAGACATTTTGCCCCAAATATATACTACTTTGGCTGCAAAGAACAAAATGAAGTACACGCCGAAAAAAAAGGATAAGCAGGAGACACAGCGACAATGAAGCAAGGAGAGTTAAGTAGAGCAGTAGACACTAGATAGCTCAGACCACATGAGACAACTGACACCATAAATTGTGAAGTCAAACAGAACCTTCCCTCTTCCCCACCTTTGACCTTTGCTTTGACCCTCTGAGCCCTGAAAAGACACAACACAGATGTTGATCCCACTGGTAAGGTCACACAACATAAGTCATGCAGGCTACAATGGGAACAGTGCGTGTGTGTGTGTGGGGGGGTGAAGTTGAAGGGAGATCATGTCTAAAAACATTCCAGGGGATTACCTCCCTTCCATGATCAAAAAGAAAGATCCCCTGGTGAACGGCATAGTATATTTACAGACACAAACAAAAACGGGGGCAAAGTCAATGCCAATCAATGCAGTGCAAAAACAAGACCGGGGGTAGGGGGGAATAAGCACTTGTTTTTAAAAAATAAGGAATTTTTAAGGACTTTTAAGGGTCTGGGAAGTCAAAAATAAGGAGTTCTTAAGGACTTTTAAGGACTGTACGAACCTTGAAAGTGCGTAGTCAAGCCAAACGGCCTGCACATATAAAATTTACGCATATGTGGTCTGATGAATAATTTTCTACTATTAAATTTTAGTTTGTTAGCAAATACTTTTTTAGTTGCTTTCAAAATCAATTCAAGGGTTAAAATTCAGGGTGGCATGGCGGGATTCCTGCCAAAATAAAGCTGTTAGGCGGGAGTCACCTGCCTTATGAAATCTTAAGAAAATATATATAAATATAAAATCTTGGGTTCGTTTTTGCAGCACTGCACGCGTTAAAAACATATTATTGGTAAAAAATACGTACTTTACAAACGAACCTTTCAGAGTTCCGAAAATTGCAATCGAATACATTGTTTATGTCGGGAACATTAGTTCATGGACCCATGAATCGGCTTCATGCGTAGTCGCACGAGCAGTTAGTTCATTTCGCATATCGCGGACTGTTACGAATCAGGTATGAGATTGTTCAGATTCGCGGAATTTCGCTTTTTTCACAACATTTCCGTTATACTTAAGATCGATGAAAAAAAAAAAACATTCGGAGGATCAGTGTGTGTGTGTAGGGAGGCGCTCGTTTTCCGTCTGGGGAACGGTATTCCGTTTTTCAGAACTTCCGAAAACAAAAGTTAAACGGAGTGAATATTTTTCTTGCGAAGTTCCCTCTGTCCAGTAATGTTATTAAATATCAGTTTATTGCATAAATGTTTGTATTTCAGCTTCAAAGTGTAGACAACAATTTTGGAAAATGAAAGTTCAACAGAGCAAAAATTTCCTTGTAAACTTTAGGCAAGAGTTTCTTCCGTGGATTCGAGGAACTCTAACTTTGTTGTCATCATTTGTATTGAAAACGATTCAAAACTGAAGATAATTTGGGGGGGGAGATTCCAGCTGGGGACGGAATGTTGTCCTTCTAAACTTTCAAAGATGGAAGTTACACAAACTGCAGATTTAATCTGTAATCGTAAAAAATTTCGCGCAATATTCCTTGTGCTCAGTGTTATCATAAAATATAATTTTGTTTGATAACTGATTGTGTTTCAGCTTGAAAATGGAGGGAAAATTTCCGAAAACGGAAGTCTGATACAGCGAAGATTTTTTTCGTAATAGTGATTTTTTTTTTTTTTTTTCGCGGTGTTTCCACTGTCCTGAATTATTCTTAAATTAACAAGGGTCGGAGTTGTCCTGAAATTCCTGATTTTTATTTTTTGTTCTGAAATGCCCGTATTTTTGTTCTACTTCCTGAAAATTTGAGTGTAATCCTGAAATTAAGAATAAATGGTAAACTATGTATAGTGATTCATGATCTAGCATTTACAAGTACTGTGTAAAAAAAAAAAAAAATGGAACGAGAGAGAGAGAGAATAACTCTATTTCCGGCATAGGTCATCGCCAAGAACTCAACTCTCATTCTTAAGCTTGCGATGTACGCGAATGCGTTCCCACCTTTATGAGATCGTTTGAAAATTGAAACTGCAATGAAACCGCCAATTGCCAAAAATTATGGAATCTCCGTAATCATTACAAATTTCTAAAGGAATTATGGATGACTAACGAAAAATTTCGGATATTCAGATTTTCACTGTTATTAAAAAAGTTTTACTGGTTTTGTAATTAATCAATGCAAAAGCCTCTGAACAAAGTTCATAATATAGCTCTTTGTTCCATTTTTTCTTCCTTAGGAGGAGGAATTTGTTTTGCTTGTTTGAAAGAGTGCAAAAAAAAAGCACAGCGCTGGGCCGGGATTACGTAGACCCAGCGTGTTTTTTTGCCGTGACCCGGGATTACGCTGACTGGACGTGCTTCTTTCGCCGTGGCCCGGGATTACGCCAGCCCGAAGCCTCTTAATAAAGTTCATGAAGCAGCTCTTTATTTCTTTTTTTATCTTTTCTTTTTTTTTTCCGAGGAGAAAGAATTTGTTTTGCTTCTTTGAAAGCTAAGTGGAAAGAAAGTACGGCGCCAGGGTAGGATTGCATAGGCCCGGTGTGCTTCTTCCACCATGACCCAAGATTATGTTGGCACAGCACGCTTTTTCTATGTGGCCCGGGATTACGTTGGCCCGGCGCGCTTCTTTCTCCGTGGCCTGGGATTACATTGGCCCGATGCCTCCGAACAAAGTTTGTGACACACCTCTTTGCATCTTTTCTTTTTTCTTTCCTGAGAAGGAGGAATGTGTTTTGCCTGTTTAAAAACTAAGTGGAAAGAAAGCACAGCACCGGGCCAGGATAACATCGGCCCGAAGCCTCTGAACAAAGTTCGTGACGCAACTCTGTTTTTTTTTTTTCTGAGGAAGAAGAATGTGTTTTGCTTGTTTGAAAGCTAAGTGAAAAGAAAGCATGGCTTCGGGCCAGTATTACGTCAGTCCGAAGCCTCTGAACAAAGTTCATGATGCAGCTTTCTGTTTCTTTCTTATTTTGGGGGGGGGGGGGGGGCTTTCTCGCTATCGATGCACAAACTGAGCAGAAATCTTGGAGGGGGGTCTGTTTGAGGACGGAATTCTATCTTCCAGAAAATATGAAGTTAGTTGGAGTGAAGATTTCTCCAGTAATCGTAATGTTTTCTCATGATGTTTCTTCTGCCCAGTATTTTTCTTAAATATCCATTTATTCCATAAATACTTACATGTCAACTTAAAAATGGAGGAAAGTTTCCCAAAATGGAAAACAATCGAAGCGAAGATTTCTCTTATTATCATAATTTTTTCTCCCCACTATGCTCTGACTATCCTGTATTATTGTTAAGTGTTACATATGACTATATTTTGAAGAAATTCTGATTGAAAAGTGAATTTCTGCTGCACGCATAAGTTGCTGATACAGGAATTAGGATGGAAGAAGCTTCCTTTTATTCAGTAATGTACTTGGCAAATATTTTCCCAGCTGCTGTTGTTAATGACAGTGATCTGGATAAGTTGGAATTGGAGTTTGCCTTATATCAAATTGATAAATTGGAAGGTGTTTCAAATAGTCCTACAATTGATACCGCATGGTCAAACATTTTGAAAAAGACTGGTGCAATTGGTGCTAAAAAGTATGAAGTTTTACCACACCTGATACATGCTATTCTTGTTGTGTCACACAGTAATGCAACTGAGGAAATAATTTTTAGAGAATTGTCTGTAAGAGTCAAACAGAATTTAGGCCAAACCTAGCCACTGAAACTTTAGGGGCGTTGTTAGCCTTAACAGAGAAAAAATTCCTGCTAACTGGGCAATAATTTAGATAGCTTTTTAGTAAAAGAATAACATTTCTACATTTGTACCAATATTTGATTTAATTTACCTGTCAGTCTGCCAAAATATGTCCTGAAATTTAAAATAAATTGTGCCCTGAATTTTTTTTTTTTTTCTTGTGTTGCTCCTACCCCTGTAAATGCTATTTTCCCTCTATAAATAGTTGCAAAGGGAAAAACTGGACATTCCTCATATCAGAATGGTTGAATCAACTAAGTTTCAATTATGTGAACTGTAAACATCTCATACATAGTATTCAAGAATATATATATATATATATATATTTTTTTTTTTTTTTTTTTTTCAGAGCTGAAAGTTAACATGTTAAAAAATAATTCAGTTGACCCTTGTAATACTAAACTTGCACATCATAATGTCCAGTGAAGGTTTATTTTATCTTTTGTGATTGAGATAGGCTGTAGATTTCCTTCCTCCACAATGGAACTCTTTTTGAAGTTTGAGTGTGTAGAATCAGAATCTGTGAAGCAACACACACACGCACACACACAAGCTTTGGTACAGTCTTTCAAAAGCCTGGCAGACCATTTTTTTTTTTTTTTAAATAAATGAAGATACAGTTATGGAATATTTACTATTCAAACATAGCTGTAAAAAATGAAGAGTATATGTGCCAATGTCTAAAGTTTTATATGGGTTTTATAAGCAACCATCTGCACACATTTCCATCAGTGTCAAAAAATTCTTCTGCAAGTAAGTTTTGTGTTGTGTTTAACAAATCATGAAATGTACCATGTGAACATGGCTTTAGCACACAAAACAAAATTCAGTCAAAATTTAGAGATTCACTAAACAACAAAAATCTTAATGCATGTTTATGAAATTGGGCCAGATAAATCCTTAGAAATAAAACAACAGTTGGTTAAAGATCACTAACTGTGGCAAGGAATGCAAGACAGACATATATACTTCAGGAGCAATTTTATGATATCAACGTACTGCAAAACTAACAACTCTAGTTTTGTAAAATGAATCATTGTAATTTGTATTAGATTGAATGTAGTAACTTTTTTGATCTATTTTGCCTGTTTGTTTTAAGAACCAAGTATAGCTTATATTGTTTGAAAAATTACTACTGTTTTCCCAGTCTTAATATTATTAAATAATATATTCAAAACTCCCCACCAAAAATTTTCAATCCCCTCCATTTAAAAATGCAAGTGGGGAGACTTTCTTCCATTTCAAATTTGAATTTTAACCCCTGTAATTATGATTATTAATATGTGCCAGTTGACAAGGTAGGTTATTCCATAACACCAATCCCTGGTAATCAATAAATCTTTGTTAGTTTAAAGTGTTAGGCATTGGTAACAAAAATGCATTTCTGTTTCTTGTTTGATACGCGTGACCCACAGTGTTCACCTGAATTAAATACATCGCAAGCAGACACCGCAAAAGCAACCACAAAGCATACATACATATCACTAAGCTGTTTTCTGAGATTCAGAGGTTAGCCCCAAAAAGAAATACAAAATCTCTGTAAGAACAAAGCAACGCAATCAATCCAAACATTTCGGCTAGTTCTTCCCATTGCAAGAAGAAATTCCAGGACTATTCCAGGGACCGTGCAAACACTGGAAACACCATGCACATGTATGAGTGTGTCTGGGCTGCAGTTATGTTAAGATACCTCATAGCCTCCAAATGCTGTTCCAGAGATATTAAGGTACCCAACACCAACCATGAAAACAGACCTTATATCATTGCACTGCTTCCAACAGCTTGCACTTAACATTAGGCAGCAAGGACACATCTATTCATGCTGTTGACGCCATATTATTGTACATCCTGCAACAAATATTAACTATAAATGCGATTCGTTGGAATAAGTGCCCTTTTTTTCAGTCCTCAAGGGTCAAGTTTCGATGCTCGTCCATGCCCACTGCAGAAGAATTTGTTGGTTTTTAGCAGATGAGTGGTACATGAAAGAGACATCTGTTGCTAAAGCCCGCTTAAGCCAATGTGCAGTGCAGTGCAGTGCACTGTGTATAATGAAATTCTCCTCGTGACACTGATGTTCAACTGTGCAGTTACTCAATACAATACTTCTACAATACCCTCCAACAGATGTTGCCCTCGAACATCAACTGGTCATTTCTGCCCACAAAAAGCCCACTGACACCTTGTTTTGCTGTTCATGCATCACTCATTGTACAGCTTCAATACATCTCAAAAATGAAACCTTGCATAGCCAAGGTTTCACTTTTAAGATGCTAGTAGCTACCCACCTAGTGTCCACTATCATGCAGCTTTCAAATTTAATTAAACCATGAATCCTTCCCATGATGACACATCTATGCTTTATACATGTAGGATTTTTTTATTTTTTTTTTCCAGTTAGCTGTTTATAAAACCATCTAAGAGTCACAGTCAGTGTACGAAACTAAAAAAATTGCCATGTGCTAAATGGCCCATGCAGCTAAATATTTAGGAGCCATTCCCAATTTTTTAGGAGCCAAAAATTCTTTTTTTTACATACACAATTGAAGAGTAATTAAAATTCTGGATGGCGATTTCGCCCAGCACAAACTTTGCAGCAAGTACCACAGCCACAGTTGCCTTTTGTTGACTCTGCAGCTGCAACTAAATCCAGTGCTTAAATTTTCATTTTGTTGATATCTTTTTGTTGCCCTTCCCATTTCTTTATTGTCACTTTTTTTTTCTTTCTTTTATGCCCTTGGATGGCAATTTCATTCATCATGCTGAAAATCTTTCAGTCTATGAGGACCATGAATGCATGATAGCTTTCACTACTTTTGATAAGATAAAGTGTAACTTTGAGGATATTAATACTTTTGAACACCATGTATCAATTCTTACAAACTTTTCAGCTTCGTCACTTTCGTCTAACCACCGAATAGCACAGTCTAAAACAAGCCATGAAGGGAATTACATGTGTGCCAGAGAAAAAGCAATTTAACACAAAAAATCAAAATCAAAGTTATTAAGGTAAGTTTACATGAAAACAACTTTCTGAATTCAGTGCTGATTATATTACACATTTTGCAGAATATCAAGTTATCTAAATGCTCTAATCTACAATTGTTAAATAACAAATATTTTACACAGAATGTTATTTATTGCGAGGTCTTTTGAAAAACAGAAACCAATAGCATATAATTTTTAGTTCTAAAATGAATGAGTTCTAACTATAAGTTTTTACTGTATTTCCTTACAGAAATCTGGCATCAATTTGATTTGTTTTCAATCTGCTTCAATTAAAAATTTCACTCTGTCATAGGATGGGCAACATCCCCTATATATTAATATTTATTTAAAGCTTAAAAACAACCATCCTAGATGGGCTAGTACATACATAACAACATAAGTTGTCGTGTGTTGCACTCCAAGTAAGCATGATTTATGCCTTGATTCTGGGAACTTCTTTGATATCCCCTTGTAAACACACAAACAAGCAGAGATTAATAATGATAATGTATACCTTGTAATGATATCCAGAGGCAAGAAGCATAGAATAGAAGCATACAGGTCTTGGATTTCTGCATCATGAACTGTCAGCTTAAGAGTGCAAACTTCAAAACAGCTAGATGTAACATAAGCAAATGTTAATACAGATTGTTTACAAATAAAAATAGTGATAAATAAAAATAAACCACACAACAAGCAAGCACAATACATGCATTAACCACACATACATATCCTAATATTAGTTAAGTTCACTTACTGCTATGTTCAGTTATAATGTGTATGCGAAATCACACTTGCGAACATAGCCACATTAACATGTCAGCAACAATAATGTGATATTAACATACTAGCTACATTTCTGCTGTCACCATAATGAAAGAAAAACAGTATCTTCTAGACCAGGGATGGCCAAACTGCGGCAAGCGTGAGCAAAATCACTTTTTGTAATTTATTAAACAAACATTATTAAAAGTGACTTTGCGCCGCATTCATGTGCACAAAGTCACTTTTAATAATTTATTAAACAGTCTAACTGGCTCATCAATACTATTGTTGTTACTCAAACACATCTAGCCATTTCAGTTTTTGCTTGAAACCATCCATCCTACTCCCTCCCATTCCCTGCAAGGTCAAGACGACAGAGGCAGGCGATTGCAACGCTTGCTGGGTTTTTTTTCTTGTCTGCACATCTGCAGGAGTGGTGACATGCTTCCCTTTCTTCAGCTTTGGTTCTCACCCTCAGTCTTCTTAGAACTGTAGTGCCTACTGTGTTGTGAATTTGGCTCTGAGCAAGCCATGTGGTTCAAAAAGGAAGTATATAGATCATATTGCTCTGCGGGAGTTTAAATCTGAATGGGAAGATCAGTATTTTTTATGAAGAGGAATTCGTCTAAGCCTGTGTGCCTTATCTGTGGAGCGTGCGTTGCAGTTCCAAAAAAATTTAATTACAGCGTTAACAGATGTATGCAAATAAAAGCTCACAGTATCAGATTGGTTCAGTAATGAGAACAGAATTTTTTTTATAAGAAGATTCTCTGAGGGGACACCAAACAATTTTTAAGAAAAAAAAAGCGACAATCAGTTGATAACAATGGAGAAAGCATCGTATGAAATTGCCCTCATTGTTACCGGGGGGGGGCCATGCTCTGATGGAAAAATAATAATAATAAAGAGCAGTCTTTAAAAAAAACAAAAAAAAAACTTATTAAATAAAGAAATTTATTTTTACAGGTTACTTTCTTATATTTTTATCTCTGGACAAATAATGCATTGGATTGATCTATAGATCAATCCAATGCACAATGCAGCTCCAGAGTATTGCATTATACCTTGCGAATGACAAAATGATGATACAAAACAAGTCACAGAAATACCATATGTACTCACGTATAAAGTCAAAAGTTTTTGGGAAAATCCTGCTTTCGTAGTTGGGGGATCGATAGCTTACACATGGGTCAATAAAAAATATGGTTGGACTTCTGCAAGTTCTCCCATGGAATTTACTGATGGATTTGTTTATGCTTTAGATCGAGGCACAGCAGCTTTCCATGTGTTACTGTACGATTGTTGTTTTTTGACCTGAAAAATATCGAGCAGTGACGCAATCAAATCCTCAACTGTGTCCCACACTTTAAGTTTAAATTTGGCAGTGCAACAAACCGTTTCCTTTTCAAAACATCATGAACATGAATAGCAACGAAGGAAAATATCAGCAGCAAAGACATTGGTCAAACAGCGAAGGACAAACTAAACACAAGGCACACAGATCACACGAGATCCAAAACATGGAACTTTGAAAGGAGACAAGCCTAGGTTCGTGTAGCAAGTGCTGTGCATGAATTTTCATTGGCTGGTTGACAAAAACAGAGACAGCATTAACAGTCAAGAGTTGTCATCCTGAACAATACAAAACAACCCCGCCGTTCCTCCCCACAACTTTCCTGATCTTTCATTATGACACCCCTCCCTCCTTCCCCTCTGCTCCATACAAACCCCTGAACTGAGAAAATTTTTTCAGAGGGAGTTCCTTTTCCAATTACACCCCATCTCATGCATAATTACCCTACTAATTTTTTTTTAAATCAAAAGGGCCGCAAAAACTTTTTAAATAAATCGGCGCATTATCCAATCAGTGTAAAATCCACAGTACCTGTATTTTCAACTTTTTTAGTGATAATCCGTGGATTACACGACGAAAATTATGGTACTTATTTCCAGACTACAAGTTAAATACATGAGCAGAGAGAAGAATATTGGCAAGGCAGTGGATTGATTTATCAGCACTGAATAACACATAGATAAGAACTGAATATTTTCCCTGTAAAATACTAAATTGATGGAACACACATTGAAGTGGAGATATGTCATATGGAAGATGTAAGGTATCCCATACATGCTGCATTCAGAACTAGAAGGCTGCACACAAGAAAGAGACCTAAGACCCAAACCATTAATGGTGCATAAAATCAGCTGTTACTGACAGATAACAGTTGTTTACAGAAGAAAATTTTGTACCAGATTGAGGTCAACCAAGTTTTTCATCAACTATTTCAATTTATTGTTTCATAAAATTTTGTTGCACACATACATGCACTAACAAAGAAAAAAATATGTATCTAAATACAAATAAGAAGAGCAGTATTTAATAAAACCATACCTGTGCAGCATTTGATCTGAAAAGGATATTGCAACATCTTTTAGAACCACTTGAAGAATTAATCCACATGCTCTGGAAATGTTACGTTCATCTATGAAGGCTAAAAATACAAATACAAAGTTAATAAATTTTTACTTTGGTTATATTTAACATGCACACTAAAAGATAATATGTGAATGAAACAATTTCACAAAAACAATTGTCAAAAACAGTTCATCTGACAAATTTCCAGGAAAAGATAGAATTTTATTTATAACTACAATTTATGGAAATGTTTAACACAACTGAATGAAATGTATGACAAATGCAGTGATAGCTGAATTAGAGCAGAAATATATATATACAGTCAAACCTCGATCTAACGAACTTCAAGGGACCAACAGTCTTGTGCATAAAATCGCGAAATTCGCTAAATCAAGGAAGCCTTTCGAATGAAACATACAAATTAAGTTAGTGCTCATAACCGAAAACGTAAGCAGCTAAGTTTTCTTTCAGTGAAATTTAAATTATGTACAGTACTTTTATTTGCAAAATTTATTCATCAAAACTGATATAATACGCATACATTTACTTTGAATATTAAATACATAATTCGTATTTAGACTTCAATATGTAGCATCAAAATTTAAGCACACTTTAAAATTGCAAGAAAAATATGATAGTTGATTATTTTCCGAGCATTTATCTTCTTAAATAATGATTTCAGTATTATGAACTGCATGAAATAGAACATCAATCAGTACTAGTTAACTTGTAAAAACAGAATATGTGTTAATTACCTTTTTACACTGTAGAAAAGAAATGCTTTAGAGAAGACTGCTTTTTTTTTCTCTGAACATTTAGCTTTATGAATTGCAGCTTCAATTCTATGAAGTGTATGAAAAACATCATTATTAATATCAAAGCGCAACAGCTAGTTTTTAGCACATTCTATACCGTTAGCAGCATCACTTAAGCAGCTAACTTTCAGTTCTGCTTCATCTACTTCATCAGAAACCGACGCATTTAATTCGATCTGTTCATCTAAAACATCAAGATATTGCATTTGCCAGGTACACACATTTGCATCACAATCAACATAATCGGAAAATACCTGATGAGGCAATTTCATTCCATTCTGCAAGATTGTCATCCACAAAATTATCAGCAGAATTTTCGGTATTGGACCACTTTCTTCATTGGGCCCACTTATTGGACGAATTGGACCCACTTTCTTCTTGTTTACAACCTGTGAAGCCTGCTTTGTAAAAGCAGTTTTTAATGGTATCTGTCATAACTGCATTCCATGACTGTCGAACGAAATGCATTGCATCAAGAACTTTAACTTTAGATACATCATCCTGTTGCATCGATAGCAGAAAGTACTTTTCACATAAGAAGCTTTTGATAATGGGCTTTTAAAAGACCTAATATGACACCCAGATCTGGAAGTTGAAATTCACTAGTACAATTTCCTGAACATTTTTCAGAGTTTGCCTGAGGATGTGCAGCACACTGATCAGTAAATAAGAGGATTTCTATCTTTTCTGCCAACATCTGAGTATCCAAGGCTTCTACATAATTTTTGAATAAAGTTGTGGTAACACACGTGTTTATATTTGCTTCATATTTGGTGGGCAAAGATTTTACATTTTTGAAACAACATGGTTTTAGCAGATTTGCCTATAACTAATGGCTGCAATTTTTCTGACCCATCTGCGCTAGCAGCTAGAAGAACAGTGATTCTGTCTTTTGATTTCTCGTTTCCATTGCAGGTGTCATTTCGAAAGCACAGTGTTTTATCTGACTGCAGGTTATAAAACAGTCCAATTTCATCAGCATTAAAGATGTCACACAGCATGTACCCTTCAATAATTTGTGTTAGCTGTTTATTTTTTCGTGTTTGCGCTGTCATGGGATCAACACACTTGCTTTCGCCAGATGGAGTTCTGCATAGTATGTTATGTCTTATGTTATGCTTAAAACGATCAATCCATTCATTTGATGTGGTGAATTCCTTTATTTGAAGTCGCTAGGCAAGATGAACTGCTTTTTTCTTCAAAAGTGATCCACTAATAGGCAATTTACTAGCCCGTGTTTGTTAGACCCAAGTGACCAGAGCGTTTCCCAATTCATTCAGGGGTGATGTTTTCCTATATTTCCTCTTACTCGAAAATTGCTCACACTGTGATGCACAGCTTTCAATTTCTTTTCTGTTTTTTTGCTATGGTATACAATGTTGACTTGGAAATTCCGAGTTTCTCTGCTACATCAGTCTGTGATCCTAGGTTAGCAAAGCTGCAACAAAATGTCCATTTTTTCACTGATTCAAAAAAAAAAAATTTTTTTTTTTTTTGCTGCAGTCATTTATATTTTTGAATGCTCTCACAAAATGCACTTATGCAAACTACAGTGATCAACGAATTTCACTTCTAACTTTTCTAGTGCTACCATCTTACTTTTCTAGTGCTCATCAAAACTTTATCCGTAAACGAGCTCTATTGTTTAATTTGACCTGTAGATTTAACACTGGGAAGAAAAGAAGAAGCATAGTTTGGGGAAGAATTCCAGAGGTTCCGGAATGGGTACATACAATGTGTGTCCCCCTGACTTCTTTTTTTTTTTTTTTTTTTTTTGATTGGAGGTTTAACGACCACCGTGAGCAACTCAATGGGCTATAAGCAGTCGCCCGTCCCTAATTTAGGGTCACTGGTTCCAGGGAAGGGAGAGAGCCAGTGCCGTAAGACAAACACAACATCCATGCCTCACCGGGATTCGAACCCGGACCCCTTTCGGACGAATGATCAGAGGCCATCGCTTAGACCACTGCGCCACCGGGGCGGCCCCCTGACTTCACAGAAAGCTATTGTTCTGTCTGTAGCTGAAAACAAGAATCCCCAGGACACACTAGATTTCCTCCCGCACAACGCATTTCTTTTTTCTGCTTCCCACCCATGCAACAAAACATTGCGCTCCTTTGGAACTTGTTGGTCATTTGCCTATAAGAAGCTTACGAAGCATAAGGTATGCTTGATAACCAGAGGAAAGGCGAACTGATTTATGATTCCGTCAAGCTGTTGCGCAGATGGTGTTTTTTGAAGCGCTGGTTAACTGCATGCGTAACATTTTTCTGTTACTCGATCTCTTTCTAGCAAACTTTTAACGTGAAAATGGTGGTTAACATAGTTTGGTGGTTTACAAAAAATTTAAAATGTTCGCTAAATTGAGGAAATGTGTTCATTAAATCGGGATGTGCCAAGCATTAATTTCAATGTGGTTCTGTCCGGACCCCAAAAAATGTACGTAAAATTGCGGAATTCGGTAAATTGCAGCCCGTTAAATAGGGGTTTGACTGTGTGTGTGTGTGTGTGTGTGTGTGTGTGTGTGTGTGTGTGTGTGTGTGCGTGCGTGCGTGCGTGCGTGCGTGCGTGCGTGCGTGCGTGTGTGTGTGTGCGTGTGTGTACGTATATATATATATATATATATATATATATATATATATATATATATATATAATTATGGGAGATTTCAATGCAAAAATAGGGCAACGGCAACAGAATGAAACTTCAGTAGGTAAATTCGGTCATGGCAACAGAAACCAGCGTGGAAATACTCTCATTGAGTTTGCAGAGGCAGAAGGGTTTTTCATCTTGAACTCCTTCTTCAAGAAAAAGCCACACAGGAAATGGACATGGAGACATCCAAAAGGGACGACAAGTGAAATTGATTTTATTATGTGTAACAAAAAATTCGTCATAGAAGACTGCAGTGTGCTAAACAAGTTCAACACAGGTAGTGACCATAGATTGGTGAGATGTAAGATGCACCTCAACACTAAACTTGAACGTGGCAAGCTCATAAGACAAACAAAATCTATTGACATAACCAACCTTAAAAAACACCATAATACCTTCAAGTTAGAACTGAAGAACAGGTTCTCTGCTTTAGAAGGCCTAACATCGGAAGAAGTGGACATCTCTGAAGTTAACAGAAAAGTAACCAAAGCTCTTATGGAAACAGCAACAAAATTAGCTGGGTCTAAGAACAAGTTGCATGTGAACAAATTATCAGGAAAAACCAAAATGTTGATGCAAAAAAGAAGAGAGATGAGGACAACTAAAGAAGATGTGACTTCCAAAGTGGAATATATAGAGCTATGCAAGACCGTAAGAAAAAGTATCACTGAAGACGTAAGGAAATTCAACTGTGAACTAGTGAGGAAAGCAATTGAAAACAACCAAAGCCTAAAGATAGCAAAGGGACATCTCAGTAAGGGAAGAAAACAGATTATGGCACTGAGAAAAAGAAGATGGTTCTGTAACAAGAAATAGGCGAAATTTTGACAAGAGTGAAAGATTTCTACTCCAAATTATATGAAAGGGATGATATATGCACTCCAGACATCATGAAAGATACCAGTACCAGAGTTCCCCCAGTCCTTCCAGCAGAAGTTGCACATGCAATCAAGAACATGAAGCGAGGAAAAGCTCCAGGAGAAGATGGAATTACTGTAGACATCATACAAGAAGCAAGTGGAGAAATCGAAACAGTACTCGCCCAAATTTTCACTCGATGCCTTAATGAAGGAAAGATTCCTGAGGATTGGAACACCGCTACAATGATCCTGCTACATAAGAAAGGTGACATTGAGGATCTCGGAAACTACAGACCTATCAGCCTCCTATCAGTAGTTTATAAAATCTTCACTAAAGTTCTTTCACACCGCTTGAAGGTAGCAATAGACATGGCTCAACCGAGAGAACAAGCTGGATTCAGGAGTGGCTACAGCACAATAGATCATATCCACGTGCTGAGAGAACTAATTGAAAGAGCGAGGGAATATGAACTTCCATTGTGCATGGCTTTTATCGATTATGAAAAAGCCTTTGATTCGGTGAAACCATCAGCAGTTACAATGGCTCTGAAAACCTGCGGTATTGAAGATGCATACATTAATATTATTAATAACATCTATGAAAATGCAAGTGCAAAGATTAGGCTGTTTGAAAATACAACACACGTAAAAATTGGAAAGGGAGTGAGACAAGGTGACACCATATCTCCAAAGCTATTTAATGCCACATTGGAGGGTGTTTTTCAGTCGCTGAGCTGGGAAAACAAAGGGATAAAGATTAATGGAGATTGTCTAACCCACCTTCGTTTTGCTGATGACGTAGTCATTTTTGCAACTACCCCATCAGAGCTGCAGAGTATGATCCAGGAACTTGCTGACAAGAGTAAAAAGTGGGATTAAAAATGAACTTTCAGAAGACAAAAGTGATGTTCAATGCTTTTACAAGAAATGAAAATTTATCGATTGATGGAGAAAAGCTGGAGATAACAGACACGTACGTTTATCTTGGACAGCAGATATCAAGTGAGGGTCACATTGATGAAGAAATTAATCGGCGTACAAAACTTGCCTGGAGAGCTTTTGGAAGAAACAGCATAATTTTCAAGAGCAATATGCCATTATGTCTTAAAGAAAAGTGTTTGATCAATGCATCCTTCCAGTGCTTACGTATGGTGCAGAGACGTGGACCTTAACTAAAAGAGACATACAAAGGCTGCAGACAACTCAAAGTAGCATGGAGAGGTGCATGCTTGGTGTAACCAGGAGAGATAAGAAGAGGAACTCGTGGATCCGAAAAATGACAAGAGTGGAAGACATCATGATCAGAGTTAAATCCCTGAAATGGCAATGGGCTGGACATACTGCCAGAAGGACAGATCATCGATGGACAGCCGAAATTTTAGATTGGATTCCAAGGGACAGGAAAAAGACCCAGAAGAAGACCACATAGGAGATGGGTGGATGAAATTCGAAAGTATGCAGGGGTGACATGGAGGAGACTGGCACAAGACAGACCGTTGTGGAGGAAACTTGGGAGACCTTCGTCCAGCAGTGGATTGATAATGGTTGACGATGATGATGATGATGATGATATATATATAAACATCAAATCAAGATATCAATCCACTGCTGGATGAAGGTCTCTCCAAGCCTCTTCCACAACGGTCTGTCTTGTGCCAGTCGCCTCCATGTTACTCCTGCATACTTTCGAATTTCATCCACCCATCTTCCATGTGCATGTGGTCTTCTTCTGGGCATTTTCCTGTCCCTTGGAATCCAATCTAAAATTTCGACTGTCCATTGATGGTCTGTTCTTCTGGCAGTATGTCCAGCCCATTGCCATTTCAGGGATTTTACTCTGATCATGATGTCTTCCACTCTTGTCATTTTTCTGATCCACGAGTTCCTCTTCTTATCTCTCCTGGTTACACCAAGCATGCACCTCTCCATACGTCTTTGAGTTGTCTGCAGCCTTTGTATGTCTCTTTTAGTTAAGGTCCACGTCTCTGCACCATACGTAAGCACTGGAAGGATGCACTGATCAAACACTTTTCTTTTAAGACATAATGGCATATTGCTCTTGAAAATTATGCTGTTTCTTCCAAAAGCTTTCAGGTAAGTTTTATACGCCGATTAATTTCTTCATCAATGTGACCCTCACTTGATATCTGCTGTCCAAGAAAACGTACGTGTCTGTTATCTCCAGCTTTTCTTCATCAATCGATAAATCTTCATTTCTTGTAAAAGCATTGCACATCACTTTTGTCTTCTGAAAGTTCATTTTTAATCCCACTTCTTTACTCTTGTCAGCAAGTTCCTGGATCATACTCTGCAGCTCTGATGGGGTAGTTGCAAAAATGACAGTGTCATCAGCAAAACGAAGGTGAGTTAGATAATCTCCATTAATCTTTAACCCTTTGTTTTTGCAGTTCAGTGATTGAAAGACATTTTCCAATGTGGCATTAAAGAGCTAGGGAGATATGGTGCCATCTTGTCTCACTCCATTTCCAATTTTTATGTGTGCTGTATTCTCAAACAGCTGAATCTTTGCACTTGCATTTTCATAGATGTTGTTAATAATATTAATGTATGCATCTTCAATACCGCATAATTTCAAAGCCATTGTAACTGCTGATGGTTTCACTGAATCAAAGGCCTTTTCACAATCGATAAAAGACATGCACAATGGAAGTTTTTTTTTTTCTCTTTTGGAGATGTTCTTACTTCTTTATATAACACGAGGCCACTGAAGTTTTACGCCACAGTGGACACTTAATATTTTCATGCTTCAAATTATAACCAAGACAGTTGGCTGTATTTGCTCTGGTTGTCGTTTTCTGTATACGCACCTATAAATTTTATTTTTCTTCCTGGTGATTTGGGCATCGTAAAAGTTTTACACTGCTACTGGTTTCTTTAGTGATAGAAAATTTTATTATAGGGAATTCAGTATAACTTTGATGGATGTATAAGTGAAGACATCTTTGCTATCATGTGGCCAACTTAAGAGATTTTATAATGCGGTCAAAGTTCCAAATTGGAAAGGGAAGAGTGACTCCATAGGCAGAGTTGTATAAAAATAAAATGTATCTGCATACACAACCATTGAAACAGAAAACTTGCAGCAAACCAGCGAATCACACACACGATAACAGTAGAATAAGATAATTGAAAGAAAAATTAATAAAACAATAAATACTTATTAGAACATTACAGATTTCAGTGAGGACAAAATAAGTACATTACAACTGAACGTGCAGCAATATGTGAGAAATAGACCTTTAGGGCAAAATATTAAAATATTGAACAATGAACCTCATAAAAACAAGATACTAATTAAAGAAAGTTTTTATATTTAGAAAAACAGTTCCATTAATGAACCTGGAAAAATTATAAATAGCATTTTCAACAACTTAATTCAAAAATTGGACTTACAAAATACATAAAGAAATGACTTTAACCGAATAACTGGAAACTGCAAGAAGAACCTGGCAATAAAATTTTAATTCTTTCTGTGCACACAAAACTTTTGATACAATTCCTATAAGTTGACAACAGGCCTTGATAAAATCTGGAGGCCAGAAAAGTCTAAAAACAAAAGGAACTCAGATATGAAAAACTAGTGAAAATTCTTCAGATTAAAATAGAATTAAATATATTAATCAGAATGAAGCCTTGAGGAAGTGTTTTAATTGCTGTAAATAACATTTTTTTAAATCTACAAGAAAAAACTATCTGGAAAATCTGCTAACTATCCGTGTATGGCATACACGGGTATGTCTACATTCTGTCTATAGGTACAGTCTGCAGCTGACAGAAAAATTGTTTAGTGAAACAAATATTTTTTTACATGAAATAAAAGTAATTATGAATATGTACAGAGTAGGATCCAAAAGTTCAGGGACAGCGCCAACCCGTGACAATGCAAGCATGTAGTTAAAGCTATAGCATCTGAAATACATCCCGCCATCCCTCCCATCCGTAGTCAGAATGCTTTGGCCCATGGAAATTGATTGGAATGCGCACATAGATGTTTTCCGCTGTGGTTTAGTCGTCTGTCTTCTGCAATGTGAGAAATGTAGCTCTTGAACAGCAACGTTGTAACATTAAATTTTGCCAGCATTTGGGTAAAACAGCTGCAGAGACCTTAGAAATGCTTTAAAAGGTGTATGATCACTCTTCGATGGCAAGATCAAAGGTGTACGAGTGGTATCAACGTTTCAAAGAGGGCCGAGAATCCATCGCAGATAACAAGCGCTGTGATCGATCTGTGACTCCCGGAGTGAGGAAAACATTACGATGGTGGCGCACGGTGTTAGTCAGAATCATCGCTCAGCCATTGAGAAAATCGCTAACGCAACTAACTTATCAGAGACCACATGCCAGCGCATTTTGACAGAGGATCTTAACAGGCACCGAGTGCGTCAGCACATTGCCCCTTGCCTTTTGACCTCCGAACAAAAGGATGAATAGAAGTGGATATTGGGCAAATTAATTGGCAAAGCTGATAGTGATCCAACGTTTTTGGATAACATCATCACAGGTGATGAAACGTGGTGCTACTTGTATGATATTCAGCCAGTGTGCTTCTTCAACATGGAATTCACCACCTTCACCGCGATCAAAGAAATTTAGGCAGGATCGCAGCAAAGGGAAAGTCATGCTGGAGGTGTTTTTTATTCTCACGGCACTGTCCATTTCGAACTTATTCCTGAGGGCACAACAGTTAACAAGGAACGTTATCTGGACACGTTACGTCGCTTACAGGAGTCAATCTGTCGTAAACAGCCGGAGATGTGGCAAAGTGGACAATGGTACCTTCTCCATGACAAAGCACCTGCACATCGGTCCCTACTGGTCACAGAGTTTCTTGCCAGAAATTGTACTAGTGTGCTTCCACATCCCGCCTATTCACCAGACTTAGCCCCCTGCGATTTTTACCTCTTTCCCCTGATGAAACAAAATCTGCAGGAATGTCGTTTTGTGTCAACAAATGCGGTAAAAACAGCAACACAGGAGACATTACAAGTGGTTGCAAAACGTGGCTTTCAGCAATGCTTCCAGAAGCTTTAGGGGCGCTAGAAAAAGTGCACCATCGGTGTGATTCTTTTGAAAGTGGTTGTGCATTGGTGTTTTAAAGTATTCAAGGTAAGGAACTATATGCAAAGTGCCCAAACTTTTGGATCCTACCTCATATGATGAATTCACTGTGTAAATTTATGATTTGTGTTAGGTTTTTTATAATAAGCATGAATGCACCAAAGAATGGAAAAGGACGACAGACACAAACAAAGATGTTACATCTAAAGTAATAAGTCTTGAGCAGAGTTGTATAAAAATAAAATGTATGTGCGTACACAACCATTGAAGCACAAAACTTGCTGCAAACCCGCGAATCATGATAACAGTACAATAAGATAACTTAAAGAAAAATTAATAAAACAATAAATAATTATTAGAACATTACAAATTTCAATTAAAACAAAATAAGTACATTACAATTGAATGTGCAGCAATGTGTATGAATTGAACCTTTACGGTAAAATATTAAAATATTGGACCATGAACCTCATAAAAACAAGAGACCAATTAAAGGAAGTTTTTATATCCAGAAAAAAAGTTCCATAATGAACTTCAAAAATTATAAATAGCATCTTCAACAATTTAATTAAAAATAGTAAACTTACAAAATACATAAGGAAAAGATTTTAATTTAATAACTGACAACTGCAAGAGGAACCTGGCAATAAAATTTAAATTATTTCTGTGTAAATGAAACTTTTGATACAGTTCCAATACATTGAGAACAGGCCTTAATAAAATCTACAGACCAGAAATGTCTGTAAAAACAAAAGAACTCGTGGAAAAAGGAAGCGATTGTGAAAGAACTCAGAAGATGTGAAAAATAATTGAACATTATTCAAGATAAAATAGAATTAAGTATATCAATCTGAGTAAAGCCTTGAGTAAGTGTTTTAATTGCTGTAAATAACATTTCATTTTTATTTTTAATCTACAAGCAAAAACTATCTGCAAAATTTGCTAATAATTTGGAAACAATCTGCGTATGGCATATGAGTGTGCATCTACATTCTGCTACTCTGGCCTTAAGTTTTAATAATAGGAGTGTTGATTAAAATCTTTTGTGGAATTTATAGGGAAACGTGTTCCTTGATAAAATAATTACTATTTTTGAAAAACCTTCATTTAACAGTTTATAGCAAGAAAGTGGGTACACTGAGCTAGAGGTCAATGAGGAAATTCTTTATAAAGTTTGACCTAGAGGAAGTCTGGACACAGTCCATGAATTTCTAGGACACAACATTCAAAAACAGATTATTAAAAGCATATGACGATGATGGGCAAAACACGTAACAATATTAACAAATAAAGGTAACTTGATCACGCTAGTTACGTTAACTGAAAACTTTTACAAAAAGTTCGTAAGTTGGAAGCTTTCGACCTTATCTTAGGTCTTCATCACGCCAATGGAGGACTAAGATTGTTGCCAGATTCTACATTTGAATTTTTCCTATTTTTGTTGCCAAAACTTAGAATTGATCTCCAGATCAACGGAATGTAGAGAGGAGTTCGGAGTTGCAAGTCATTGAGTTGAAAATAATTTCTATGCTTTCACGGTAACGGAGGGCAAAATGATTGTCAAAAGAAGCAATTCGTTTTGCTTCGTTCCAGTGGGGAACTGCAGATGTGTCTTCCATTGTCAAAATAGACAAGGCAGTATTAGGATTGGCTTTCGAAACATCTTTTCTATGTTCTAAAATTCTATGGCTAATGCTCCTGTATGTGCTTCCAATGTATAAGTTATCCCCAGTAGAAGAAGAGATAGGAATGCAGTAAACTCCTGGGAGGTTCAGGCTTTCAACTTTGTCCCTATCCCTTTGTAGAAGTTTCAAGATGTTTGGGGTAGATTTAATGGCAAGATGGTAACCAAAACTTCTAAAAAGAATCTGTAACTTATAAGCATAGGAAGGATGGTAAGGAACAGAACCACAGAATTTCAGGTCTTCTTTCTTGTGAGGAAGGAGGCATTCGATTTTCGAATGGTTTTCATATTTCTTTATGAGGGAGTTGACTGTAACAGCAGGGAAACCATGGGAGGGGCTATTGTAGAAATTTTGGAGAGTTCTTCTTGAAGAGAGAGTTGGTTGTTGCAAATGATATGAGCCCTGTGAATGTAGGACTTCAATGCTGCAAGCTTGTAGAGATGCAGGGTGCAAGATTTGTAGGGAATGATGTTAGTGGCCGCAGAAGGTTTCGATAGACAGAACGAGTAATGGAGAGATCAGCGTTTCTGCAGATAGATACATCCAGGAAATCAATTTTGTGATTTACTTCCTTAGATATAGTGAGCTTAATGGAAGGAAATTTTTCCGTAATGGAGTTGATCAGTATCTGTCGTTCCAGACTCGGAATGTGGCCAGCTAATGAAAATGTCGTCTACATATCTTAACCATAGGGAAGGTTGAAAAGGGTGTAGAGGAATGATGGAAACTTCAATATGTTGCATGTAGATTTCAGCAAGCAGAGGGGAAAGATGTGAGCCCATGGGGAGACCAGATTGTTGCCTATACACAATTTTGTTGAAAACAAAACAACTGTGTTGATGAATAGTGTGGAAACAATCATAAAGATCTTTGATAAGAGGACCGGGGGGTTCAAAATGAAGAATCAATTTCTTCATGAGGAGCATGTAGGAATCAAAATATGGTACAGAGGGAAACAAAGATTCTACATCAAGAGTATACAGATTATCACAAGGAGAAAAGGAATTAGGAAGGTTGTGGATGAAGTTTGAAGTAGAGACAACTGTATGAGGATGGTTGGCTGCCAGGGATTTGCATTTGAGGACCAATCTCTTTTCAAGGTTTACTGCTGGAGAAAAAGAATATTCCACTAAAGGTCTGATGGGGTTACCAGCTTTATGCAGTTTCACTTGCAGGAAGAGCCTGGGAGTTCTAAAGTAAGGAGGGGGTGATATATCACCAAGGAAGGATTGAAGAGTTTCTTTCTTAGCTAATCTGTCAACTGAGTTTTTGAGTGAGTTGGTGGTGTCTGACTGCAAAGGGATGCAGTTAGCAGATGTAAGAAAAGAAGCACTTTTTGGTTTAGAGTTTCTTTACCAATGATGACTGGGCAACCGACTTTATCTGCTTTGCATACGGCTAGGTCATTTTCTTGAATAAATGACCTGAATTCTTTTAAACAAGAAGAAGAGTACTTGATTGGCACAGAATTTTGCTTGGATAAGATAACAGCAGCGTTGGCACGAAGGATAGGCTGCTGAACAGTCTCAGTTCTGTGGATGGCTGATTCTATAACAGAAACAGTTTGTGGAAGATTGATAGGAAGAGCAGGTGAAAATTTTGGGCCTAATGATAAGAATTTATCCAAGCTAAGAGGAATAGTGACAGAAGAAAAGATTTACATACTTTGGCTTGTCAGTAGAGGCTGATGACGGAGATGTTGCTTGACTTTTTTGTTTGGAGAGAAATTCAATTTTCTACTCTCCAAGCAAAAAAGTCAAGCAACATCTCCGTCATCAGCCTCTACTGACAAGCCAAAGTATGTAAATCTTTCTTCTGTCACTATTCCTCCTAGCTTGGACAAATTCTTATCATTAGGCCCAAAATTTTCACCTGCTCTTCCTATCAATCTTCCACAAACTGTTTCTGTTATAGAATCAGCCATCCACAGAACTGAGACTGTTCAGCAGCCTATCCTTCGTGCCAACGCTGCTGTTATCTTATCCAAGCAAAATTCTGTGCCAATCAAGTACTCTTCTTCTTGTTTAAAAGAATTCAGGTCATTTATTCAAGAAAATGACCTAGCCGTATGCAAAGCAGATAAAGTCGGTTGCCCAGTCATCATTGGTAAAGAAACTCTAAACCAAAAAGTGCTTTCTTTTCTTACATCTGCTAACTGCATCCCTTTGCAGTCAGACACCACCAACTCACTCAAAAACTCAGTTGACAGATTAGCTAAGAAAGAAACTCTTCAATCCTTCCTTGGTGATATATCACCCCCTCCTTACTTTAGAACTCCCAGGCTCTTCCTGCAAGTGAAACTGCATAAAGCTGGTAACCCCATCAGACCTTTAGTGGAATATTCTTTTTCTCCAGCAGTAAACCTTGAAAAGAGATTGGTCCTCAAATGCAAATCCCTGGCAGCCAACCATCCTCATACAGTTGTCTCTACTTCAAACTTCATCCACAACCTTCCTAATTCCTTTTCTCCTTGTGATAATCTGTATACTCTTGATGTAGAATCTTTGTTTCCCTCTGTACCATATTTTGATTCCTACATGCTCCTCATGAAGAAATTGATTCTTCATTTTGAACCCCCGGTCCCCTTATCAAAGATCTTTATGATTGTTTCCACACTATTCATCAACACAGTTGTTTTGTTTTCAACAAAATTGTGTATAGGCAACAATCTGGTCTCCCCATGGGCTCACATCTTTCCCCTCTGCTTGCTGAAATCTACATGCAACATATTGAAGTTTCCATCATTCCTCTACACCCTTTTCAACCTTCCCTATGGTTAAGATATGTAGACGACATTTTCATTAGCTGGCCACATTCCGAGTCTGAACGACAGATACTGATCAACTCCATTACGGAAAAATTTCCTTCCATTAAGCTCACTATATCTAAGGAAGTAAATCACAAAATTGATTTCCTGGATGTATCTATCTGCAGAAACGCTGATCTCTCCATTACTCGTTCTGTCTATCGAAAACCTTCTGCGGCCACTAACATCATTCCCTACAAATCTTGCACCCTGCATCTCTACAAGCTTGCAGCATTGAAGTCCTACATTCACAGGGCTCATATCATTTGCAACAACCAACTCTCTCTTCAAGAAGAACTCTCCAAAATTTCTACAATAGCCCTCTCCCATGGTTTCCCTGCTGTTACAGTCAACTCCCTCATAAAGAAATATGAAAACCATTCGAAAATCGAATGCCTCCTTCCTCACAAGAAAGAAGACCTGAAATTCTGTGGTTCTGTTCCTTACCATCCTTCCTATGCTTATAATTTACAGATTCGTTTTAGAAGTTTTGGTTACCATCTTGCCATTAAATCTACCCCAAACATCTTGAAACTTCTACAAAGGGATAGGGACAAAGTTGAAAGCCTGAACCTCCCAGGAGTTTACTGCATTCCTATCTCTTCTTCTACTGGGGATAACTTATACATTGGAAGCACATACAGGAGCATTAGCCACAGAATTTTAGAACATAGAAAAGATGTTTCGAAAGCCAATCCTAATACTGCCTTGTCTATTTTGACAATGGAAGACACATCTGCAGTTCCCCACTGGAACGAAGCAAAACGAATTGCTTCTTTTGACAATCATTTTGCCCTCCGTTACCGTAAAAGCATAGAAATTATTTTCAACTCAATGACTTGCAATTCCGAACTCCTCTCTACATTCCGTTGATCTGGAGATCAATTCTAAGTTTTGGCAACAAAAATAGGAAAAATTCAAATGTAGAATCTGGCAACAATCGTAGTCCTCCATTGGCGTGATGAAGACCTAAGATAAGGTCGAAAGCTTCCAACTTACGAACTTTTTGTAAAAGTTTTCAGTTAACGTAATTAGCGTGATCAAGTTACCTTTATTTATTAAAAGCATAGTTTTAGCAAGATAGTGCAACACTTTTCTACTTCATGGAAATGTATCACTATACTATTCCCTGACTTAGAAGCTGCACAGTTTCAAAAGAACTATGGAAACCAACCCTCACCATATCTGTTGCCATTAGAATTATTTCTGTGAGAATATATGTACGTCAAAACCAGTCCTTAGTACAGTAAGCATCACATCTAGCACAGTAAACAAAATATGAGCTTTGTAACTATGCATTTGTTTTACATACAAGTTCTGCATGAATATAATAAACAAAATTATTGAATGCATAAGTAAACTTACTTTAACAATTTCAAAATTAGCAAGATATAACAGGAAAAATACAAACTATACAAGCTACAACAACTTGTGTGTATGTAAAAATGAATGTTGAAAATTACATACCTGTTGCTACGATGACTTTCATAAGGTCCATAAAATCACCATCTTGAACAAGGCGAGTTAAATGTGGTTGCACAATCTCAATGATCTCTAAAGTCCACTGCACAGCAAGCAACCTTATATATAACAAGAAAAAAAAACTGTTGCAGGAAACAAATGTTTTTTTTTTTTTCTATTAACAGAAAAAGAAATTGCCAATCCCAAGATGGCAGAAAGCATTTATGTACTTATATGATAAAACAGATTTATGATTTTAAGCAATACAAATTCCAAAACACAATACTAATTCATTTTTACTTAATAACAATGCTTACACTTCAACTTCTACTGCATAAGAAACATGACATGATGCATACAATGTTATTAATAACACCAACAGGAAGGTGTGTTTAAGTAGAACGTATGTAGGTGACAGCCTACGAAAAGAAAAGAGAACAGGGGAGGGGGTTATAACTATTTCTGATGCTATGCTAGGTTGATACACCCTATGCAGCAAATAAATCTCAGATCTGTGAGGCATGCGATAGTTTTCCATTATAAAACACAACCCCAACGGTCATATTTTTTTTTACACGCAAACCAACTGCAGAAATAACACTGACTGAAAGTAACAATTCAGAACTAGTGTAATAGTGCAAAATAATGCTGCATCATAATTCAATGTTAAATGACAAACTTGCACATGAACATTGTGATGTTAATTATGAAAAGCACAATGGAGCTTAAGAAATGCATCATATATATTGAAAATGCAATACATGTGTTCAGAAAGAATTCCAGTGACAAGACATTTTGCACATTGCACCTTAACTACAGAGATAAAACACTGTATCATTCACATCACGAGTTAACTAAATGACTTCTGAATTCAGTTATGTCTTTTTACTCTGTAATAAGAAAATGCTCTTACACACCAGAAGTTTTGCATCACTGCAGATCATTCAATTACCTCATTTAGCAGAATAAAAAATCTGCTTGTTTTTATGGAACATTTCCCCTAGATTAGGAAACATTTTTTAATGATTAGAAAAGGATTTTTATAAATGTATTACATAATGCTTTACCATTACCAATACTTTCTTCATAATGAGGAACAGTACACCAATTATGTAGGAAATAGTAACACTATACTAGTGATCTGATTTATTGGCATAGGAAATAGTAACATTATACTAGTGATCTGATTTATTGGCGTAGGAAATAGACAAGTGTTTCCAAGCTTTTGCACATCAACCAGATGGCCTTTTCAAGGAAGTTAGACAAGAAACAGTTTCTGTTTAACTTCTTTGAAAAAGCCATCTGGTTATCTGGTTGATGTGCGAAAGCTGGCAAACGCTTATGTGTCCATTTCCTATGCCAATAAATCGGATCACTAGTATAGTGTTACTATTTCCTACAATATTTTGTTTTGTTTCACTCCCAAAAGTGTTTCACAGTTGCCAAGAAATCAATCTATTTTGACTGAAATGTACATTATGGTTGACAGATAATTCAAGTCACTGAATTTCAACTAAAGTGCATTACACAAAAAGTCATATAAAATAAATTAAAAGGATAAATCAAATATCTGCCATCTTTTATGACTTAGTTTGAATTTCCTCAAAATCGAAGAATGTTGAGTGCTCTGTTGAGTTGCCATGAAATGACCCTGCTTTGTGACTCATACATGACTGTGGATGAAAGTCATAGTAATGTTCTTGTAACAACCCAAAAAATTAATACAGAGCTTCCCTGTATAATGCTGATGTTTTGTTGTAGAGAGCAGAATTAGATGCAGAAATGACATCTCAAAATTTCTGAGCGATGTAATTTCTAAAAACAATCCCCATCAAAAAATATAAAAATGTGCTTTGTTTGAATTTAGCCCAGCAACTGAATTTTTTGGGTTAACATGCGAGCTCTATGAACACCTTGAATACACAAGTGCACTGAGCTGAAAGTGGAGAGTTCTCTCATCCTCCAAAACTTCAAATTTTCATGATCTTTCTTTCTGGCTCTTATTTGTACATGCCTTTCATGTAATTATGAATTCTGACAGGGACACAGTATCATCACCTATCATGTCAAATTACCTTCATTTAGTTAAATCTCTTTTTACAAATGTGTGATTTAGATATGTCTTAAAAAATAAAGAGCCAGAAAGGTAGTAATTCTGTTAACTACCAGTGTGTAGCACAATCACACTTACTACAGTTGAAGTCAAATTTTCATTTGTTTATATTCAAACATTTTGTGGCATATTTTGGTAAGAGGTGACACACACACTAACAGCTTCTATTTGTTAAGAATTTTTAATAAATGAAAAAGTTGGTGTTTTCTGGAGGACAATTGTACACGTAAACAAGAATTACTTATGCGTTAATAATGATATTTGTATATGCCTCTTATGTAATTATGAATAAATTCTTCTCCAGGGGAGTTGCTTCACATTTATTTCTAACTACTGATTCATGGGAATTGATTCACATTGGTTTCTATGACTTAATGCTTTGATGTACATTTTTCAGATCTTCCAAAACACATTGAACATATGATTAAAGTAACAGGCAAGTTGATCATTAATGCTGCCATAAATGAGAGCAATGGATTCTATTTGCCTGTGGTTTATACTAGATTGCTAGGGGGTGCATTAAAATTACAAGAGAGAGGGATGAGGGGAGGGGGAATGGTTGTGGCCCCGGTATTATTGGGAAGATTTGTGTTGCCTTTAGCGGTTTTATTAGTAGGGGTATAAGAAAAGTAAGATAAATTAATCTGTAAGCTAATCTGGCATCACCCCATAGATATCATTCTAATTATAACCTTTCTCCTATCATTAATTAAATCTCCTACAGCCCTCATTCCACCTATCTCAAATCTAATAACCACCCTCCCACCCACAAGCACATACAAAAAAGAAATACACCAACCACACCCATCCTCTCAATCCCTGTCTGAACATTATCCACCCTGTGTGTTGAACAGACCAGTAAGCTATTAATCCTTGTAAATCTCTTTGACCAAAAGATTCCACTGCTCCCACTCCCAAACTTATCATCTCAATTACTCATCCAACTACCCCTCATACTATTCTCATTAATATTAAAGGTACCAGTTTCTGAAAAGTCATGAACACAAAACACACTCCCCATGCCAAACTTTTTATAACTCTAGAAAACCAAAAATACCCCCCCACCCCCACCCCTAAAAACCTCAAAGCCAAAGCTACCATCTCATCCCTGCCCATGTACATCATCGCTAAAAATACCCCCGACACCACTCTCTGAATAAAAAAATACTTAAATAATCTCTCCGCCCAAAAGCGGTGGCGTGTAATTTCAAGAGTGGGGATAGTGGTAAGTTCTGTAGTGATATTTTACATGTATTTGTGCATGGTTTATATCAGATTGCTAGGAGGGTGCATTAAGATGGCAGGAGAGAGGAATGGGGGGGGGGGTTGTGGCTCTGGTGTTATTGGGAAGATTTTGTTTCCTTTAGCAGTTTTATTAGTAGGGGTATAAGAAAAATAAGAAATTAATCTGTAAGCTTTCAAGGTTTATAACGTGACTTGAGAAGACTTACATACAGTCTTCCATCTTTGTGAAACTTATTTCAATCAAACAGACTAGAGTCCATTAAAAAACAAATGGGAGACATTACAATATATTTAATATTTTTGAGGTTAGTCACAAATACTCATTTACTTCTTGACACATATTCAGTATGTTCTTTCATTTGAGGTGACCACCTCCTCAGTAACCAACACTATATTTGCATATTAAAAATGCCATAAAATTTTAACTTTCCAAAATAATTAAGAAGTTTAAACTAAAAACAATAATTAATTTAAAAGAGTATGCAATCCAACTAACTCAAAGTTGCATTATTAACTAAGGGAATGGTCAAAAACTCAAACCTGGCAAATAGCTCTGCTGTGAGAACTTTCTGAGGCACGAGCTCCTATCCTCAGGCAGACTTCAGCACAAGTCACCAACCCAATGAGAAGTGGGCTTATTTCGAGCGTACAAAATAAGCTCATTTTTGGTTCCATCCATATACTCAAAATAAGCTCACTTCTCTTTGGGGTGTTGACTTGAGCTGAAGTCTGCCCCATGATAGGAGCTTGTGCCTCAGAAAGTACTCGCAGCAGTGCTATCTATGTACCAGGCTTGAGTTTTCGACAGTTTCCTTAGTTAATAATTCAACTTTGAGTTAGTTGGATTGCAAACTCTTTTAAATTAATTATTGTTTTTAGCTTAAAGTTCCTTAATTATTGTGAAACATTTTGGTGTTATGGCATTTTTACTTACTTAGTTTTAAGATGTGAAGCAAAATGTTGTTAGCAAGGTGGAGACAAATATGCTTCCGTGGTTTGGCAATGTTGAAAGAATGAGTGATGAGATGCTTACTAAGAAAATCTTTTTAACCCAAGTGGCAGGAAGGCAAGACAGAGGAAGGCCACAGAAGTCATGGGAGGATCAGATTTAGGGGTGTCTGCATGAGAAAAAAGATTATGAGTATGAAGTATAGGAGATCTTGTGTACGGCATGTGATGGATGTCAGTGATGCCCAAGTTGTATGTCAAGATCGCTGTAAATGGAAAAGTTGGATACAGCAACAGTAAAAAAAAAAATTCTGGTAGTTTGTATTTTTTTGTGGAGCTAACCTCTAAATCTCAGAGAACAGTTTAGTGATATGTATGTATGCAGTTTTAATATGTAAATATTATGTTGATTACTGAAGGGGTGGTTGATTCAAACGAAAGAATGTACTAAACATATGTTAAGAAGCAGGTGAGTACTTGTGACTAACCTCAAAGATATTAAACTTACTGAAAGTATGTTTTCAGGTAATGAGAACATTGAGTGTCAAACTCATTGCTTTCACTATAATAACAAAATATAATCTGGAAACCACTGGCCTAAAATGTACATTACATGTTTGATACAATTTCCACACTACATACCTAAATGTTACACTGGTGTGTAAAAATTAAGGATGAAGAGGAGAAATTAGCATAACAGCGGAACGAGCAGGCAGAACGAACAGAAAGACCACTCAGGAGATAGACTAGGGTCCGGTACGGTAGGGCATGCGCATATATGCAGCATGACGTGGGGGGTTGGAAGGGTAAAAAGCACATGGGTGGTGTACGCTCAGCAATTCGGTGTACATCGGTTTCAATGACATCGAGTTGCTGCCACCGTGTGATATGGCCAACAGGCAATCCAGTAGATGACATCTGGATGACTTTACCCGAGGTCGCATCATTGGGAAGTTGGAAGAAGGTTGAAGTGTTACTAATGTGGCAGAGGAGTTCGGGATCGCTCACAGCATCGTTTCACGAGCTTGGAGAGCATTTCAAATGACAGGAACAGCTGTCCGAAAGTTTAGCAGTGGTCGTCCACGAGCAACCATGGTGGCGGACGACTGGTATATCGTCCTACAGGCGAGAAGAGACAGACGACAGACAGAGGAAGAAATCGCAAGGCACATGCAACAGACAACTGGACGTCCGTTATTGCGTTTTACCATGGCCAGGAGGCTGCACAAAGGTGGTCTATTTGCACGACGACCAGTACGGTGTGTGCCATTAATGCCTGCTCATCGGAGACTGCGGTTTCTGTGGTGCCAGGAACACAAGAACTGGGCACATCAGCAATGGGGTCGAGTTCTCTTTACGGATGAAAGCCGATTTAGTCTGACCAGCGATTCTGGACGTATACACATCTGGAGAAAGCAGGGAACACGCAATCACACCTCCAATATCATCGAAAGGGACCGGTTTGGAGGTAGCGGAGTTCTCGTTTGGGGCGGTATCATGCTTGGTAGCCGTACTGACCTCCACATCTTCCAAGGAGGTTCAGTCGCTGGTGTCCGCTATTGCACCGAGGTTCTCCTGCTTGCGTCTGTTTAGAGGTGCTGTGGGTCCTGAGTTCCTCTTCATGGACGACAACACTACACCTCATCGTACAGTGGCCGTCACAGAGCTGTTGGAGAGTGAAGATATTCAGCGCATGGATTGGCCGGCAAGGTCCCCGTACCTAAATACAATCGAACACGTGTGGAACCTTTTCGGGAGACGCTTGGCAGCACGTCACCAGCTGCCAGCAGCGATTCCGCAGCTGCGATTGGCGCTACAAGAGGAATGGGCCGCGATGCCTCAATAGCTCCTTGACGACCTCATCCTCAGCATGGACAGACGTTGTAAATCCTGCAACGCAGTCAGGGGTGATCATATCCCCTATTAAAGACTGGGTTTTTCTTGGCAGCCGCCTGTCACATGGATGTTTCTGTGTTCTGTGCAGTTGTGCTCGAAGCTACCTCTTCAATAAAGTACCTTTGTATCCTTTGGATTCCTTGTTTGGACGGTTTTGCTCACTTGTCCTATATTCTTACATCTTGGGGATCTTATGGTATGATTTGAGTCGATGTGGAGCACTTCTGAATGACGTTACATTTGAAAAACCGTCTCGTCCTTAACTTTTGCACGCCAGTGTAGTGCGTAGAATTGTATAGTAAAATGTATACCTGCTTTCATATGGAGTTTCTCGTAGCCTAAGCAAGCTTGATAGAAGAACCAAAATTCTGCTAAGATTACCACTGCTGGGTGGGGGCATGACAGGCACATTAGCAAGTGTAGGAGTGCTATGACCAGATGATGAGTTTGCAGAAGGAAATGTTGGATTCACAAGGACACTACTACTGATAAAGTGATTATGCCTGTAAATACAAACAAAATAAACATTAATTCTGACAAATACAAAAGAAATCACAGTAGCACAAAAATAACAGCATTTAAAGTGACTTGTGACAAAACAGAAAAAAAGTATAAAGGATGTGCATCAGGTATCGTCACTCTTACATGGATACTGATTTGTCTGCCTTTTAAAATGAATGACAAACACATCTGCTTTTGACTATGAATGACTACTATGTTGACCTTTTACAATGAATGATAATAAACTGATGGTTGAGGCAGAATTTAATGCTTGGGATTTAAATTTTACCACATTTTCCCCCTCTTTCTATTTATTATCTTCAACACAAATTTTACTTTTATTCTGAAGCTGTAGCATGTTAATATGATAATATTTATAGTGAAAATATGAAATCTGATTATCACTTTTCTACAGGATGCCAGGGGTTTTTCACTGAAATAACTCCACAAAAGTAAAAATTAAACTGACTGAAAAATAGAATGTCTTTCCAAATTCCTGAGCATATGCAATAAGCATTAGGAAAATAAAATCCCATGACCTATTTCATTTTACAGCACTAAACTGTAATTTTGAGTTGTCCCTGAACTAATAAAACAGCACTTTAGAACTAAGAAATATAATCACCAGGGCTCTTAGGAGCAAGTAAATGAACCAGCAAACCAATGTATTCAGTTCCACTCTAGAAAGATTTCATAGGGTTTGGCTTAAATGTTGATTCTTGAGACAAATTTGCAAAATCTTTGTTTTAAAGATTATCTTTATATTATGTAACACAAGTTTAAATCTTATTTCTAATGTGTTGCTTCAGGTAACATCTGATCTCACATAAAATCAGAAGAACGAATCAGCTCAAATATATTTTTCCTAATATGCTTTACTAGCATTAATAAATATATGTCTCGAACAGGGCGCGATTTCATCTTTTTTGCTCACTAGCAAATTTTGCTAGTGACCAAATACACTACCGGACAATTGCTAAGGACGGATGACAATAGCAACGATAGCAACCATAAAATGGAAGGCAGGAAAATGTGGAAATTAGCATAAGTGCGGGATACAGTAAGACGTGTTGTGCGTATGCAAATTTTGGATTGCCGAACTTGTTCGTGACGTCATAGCGCTGATAAGAGATGCGCTGATAAGAGATATAAAGGATTTGACGCGTATTGACTGTTGTTGTTCAAACGCAAAGTTGAAAGGGAAAGAATCAATTGACGAACTTGCAATTTTCAGTATGTCTTCCTGACATCACCTAGATGATTTTACGTGTGGCCGTATTATTGGCAAGATTGAAGAAGGGCGAAAAATAACACATGTTGCCAGGGAGTTCGACGTCAGCCACAGTGTTCTTTCAAGGCTTTGGAAATCATTTCAAACAAATGGAGAGTGTAGCAAACGTCACTGGAGAGGTCGTGTTCGAGGTACGACACCTGCAGAAGATCGGTACATAGTGCTATCTATAAAAAAAGACACCGGCGCGGCACAGCTAGTGAGGTAGCAAATCAGTTTATGGCTGCTACTGGCAAGCGGATCTCCTGAAAAACTCCAGACGTTTGCATGAAGGAGGACTATACGCCCGCCCTCCTGTTGTGTGCATCCCATTGTCCAGACGTCCCCGTACCGCCCGTTTGCAATGGTGCCATCAACATTGCAATTGGACTGATAACGACTGGTCTGCTGTCCTCTTCTCAGATGAAAGTAGATACAGTCTATCGTCTGATTGTCGATGACAACTGATCTGGCGTGATAGTGGTACTGCATATTGTCCAGCAAACGAACAGGAAAGGGACCGATATCCGACATGTAGTGTCATGGTATGGGCTGGCATCATGATCGATGGCCGTACGTCCCTCTATGTGCTTTCAACTGGGACTATGACTGGCCAACGACACATTAATGATGTTCTGCAACCTCATGTTCGCATGTTCCGTGGTGCTGTCGGTGATAGATTCATTTTCACGGACGACAAAGCAACATGTCATCGAACAGTCGCTGTCCAGGAGTGTTTTGAGAGCGAGGATATTCAACGCCTCGTATGGCCAGCACGTTCTCCAGATCTGAATCCCATTGAAAATGTGTGGGATGCTTTGGGGAGGAGTCTTGCTGGTCGCCAATGCCCTCCAATAAACAAGGACACCCTCATCCGTGCACTGACAGAGGAATGGGGTAAATTACCCCAACAGCTGCTTGATAATGTTGTGCAAAGCATGACACGACGTGTGGAATCTTGCATCGCCCTCCGTGGTGGCCATATCCCGTATTGACATCTTACGCCGGAACGCCTGCGGACGGTAATTGCATTTTTTTCAAGTTTACGTATTCTGCACAAAATGGCCTGTTTGTCCCTTGAACACATTCCAAAGCTTTCTGGATTTCAGAGCACAATAAATTGTCTTTCTTGTAATGTCCTGGCATTCTGACATTATTTTATTTTACTTGGCATCCAACCACACTTACTTTTTTATGCGCTATATAGCCGTTTATGATCCGTCCTTAGCAATTGTCCAGCAGTGTAGTTTGCTAGCAAAACATTCACATGACTAGCAAGTAAAACTAAATCACATCGTAACTTATTTTCTAATAAAGTTACACAGAAATTTAAATGTGTATAAATATTTTGACTTATCTAAGATTCTATTCATTATTCAAAAAGATAAGTTTAGTGACTATCTTTAAATTATTAATTTCTAACAAATTCTCATACCACATGAATATATTTCACTGACATTCTAATTCAGATTTCTTCCCATATGGTTTATGCTCAGGATGTCTGACTTTGTCATCATACCACTTTATAACTGCTGACCGTGGATTAAAAATCTCTTCTTGTGGCCCTTCTATTTAAATTGTCATCAGAGCATTTAAAGTTTCAACAGACAAATTGTTCCACGAATCCCCTTGTATTCTTTTTAAAAAACTGATTCCCACCTCACAACATGCAGTACTAAGTGGAAGTATCGCACAAATTTCTGCTGAACTTCTACACACTTCATACACACTTCATATCTGCCAACTACCACACAATGCCTTAGTTTCTACGGAATTAGTTGTCTGACTACGGAACTCACTATCAAAACTACGGATTCTACAAATTTTCATTTTGTTTCAAATTTTTCTTTTGCTATTATTTTTATGATATACACGAGATTCTTACAGGGATTCGCAGAATCCCGCTTTTTTTTTTTTTTTGTCATCAGTTAGATCATTCTGAAGATCGATATTTGGGAGGGGGTCGTTTTCCATCTGGAGACGAAATTTCGTGCTACAAAACTTTTGAACACAGTAGTGAAACGAAGTAAGAAAATTTTGTCGTAATCACAAAATTTCCTTGTTAAATATCATTTTATTGCATAAATATTTGCATTTTAGCTTGAAACTGTGGAGAACAATTTGCAAAAACGGAAGTTGGCTGCTGCAAAATTTTTCTGTAATTTTCAGGCATGAGATTCTTCCACGAATTCAAGGAATTCCGGCTTTTTTCGTTATTATTGGAATTCCGTCTTTACGAAACTAGAAAACGAAAGGTCGACGGAATTCGGATTTTTTCCGTAATCATTTTTTTTTTTTTTTCTCTCACAATGTTGCCTCTGTCAAGTATTATTGCTCATTAACATTTTACCGGATAAATATTTGTATTTCAGCTTGAAAATACAAGGACAATTTCCAAAACCAGAAGTCAGACGAAGCAAAAGTTTCTTCCGTAATCGTTTACCCCCTCCACAAACACGTTTCGTAAAAAAGTGTCTATCTATGCCACGCAATAAGGCTAGTTACTATGGATAAGACTTTTGCCAGTGTTGGCAGGCTATTTTCCAGTAACATTTTGGTTTGCTTCTTTCGGTTTTGTCTACCATCCGAATAAGTGGAATTATTCTTGCTTATTCATCACTGATCATTAGAGCGCAGTATTTGATGTATGCACGACTATCAAGACTTGTGGAAGTAGGCGATCGCTTGGCTTAGGGTACGACAAGAGTTGAGGACAAAGTTCGTGGGGCAAAAAAAGGGAGGGTGGCAGAGCAGGTGGTCAAACAACCAGTCCATCCCAGAGCTCTGGGTTGCCACAGCAACCATTGCCGACGTCACGTTCAGTTTCTGTAATAGACCAATGAGGGCACGATGGAGAGGAGTTTCAATGCACTTCTATGACAGTTTCCACTGGAAGGGATGAAAGATATGAGGAGGATGGGTATTAAGTGTCGAAAGGAAATTGGCGAAAGAGAACTGCTGATCGTCGCTGTTTTAACAAGTGATAATAGAAACTGTTATGTAAACTTCGTGGATTAATAATGATTTTTGGTTACTTTAAATAAAGAAATTACCTTACTAGCAATATTTGCTACTGCGATTTTTTTCACTAGCAAATCTGATTTTTCACTAGCTATTTGCTAGTTGCCAATCGGTGAAATCGCACCCTGGTCTCGAATAAAACAAACTTGATCAGATAAACAAACATTGACATAGTCAGTAGCTGGAACAAGCACAATAACAAAGACTAAAGTTTCAATGGATGTTGACGCTCTTTCTTCATTCTGAAGAGCTGTTTATGTAAATATTGTTCACAAGTCAAAAAAAAAAAAAAAAAAAGAAGAAGAAGTTTAAAAACATGACACCAGAACAACCTCACACATGTTCTTGGACAGTTCATCATTCAGTTCATTTCACAAGCTTCTGTTTTGGTAACAGGAATAACAAACAAATATGCTAAATGGCAACACCACCCACTTTGGTACATAAGTTTACCACCAATTATTCCACTGAAACAAAAATCTGCATATTCAGTCAACATACACAGACATTATGAATTCCTAAAACTTGGTTACCAGTTCATAACATTATCTAAATGTGAAGGTCTTCAATGTTTCTGCGGCAATATTTGCAGGACTAACTGTTTTCCGCAGACTCCCAGTGTTTCGGGATGCGAATGTGTAGATGATTCCCTCTGTTCTCCAGTATGACTGGGTTTACCAGATGAGTGTCAATGCGCTGGTAGTAAAACAATATAAGACGAATGAAATCTGATGCCCCATGGTTGTTGATGATATCTACTGTATAACAATTTATCAAGAAATTATTTTTTTGTTTTGTTTGAATGCAAATGAATAAATGAAACAACAGATTGGAACCAATTCAAAAATTGGCTTCAATTGCAGGAGAGAGAAAAAACAACTGAAAAATTGTGCATCTAAAACAATAAAATTTCCTTTGTCTGAAGGTGTGTCCCACTGTTGTGGCGCAGAGGAAAGTCGTCACCATAGCAACAACTGAGAAACTGAGAGTTCGAATACAGTAGGTAACAGTATGTTATTATTTCATGCACATGTTGAAGAAATATGATTTGGGAACTTTTTTCTTAAACCATGGAATTCTAAGAATATAATTATTTTATTTTTTATTTTTTGCAGAATATAACCAGGTATTCTTTTATTCATATTTGTGCAAGAAAAGAAAAAAATACTGTTTGTGCTTGTGCGCATGAACTACCATAACATTTTAACATTTGCAACTGCACAATTTTAAGTCTCTGAAAGTGCTTTTACTATTTTAACACTATTTTGCTATCTGGCAACAGCAGGAATGAGTGAGCGAAGCTGCTTGCCATCTGAGCGATTTTTTTTTTATTTACAATACATTAAACAATGCACTTTAGGACTACTAAGCACTTTTTGAGGGGTTTTGAAGGACTGGAACTACTGCCAAGACTTGCTTTCTAACGATTCCATTAAAAAAAAAAAATGCCGGAAATATTGCGACTGGCTGCTGTTATTTGTTTTCGATATTTCATCAGTTGCCTATAGAAACATCTCATGTGAGGCAAATGAACACTGAGAAAATGAGAGCGCTTGCCTGTGTTAATTATTGAATCCCGGCCCCAACCTATATACTTTTTATTTTTGTAAAGTTCATGAAACATACTTTCACAATTGGACATCACAAACAAAAAACCCATATCATCATATCACACATAGGTTATGTTAAGAAACTATATATGGTGGGACGTTTTGGTAGTGGCTTCTACCTTCATCAGCCATGGAATGAAACACGTGGGATGAACCATGTGATATAAGCATCAGTTGTTGCCAGATTTCAAAATAGCTTTCCAGATGATGGGGATGTGAAAAGGTGCATCTGTATTGCAGGTGTTAGCCCTGCAATACAGACACACCTTTTCGTCACACCTTTTCGAGCAGGGCTAACACCTGCAATACAGACACACCTTTTCACATCCCCATCATCTGGAAAGCTATTTTAAAATTTGGCAACAACTGATTCTTATACCACATGGTTTATTCAATGGCTGATGAAGGTAGAAGTCACTATCGAAACGTTCTGCGCCACTTATAGTGTCTTAACGTAACCTATGGGTGATATGATATTTGGAATTCTTCTGACTTAAGTGTCTGTTGGTAAGGAAATCTTTGCTGCCTTTGTAGAAAATTTATGACCCAGTAAGCAGGATGCTTCCAAGGAAGGTCTGTGAAAATACTAGTACGGCTGGGAATCTGCTTGAATGCAAGGGCTGTGCCGAAAGTAATGCAAAAGTGGGCATAACTTTGTTATTAACTGACAGAGGTCATTCAAATTGCACATGTTGGTAGAGCAACTCTTTCTCTATACAAAGGTACTACTCAACATAGTTTTCATCACAAGCAATGTATTTGCGCCATCGTTGAACCCAACTCTTAAATCCCGTTTGAAAAAATTCAGGTGTGGACTGTTGTACCCATTTCTTCACAGCCACTTTCACCTTGTCTCTGTCATCAAATCGTTGTCCCTGGAAACTGCCTTTAATTGGACCGAACAGGTGGAAGTCGGAGGGCGCCAGTTCTGGGCTGTATGGTGGATGGGGATCACAGACCAGCCTAATTTGCTGATCACCTGATTTGTTGCGAAAGATGTGTGTGGTCTTGCATTGTCATGGTGAATGTGGATCCTTTTCAGATTCTTGTTCGGTCTCTTCCTATTTATGGCTTCTCTAAGCTTCGTGAGTGTCTCAATGTACTGCTCACTTGTCACGGTACAGCCACGTTCCAGAAAATCAAGGAGAATGACACCCCTGTCATTTCAAAATACAGTCACCATGACTTTCTGTGCTGATCGCTGGCTATTGAACTTCTTAGCCCTTGGTGAAGAGGTGTGACGCTATTCGTATTTATAAATGCATGCATGTGCAACCTTCCTTTGTCAGGAACTCAATGATGGCACGTTGCTTCTGTTTGGAATCCATTATTTACTTGCAATGAAGGAGAAGGGTTACTATAGATGAAGAGCTACTCTATCAACATGTGCAATTTGAATGACCTCTGTTGGTTAATAAAAAAGTTATGCCCACTTTTGCATTACTTTTGTAAATATGTGTTGGCAATACAGCATGTGTATGTGTGAATGGTGTTTCATCAAAATGGTTTTCTATCTTTGCAAAAGTCAGACAATGTTGGGTAATTTCACCAGGACTGTTCAATATCGTATTTATGAATGCATGCATGTGCAATACCAAAATAAGCAATGGTTTCTGAGCAGAAACCATAGTACAAAAAGCAAGGTCAGTCTAAATGGCACAGAGATAGACCAGGTGAATGAATTTGTACATTTAGGAAGCATGTTTGACAGAAAAATAATTAGATGGTGAAATTAGTAGGCAAGTGAATTCATCTTTGAAAGTCACAGCAGCTACCTTAGGATGATTTCACAGGACTCATGGGTTCCTGAAAAGATCCTGAATGGCTGTGTATGAAAGTATAATGTTCCTACTCTGACATACAGCAATGAAACCTGGGTACTGCAAAAATGCATTACTTATGGGGAAAGAGGGCAGCAATGCACATTTCGATCATGTGAGCAAAGAGATGTGTAATGTGAAGCAAAATGCTGTTAGTAGGGACAAATATTCTGAAGTGGTTTGGCTATGTTGAAAGACTAAGTGATGAGATGCTTACTAAGAGAATTTATTTAGCCCAAGTAGCAAGAAAGAAAGGTAGAGGAAGGAGAAAGAAATGATGGGAGGGCCAGATTCAAAAATGCCTGCAAGAGAAAGAGATAAATATGAAGTACAAAAGAACTTGTGTGAGACATGTGATGGATGTTAGTGAAGCTTGAGTTGTGTGCCGAGATCTCTGTAAATGGAGATGTCTGATGCATCAACAGTATGTAAAATCTAGTTCCATCAATCTTTAACTTTGATTTGACAGATGAGCTAAACTCTTGAGTAGTATCAGAGCAGCTTAGGGATGTATCTGTAAGTAAACTATTGTGAAAAAAGAGAATTAAAAACAAACATGGTCATTTTTTTTAAATACATAAAAAAAAAAAAAGCACAAAACCTAACATATACTTACCGCTGTGAGTGAGAATACAGGGTAAAAAGAATGGCATACTGTGAAGCAGGAGATTTTGTAGCAAGGTCAGGTGACGATGGCTTCAGTTCATTTGTCATTAAATCAAAGAAACTTGGTTTCAGTGCCCACATCTACAAATAAAAACATGAAACTAAATGACTTTCAAATCACACATTCTAAACATTATACAGACACAAGTATGTACTATAGTCCAAATACAACATTTATGTCCATACCCAATACTTGTCATAACATACAAAATCATAGGGAATTTACCATTCTTGCTCAATTCTATATTTATATACCTCATGCACTCATTCTTAAATTAAATTATGCTAGACTTGGAAAACATAACAAATTGATACATATCACTAAGTTGTTCTACGATATTCACAGGTTAGCTCCACAAAGAAATACAAACTACGAGATTATTTTTAACAGATTATTTACTTACTGTTGCCGTATCAAACTTCTCACTTCTCCATTTACAGCAATCTTGACATACAACTCGGGCTTCACTGACATCCAATCACACACTGTACACAAGATCTTCTGCACTTCATAGTCATAATCTTTTTCTAATGCAGATACTCCTGAATCTGATCCACCCACGATTTCCTTGGCCTTCCTCTGCCTTTCCTTCCTGCCACTTGGGCTAAAAAGATTTTCTTAGTAAGCATCTCATCACTCATGATAATTAACACAGCAATCAGACATCGCTGAATTGAATGTAATTACTGTTTCACACGTGAATCAAAACACATCAGAAAATTTGATAATTTCATTGCCGTGGAGCGAGAATCGAACCTGTATCTCCCAATTACCGTTCAAGCATGCTATTCGTTTCACGACCCATGATGGCGAATTCGCACGTATCTGTGTGTTAAGAGCATCGAAACATTCTCCGACCACGTTCTTTGATTCACGTATGAAACAGTAATCACAGTCAATTCAGCGATGTCTGATTGCTGTGTTAATTATCATGACATATTTGCCACGTATTATGAGAATATTTCTTCCACTCTTTATCTCATAACTCATTCTTTCAACATGGCCAAACCACGGAAGCATATTAGTCTCCAGCATGCTAACAACATTTTGCTTCACATTACACAACTGCAACACATCTTCCTTCCTCACAGAATCAGAATGTGTCTTGCCATTAACCCACGTAAGTAACATTTCTCCAGCGCACATACGACTCCTATGTTTCTTCTGTAGTACAGAGGTTTCACTGCCATACATCAGAGTAGGAACAATTACATTTTTATACACAGCCATGCATGACTTTCTTGAGAACCCATCATTCCTGTGAAAATCTCCCAACGCAGCCATGACTTTCAATGAAGAATTCACTCGCCTACTAATTTCACCGTCCAATTTGTTCTCTCTGTCAAACATGATTCTTAAATACACAAACTTATTCACCTGTTCAATCACTGTGCCATTTAGACTTTCATTACATTCAGTACTACCAGTTTCTCTCTCAAAAACCATAGCTTTGGTTTTTCCCTAATTTATACTCAGTTTGAATTTCATGCAAACTTCATACATAAAGGACAACATACTCTGCAACTCACTTTTGCTCTCTGCCAACAGGGCAGTGTCATCAGCATACAGCAATCTGCACACACGGATATCACCAAGACATAAACCACTATTATCTATTTTGGCATCATGCATGCATGCATCCATAAATTTAGTAAACAGCCAGGGTGACATTACACAACCTTATCTGACTCCTACACCAATAGAAAACCATTTTGATAAAACACCATTCACTCGTACACAAGTTCTACTGCCAGCATACATGGCTTTTACACTGTTCAGTAGATTCCCAATAACACAACCTTCCACAAAAGTGTCCTATTTACTCGGTCATAAGCTTTTTCTAAATCTATGAAGGCAGCAAAAACTTTCATACCAACAGCCAGATACTTTTCAATCATCATGCATAATGCAAAAATTTGGTTAGTGCAGTCTTTACCAGGCATACAATCACACATATGCACTATTTAAAATTGATAAATCTCTGGAATGTAACTTTGTGGCTCCAATGTTTCATGGCGTAGTAAAATAAAATCTTCAAATGTATCCTCAATATTCAACATTCTGGTTTCAAATGGATGCACTGAGGATCTGCAGAAAAGAAAAAGATGTTAATTCGTGAGTTACATGCTGAAGCACTGGTCCCAAATTCTTAGTTGTGAGGGTTTCACTTAATCTAAAAGCAGGATTTTTCTACACAGAGTTGTTAATAGAGAAGTTTGGTTTTCATAGGCTTTATGATTTTTGCAATGCAATAAAATACATCATAATTTGTAACGCTTTTTTTTTTTATTGTCCTCGATTCAACTTTAAATAAATTACATTAAGTAACGTTTTATACTCCTTTAAAACACAAATTTTACAACAGTATTTGACATTTTGAAATTTTGTTTCTACATTTATACATTTTTAAGGCCATCCCTTATTTTCTTTGAAGATATTAGCAAGTAGGAAAAAAAATCTCTCCAACTATTTGTGGGCTTCCATTTTCATATTGTGTTACATTTTGCTGTTATGAATGCATTTTTGGTAATTTCCCAAATATACATCTCATGATTATTACAGCATGAGTTTTTTTTTCTTTAAATCGAAGTACCACAAAATATTTTAATAAATACCACAGAACATTAAAGCAACATATTATCCACATCAGTGTGAAATCCACAGAACCTTAATTTACAACTTTTTTTAACACCTTATCCACCGACTAAATGATGAAAATTATGGTAACCTAGTTTTCATTTATTTTTGTACAAATGTGTGAGAACGGCAAGATAACATTAAACAATGCCAGTGATCACGAGAAGTATTTTATGACTCTGAAATGCATCATGTTTTTACAAGAAGCAAATTTGGCCCATTTTTTTTTTTTAACCCAGAATCAGTGGTACATATTTTAATAACTCTTTCACTTACATTTTCTTGAAATGGCACTTAAATTAAGAAAGGCAAAACACACTGTACTCAAAGCATGAAACAATTTACCAAAGTTTGAAAGAAACATTAAGCAGCAATGAATCATAACAAATTAATAATAGTAGTGTAAAATCTGTGCCTACCCCTATAATGGAATGTTTTGCATTCCCTATTTCAAGTAAAGCACACAGGCTGGACAAAAGGTACAACTCAGCTTCCTGGAAAGAAACTGAAGGCACTTCATCCTGGCTTTCTTCTGAGTTCATGAGAACACTACATGAAGCTTCTATATCAGCAAGGATACACTTATAGAATTCTTCAATTACATGCACATTTTTCACAGAAAGAACAGAATGTTTCAAGGCAAGCAGCAACTGTTGGACCTAGAACAAAAATATAAATCAGACACTAATACACATTCATAAGTACATACATACATATCACTAAGCTGTTCTCTGAGATTCAGAGGTTAAGCTCCAAAAAGAAATGCAAACTACTAGCTAGTTTTTACTTACTGTTGCCGTATCAAACTTCTCCATTTACAGCGATCTTGACATACAACTCGGGCTTCACTGGCATCCATTACACGCCGTACACAAGATCTTCTATACTTCATACTCATCATTTGTTTCCCATGCAGACACTCCTGAATCTGATCCTCCCATGACTTCCTTGGCCTTCCTCTGCCTTTCCTTCCTGCCACTTGGGCTAAAAAGATTTTCTTAGTAAGCATCTTATCACTCATTCTTTCAACACAGCCAAACCACCAAAGCATATTAGTTTCCACCTTGCTAACAACATTTTGCTTCACATGACACAACTGCAACACATCTTCATTCCTCACACAATCAAAACGTGCCCCCCCCCCCCCCCCAGTAAGTAATGCATTTCTGCAGCACACAAACACCTCCTATGTTTCTTCTGCAGTACCTAGGTTTTACTGCCCTACATCAGAGTAGGAACAATCACACTTTCATACACAGCCATGCGGGACTCTCTAGAGAACCCATCATTCCTGCGAAAACCTCCTAGAGCAGCCATGACTTTCAACGAAGAATTCACTCACCTACTAATTTCACCATCCAATTTGTTCTCTCTGTCAAACATGCTTCCTAAATACACAAACTCACTCACCTGGTCAATCACTGTGCCATTTACACTTACATTACAGTAAGTACTACCATTTCCTCTCTCAAAAACCACACCTTTGGTTTTTCCCTTATTTATACTCAGTTTGAATTTCATGCAAACTTTGTACAACCAGGACAACATACTCTCCAACTCACTTTTGCTCTCTGGCAACAGGACAGTGTCATCAGCATACAGGAATCTGCACACACGGATATCACCAAGACATAAACCAGTATTATCTATTTTAGCATCACACATACACGCATCCATAAATATATTAAACAGCCATGGCGACATTACCCAACCTTGCCTGACTCCAGCACCAATAGAAAACCATTTTGATAAAACAACATTCACTCGTACACAGGCTCTACTGCCAGCATACATGGCTTTTACGCAATTAAGTGATTCCGAATAACACCATATTACACATTCATTCAATACTTTCCACAAAAGTGTCCTATTTACTCAGTTGTAAGCTTTCTCTAAATCTATGAAGGCAGCAAAAACTTTCTTACCAATAGCCAGATACTTTTCAATCATCATGTGTAATGCAAAAATTTGGTTAGTGCAGCCTTTACCAGGCATAACGGCCAGTCCTTAAGAGAGGCAAGCGCGCACGCGCGCACACACACACACACACACACACACACACACACACACACACACACACACGCACACACACACGCACACACACACACACTCACTCACTCACTCACAGGTTTACGGTCGCTCGATCAATCAACTATAAAAGCCGTGGCTTCAAACAAATTTCATTATAGGAATTTCAGATACCATCCCTAAAAGCATTTACTTCTGAAAAAAAAAATGTGCATCAAAAGTTAGCATGGATCAATAGTTTAGCAACAGCTATTTTCCACAAATCTAAAGAAACAATACTGTGCTTCCTGAAACAGTTTTTTTAGCAGTCACCCATCCCTAAATTAGGGTCGCCAGTTCCAGGAAGGAGACAGCTAGTGCGATAGAAAAAACACAAAACCCATTCTTCGTCTGCGATTCCAACCCAGACCCACTCGGACTATCAGTCAGAAGTTAGCACTCAGACCACTGTGCCACCAGGGTGGGCCTGATACAGTTCAAAAATCAGGAAACGAAAATATTATACAATCAGAAACAATGAAGCATCCATAAGTGTTTTTTGTTAGCATTATTTTTTTCACACCACTAGGAAATACCATCAATAGAAAATTTAAAAAACGAAAGTTACAGCCAATCATAATGAAAGCAAAAAAATTATTTATGTTAGCACACAGGCCACATCCACATCTCAAAACATATTGTTGGATATTTATGAATACTGTGATCCTGATGCACACATGCATCACAATAAGAAAGAGCAGACATAGTGGCAGAGTAAAAACACTTCTTTAAATCAGAAAATGGAAGAAACTAAGGTGTCATGATTCATGATATGAAAAATTCCAGGGTAAATCAGTGAAAACTCAAAGTTAGAGCAATGTAATATTCTACTTTAGATGCTACTTTAATGCTTATAAAAGGAACTATTCTTGAAGCATATCAAGGAAACATAAAATCATGGATTCTACATGTCTGAAAACTCCAACAAATTCCAAAACCTACATTCATTTACCACACTAAGAGGTTCACAGAAACAGACCATATAATAAAGAAAAATGTTGCACAAACACACAAAACTTATCTCATTGATAAATGAGCTTTAATTTTTAATATGGGAATATGTATACAGTGTGGTATTTAGTAAGTTTATGGGTATGGCATGGTACATATAGACTTCACAAATTTTTTTCAGAAGCTGAAACTTTTAAAACTGCACTTGATTTTTTCCCAATCAATAACACCCTCTTACAAAACTGTCACTAACCAAAAACAGATCACATGATTATACGATGATGGATTTGTTGAAAGAACAATTTAGTAACAGAGATAACTTCCCCTTCCAGGGAAACACACACAGTTGTTTGTTAACATCTCCCACATAATTTAGAAAAATTATTAAATGCAAAAAAATTAATAATTTAATATAGCACATAAATGGTATTCCAATCACAAAACAGCTTATACACTGCCGGACAATTGCTAAGGACAGATGATAATAGCAACGATAGCAACCATAAAATGGAAGACAGGAAAATGTGGAAATTAGCATAAGTGCGGGATACAGTAAGACGTGTTGTGCGTATGCAAATTTTGGATTGCCAAACTTTTTCATGACGTCATAGCGCTGATAAGAGATATAAAGGATTTGACGCGTATTGACCGTTGTTGTTCAAACGCAAAGTTGAAAGGAAAAGAATCAATTGACGAACTTGCAATTTTCAGTATGTCTTCCCGACATAACCTAGATGATTTTACGCGTGGCCGTATTATTGGCAAGATTGAAGAAGGGCGAAAAATAACACATGTAGCCAGGGAGTTCGACGTCAGCCACAGTGTTCTTTCAAGGCTTTGGAAATCATTTCAAACAAATGGAGAGTGTAGCAAACGTCACTGGAGAGGTCGTGTTCGCAGTACGACACCTGCAGAAGATCGGTACATAGTGCTATCAACAAAAAGACACCGGCGCAGCACAGCTAGTGAGGTAGCAAATCAGTTTATGGCTGCTACTGGCAAACGGATCTCCCGAAAAAACTGTCGCCAGACATTTGCATGAAGGAGGACTATACGCCCGCCATCCTGTTGTGTGCATCCCATTGTCCAGACGTCACCGTACCGCCCGTTTGCAATGGTGCCATCAACATTGCATTTGGACTGATAACGACTGGTCTGCTGTCCTCTTCTCAGATGAGAGTAGATACAGTCTATCGTCTGATTGTCGACGACAACTGATCTGGCGTGATAGTGGTACTGCATATTGTCCAGCAAACATACAGGAAAGGGACCGATATCCGACATGTAGTGTCATGGTATGGGCTGGCATCATGATCAATGGCCGTACGTTCCTCTATGTGCTTCCAACTGGGACTATGACTGGCCAACGATACATTAATGATGTTCTGCTACCTCATGTTCGCATGGTCCGTGGTGCTGTTGGTGATAGATTCATTTTCATGGACGACAACGCAACATGTCATCGAACAGTCGCTGTCCAGGAGTGTCTTGAGAGCGAGGATATTCAACGCCTCGTATGGCCAGCACGTTCTCCAGATCTGAATCCCATTGAAAATGTGTGGGATGCTTTGGGGAGGAGTCTTGCTGGTCGCCAATGCCCTCCAATAAACAAGGACACCCTCATCCATGCACTGACAGAGGAATGGGATAAATTACCCCAACAGCTGCTTGATAATGTTGTGCAAAGCATGACACGACGTGTGGAATCTTGCATCGCCCTCCATGGTGGCCATATTCTGTATTGACATCTTACGCCAGAACGCCTGCGGACAGTAATTGCATTTTTTTTACGTTTACGTATTCTGCACAAAATGGCCTGTTTGTCCCTTGAACACGTTCCAAAGCCTTCTGGATTTCAGAGCACAATAAATTGTCTTTCTTGTAATGTCCTGGCATTCTGACATTATTTTATTTCACTTGGCATCCAACCACACTTACTTTTTTATACGCTATATATCCGTTTATGATCCGTCCTTAGCAATTGTCCAGCAGTGTATTTCTTAAGTTAATAACACCTAAATTCTTCACAACTATGTTAACAGATTTCAAATTTTACATTTGAAAAAGATATAAGCAGAAAACTCGCTACAGAACCTTTGATTGTGAAATCGTATTACCAAGTTCAGTCGTAGAAAAGACTTAGTCTTGCAATTTTCTTAATATCCAAGCATAAGCCTTGATTTAGCTAATTTAATACTTATATTGATTACAGAGAAGCTCTGCTTTTACCAACCTCAAAAATTCTGCACAAAGGCCTAGTTTTCTACCTTTGTTCAAATTTATGGCAATTATTTATCTCAATTTTCTCAACACAGGCCAGCAATGATTTGGCACAGAAATCTGTCCTAGTATCGGGCATTCAAGAATCTGCATGTGATGTGATAAGTTTATAAAATAACTGTCTTTTGGATTGGGTTTGGATGAGGTAGCAGTTATAGCAATTTAAGTTCCCTGATATGCTTTACCCAGTTTTCAGATATCCCAAACTTATCAGAAGGTCAAATGATAAGATTTCTTATATTTAGTGTCTACATTTTCTAGTTTTATATTCATAGATTCTCCCTGTAAGATGAACCACAACATCAAACAATGGTGTCTTTAGTCTCCTTCCCTTACACAGAAATAAGATATCAGGTTATCTGTGGTTAATGGTTCTACCTGTGACAATAGCTCTGTCCCAGTGGATGGCACAGTTCTGATTTTTGAGAGAAGGCTCCAGCTAATACTTGTAACAAAGTGAAAAGCTTTGACAAGGCCAACTTTAATGTTGAAATATAGACATCAGACCAAGCCTTTTTCAGGTATTACTTTGGTGCAAGAACAGGGTAGCCATCACAATAATGTAGTCTACAGTTTCAGTGTCTTTAGACCTTAGAGTGAGAGGCTGGCCACCTAAATGCTTGCCCACTAATTATTTGGCCAAACAATAAACCCAAATTATTGAACATTACACCAAATGCTCATTAATGAGAGGGAAACCTTTATCTTACATAATATCTATGAGGTTAATCAACCAAAGTTGATGCTTTAATTAATTACAGGGCAAAAGAGAGCTTCAAAATCTGTTATTATAAAAGAAATAATAATTACAAGTTTTTGCATCTGAACAAGGCATAGAGGACACATTTAGCAAATGCACTGAGAATACACTTTAATATTTATCATCACATCCCCCTTTTCCATGAAGAGAGTATTATGAAAGGCAGAACCTATAAGCGCACAGTACCATTATTAATTCTACTTTCCATTATGAAGATAAGGAACAACGAAACAGTAGTTTCAGGATATCTTCTACATAACAGCAGTATAATTTCCCACCCACCTCACAGAATAAAATTTCTTATTTACAGAAAGTCTTAATAGTGCATTTTTACTCATACAGACATACAAAGTTGTTCCAAAACATAAAGGAAACAAAAAATTCTAATCTGTACCAAAAACTGAAGACACATGTTTTTAATAATTTCTGGATGTTAAAATTTCCTGAACTTTTCATGATGTTCCTATTCTAGTAGACCCCTTTAGTTTGGTTATGCCCTAGATTAACTACTTAAAAGATCTGCTATTAATTTAAACAGGTTCTAACATTCAAAGAAAATGTAACCATGTATATAATTTGATAGTCATGATGTAGTAGGAATGAACAAAGCAAAGTAATTTGTGTAAAACCTATAATAACTGGATACAAAATGAGTTCTGAAACATAACTTTTTTTCTTTTTGTAGGGCAAAGAAGATTTCTGCAGGTAGGCAATGGCAGATAGCTCTACAAAGCAGTGACCATGATCGTACCACTAACAAAAATATGCAGTGCTTCTATTGAGATTTGTTGGATGGGGTTCAAGATAGTCTGCTGGTGTTGGTTTTTAACCAGATGTGAACTACTCTTTCATGCAACACACCAAGAATTCATCGCAGAAAGTAAGAAAGAAATATTCTTCAAAAATACATTATTTCCAACTCGGATTGCAGTATTGCATTACTTTTATTTCACTGTTCACCATGTAACATCTTGGCAAACTTGAAAAGTATGTTGTGCTGCAGTGGAAATAGAACAAACAAACACATACATACATATCACTAAGCTGTTCTTTGAGATTCAGAGGTTAGCTCCACAAAGAAATACAAACTGCCAGATAAATCTTTAAATGATTACTTACTGTTGCAGTATCAAACTTCTCCATTTACATCGATCTTGACACACAACTCGGGCTTCACTGACATCCACCACTCGACATTCACAAGACCTTCTATACTTCATACTCTATCTTTTTCTCATGCAGACACTCATGAATCTGATATAATTTATGACTACAAAACTTTTGGCGTTGAGATAAAATAAAAATACCAATGTTTACCACAATTAAACATTTATTATACATCAACTATAGTTTCGCAGAGCTATTGGCTCGGCATCATCCTCAAGTACTTGAAACTTCACTGTCCTAGGTGGGATATAACTCCAAGGCAATATAATTTTCAAGTTTTGCTTTTTTTTAAATAAAACACCAACAAGTTTTTCAGTTGACAAGAGTGCACTGCCTAAATACGAAACTTGGACACATACAATATCAATAATTGATCAAATCAAAAGTATCCTTTAGCTTGTAAATTAAAAGAATTCCATTTTTTTTTCTGACTTTCCTTTCAATTTTACAGAAGATTTCACAGAAAAATATGGCTGAGTAAAGAGAATCTAGAGGAAATAGTGTGATACTGATGCAACACAGTAAAATTTTTGCAATTTAACTATTAAACGCATCATGTTGAAATTTATTTTATCTGACAGTTGTTCTTATACGCCAATACTCCAACTTAAACACACATAACTATTCACAAATGCCAGATACCTCAAATAAAAAGTATTATCAAACAAACTGAGACACATTTTTTTTTTTATTTTGGCATATACCTAGTTTTCATGCACAACAATTAAAAAAAGTGATACAGTTTTCTAATACCTTTATAAGCACATTTTAGCATCTATGAGCACCTGTTTTAAATGGCATGCTGCAAGTTTTTTTGTTTTTTTGTTTTTATTGGAGGTTTAACGACCACTGTGAGCAACTCAATGGGCTATAAGCAGTCGCCTGTCCCTAATTTAGGGCCACTGGTTCCAGGGAAGAGAGAGAACCAGTGCTGTAAGACAAATACAACATCCATGCCTCACTGGTGGGATTCAAACCTGGACCCCTTTCGGATGAATAATCAAAAGCCATCGCTTAGACCACTGCGCCTCCGCGGCGGCACTGCAAGTTTTGGATTTCACGTGATTTGACAAACACATCAGCAAAATCCGAATAACAGTAAAACAAAGTTATCTTTCTTTGTTGTTACTGGGTAAGTAACATGTGAATTAAACTCTTCTATTCATTAATCAATACAGACATTTGACGTGGACTAGCGACAACTTCTGTTTGGTGTTCCTATTCCTAGTCCATGTATTGATTATTCATTCGCCTTCTGGTTGTTTGTTCAGTTTCTGCTTACCATCTTTGGTGAATCCCCAGCATTGCGTGGGGCTCCAAGAAGCAACCTGCCAAGTGGCTTGGCAGTTAGTGTATGTGCGTCTGGAGCAATTGAGGCCGCTGTGGTGCAGTGGAAGCATGTCCGGCGCGTAACTGGAAGACCCTGGGTTCGATTCCCGGTGGCAGCCAATGAGAATTTTTCCGTGACTCACTTATAGACGTGGAAAGAGCGATGACTTCTGTTTGGTTTTCTATTCATTTTCGATTGAATTACCAAAAAAAATGAAGTTTAAAAAAATTGTGCGACAAATGAAACTTCTACAAAAGATCATGGGCTATGCAAAAAATTAAGCAAAAAATCATGGTACCATGCCAACTTACATTCTGCAATTTATCTTGCTAAATATACACTACAAAGGAGAATGTCTTTTTCTACAAAAAAAAAAAAAAAAAAAAAATTACTTACCTTAGAAGAAGGGAAAAACTTCAGTTTGAAAGTGAGCGAAGTAGATGCAAACATGGTGCTTACAAACTCCACGGGAAGGTGAGTATTGATCTCTTTCACAAACAAAGTCATAACTTGCAAAATAGAAAGAATGTGCAATTCATTCATCATCTCTGGAGACTGTTCTTGCAGGATATTCATAAATGCAAGAAGTTGGTCTAGGGCACCAGCTGCATGAGACTGTGTCTGTTGAAGCAGCAAGCAAACACATTCGGTAGCTAAAAAAAAACAATAATAATAATAATTACATTAAATCAGACATGCACACACATAAAAAATAAATGCTTGTGAATTTTCACTTCTAAATAACATTGAAGAATTTTGAACTTGCAATAAAAATTACTTTATCTACAACTTCATCCACCAGCAAAGTTGCTCTTCCGGCAAATTTCCATAGAGCCGCTGACAGAACTAAATACAATAGCTTATCTTTGCTGCTATGCAGCATAGCATTGTATTTCCAAAAGAGTTTTAGTCATTCCACTGTGACAAATACAGTAACACTTTTTAAAAAAAAATTCCTGCAAATGGAGACATGTTATTGAAGTCAGCTGCATGTTTTTCTCATCTAGGGGAAGGTACCTACTTAACTTCCAAGCTGGGCTTAGGAAGCCACAATGATACATCAGTAAGAAACTACACTAAAGTGCCAGAAAAACTGGTACACCAGTCTAATACTTGGTAGGTCACCCACGGGAGCGCAGGACTGCAGAAATACGACGGGGCATGGACTCCACTAGCTTCTGGAAATATGCTGTAGGCAATGCACAAGATACTTCCTGCAGAGCGTTCCACAATTCGGGTGTATTCCGAGGTCTTGGATTCCTGTGTTCCACAGCGCGTTGCATGGCATCCCAAATGGGTCCTATCACGTTCAGATCTGGTGACTTCGGTGGAAATGGCAATACCCGAAACTCAGATGAATGCTCCTCTAACGATAATGTGGCGTCCCAACACTTATGTGGAGATGCATTGTCCTGTTGGAACAGGCCCAACCCATCAGCATGAATGCAGGACATTAACGGGTGTACCTCGTCCAGAAAGGATGCGCACATAGCATTAGCCAGTCACAGATGTTTGTAGACGTACCAGGGGTCCCAGTGAAGTCCAGCTAAACACACCCCATAGCATTACGGACCCCCACACCAGCTGGTACAGTTCCCTGTTGACAGGCGGGATCCACGGCTTCATGGGATTTGTGCCGCACACGAATCCTTCCATCTACCCAATACAGTTGGAAATGCGACTCGTCAGACCAGGCAACTTGTTTCCAGTCATCAAGTGTCCAGTGGCGGTGTTGCCGTGCCCAAGCGAGGCGCGTAGCTCTATTTTTCTGGCACCCATATAGCCCATATTGTGCAGGGTACGTTGCACAATCCGGACGCTGATGCTTGTTGAGGCTCCAGCATTGAATTCCGATGATACCTGCGAGAGTGTTGCACGTCTATCGCGTGAAACGATTCTTGTCAGCCGACGATGGTTACGTTCATCCAATATATTTTTACGACCACACTGGTATCGTAGGTTGGAGGTTTTGTCGGAATTCTTGTAGTCACGGTACACCCTTGAAATGGTCGTACGTGAACATCCGAACTTTGTTTCTACCTTCAAAATACTATGGCCCATCTTACGAGAGCCAACTATGACACCGCGTTGAAAATCGCTTAAATCATTATTACTTGTCATTCTCGTGCCGAAAACAACAATGACAGCTGGCAAGGATGTCTATCGCTTTATATATGCACTGGCGGACGCAACCGAGTATGCGCATAGGTGACGCTGCTATGCATTTTGCATAAGCTCGTCTGTACCAGTTTTTCTGGCACTTCAGTGTATATTTAGTGTCTCATAGCCAGAGTTGCTATTCCTAACATGACAGCCCAATGAACTAATCACCTCTTGCATGAAGGAGAGAAATACTTACAGGCATTTTTTACAAAAAAAAAAAATATTAGCTTGGAAAATTTGTGTTTTTGTACGAGTATTTAATTTATAAAGTTTCTAGATATTATTTATTAATTTTGAGAATGAGTCACGTGAGTAAAATGAGTGCAACTGGAAGATGCGAGCAGTACGGCAAGGGGAAGTTTCATGTAAACAAAAATCTATTGTTCTGTTCGTATTGTAACATTACATTAATTAGTGTACAGTGATGGAAAGTCGAAAAATAATTTTTGGAGCAGGTGAAATACATTTTATTTTTGGATCAACAAAATATAATAATAACATTTTTTGCTTAAGCAAAAAATGTTTTTGAACTAAATGCACCCTACTCAAATTTAAAACATCTTGCATTGAAACACACACACACACACACACACACACACACACACACACACACACACACACACACACACACACACACACATATATGCAAAGATTTTAGTTTTCAAATAGATCAAAAAATGTGCGACCCTAGCAGGATTCTATTATTAATCATTTACTTTACAAAAAAATTTGTAAATGAAATTTTTGCTGCTTTTCTCAATATTTAATTGCTCACTTTTATTTTTTTCTCATTTTTAGCACGTCTTTTGTAAAAAAAGATCGTGCTTCTGTTGTCGGTTTGTCCATCCATTCGTCCGGTCTGTTTGAAAAATTCTTTTTGCATTGGGAAGCTTGAAATACGCAAATGATGATCTTTCTTTTTTTTTTTTTTTTACAATGTACAATTTCACCGGTAGAGGGCGTAAATGCAGATGATGTCGAATTCAAAAATACGTTTTATTCCACATATTTGCTTCTAAACATCCGATTGAAAAAAAAATATCATTCAATTCCATTTATATCGAAGAGTATTTTAGATATGGTTACTTTTTCAAATTACACATAGATTTTCCGCTAGGTGGGGTAAAAGTAAATTACCTTTTCCTCAAGAACTCTTCTTCTAAAACTCCAATTTGAAAAAAATTTTCTTCAGCGGATACATCTCCCGATGGAAAATCTTTTGCATATAATTTCAAATTTTTGGTAAAGAATACTTTGGCCACCAGAGGGCGTAAGTGTTAATTTTTGCTTCCGATGTATTTGCCATAAAATCGGAGCTTCTAAAATATCGATTAAAAAAATGCTTTCGTGGACTGATGCCACTCTCATCGATAAACCTTTTCGGAATATTTTCTTCTTAAAATATTACACAGTTTCTCCACCAGGGGCGTAGATGTACATTTTATTTTTGTCAATATCTCCACTTCTAGGAGTCCGATTTGAAAAATTCCTCCTTTGTTGGATAGTGTTTTCTGTGTGACATGTTTTTCATGCAATTTCAAAATTTTCAAGTAATTCATAGACTTCCCACTAGGGGGCGTAGCAGTAAATTGTGTTCCCCCTATATCTCTGCTTCTAAATCTCCATTTTGAAAAATTCTTTCTGCACTGGATACAGCTCCTGATGGGAAATCGGTTGCAAATAATTTCTAATTTTTGTAAAAAAAAATAGTTTGGCCACCAGGGGCGTAAATCTTAATTTCCGCTTCTGTTGTATTTGCAGCAAAATATGATGTTCTAAATTCTCGATTGAAAAAAAAACGTCGTTTGTTGACCGATACTACTCATGTCGACAAACCTTTTAGAAACATTTTCTTCTTAAAATAGTAAATGGTTTGTACGCCAGAGGGCGTAGATGTAAATCTTATTTTTGTCAACATCTCTACTTCTAGGAGTCCGATTTGAAAAATTCCTCCGTTGTTGGATAGTATTTCTAGTGTGACATGTGGTTCATATAATTTCAAAATTTTCAAGTAATTCATAGACTTTCCGCTAGGGGGCGTAAATGTAAATTGTGTTTCCCAATATATCTCTGCTTCTAAATCTCCGATTTGAAAAATTCTTTCTGCACCGCATACAGCTCTTGATGGGAAATCGTTTGCACATATTTTCTAATTTTTGTAAGAAATGGTTTGGCCACCAGGTGGCGTAAGTCTTAATTTCCGCTTCTGTTGTATTTGCAGCAAAATATGAGCTTCTAAAATCTCGATTGAAAAACAAGTCGTTTGTTGACCGATACTACTCCTCATGTCAACAAACCTCTTAGGAAAATTTTCTTCTTGAAAAAATGCATGGTTTCTACGCCAGGGGGCGTAGATGTATATCATATTTTTGTCAATATCTCTACTTCCAAGAGTACGATTTGAAAAATTCCTTCTTTGTTGGATAGCGTTTCTGATGCGAAATGTTTTTCCTATAAATTCAAAATTTTCAAGTAAACCATAGACTTTCCGCTAGGGGGCACAAAGGTAAATTGTGTTTTCTGCGTTATTTCTGCTTCTAAAGATCTGATTTGAAAAATTCTTCCTGTATCGCATACCAAGACCTGATGGAAAATATTTTTCACATAATTTCTAATGTTTGGTAAAGAATGGTTTAGCCACCAGGGGTCATAAGTGTTAAATTCTGCTTCTGAAGTATTTGTTGCAAACTCTGGGCTCCTGAAAACTCGACTAATTTTTTTTTCTTCGACTGATACCGCTTATATGGATACACCTTTTGAGAATACTTTCTTCCTAAAATAATGCATGGTTTTCCCACCAGGGGACGTAAAGTCACATCTTATTTTTGTCGATATCTCTGTTTCTAAGAGTTCGTAAGCTCACAATTCCGTTTACAGCAATATCTGAAATATTAAAAACCTGATTCAAAATCTGCTTTCTTTCGTCAGATCAATTGTTTTCCATACTGGTTCCATTGACTTTGAATAACTTTGATAAATTTAATTTGCGTCAGAACGGATTCAAAAGACGTGCTTATTACACCCGAAAATTTGGTGTCATCTTTCTTGTTTAAGATAGTTAGTAACATTTTGTTTTGGTTCTTTTAATAGCACCGGTCTACTTTCTATTGCACTCATGTCTTTTTTTTTTTATGCCACATTCAATGTTCATCTCAGCACTGTTTAACATTTTCTGAGGGAATCCAACTGCTGCAAAAAGTTCAGCTTCTTCCCGTTTCAAATCACCTTGTGAACATTCAATTTCTTCTCTTTTTTGCTTATTGCTGCATTTTTCCAGCACTACTCTGCTCTTTATATTTTTACCAGGATTCTTTATAAGTTCTCAGAAGATTTTGGGTTACATTAATTTTACTCACATCTCCATTTAGTCTCTTAACATGATCTTTGTGCTTCTTGCTCTCCGCATGACGCCTACAATCATTGCAGCCACCATGAACTAGGCTAAAATCGCAGCCACGTGGCTTACGAAACGTGATTTGGCAAACATTTAGATGCTTCATAAAAAGGACTTTCTTTACTATATATATCGTGATAGACTTGACGATAAGTTTTATCTGACTTCGTTCTTTTTGTCGTCACAGCTGTTTCACTGCTATGGTTCGTTTTGTTTTAATCTAAATTAACCCTTTCCACTCAAATAACTTTTCACCCATACTTATCCAGCACTCTTTGTTTTTTTTTGTTTTTTTCTGCAGTAGAGGCCACAACTTAGCAGTGAAAGCTCAGCTTTGACTCGCCAGCTCCGACACACGAGCTATAGAGGCATCATCATCGCGTGGCGGGTGAAACCCGACCTATTCGGCCAGAAAGAAATGTCTCGCGAGCATCAACATGCAAGCTATACTGTATAAGCGTCATCGGCATGGAGGGTGACACCAGACACGCGCGCCATTCGGCGAGAAAGAAATGTTTCACAAGTCCCGACATACGAACTATATAGAGGTGTCATAGGAGTGGCGGATGACACCCGACACAACACACAAGCTATTCAGGGAAAAATAAATGTCTCACGAGCGCCGACATACGAGCTATAGAGGCATCATCGGCATGGAGGGTGACACCCGACATGCCAGATATTTGGCAAAAACAGAAATTCCTCGTGAGCGTCAACATGTGGTCTACAGAGATGTCACGAACATGGAGAGTATACACCCGACACGCCAATGACGTTTCTTTTTATCTATTCGACGAAAAAGAAAAGGTCTCACGAGCGCCGACATGCGGGTTCGGCGATTTCGTAATGTCGGGTGTGACCCAACAGTCGACTGGAAAGGGTTCAAATGTTTGCACCAAAGTTTTTATAAGCACAAAGCCATATGTAATTAATGTAAAGAGTTCACAAAAGGCGCTGAGCTGAGCTCCCTCTCAGCTTTTGTGCACAGCACTCATAAATGGCTGTATGGGGAATCACGTGACAAACATCGTACGAGAAGAAGCTCCGCCTCCGTTGGCAGGGGAAGTCGGAACATCGAAGGAGTATAGAGACTATCTGTAAAGTGCGATTTTCGACCAAAAGACAGTAAAAAATGGAAAATTGCGTGCAGGGATCATGCATGGGCTTTTCCGCAGTTTTCTGGGTGACTTCCGTAAAACCGTAAGATGGACTGAAAATCCATACAAACTATGGAAATCCGTACAAGTTGGCATCTCTGAATACCTATTAGTCTTTTAGAAACAGAGCCATCATATCCTGCCACAGGAGAGCCATTTTCAGTCATCCTATGCGTCAACGAAATAGCTAACAACTGACCTTATGCTGTATTTACGTAATTGCGCACCTCGCCCGGAACGAAATAACTGTGCTATCCCAAAGATCAGGGAATGACATATAAACAATCTCAATTGCACAACACTCTGAAAGACCACCAAACCATTTGCAAACAATCTGCATCAGGATTTCATAACGTACAGCATCGTTTTTCCTACATACCACGTGATTACAACAAAACTCCTTCATAAGCTTCACCTACATCGTGAAACCTATTCGTTACTTATGCAGAAAAAAACAACAAATTAGAAGACAGGTCAAAAACATTCCGAAATGTTCGGATTGGCGGTATGTGTTGATTAAGCCTTGTTCTACATTTAACCAAATTACGCATAGAACTTAAAAAAGCATCATTCGATTAGCCATTTATAACAGCATTTTTTGCTGTGAAAACATTGCTTTCGCTCAGCAGTTTTTGCTGTGGTTTAAAGTTTTAGCACAGTTGGGCACAAATATTAAATTTTCTCGTAATTTGTAACAGTTCGGCGCAAACTTTCTCCATCACCGAGTGTACCTAGATATGTAATCATTTACAATTCCATTTCTGAAAGTCTGACATAAAAACTTTTTGCTTTATATTTTTTTATGAGTAAGATTTTGCTTGGATTTTCTACTACTATGTATTAATGAAGTGACTGGCAATTCCAGGTTACATGCATTTTGCTGAAGAATGCAGTGTGGGCTTTCAATAATTTCCACCCTCCGTTACTGTTGAATTACCTTGGTGACTTGCTGCTCTAGTAAACCATGTGTCATCAATTATATTAGTAATTTTAACTGGGGAAAGCAGCTCACAGAAAAGAGTGCGAGTTTCACAGATGATTAGCTCAGGAATTTTTTGTGCTTTCGTGCAAGTATTTAATTTATAAAGTTTCCAGATATGGTTTGTTACTTTTGAGAATGAGCCACGTGAGTAAAATGAGTGCACCTGAAAGATGCAAGCAGTACAGCAAGGGGACATTTCATGTAAACAAAAATCTATTGTTCTGTTCCTGTTGCAACATACCAGTGGATTTTTCAAGAAAGGACAGCTGTGAAAAGCATTTTGAATAAAATCATTTGTGTCCGAACAGTCAACCGAAAATAATGCAGAAATATGTTGATGAATTAATTGAAAAAAGAACTAAACAAGAACAGCATCCCTCAACTGAACTTTTGAAATTAACTGGTGCCTTTTGTGCAGCTAACATCCCACTTTCCAAACTGGATAACCCTACATTAAAAAATTACTTGGAAAATTTATTGAAAGATATTGGTGTTATTCAAAATGCAAATTGGATGCAAAAATGTTATTTGTCGAAAATATATGATATTCACAAGCAACAAGTGAAAGATGTTTTAAAATCAGTACCTGGTGTAAGCGTCATAGCAAACAAAACAACTGCTTCAGAAGATAGGTACATTTTGGAATATTCTTGCTGTTCTGTCAGCTGAAATGAATGTTAAAAGCTGTAATGCTGAAACTTCTTTGAATGCAATCTTTCTCAAATGCATCACTTTGGAATCCATAAATTTTAAAGTAGTCAATGAGGCAATACTTCAGTGTGTCACTAAGTATGAAATACCTTTTGCAAATATAATGCTTTTGTGACAGACAACACATTTTGTATATCCAAGCATGGGGAAAGAGCATGAAAGCTGAATATTTGAGGAAATACAGTACTTTGCAAAAATTCTGGGGTAAATCCCAAAATTTTGCGAAAAGCCATGAACTTTATGCGAAATTTCTCGATTTATCCCATGAATTTTGCCTTTTTTCCCCATGATGAAATTACTACCCTAATGTTGGGTTCTCAAGAAAGTCCTGAATGGCTGATAGGAAAGTGTAATTGTTCTTACATTCTTATATATACGGCGGTGAAACCTGGGTACTACAGAAAAGACATAGGAGTCATCTGTGTGCTAGGGAGATGTGCCACTTACAGGAGGAGGGGGGTGAGGGAGGCAAGACATGCTCTGGTCATGTAAGGAATGAAGAGGTGTTGCAGATGTGCAATTGTGAGGCAAAATGTAAGTACAGTGGAGACTAATATTCTAAGGTGGTCTGGCCATGTTGAAAAAATGAGTGATGAGATGCTTACTAAGATATTTTTTTTTCAGCCCAAGTGGCAGGAAAGAAAGGTAGAAGAAGGCCCAGGAAATCTTGAGGATTAGATTCAGGAATGTCTGCTTGAGAAAAAGGTTATGAGTGAAGTACAAAAGATTTTGTGTGAAACATATGATGGATGTCAGTGAAGCTCGGGCTGTGCGCCCAAATCGCTGTAGCTGGAGACATTTGATACACCAACAGTAAATAAAATCTAATTCCACCAGTTAAATGTTTACTTGGCTGATGGTCTTTCTTTGTGGAGTTAACCTGAATCTCAGAGAACAGATATGTAAAACAAATTACTCAAGATAAATCATACACATGGAATTTTAGATCACACTACAAATAAAAACTAAATTTGGCAAACAATTTTAAATCTTTTTAAAAAATAAACAAAGAGAACTATGATAAAATTCACTCTAGCTTCAACATAAAATCCTGTAGAAATCATAAGTACAGCAGAAAATTGATTTAAACCCACTGTCATTCACTACAGCAGACAAAGATGATTATATAGTCATGTAATATCTCATACAATCAAGCCACAGCAGTGAGTGCATGAGCAACACATTCAAAACTAGTTATTAAATTGATAAAAAGATTACCTGAAGTCATTAAATCGCAATAGTAGCAATACTGTGCTGTTATTATCACATATTTCAAGAAGTTTTTCAACATCTATAATAGATAAATTTTAAAACATATTTATAAGAGACAGATTTGGCCTAAATTAAAAGCACAAGTATTACAGAAAGCATATTTCATAAAACTAAAGTTTATGAGGTTATGATAAAAACATAACCGCGCGCGCACACACACACACACACACACACACACACACACACACACAAAAAACACCTGAACATTTAGTAATCAAGAACTGCAAACTTTTGTTAATCTGCCATACAACCATACCATAATGGAAATTGTGATGAAGCAGCACATGATTAAAATTTTGAGAATTTGCAACATATGCATTGATATATAAAATTAAACCTGCTTAAACAAACTCTCATCGCTCTATAAAATTATACTGTAACCACCTTTTATTTATGCAGCAGCAGGAAAGGATAACAATCATGGGCAAAAATCTGTCCAAACTAACTATGAACTGGCACCTACTTTCTGATGATGCCATTAGTTTAAAATGGAAAAGTATATAAAGAGTTTCTTATCACAAACTTTAGGAGAGTATCACCTATTTTATTGCTTCAATAAAAAAAAAAAAAAGGTTTAACTTTAAGAAAAAAAAACTGATAAACATTGACCCCACCACCAAAAAGCACCACTGATGGGTTAATGAACTTCCTCTAAAATAAGACTAGTCCATCTAGTGAATTCACAGAATACTGAGTTTTTACCTTTTGGTACAGAAATCATTAAGTTTTTACTAAAGGCCATATTTAAAAGTCTCAGCTAGTTATAAAAGTCAGCAAAAGGAGAGCTACAGAAAAATGCATTAATTTCACAAACTGAAGCTACTTTAAAATTTAAATTGTCCTCTTGCTTTAGTGGAGTCTGAATCCTTAATTACAACAGACTGTTCAAGATTTATAAAAACTGTTTCTCATGAGTACAAAGTACATTTGCTCTGCTTTATATCCACCTCTAAGCATTAATGTAATCCAGTTTTAAAATTCTTTCACCAAGTTAAATTTATGCAGCCTTTCTACAGAATCGACATAAAACTTAACCCTTTACAATACTACCAAATGTTTGAATATATTCTATGTTTTTGTGTGCATGCAAAACAGCACAATGTAATTGGTAAGCGACATAATGAATACCGTACTAACAAGAAGTTCAAAGCACATTTCTTTCATTTTTACCAAGAATCCAGATTTATGAATAAGCATGTTAGCAGCTTGATCCAATCTCCCTAGGCCATTCTATCCTTAAAATAGCCCAAAGCAATTCTGTGCTGCAATTTAATAAGTGTTCTTAAAGCATCAAAATAACATTCATAACTTGTAGTTTGAAGCTAAGTGATACCTAAAAAGTTCTATTTGATAACACCATTGTCTGAATACCTGATATAAAAACAATTGTATGTGTTCAATGGTTGAGGCAATGTTTCTAAATTTATCCTAAAACTTCTTGATGGCTGGCAGAAAAGCATCAATTAAAAACCTAGCACTCTCATCATTTTCCCTAAGCTCCTTCCCTTTCCCAAAGCTGGGCAAAACTAGCTCTGTTTATTTTTCAGAGACACTCTCCTGGGTACAGTTCTCCTAAGTTGTCAGTTCTAGCACCTTCTGCAATGCTCAGCTGCACTACAAACAACACTCAAACACCCATACTGCCCAGATGCCATACCACCTACTTTGCCAGATCATTCAGAACACTGGAATTTCTTAGAGTGACATATGTAATGTATTGCATTTATTCAGTTACTTAAACATACAGTATGTCAAACTAGCAGATTTTGAGTACTTCAATGTTAAGAAAATGGAAGTTGATCATGGTGGTATTCTCAGTAAGTTCTGTGATACAAGTTCAATCTTCTGTAACTTAACATAAAAAGGAAATGTGTGATGTCTAGAAGTTCATCTAGTAAAACATACGTAAAATAACTGCTCTGATCTTTTCATGAGTTAAATTGGTATTGAACTTAACCATACTAATGAAACTATCTCTTTTCCAATAAACTAAAATTAATGGTAACAGTTTATTTCCTCACCAGATTCAAAACAACAATAGAAGTCATTAAAATAAATGTAAATTTTCAAGACATACAAAAGCTTGTGTGAAATTACATACTTATATAATTCCTGAGCTTTTGAACAATAGGCAGCTAGTTTGATCAAACACAGCTTAAGCAAAAGCTCACAAATTATAAATAGAATTTCAAACCAATGATGTTTTGATAAAATTTGACACACACACATTAAATGCTTTACACAAAACTTAAGCCAAGACACTCATCTATAAATAAATAAAAGGAGGAGGCTATTAACATCCTTGCCAGACCCCAATATGAAACCTCAAACTACTAACTCAGCTTCAAACCAGTGATTCAATAATTTCATATATATATACTTTCAAAAACATTATAAACACATCAAAGAGTTGAAAATTAAAAATCAAAAATCTCCATATGTCAGCACAATGCAGCTTGACACAATAGTGATTTAATTATATATAGCATATGAATGAAGTGCCAAATAGAAATTCCTTCCAAACTATTGACATTCCGTGATGAGACATACTAATTGAGAACCTAATAAAAATGAACATGAGAACTGAAAAAAAACAGAAAGAACATTAAGCTAAAAATAAAATTTGGTAATACAAAAACTCTGAATATAAACCCAAGTAACAATAGATGTGCGTAGACCTATCCCAATAGGCTGATGTGCACTATTCTCATCAGGGGGTACTAGTGCACAGCGTGACATTTTGAACTGAGCAAAGACCTGTAAATAACTAAAGTCACCCGAGTATCCCCAAGGTCACCATGCCAATGAAAGAGGTAAAACAAACTTGTAACCCGCCCCCCTTCCTACAAAGTAGTCCAGTGGAACTGCACAAATAAAAATGTTGTAATTAAGAGGTTGTCATCTGACACTGAAGGTTATCATGTCTACATGGATAATGAAATCATTTCCCTGGTCCAGAATAAATCTGAAGATGACTCTGACTCTGAAGTAAGCAATGAGACAGAAGGCATTACAGAGCAACTTGTATTACCTTCAGATGCTGCAAATGCACTAGGACTAGCACTTCACTATGTAGAACAGCATGCTGACGTGACACCAACAGGCGTCATTGTTCACGAGATGCTGGCATTATATTGTTTCATCATTCAGATTCACATCAATTCATCGGGCAAAGCTGACAGATTTCTTCAATACAGAGAACCATAAAACGTATGTATTAATCACTTTATTAAAAAGTTCATTTTGTTCACAATGTTTCAATTTTATTCTTTTTTTACGTACATTATGTGCATATTATGTACTGTATGTACAGTACGTTTCATTCATTTTGGATTCATTTTTTTCATTCAGTGTCTACACTGAATGTACATTATGTAATTATGTTTTGTATTAGTGTTTTACATACTACTGTATTTTGGAAACAAAACTACATGTACAACATATTTTCAGTTCCTAATATTGAATTTTTTTTCTTCTTTATCTAGCCTGATTTTGACTTTTCCAATTTCGGATTTCGGATTGGATTAGCGGGGTTCCACTGTAATCTTATTCAGCACCTTTCTGGTAATGAAAACAAGTCATCTTCGAAAACAGATAATAAGATTTTTATACTCTACAGATAGTAACAAGAAATCCCAGAAATCACTGGTGAAATATTGCTCGAGGCAGCATAAATTGTGACAATCACCAGAAATAGTGCTGCCCCATTAACTTAACTAATATTTATTAACTATCCATTAACTAATATTTTGGTGGTGCACAACACCACCAAAATATTAGTTAATGGATGAATACTGATAATAATTAGCAGTGCAGGTCATGCTTATGTTCTTCAACAAATCTGCAGCTTTTCCATACTTCAAAGATGAAAGAGTACACTGTCCTACCATTAATATCTTGACATTTGCATGTCTAAAAATAACCTTCATTCATAGAAAATGTAATATCTAGTGCTAACATCAGTCCCAATAGCCTCACATTTGGCTCACATGATTTGAGACAATGTTGATTTGCATTCTGAGCAGGCAGCTCTTTGCAGAGTTCACCTGCCACATTCTCTGGAAGTTTATCAGGCCGTTTCTTGGCAGATTCAGACCCAATCTACTTCCATGTGCACATTGCATTAATATAAGTCAATCCAGGGACTTTCAATGCCACTGAAATGTCAGGTATAAAGTGAATGCTTATGTGCTTGTCCACAAGCAAAGCAAGTTCTAATAATTGAGAACAGGCTTTCATAAAGATTTAGAGGCCAGAAACAACTGAAATTACAAAGGAACTTAGAAGACATGAAGAGTAATGGAAAGCTCTTCAAGATAAAATAGAATTTAGTTATTTTAATCTGAGTAAAGTGTGTGAGTAAGTGTTTCTCATGTTCTACCCTATTATCAATCTGCACTGCAAATCAGTCAACTCTGTTGATCAAGGCATCTTGTATTCGCACTCGTGCAATTTGTCTCATCATAGCTTTACAAGCACATTTATAATTGTGTCTGTAACTTGGTGCTTGTACAGGACCAAATTCACTGTCAATTGAGGGGTGTCTGGATATTAATGGTAGGACAGTGTATGTGTAATTTCTTGAACACCTACATTCACATTATGGACTACCAGTCTACAGGTGATAGTCCATAAATAATGTATAAAGTGGTAGTCGCCAATTTATACATTCAACAGTACTAAATTTTACCCATCTTCTGCAATGATAAAAGCTGACCAGTTGTCAGGTATTCTGTTATCTACATCATTCACACAACAGGTTGCTGTATATGCTGATGACAAAGTCCAGCTGCCTGAGGGGGAAAAGAATGGAGGAATGGAATCACCATTCCTTTATATGAGGGAAAGCATAGTCAGACTGAATACAAGAACAATCATGTCATCAGCCTTCAGAGTACACCATTGGAAAATCATTGATGCAGTACATGGCTTGACACCAAAGAAGGTACAGGAAGCACAAAATGGTTTCATGCCTGGTAAGAGCTATACTAACCAAATTTTGCACTGCATATGATGACTGGGAAGTACATTTTCATTGATCATTCATACACGAGACTGATGAAGAAAAAACAAAAACTGAACTTTTTAACCAGGGTGAAAAATCAGAACACATGGGAAGAAAGTATGCATACAACGTAACACGAGAAAGACAGAATTGTTTAATATGATTTATTTATATAAATATTAAGCTGGAGCATACTACTGTATTCACAATATAAAACTACTGAATTCAAAATAAAATAGTTTTAAAAGACATTGCTTTCAATCAGTATTTTTTTTTGTGTGTGTTTTGTTTTTGTACTTGCTAGAACATCACCACAAGTTTCCTCGTGCAAGCAAGCCTTGTTTTTTTCTCAGCAAGTTCCACAGCCATATCTGTCTCTTATTGACTGTGTAGCTGTACAGCATCCATTTTTTTATTTTTCTTCTTGCTGATATCTTTCCTTTTCTTTATCATCACATTTCTTTCATTTTTATGACATCAGATGACAATTTCATGCATCATGCTAAAAAACTTCCAGCCTGAGTACCATGAATGCATGACATCAAAGTTTCACTATTTCAGATAAATGGTGTAACTTTGAGAACATGAATACTTTTTTGAACATAATACTTACAAATTTTCCAACTTTGTCACTTCCATTTCTGGAAATTTCTCCCTCTCTCATCAAACTGAAATGCAAATATTTATGGGGGAAATAACATTTAACAACAACACAGAATAGAGGGAACATAGCAGTTGGGCAAAATACAATTACAGAAGAAATCTTCACTTCGTCCGATTTCCATTTTCAGAAATTTTTCTTTCATTTTCAAGCAAAGATACACATATTTAGGGAATGAAATGAAATCTTATCAATGATACTATGCAGAAGAAACATTGGGAGAAATTTTTTTAATGATTACAGGAAAAATTATCACCTGTCTAACATCAATTTTCAAAAATTTTGAAGGACAAAATTTCATTCTCAGATGGAAAACAACCCCACCACCACCAATCCCCAAAAGAACTTCTGTTCAGTTAATGCATCAGACTTGAGAAGACCCCAACTGATGACGAAAAATGCGAAATTCCTCAAATCTGCCAAAGAATCTCGTGTCTGAAGATTAGAGGAAATGTTCGCAGTCTACTGTTTTCAGAAATTGTTGTCGCAAGTTTAAAGCTGAAATACAAGCATCCTGCAATAAAATTATATTTAACAACAATACTGGACAAAGACAACATCTAGAGGAAAAGAAATTATGATTACAGGAAAATCTTCACTCCATTTAACTTCCGTTTTTGAAAGTTCGGAAAGACAAAATACCATCCCCAGGCGGAAAACAAACCGCTACTAATTTCTTTTCAACTTTGCATGGATCTCTAGAATGACCCAAATGATAACAACAACAACAAAAAAAAAAAAAAAAAAAAGAGAAGCAGTAGCAGAATTTTGTTAATCTGCAGAAGAATCTCATGTATGGTTGATATGAAAGTTTTTGCTACTTTTTACATTAGGAGAATGCTTACGACTAAACAAACAAGAGGCTTTTGTAGAACATTTTGAAAAATTGCTGAAGAGCACGAAAACTATGCATGTTAGTAGTAGAGACAGCATAAGTATAAATGGTGTTTTATCAAATTGGTTTTCCATGGTGCTGGCGTCAGAACAAGGTTGTGTAATGTCACACCATGACTGTTCAATATATTTATGGATTCATGCACATTTAATGCCAAAATGAACAATACTGTTTTATGTCTCTGAAATTTTCATGTGTCCAGGTTAGTGAATGCTGATGACACATTTCCATTGTCCAAAAGCAGAGTAGGTTTTCCAGAATGAAAGAAATACAGGGTGATCCATTTAAACCAATACCCCGAAAAAAACCTTACATTTTTGCAAGGGATCGCGCAAGGAACTTCTTTTTTCAATAGAAGCAGCAATTCCTGGAGAATGAAAACTGCCACCGTGAAGAAGATTGTTAACCGTAACTGTAACTCAGCTCGTGATCTGTTTGTTGTTGCGTTGTCATTCACTTGCGTGCATTCGAAAACAAGCAGTACTCTGTTCCAGAGCGTGTTTTTTTAAGTGAAATCGTATTCGGTAACCAATTCTGTCATCAAAACGCAACAAGCATTTCGAAGAGAGTTTGGAGTTCGAAAAGTGCCAAGCAAGTCAACAATTCTGTCGATGGCAAAAAAAAAAACTAGAGCAAACCGGTTCTCTTCTCAGCGGTAGCGGTAGACATCACCCTCCGATGCCCCAAACACATGTGGATGATGTTCGGCAACGTTTACTTCAATCTCCGATGAAATCGTTGTGCAGATTGAGCCAACAGACAGGATATTCATACAAAATTTGTCAAAGGGCAGGAAAAAAAAAAGCTAATATTCGACCATTTAAAGTGCACGTAATCCATCAGCTGCAGGAACTGGACAAGGGAAAGAGAGTAAGTTACTGCAAATGGTTTCAAAATTTTCTTAATTTGCGATCTGATATTCTCTCCATCACATGGTTTACGGATGAAGCCTGGTTTCAGCGTCAGGCTACGTCAATTCGCAAAACAGCAGATACTGGGCAGCCGAAAACCCACACGTTATGTGTGAAACACCGATGCATTCACAAAAGGTTGGTGTATGGTGTGCGGTTTCGTCTACGAAAATTATTGGCCCCATTTTTTTCTCTGAGACTGTCAACACTAACGTTTATTGCCGCATATTCAATGAATTTGTGGAACAACTTGATGACATTGAACTGACAGAGGGCTACTTTCAGCAGGATGGCGCTACGTGTCACATATCTAAAGTCTCAATGGAATTCATAACCAGCTTCTTTGATGACAGATTAATTTCAAAAAACATATGGCCTCCCCGATCTCCAGACTTAACTTCCCCTGACTTTTTTTCATGGGACTACTTAAAGGATAGAGTTTACAAAACCCATCCAAAAACATTGGATGCATTGCATGTAACAATCACGACTGAAATTGGCAATGTTACTGCTCGTACTCTCCATGAGACATCACTGAATATGGGTGCGGCATGTTCAACTGTGTTTACAAGAACATGGAGGACAATTCCAACATTTGCTTAGATAAAATTATTCTCCAATACCACATGTATAATTCTCAACTTACTGTATGATTTTGTTGTTATTTATAAAAAAGTTATAAGTAAATCACATGGTACTGGTTTAAATGGATCACCCTGTATATGTGAAATTCAAACTGAGAAAAAATACAGGAAAAAAAAAAAGTCAGGATCTTTGGAAGAATAATGGTTAGTAATGAATGTACAATCAGACTAAATAAGTACAGAGTTTGAGCAGGTAAATGAGTGTGATTTAGGAAGCATGTTTTACAGAGAAGACAGATTAGATGATGAAATTAGTAAATGAGTGAATTCAGCTTTTTGACAGTCATGGTTACTTTAAAAGGATTTTGTAGGACTGATGCTTTTGTGAGAAACGTCCTGAATAGCTGTGTTTAAAAGTGTGTTTGTTCCCTGCTTAATATACAGTAATAAAACCTGGGTACTACAGAAGAGACACAGTAGTTGTTCATGTGCTGCAAAAGCAAAACTTATGGGGGAGGGGGAAGATCGGTTGAGGATGTAAAAGGTCAAGCAAAATGTTGTCTATAGCCTTGATGAGGTGCTAAGAGAATTGATTCAGCCCAAAGTGTCAGGAAAGAAAAAGGAAGACTACATTCAGGAATTCTTGAAAAAGATAATTAGTGCAAAATGCAGGAAGTCATAAGATGCAGCATAGATGTGTAAGAAGCTCAAGTTGTGTGTCAGCAAACAGATATTTTTTATATGACAGCAATAACTTAAACTTATCACCATATATTTTAATCTCTCTGGCAGGCAATTTTTCTGAGGAACTAACTTCACAAAACCCTTATGAAAACAATACATATAATTCAATTCATGTAATATAAAAATTCATAATCTTCATAAAATGCAGTTACCTCAGTCAGAAAATTCCATGTGATAGGACTGTTTTCATCAGGCACAATCAAGTTTCCTATACTCTTCAGAACAGTAATAAGAACTCTGAAAGAAGAAAACATGAACCTAAGTTTACTCCAAATGCACATACAAAATATTTTTATTTACCTTTATGGCAAAATTCAAGGAAGATTTCACTCAATTTCGCTACACATACACACACGTGAAATCCATGCAAGTCAGTTGTAACAGAAAAAAATTAACAAAATCTGCATTTCGAGATTTTCATTGCTACGTTTATTTTCAAAAATTTTACACATCAAATTTGCCCAGAATTGTATGTACATCATAAATCTTACCTGCATTACTTGGTACGAAAATATTTATCACGGAGACTTGATCCCAAATCAAGAATTTTTTTACATTTTCCACAAACAAAAATACTTAGTTTCTTTATACAAGCGTTAGGTCAGTTTTCTACATACAAAAAAAAAAAAAAAACATTTCATGTTAACGACCCAGAGTAATATTTATGCCAATCTGCATGGGGCTGAAACTTGCCTGGAAGGATTTGTGTATTTCGCCTTTGATATTGAGAAAACAGCATTTTTAGAATACAAGATAATCATGATTCAAAATTGCATTCACGTGGTAAAAAAATGCAGGACTTTGTAAGGACGAACTTTTTTCTAGTATAGCATTTAAGATGCATATAAAACTCTGAATTACTTGTTTACATATTTAATGAAATTTACAAACAATTTCAATTAAAGCTTGTGACACATATTCTAAAATAACTTTCATTTTTAGTTCCTTTTCCTATGTAAATTTGAGTTTGTTCTCCTTTACACTTTCCAAACTTAACGTGATATCTTCTCTCTCACAAGAATGAAGTTGGCAACACAAATGAGGTTAGAAAGAGTGACGTATGAATGTGATAAGAACGTTAGATAAAAAAAACGATACAGCAGTTGCTTAGTGTATGTGTGTGTGTGTGGAGATGTCTGATCGCTGTTAAGAGATACATGAATTGTAATAATAGCAGTGCTATATTGTGGATGTCATCATTCGTGCTGGACCAATAAAAGGTTATTATAAGTCTGACTTCTGTATATGTTTTGTCTGGCCATAAAAGTTTAATTAGGAGCTATTGCATTGTATTCTCATTTAGTTTAACATTTTCTTAGTCATGGTTTTAGACATAGCGTAACACCATACACGCACACGAAAAAGGGTTAAGTTATAACTTATATCCTCAGCTGTCCTCCCACCCCCTACCCCTCCAGCAGAGACAATGCACATTTTATGATGTAGCAAGAAAGCATTCGTATAAAATGCATGCAAAGAGTTATTTTACAAAGTAAAGAAATATATTTCAATTAAACAAATCAAAGTACAGCTGAACGAATGCTGCAAATCTGAAATAACATTTACCTTCTTATTTCTTCTATTCAGTGTTTTAATTATATTTATCAATTCATTAAACTGTGTAAAGACTATAGATTCATATCAACAAAGAACACTATTGGCTAATGCTTTTCCCTTTATGAAAGTGTGACATTACTGTCTGCTAAATGCATGCTTAGAAAATCAGTTCAACTGCGTATTAAAGACCAAACAAATGAATGCTATTTGACTTTACGAAAGTCTGTTAGTATTTGGCTTGCATGCATTCTTTTGCATTTTGCTGTGGAACTATTTTTTTTATCACGTAGTGGCACATGGACAGCCACGATGGGAAATGCAAACAAACCACTGACATGTAGCACTTTAGAAGCAAAGCCATTAAATCACTGATAAATTTATCAACCAAAGGGGAAAATGTACACAACTGAAAACTACTGTAAACACAAGTGTATAAAATTATGAAGTTAGGCCTGGAAGTAATTAATTTTTACCTTCATAACATAAAAAGCATTATTTAACTAACTAGTTCCATCAAAAAGGAAATCTTACCTGATCAGACTTTTTATTTTGGCAATATTATCCCCATCACACGTCTGATCTTCAGAAACCCCACTGCTTGAGTTTGTAGATTTTGCTTTTGACTGCACACATTCCTAAATTTATGAAATATATCATGAAGGGATTTATTTACAAACCAGTTTATATCACTGTCGAGCAATACATTCTCAAAACATACTTTTATATGGGTAACAGTGCTATTATTCTACAAAATTCCACAAAAAAATTCCCAACATTAAAAGTTTCCAATCAAATGTGAGATATAAAAAAGTAATAACCAGAAGCATTAAAAAGTGATAAGATGGTGTGTATCAGATGGGTTCATAGCATTACTGCCAACTAAGATGCAGGAAAATAAAAATAAAAAAGTCAAAAAGTTTTTACTTATCAAATCATAATTAAGAAAAAAAAATCCAATAGTTCACTGTAAAATCTGATAATAACCAGAATCAGTTGTTCCTAACCTGTGTCCCGTGAAAGGTCTTAATACAACAAAACATAAACTGTGAAAGATAAAATGTTTCTCATTAGAGTATCATATTAGGATTAACCCTCAGAGTGTAACTGCAATGTTTTTATCACCTGCATTGTCTAGGATGCTGCCCTTATTATTGCAAGCTTCAGAAATATGGTCAGCAGATAATTCAGGCAAACTGTGCTGCACTTTTAATTTCAGTCTTCAAAAGCTTATTTCACTAGCATCTGTATTCCTCTTCTCTGGGAGTAGGGTAGAGATTTCTAGTTTGATTACTTCTCCAAGACATATGCCTTAGCAATCTTCGTAACAGGGAAAAAGTATTACCTGCGAGTTATTTTATTTAAGTAGGTTGTTTTAGTAGTTACTGAGAAAACCCAAACCCTTTCCGTGGATTAAGAAAAAGAGGGTCAGGATGGCAGAACCATATTAATGAGCAATCATACACAAGCCATGCTAGCTTAATTAGATGAGGCAGCCTTGGTGGCCAAATGCTTGGAGGAGCTGGTTTCTGGCTAGTCATTCAAGCTAAGCCCAGATTCAAGTCCCAGATGAAGCCTAGGCATGAAACATGGCATAGCTTCCAACTAAATTTAATGAAAAATCAGACTGCCAAAAAAAAATCCAGAAGATTTTTCTGACGTTAATTTGTTATGCAATACAAAATGTCCACACAGGGCTAAAACTGTTTATCTTGTTTTGCAATAGTTACACACAAATTTTTATATGCACTTCAACAAAACAAGGGAAAGATTAATAAAGAAGTCCATCATGTATAATTTATTAGATTTTGAAACACTCCATCCATACAAGTCAGCAAGAAAAAAACTATCCTTCTGGATACCTACACAGAATTTCCCTTTTTTCTTGCTGCTCTTTGTCTTTTTTTTTTTTTTTTTGCAATACGTGCCAGGATATCGGACACTTTTTGTTTTTGATTCCTTAAGAAGTACCTGGCCACTTTCAATGTCCACATTTTTTCTTTTAAAAGCTATACTGTTTTCTTCTGCTTTATTTAACATTATCAGGGACACAGACCTGCATCTGAAGTTGAGAAACACTAAGTGGAGCTAACATTTTGACTGGGAGTAGCTCCGATGGTCTTTAGAACCCATTAACAAGAGTTAGGATCTTGAAAACATGAAAATAAACTTTACACAGATGTTTAATAACATTATTTCACTGAGATTTTCTATTTCCATAACATACTCGATGTTTTCTGTCGTTCACAGTGGACCAACGATTTCCATAGCATACTTGATGTTTTTCATCGTCCACAGTGGACCGACAATTTCTATACACACTCAACGTTTTCCGTCATCCGTAGCGGACCGACGATTTCCATAGCATACTCGATATTTTCTGTCGTCTGAACTGATCGACCATTTCCATAGCATACTCAATGTTTTACGTCGTCCACAGAGGACCGACAATTTCCATAGTAGCTATGTAAAATCCGCAGTACTTGGAGTCTGAATCTTTCTTCCCACCACATGATGTTATTCAGCATCAAGCAGAACAGTGTGCATGGAGAATTTACTGTGTCGAAGTCCCGACAATGACGACGGGGCATGGGGGTTCTGGCGCACAATAGAGCAGAATTCCCATATCTCTGTCATATATTTTATTTATAAGGATATTTTAAACAAAAAATACAGAAAATTTTAAAATCAAAAAGAAAAGTTCTTCCAGCTGGAAACCCGGAAGACTGTATGAAAAGTCGGAAAACTTCCGGAAAATCCGGAAGAGTTGGCAGGTATGAGCATGGGCACTGGCTCTCTTCCTTCCCTGAAACCAGTGGCTCGAAATTAGCAACATGTGTCTTTGTATATATCTAAGAGTTGCTCATGCTGGTCATATACCACCACCCCTTCCCTCTGCCTGCAAAAAAGGATAGGCTAGACTGAATCTGTTATACAACAAATGGCATAACTCTAGATGACCTTCAATGGCACAAGCAGCACAAAGTTTCATAAATTTCTATCTCTAATATTCATGTGTACTAAGGAATGAGTATCCCATTCTATTGTTCAAACTCTTTCTTTGTTTCAGATGGAGTTCATTCTACATCACCATAATGTATGTGCTCACTATTCCTTCTATGAGCACATTCTGTTACATTCTACTGAAAGCAACAGTTCTTTGTATCTTTTTAGTTAAGTCTCAGTTTCAGTTTCAAAAACAAGAAAACCTCAAGGAGCACATGACAGCAGTTTCATCATATCTCACTTTTAGGAGTAGGACAATAACCCATTAAGCATGTCAATTAGTTTCTGTTTATTATAGCTATGGTAAATAAATATAAAATATTCCAATACAGTGTAATCTTCAAATTCGACATTTAGACCACATCTCAAAAGCATGCACTCTACCTACCCCCACCACCATCATCATTAAACACCTGAATTTCAAGAAGGTTGTCCAAGTACCCTACTAACAAAAAGAAAGAGAAAAAATGCATTTAAAAGGGACAAAAGAACTCCTGGCCAAACCAAAATCTTACAAACCTTGACACAGGAACATAAGAGGCTAAAACCTTCACAATTTAGCATAGATTCCACAAATGTTAAGTGGCATAGAGATCCAGAGCCAATCATTCAACCATAGGCTTTTAAACTTGGTGTATGTTGAGACAATAGGGAAAAACTGCAAACAATCTATTTCAAGTGAAGAGGAAAAGGTTTAGCAAAGCCCTCAGAATGGCTATCAAACATCACAAATAGAATAGTGACAGATGGGTGCACTGTTATCCTGGAAGCAATACTGATCTGTTTGTATAACAGCGCAGAACAGAAGGATGGTCTGCCAGATGAAAATACAATATGGATATTATGCAACCAGCTAATAATAGGAGTGGAGTTATCTCATACAAGACGGACATGCTCCACACATTGATACCACAGCTATAAGAGGATCACTGATTTTTACCCAGCTGACAGTGCAAAACAGCATTTAGCAACGTCAGACCTCATGCTTTTCTTCCACTCATTAACTTCAAGACTTGCCAACCTCTCAGAACCAAAAAATGTAACACTCAGAGATAGAAAAATCGTAACACGGCGCATGCTGATAATTTTGTAAGCCTATTTCAGCTATATAAATTCTTGATGATGAGAATGTAGGAATTCCCTACATCAAAATTTTATTAAGAAACTAATTAAATCTAATCAGTAAACACTTTTATGTTGTTAATTATTAGCCCCTCACTACGCCTAACTACCGTTTGCGGAAATTTTGAGAGGCGGAAAACTTGCTTCTTAGGAGGTCTCCAAGATGGTTAAATCGGGTTCTGGGGATGTCATTTTTGTCTGCAGGACCAAAATAAATCTGTGATATGTATTGCCTGTCGCCGCTATTCTGCTAAGGGAATGAGTACAAAATAAACTTACGGTGTACATCGCCCGTCACCATGATTCTGTTACGGGGATGAGTACAAAATAAACCTGCGATTTATGTTGACGCGATTCTTCTACGGGGATGAGTACAAAATAAATCTGCGATGTACGTCGGTCATCGATGTGATTCTGCTACGGGGATGAGTACAAATAATTCTGCGACATACATTGTCCTTCGCGAGAAAAAGAAAAATTACGATTACAGAAGAAATCCTCACTACACCTAACTTCCGTTTTCGGAAATTCTTAAAGGCGGAAAACTTGCATTTATGATACGGAGTTTGCAAGATGATTTCATAGGGTTCTGGGGATGTCGTTTATGTCTGCAGGACCGAAATAAATCTGTGACGTACGTCGCCACGAATCTGCTATAAAGCTTCTGTCTGAAAAGGGAAAAAATGGGGGAAAGCATGACAATTTTTTAAAAAAATCGTATTTTTGGCTGCAAAATCATATTAGCTTACTGCAGCATGCTTTATCGTACTAAATACGATAAAATCATAACAGCGTAACAGTTGGCAAGTCTGCAGTTCTCATTCTAAATTCAAAGGGATCAAACTAATCATATTCATTAGTTTTGCATGAATATCTACAACGTTCCTATAGTTAAGTAACAAGCAATACCTTGATGTTTCAGCTACCTTTTTATGGTTTGTATAGAGATAGTGTGTTCACTGAATAAACTAAATTGTGACTTTTGCTGCTGTACAGATGCATTACAATTGCGGTGAACTATGTACACAACCGTTTGGTAATCTGACTTGTGGAGTAAGCAAATTCCTGTGGTCTTCAGAGCTGCCATTGCATTGGTATGAAACTGGGTCCTAGGGCCCCACAGATTTTTAAAAAGTGGGTACTTTTTGAGATATTCTGGGTCCTTTTAAAAAATCAAAAGAACCAAGAGATAATAAATATTTATACTTAGATAAGCAAATGAAAAATAAATGTAATGTACATTGTTCAACACTTGAATTTATGCTCTTTGAAAGCAATCTTTATAAAAAAAATCACATACTGACAGAATTAGATTTTATCATTTTCAACTAAATTTTATCATAATGGAACTAAACAAAGACAATGCATTTTAAGTCAGCTCAGAAAACCACAGCAGTTTTCATTTTTCAAAATGCAGGAACTGTGTAACGACTACTCTTGGACATTTTTTTTTTTTTTTTTACTTTTAAAGAACAATCAGTGAAGTAGATGTACAACTTTTAGTAGACTATAATCATTCACAGTGCTCTCATTAAATGTAAGTTTGTTTGTTTTTCAAATTTTAAATTTAAACTGATCCAATATTGATAAAAAGAGCTGAAAGGTTTAATAAATTAATCAGGACATTTGTATACATATTTATACAGTATAACCCTATATCGAATATTTACATAATCTTGAGGGATGGTGTATTGCTGGCTGTTTTTGTTCTTTCCCTATCACAAATTTGACTTTTGCCAAATGGCATGTTAAAAAAATCGGAAATAAAATGTGGGTCCCAAAAGACGCATAGAATTTGTAATTATGGGTCTTTTATTTTATTTTTATTTTTTTCAGTGGCAGTACTGGTCTTTTGAGAGGCCAGCATTTAAAAAAATCTCAGTAACTGGGGTCCCAGCTGAGCATGCACCAGTAATCAAGCTTTTTTCAAAGTCAGAAATTTCTCATGTTTTCCCATCACAATTTTTGACTGCTGCTGGTACAAAACCTGTTACAAATCCAATGGCAATGAAAATGTAATCATCAGCCAACCCAAAATTGTATATTCATATTGGCCAGTGTGTGTTGTTGCTTACTATGTAACTTTGTAAGCATATTATAGTACCTCCAGCTACAAGACAACAGAATACCTTACTATATTTTCATCACTAGTTTGGCCTTTTACAAGCGACAGTTTCATACAGTCAAACTTGCACTGTTCTTACATCTGCAACTTGACAGAAATTCAATGCAAATATCTTTCAGTTCCATCAAAGGGACAACACAGGATACAACATAAAAGGTATGCCTACATTTGTGCACTAACTTTATGATTACTTTTACATAAAGTAAGAAAGCAAACTTCTAAATAATGTGGAAGAAATATTTTTCACATAATACATGGAAATACATCTAAATTATTAATACAGGAATCAGGCATGTCTGATTTGCATGCATTATACTGTTTCACACGTAACATTAATCGCATCAGAAAACTTCAAAATTATATCATCATGAAGTGAGAATCTAGCCCACATCTCCCGATTTCCATTCGAGCATGCTATCCATTACACCACAGAGGACGATGAAGTCCCAAGTGCCAGAACCAGAATAGTCTCTAATTTTCACCACTTGAAGCAAATTCTGCTTTATTGTTGCATAGTTAAGTAAATCTCAAGTCACTCAGGTAAATATTTATGTGCGAAACAGTAAAATACACACAATTCAGATGTCCGATTGCTTTGTTAATAATTCAGATGTATTTCCATGTATTACATGAAGAACATTTCTTCCATACTATAATATTTACCTGAGTGACTAGAGATTTACTTAATTATACTATGATGAAGCAGATTTTGCTTCAACTGGCAAAAATCAGAGCTGTTCTGGTTCTTAACACTCAGATATTTGAGACTTCATCGCACTGGTTGATGTAACAGACAGCATGCTTGAAAAGAAATTGGGAGATGGGTTTAATTCCTGCTTCACGGCGATGCAATTTTCAAATTTTCTGATGGGATTAATGTTACATGAGAAACAGTAAAATACATGCAATTCAGATGTCTGATTGCTGTATTAATATTTCTAACTTTTAAATGTTTTGAATTGGGGACAGCAAATGTCACTGTGTGTATTCATTCCCTTTATCTTAAGCAGTCGCTGATGTTGAAAGTTATATGTTGAACAGTAAGCAAGGCAATGGCTATTCTGTATGCTGCCTTAAAAAAATCCTGTACACAGCCTAGTTCTCCAAAGTAAATATGACACTGTTTCACCTCAGTGTCATTCAGCTCTCTCAGAAAAAGTGTAGTTTACCATAGCTTGGGCACCATTTTGTATCAAGATAATATTGAGACTGAAATGTATCAACTAAATTGCATTAAAATCTACAAGGTAATGAAATTATACATAATGAATGGAACACAAGTGATTTACCTTTTGGTGCTTGGATTTGCTACTAGCTTTCACCTTAGGCAAACCCTGCAAAAATTCCAGAACAAATAATGGAGTAATTGGGAGGTATATTGGTTTACTTTTTTTACATTAAGGTTTTTTACAAAACACAGCACAAATGAACATATTATATTTTCCAAACATATATAAACCTACAGTAACACTGACAGATATGCTAAGGGTATTATAAAACTACATGCAAATTTTATGTATCTACAAATGGTTACTCTCCTAGAAGTGATCAGAGGCATAACATATCTGAATGTATGCACATACTGCATTCAGTTAAAGAGGTTGCCAGATTGTGTTCGTTATCTTCCACAATAAATCATAAAACCAATCAAAGGACTAAACATTTTGAAATTGCACCAATATACGAGAGAGAGGGGGGGAGATAGAACTCTAAATGCAATCATAAGCATTTAGCTGCAAAATTTTAACATTTAATACCTGAAGCAATGAAATTTTAACGTTTAATACCTGAAGCAATTAAATTTTAACATTTAATACCTGAAGCAATGAATCTGTAAAAAAATTAAATTTGGCTCTGCAGCAATACTGTTACCATAGCCCAGTTGCTAGTACTTCACTAAAATAGGGAGTATTATAACATCAGACCTGATTGTGAAGCCAGTGTGAGATCAACTAATCACAAAAATATTACAACAGCAGAGCTGTCAACTTTTCAAAATCAAAAACTGGGACATCAATGCGCGTTCAGCGGTGCGAGTATTTACAATTTATAAATAATAAAATTATATATTATAGGTTTCTTTATTTTTTTATTACAGTTAATTACTTAATACAAATAAAGAAATATTTACAAAAAAAAAAAATAGTATTTAAGTATAAAATAAGATTAACAAACTTTGTTAATGAGTTTTATTTTTAGAGGGCGAAACACTATTTTCACCAAAGACACCATTTTTTTCTCCCCACCATAACAGGAGTGCTATCACATGACAAGGCAAGATAGTTCATCCACAGAATACTATGATACTAAAATTCTTTGGACACAAGTTTGGTAATATTTGCACCTGTTGAACTAGTTTCTAGGCATGGCAAAGAGAGCAGCGTGCATCTCACTTGCTTGCAATGATCATCAAAGTATGTTACCACAATTGGATAAAGTTGATTGTCAGCATCATTACTGCCACCAGTTGCGACAGAAAAATGGTAATAGGGCATAATACATTTTTTGAATGATATTTTGTCATTTCTTGAACAATATGCGAAGTTTTTTGTTCTACCACATGCATATCTGTTTAATTCGCCTTTTAGTTATTTGTTCAGTTGCTGCTGTTCATCTGTGGTGAATCCCCAGCATTGTGCGGGGCTTCAAAGAAGCAACCCTGTTATGTGGTTTGGTGGTTTGTCTTTTGTGAGTCTGGAGAATTTCGAGGCCGCTGTGGTGCAGTGGAAGCATATCCAGCGTATAACTGGAAGGCCTTGGGTTCGATTCCCGGTGGCGGCCGATGAGAATTTTTTCCGTGACTCACTTATAAACGTGGAAAGAGCGATGACTTCTATTTGATGTTCCTGGTCCATGTTAACTGTGTATTTACCCGCCTTTTAATAAATATGTTACAAGTGCACACACTTATGGCTATTGTGTTCTGTGTAACAAAAAATAATAACAAAAAACAAGGAAAATAACAATCTGCCTTATTTACCTGTATGTCATTTTTTACGAGATATGAAGAAATACTTTTCGTATTTTTCTGCCTGATCCAAAAATATTTCTTATGTCTTTTAAGGTGAACTTGCCGACGGCAATTGTTTCTTCCCTCATGTGCAAATCGAAAGCATGGAAATTCTTGCGAATAACTGTCCTTGAATATTTGACAACATTTTTGCTTTTTAGATCCAAGAATATTTAGTAAAGATAGCTGGCTATTTATCTGATGCCATTGCAAGTAAACTGGAACAAGAAAAACACGATGGGAGCAAAGACTAACAACACACAGAACAATTAACTTTAAAAATACTAAGAGGAAAATGCATACAGCTGCTGGTGGGACGTTTCCATTGGCAAATTGCCAAAGACAGCGCGAGAGATTTTCTCTTGTTCTGGGGCACAAAAGCAGTCAGCTTCTGAACCATCCAATGCACACCATTCCCACCCCAAAACGCTTCCTGGACCTTTCATTTGGATACCCCTCCCCCCACTGGGCTCTCTACAAACTCCGTAACTGGGAAAAATATCCAATGCGATTGGCTTTCTATACTGCAACAACAAAACAGATGTAAAAAAAAAAAAAAAAGGCAAAAATCCAGTTTTGTTTTTTCAAAAGTATTTAATAAAGAGCAAAAATTATGTAGTTTTTTCAGCATTACTGTAATTAGACCTAAAAATCCATAGAAACTACAGATAATCTGTAGTAGTTGGCATCTCTGTATGTATGCCTATGTCATCTGTCATTAAACTCTGTCATGTGAATCTTGGGTTTGTCACATTAATTTTGGACACCAGTGTATATGGTTATAACATATGGTCATAGATATGGCATTACAAAAGCATCTATTAACTTATGATTACCAAAGTCAGGTACTTTTCTACAGTGAAATAACTGTATAGTTCATAAAAGGTTTCAGCAACAAAAACAAAAAACAAAAAAACAGATTAATGTTTAAAAAACAACAACAGATAAATGTTTTTGTTAGAACTACAGAGAATAAGAATGAAAAATACCTCTGCATATGATTCCATGTCTTCTAAAAACTGTCCTAAAAGAGTTACAGTGAAATTAATATCAGATATCCAAAACTGTTGAAAACTAATCAAGGCATTAGAGGTGTATTCTGTCACAGAAGGTTGTTGAGTAGCATCAATATGCCAACCAATAAGAATATCAACTGTGTCCTACAAAGGAAAAGAAATTTTTAAATTTATTAACTACAGCACAATAAAAATTGCATTTCACTACACAATGAAACAAAATACAATTCATTTAAATTCATGTAAATCTTTAGTCATACACTATGATTTTTCAAAAAATTCAACAAAACACTAACTTTCCACATATTTACCTATGATACAAGACACTGAAAACAGATAGCAATTTCAAGCTAAATTTTTCTTTGCAAACTTATGGACAAATATTTAGAATAATGCAATGTGTGGGAGCTCAAATATTGATGTGGTGACATTATGATTAAGTTATTTGAAATTATTTCGAAAAAAAATTGTGTGTAGGTAAATAGGGGTAGGTATAGTGAATTCCCCCTTTTTTTCCTTTCTGCTTTCCCTTCAAACCCCTTTCCCTCTAACACTTCAACCATTTGCATGAGGATCTGGGTTCCTAAAAAAAATCATCCTTCCCAAATTTAGTATTTCAGCTAATTTAGAGCAAAAAAAAAAAAAAAAAAAAAAGATTAAACAAGATAAGTAAACAAGATCTTAAATTAAAACCTGGCCCATACATTGCAAAGCTTGCATCCAAATTAGTTGGCAATCACATGATATATATTAACTATCTACTGCAAAAGGATGAACAAGATATAGATCAGTAGGAAATAAGCCTGATATTTAGTTTACTATATTTACAAATTCTCCAATCGCACATGACAGCAGGAAAATCTAATCTTTTTGGATAGCTACACACAATTTTGTTTTTGAACTGGTTTTTCTTCTTCTTCTAAGGAGACAGTAAAGTCACAAATCCATGAGATGGTGTATATGGGAAAAAATATTTTAATCATGCCAAATTTTTGCCTGCCAATGAGAAGCTTTGTAAAGACAAACTTAAGCTAGATGAAAAAACAATTCGTTTAGAGTTTAAAATCAAAACCCAGATAACTATTAAAAAGATAAATATAACACTACAAGAACACAAACCTGCGTTTGTCATCATGCGGGTCCAATTTGATATAGTGTTTTGTTGAGTATTCAATTCATTTTATGCAAAATTTCCAAAAATTGATACTGCCATAGCTCATTGTGCCATGAAAAAAACTTTATGGGTCACAGAAATGACATTGATTCCATCATGGAAAGATCAAGCACAGAGTTTTAAATTTAATTTTTGTTTGAGAACAAGGGAGAAATACTTGCTCCACAGATTGGTTTTGGAGAAGAAATTGTTAAAAAAAAAAAGATGCATTTCATTAGGAAAAATACTTTTAAAAATATGAAGTTGCTTTTTTATTCCATTACTAAAAAGTAAGAAATGAACATTTGAAATCTATTAAAAATTAGGAATATAATCAGGAAGAGACGTTTATCTTTAAAAAGCATTACCTTGTCAGAAAAATTCAAAACACAGAAAATCACGAAACATTCTCATTTCTGCTAAAATAGACATTTTAGTTGAGGGCCTCCCCAACATTTTTGGCTGGCTAACAGACATCTCAGGAGCTTTCCTGACGTTTCTCCCATGTTGAACAAATACCCTTTTCCTGGTTTTTGCTATCACTAGGAACTCACACCATATTGGGTTAACTCAGTGGCAAGTGACACACAGCGAAGTATTTGCTATGCAAAGTCACATGCATGGACCAATTTAAGGCCTTAGTGGGCCCCTAGGTTAAGACATTTAAGTGGGCTCCTAGGATAAGATATCTAAGTGGGTGGGAAATCATTATGAGGTCCATAAAAATACGAAACTGTAGCAATATTATTGTGATAATTAATACATAGTGCATTCTTCAAACTAATAAATTATTTGCAAAGTTTTCATAAGTCATTGTATTTTTCATTGTTTTCATAAGAACATGAGTTAAAAGCTTAAGATTCCTAAGATTTTGTATGGGATTTTCTAATGATTTACACTGTATACTTTTCTTAGTGCATCTTTTTTGTTATGCAATGTGAAGCCACAGGGGACTTTGACCATTAACAGTTCCAAGTGCAAGTTGGGAGGTGTGGGTGGGTGGTAGTGAACACGCTGAAACTGTCTCGCTGACCCCACTGTACACAGTGGCATGAAACTTCTACCCTCGGTGAGTTACTGCCTTGAAATCTGTTCGTCTGCCTAAAAATAAAGGAGTACAATCTTCTGCGTGCCACAGGGTTAGTCTGCAAAGTGTAAACCAGTGGAGAAAACCGCTCTCAATTTCGAGCTCAGTGTTCCCGAAGCAACTGAAGTCGAGGACCAGTGTGCACAGCTCGATGATGTCATTTTACCTCGCTTCTGCAGAACAGCATTGGTTAGGCTGCGTTTCTATATAGAGCAGGTGGGCAACTACTGCAATCAAGCTTGCAGCTCTATAACATGTATTTTTACCTTACAGCTGCTGAGCTGTGCTCGATATAGAAACGGGATAAATTTATTGGCGTTAATAAATTTCGGAGTAATATTGGTTATATTTTTAATAAATTAGCTTTTTATGAAAATTTTAGGAAGAATAGTAAATTTTAGGTATAATTTTAGGAATTTAAGAGGGTCACAAAATATTAAGAATTATAGGAGGAATGCAATCCCTGCATGATGACTGTGGCAGTTTTGAAGCAAAAATTTTCTTTTGTACTAAGATGACAGAATTTTCATTTTGGTGTAACTGGCACAGAATTTCCATTCCTGGAAATATAATTATGGACAGTAGTAGTCCATGTTAAAAAAAAAAAAAAAGCAGATGTTCAAAACTGCAAAATAAGGTCAAAGAGCCTTGCATGCACATGGGTAAGGAATATGACCATGGATGTTACTTTTTCATAGTGTGTCACAATATCCATGCCTGGTTCACACATCCTTCTTATCACCACAGACATTGCACAAAAATTTAAAGAATTTCAATCTTAGCTGACACTTTTGGGAGAGGGGGGGTAAATACCACTACTAGTTCCAGAGGGGTGACAAGCACATCCCCCATGCATCATCTAGAACTCAAACTCGGGCTCGTCTCATGCGCTAGGACACCAGAACACCCCATTGGTTATGTCAAACAAAGATCAGGGTCAGTAATTCAAGATAACAAGCATAAATCTTCAAAGCTCTAACATTTCACATAAGCAGTTAGCTTTTTAGTTATATTCTCATATCCCGAAACTGGAAAGTATCTTAAAATTCTGGGTCTGAAAAGTAAAGGAAAATTCTAAACTGCTACATCAAAAAGTTACAAAAAAAAAATCAGAAATCAGGTATTGAAATGTATCTTTTTGTTCCAATTTAAATGTTGTCATTACCACAGCAGAGTACTTCGGTAATTCAAAGTAACACCAAACCCACAATCCATGCATTTACCTCACGTCAAATATCAAATTAGTTAAGCACTAGTCAAAACTACCATAACTATTAATATGTACTCATAAACTGACAGTTCAAAAGCAGATATTCGGTCACAAAAACATACCTTAACATATGCAAAGGCAGGTATGTGCTTTTGTCAAAATGAATTTGTGTTGGTTTCACACACACAAAAAGATATAAGCCACTGCTAAACACATACATGCAATATAACCATAACTATGAGAAAAGCATTGAATCTGTATTTTAAGAATAAGTGTTAAATGTATTACAGAATAAAATGACACTCACCCTAAAGTGGTTTGAGAAAACATTTGGATATGTGTTTGAAATATCAAATATGGCATCAACAATTGCAATTAGCAAATCTGGCATGTCGGCATTCTCCAAAGCTGACTGCAAATTTGACATGACAAACTAAAGAAAACAAGAAAAAGAAAACAGTTTTGATGAAAATAGCAAAGCATCATCATAAACATCATCTTACACATTCATACTAACCTTTCAGGCAGGTTATTGTATAAAAACAAAACAAAAAATGATTTGCAACAAATTATCTCTTTTTTTTTTTCAATTCACCAATTTTCTACCTCTAACATACTTCTCCCTTCTTCACCAATGGTTTCTTTCACACTTTCAATCCATATTGTTCTAGGTTAACCACCCGATTTGGCGTGTCACCCGGTATCTTAAAAAACAAATATACGCTCAAACTACCATGAATAATTACCATATATGTGTGTGAACTATCTTTGTAAAACCCTCTACTTTTTGTACACAAACCCAAATTTATGCCAGTTAAACACCACAGTAAACACACTTTCTCATTTGGTTTTCTACTAGCTAAAGCTTAAATAGGCTGAAATATTCATCAGACGGCTCTACGATTAGAAAACAGCTTCCAGTCCTCTTGGTCAAATATGAGTTATTACTGAAATCAGCACTTGCGGATATTTCCACTGTGCAATCATTGTGTATAGTTACCTGCCTACATATTTCATCGCAGTACTCAGTAGTTTATTTGCAAGACAACATTACAAGCTCTTAAAGAGCACACCATGTTTAGTGGCGAAAGCAGTTCTGGTTTAGGACATCACCATTAGGCTGATATGCTTTCAGCTAAAGACTTTGAAATGGACAACTACATATAAGACAAATACTATGGACTTGTACTACACGGTAAGATCTTGCCAGTTCTGTTCCTACCAATACCACTTAATCTGTGGTTATGCGCTGTTGCTGCATGTTTCAGGCTTGGGTAGCCTGATGCCAGGGTGTCTACCAAATTTGGGAAATGCAATTTCATGACCAATTAACAATTTTTATGACCAATTTTAAAAGTTGCAAGTGAGTGAGTGAATGTGAGTGTGTGTGTGTGTCCATCCTATCTAAGATAACGGTATGTGTGCACGTGTGCATACAACGTATCTTAAAGATGGGGTGCTTTCATATTTCAGATCTGCCCCCCCCCTTTTCAATGGAAAAAGTGCCCCCTGCCGTTCTGCTAATAACAAAAACTTCATACTTTGACTTAATTTCATTCATCATACTTTGACTCCACCTGAAGTAAGTTGAAAAATTTAACGCTGTACTAAAGGATTTCATCGCACACCATTTTTCAGCATTTATATTCGAAAACCATTGTAATGCTATAAGCAGTATAATTTAAATTGCTAAATTGACCACAATTTTGTAAACAATGTTTTGTACAGATATTTCTATGTTAAAATGTTTCTTGCTTTAACAGTTTTTTTCTGAAAGAGAATTCAGTACAAGTGTCCCTTTTTTTAAACACTTGCACTGTTATACGGAAACCACATTTATGTTTTAATGAGGTTGCTGCATGGAGAATTACTTAGATTGTCACCAGAAAATGAACAATTACTAAAAATGAAAACAAATTCATGACCCCACAGCAAAATTTGCAATTTTTTCTTGACTTTGATGACCCTTTTCTGAATTTGTGACATTTTCATGACTAGTAGACACCCTGGATGCAGACTTCTGTTGTTTTGTTTTACATTTTCATGTGTTGGGAGGGGGTGTGTGCAGGTTGGAGAATTGTTGAATTTTTGTGTTTTCTTGGAGAACATCATGTTAGCTGAAGAGCACGAGACACTGTATGCATGTGCAGTGGCGTAACTAGCACAGGGTGCGCATCCCCCACCCACCCCCGCAAGATTTACTTCGGCACCCCTAAGTGCAGCAATTTTCCCAGGTTTCGAATATGGGGGAGGATGTATTTTTCATGGTGTGTGTGTGTGTGCCAGTGTTGCCAGATAGTTCAAAGAGAAAGTAGCAGACTTAGCTCTGAAAAGTAGCCAAATTAATTCAAAAGTAGCCCAGTTTTTATTATTGTTTCTTCAATAAAAAAAAATTAAGATCCCCTCCTTTGTTCATTACAAATAAAAATTTGTCAGTTTTTGAAACGTTTAGTTGAGAAATAAAATGGGTAAATGTAGTAAAAATTACCTGTTGTAGAATACGAAATTTTACTGAATTGTATAGACCGTATGCATATGATGTCACAGCAAGGTAAACCATCCTAGCAGACGCCCTGGTGATCAACTGGTGTACAAACACTGCTTGGATTTGCATTGTGGGGCGTTAAGGAAGATGGTGTTATGTGCTATTTTCGGCTGCGGTAACCGAAGTGGGAGAGATAATGATGTGTCCTATTATAGATTACCATCTGAGTGAACGAAGTGGGATCAGAATTATAAAAAAATTATTCAGAAGCGCCAAAACTTGTGGTTATCCGGTATCAGCAGAGTTGACATTGATGACCGGAAACGAAGGAACATTAGAGTGTGTAGTTTACATTTTGTAACAGATATGCTCATAAATTTATTGATGCGTTATTTACAAAAACTCTATGAAGATCTTTAGACTGGAATTAACCTTTCTTTATGAATGACTTGCACGATTTCATTTGCTCGGGAGTGAAGGCGTTCGTGCAAAAAACGAAATAATTAACAATATCGCCGTGTTCTATTCGTGGCAAGACCTCAATATTGTTCAGGAAAAATGAGAATGGAATTACATATGGGTCACCACAATTGCCCAATAACTTTAATTTATCAGAATAAAGCCATTTTTGAAAACCAGATAACCCACTTATGTAGCCCATGTAATGCGTCTTTGATCTCACTTGTACACCAGTTGTTCTGCAAGAAAGCAGCAGACAAAAAAGTTACGCGAACCGCGGTTTTGTGACGTCAATGCATACGGTCTATATATGTACATAGTAGTCCATATACGGAGATATTTATAGCCGCCCGTGGTGCAGTGATCTGAGCGCTGGCTTAAAACCATTCATCCGAGAAGGGTCCAGGTTTGAATCCTGGTGAGGCATGGATGCTGTGTTCGTCTCACGGTGTTGGTTCTCTCCCTTTCCTGGAAGTCAGTGGCCCTAAATTACAAATGAGCGACTGCTTGTAGCACGTTACTCACGGTGGTCGTTAATCCCCAATCAGAAAATTAAAAAAAGGCATTTACCAATATGTTCATATATGGGACAGTTCAGTAAAAATCTGTGTCAAATTAAACAAAAATATACACAAATGAGCTAAAAATCCATTTAAAAAAATTAAATTAATTTTCCATTTAATTAATTCATTATATGATTGGCAAATAAATAAAATTATTTTTTTTCGATTGGAGGTTTAACGACCACCGTGAGCAACTTCAATGTGTTATAAGCAGTCGTTCGTCCGTAATTTATGGCCGCTGCTTCCAGGGAAGGCAGAGAGCCAGTGCCACGCTGGTCGATAAACATCCATGCCTAAAAATCTAATCCTCAGCACGATTCGAACTCGCCAACGTTCTTGCCAACATACATGCCTCAGCAGGATTTGAACTAGCACACATCTCGGACGAATGGTCTGAAGCAAACGCTTAGACCACTGCGCCACCAAGGGCAGCTCAATATCACGTTTTCTACTAGAGATTTTTAAATCTACAGTGAAAAAAAACTTTAAACATGCAGGAAAAAGAGTAGCCCAAAAAGTAACCAAGTAGCAGACTGGAAAAAACAGTAGCAGATTGCTTTTCAAAGTAGCCCAATCTGGCAACATTGGTGTGTGCATGTGGTGTTCGTGTTGGGTGTATCAGGATGTCAGGGAGAGTGTTTGGAAAAGTAACGAGGTGTACCTCGAGCACTGTAGTTTTAACTTTAAGTAATTTTTGGAACAAAAGTACATAATGCAAGGTTATTATCAATCAGCCAATCAGGATTAAAATGGTGCGCGGACCGATGCATGAACATGAATATACATTTTATCGCAAGAAACAAACTCGGCAAAATATATTTAAATGGTTAATGTTAATAAAACTATAAGACTTCATAATCACCCATTTTACTTTCACTTGTTTCTGAAGTGCTTGGTTTTTGAAAAATGCCTGTTTCTAAACCTTGAACAGTTGACATGCCAAAAAAATCATCACTCTTTTCATCAAAAACGGCACGTGAGACTAATTGACTCTACGGCAAAAAGAACTGGTCGATTTTTGGATCCTTCGTGCTCTGTCTTTTTTTCTTCCGTCAATATTGTGCACCACTTGGACGCTTTTAAGACATTTTGCAAATGAATGTCGTTCCCTTGTATATTAGAGTTTCCATACAGAGAATGAGTTAGACATACTGTAAGGAACAGCTAAAAGCAATAGCAACATTTATTTTTTTGTCCAAAACTAAAATAAATCACTTTAAGAAATCACTCTCTTATACATTGCAGTCTGCGGCTACTGTGAATAAAATGCTGGTGCCTGTCGAGATCCTAGGTGACGGTTTTCCCACATCCTCCACGGGAAATCTCCATTTGGCCTCGCACTTTTCCTCAGCAGGGCAAAGAGAGAGATAACGATTGGAAAACGATCGTATTATTTACATCCCATTGCAGAGCGATCATGTTACAACCTGCAGCCAAAGAGCCGAATAGCTTCGATTTGTAGGACATGCAGTGTTTTAAAAGTGAAACTAGATGTTTATTTAGACTAAGCTAAATACTGTACATCTTAAAGGAAAACATGAATCTTTGGGTTAATTATTTGTTTGTTTGTTTTGGGTTTTTGTGAGTGTTCAGATTTTTCATAAACTACAACTGGCAGCTGCAGTACGTCCCTTCGTTACCTGCACCCCCACACAGCTGTGGGGGTTGCAGGAGTGGTTGTTATGCCACTGTGCATATGTGCTTCTTACAAGCACCAGTGTTTGTTTATTACAGCTATTTTCAACATGTACAAAATTTTGCTTTCATTGAAAGTACGCAACTAAGCATTGTAACATGAAAGCTACAGGCAGAAGAAATGCTTTTCAATGCAAAGTAAGCTTGAAACCATAAAAAGGTTTGAAATGCTTCAACAAAAGATAAACTACAAGAATACTGGCAGCAGAACTTAGAGTAAGAATATGTGACTAATGGGGACTGGTGTCAAAATATAGCAAAAATTGTTCTTGGAAAAATGTTTTAGCACTGCCTTTTGAAGGCATGGAATACCGTGAAAAATGCTAAATAAATAAAAACAAGAAAGATGACACCAAATCATAAGGTGTTAATGAGCACATCTTTTGAATCTGTTCTAACATGAATGAAATTTATGAAGCTATCCAAAGTCAATGGAACCAGTATGGAAAACAATAGCATCTGACTGAAGAAAGAAGTTTTCCAATCAGGTTTTTAATCCTGCAGATATTGCTGTAAATGAAATCGTGAACTTACGCCCTCTGGCTACAGACTTGTGAGTTAAAAAAATATTTAATTTATATGAAAAACATTTTGCAGCGGAAACGCTCTCGAACAAAGAAAGAATTTTTCAAATTGGACTCTTCAAAGCAGAGATATGGTCAAACATAAGATAGGCATCTATGCCCCCTGGCAGGAAAACCATGCATTATTTTAGGAAGAAAGTATTCTCAAAAGGTTTTTCAATGTGAGCAGTATCGGTCCAAGAAAAAAATTTTTAGGAAGTTTCAGGAGCTCAGATTTTGCTGCAAATACATCAGAAGCAGAAATTAACACTTATGCACCCTGGTGGCAAAACCATTCTTTACCAAATATTAGAAATTATATGAAGAACATTTTCCATCAGGAGCTGTATGCGATACAGGAAGAATTTTTCAAATCGGAGTTTTAGAAGCAGAAACATAAGGGAAAACGCAATTTACCTTTATGCCCCCTAGCGCAAAGTCGCATAACTGGAAAAACCGACTTTAGATCGGAGTTTTAGAAGCAGAAATATCAGGGAAAACGCAATTTACCTTTTGGCACCTCTAGCGCAAAGTTGCATAACTGGAAAGACCTACTGGAAAGACGGTGCGTAACTGGAAGACCCTGTGTTCGATTCCCGGTGGCGGCAGACGAGAATTTTTCCGTGACTCACTCATAAACGTGGAAAGAGTGATGACTTCTGTTTGATGCTTATCTTATACTGCCCCAGGCTCTCCCACCGAATTTCAGCTAACATGACATCCCCAACAGTACGCCAAACAGCGGCAAAACTTCTAGGTGCTGGATTGTAACTCATAGATTTCATGTAGCCAGTTAGGAAAAATAAGCATTTTTAAACACTTTTCAGAATTTTTTGACAAAAAAATTAAGACTTCTGAGCACCTTAAAAAAAAAAAAAAAAGAATTTTTAAGAACCATGGAAACCCTGCATTACATGCATACTTTTTTGTTTCTTTTCTTTTACTACAACTGATATTGCTGGAGATTTTTTCTGCCAATAAAAATGAAATTATTTCAGAACAAAACAGGATTCTATGAAACAAAACATAATACACTGCCGGACAATTGCTAAGGACGGATGACAATAGCAACGATAGCAACCATAAAATGGAAGGCAGGAAAATGTGGAAATTAGCATAAGTGCGGGATACAGTAAGACATGTGCGTATGCAAATTTTGGATTGCCGAACTTGTTCGTGACGTCATAGCGCTGATAAGAGATACAAAGGATTTGACGCGTATTGAAAGTTATTGTTCAAACGCAAAGTTGAAAGGGAAAGAATCAATTGACGAACTTGCAATTTTCAGTATGTCTTCCCGACATTACCTAGATGATTTTACGCGTGGCCGTACTATTGGCAAGATTGAAGAAGGGCGAAAAATAACAGATGTTGCCAGGGAGTTCGACGTCAGCCACAGTGTTATTTCAAGGCTTTGGAAATCATTTCAAACAAATGGAGAGTGTAGCAAACGTCACGGGGGAGGTCGTGTTCGCAGTACGACACCTGCAGAAGATCAGTACATAGTGCTATCAACAAAAGATACCGGCGTAGCACAGCTAGTGAGGTAGCAAATCAGTTTATGGCTGCTACTGGCAAGCGGATCTCCCGAAAAACTGTCGCCAGACGTTTGCATGAAGGATGACTATACGCCCGCCGTCCTGTTGTGTGCATCCCATTGTCCAGACGTCACCGTACCGCCCGTTTGCAATGGTGCCATCAACATTGCATTTGGACTGATAACGACTGGTCTGCTGTCCTCTTCTCAGATGAGAGTAGATACAGTCTATCGTCTGATTGTCGACGACAACTGATCTGGCGTGATAGTGGTACTGCATATTGTCCAGCAAACATACAGGAAAGGGACCGATATCCGACATGTAGTGTCATGGTATGGGCTGGCATCATGATCAATGGCCGTACATTCCTCTATGTGCTTCCAACTGGGACTATGACTGGCCAACGATACATTAATGATGTTCTGCTACCTCATGTTCACATGTTCCGTGGTGCTGTTGGTGATAGATTCATTTTCATGGACGACAACGCAACATGTCATCGAACAGTCGCTGTCCAGGAGTGTCTTGAGAGTGAGGATATTCAACGCCTCATATGGCCAGCACGTTCTCCAGATCTGAATCTCATTGAAAATGTGTGGGATGCTTTGGGGAGGAGTCTTGCTGGTCGCCAATGCCCTCCAATAAATAAGGACACCCTCATCCATGCACTGACAGAGGAATGGGATAAATTACCCCAACAGCTGCTTGATAATGTTGTGCAAAGCATGACACGTGTGGAATCTTGCATCGCCCTCCATGGTGGCCATATCCCGTATTGACATCTTACGCCGGAACGCCTGCAGATGGTAATTGCATTTTATTCACGTTTACGTATTCTGCACAAAATGGCATGTTTGTCCCTTGAACACGTTCCAAAGCCTTCTGGATTTCAGAGCACAATAAATTGTCTTTCTTGTAATGTCCTGGCATTCTGACATTATTTTATTTCACTTGGCATCCAACCACACTTACTTTTTTATGCGCTATATAGCCGTTTATGATCCGTCCTTAGCAATTGTCCAGCAGTGTAATATAGGATGTCCATAAAGTCTTTCCCGCATTACAAAAAAAAATATAAAAAAATCTAAGTAGGTTAAAATGAAATGGTTGGCAACATAATATAGCAGCACTCAGTTTTTTTTCATTTTTTTTTTTTTTTTTTTTTTTTTGCTGTTCTTTAGGTGAGCGCTACTGCTGAATAAAAGGAGCATTTCATCGAATGCTCCTCTTATTCAGCAGAAATGGATTCCATGCAAGAAAAACTGGCGTGCGTGTTGTGGTTCCACGAGACCAAATCGGCGGTTACTGTCCAGCATCATTTCAGAAAAGAGTACAGACAATCACCATTGGACCAAAAAAGCATAAAAGCTTGATATGAAAAGTTAAAAGCGATGAGCCTGTGATCTCCCCACAAAGTGGGCCAGCCGCAGTTACACAAGAGATAGCTGAAGCTGTTCAGGGGATATTTCTGCAAAGCCCCAGGAAATCCATTTGCTATGCTTTACTGGAAACTGGGATTCCCTGTGCTACAGTTAACAAAATTTTACCCAAACATCTTCATTTGTAAGCTTATAAGGTACAGTTCATTCAAGCTCTTCCGCCTGATGATCGACCTCACCGTGCTGCATTTGTGACGGAGATGTTGCAGCACATAGCTCACGACAGTGATTATCTACACCCTGTCTGTTTCTCAGATGAAGCCACATTCCACATCTCTGGTACAGTAAATAGGCACAATGTGTAAACCTGGGGGATCAGAAAATCCCCATTGTGTCATCAAACAACAGAGGGCTATGTGAATGTATGGTGCGGGCTGATGTACGACAGAATTTTCGGACCCTTCGTTTTTACAGAGCCCACAGTAACATGTACCTGGACATGATGGGACTTTTTGTAGCACCTCAGTTGCATGCACTCCAACCTTTGGTTATTTTCCAACATGACCGTACCCCAACACATTGGTCAATAATGGTTTGTGAGTTCCTGAAAGCCGCATTTCTAGACAGATGGATTGGCCGTAACAGTTCCATGACATCACCTCAATCACCCAACACAACCCCTCTAGACTTTTTCCTGTGGGCTTATGTGAAAAACCAAGTTTACTTGAGCAGTGTTCCCGATGTAGAGATGTTGAAGAGCTGAATAATGGACATCGCTGGCTCTGTCTCTGCTGAGATATTAAACAAAACATGAAATAAAATAAAATATCGCTTAGATGTCCTCTGGGCCACAAATGGCGCCCATGTTGAGGTGTACAGACACTGGAAAAAAAATTTTTACTTCTGCACCATTGTCATGCAATCCCTTTCTTGTACCTGTAATACATTATTTATGTTAATTTGTAATGTGGGAAAGACTTTATGGATACCCTGTACATCTAAAAAAATGCATTCAAAATTATTTTTTTACAACAGAGCTTCAATGTAACTTTAGAGTGAGATTTTGAAAAGTCTTGATAATTTGAAATAATATAAATCTATTCTTTTGCTTACCATTATAACTTCAGAAGTTAAATTTGCTTTATCTCTGTCAATTTTTAAAGTCTGAAAAGATAATAATTGAAAAAAAACTAATGATAGTGCTCACTATGAATAAACATGCAGTATCACACCAAAAACAATGCAGTGAAAATTTCAATGTAAGAAAAGAGTATTCATTTGTTTAAGTCACTACAAGTTTTATTTTTTCCAAAACAAAATACAAAAGCACAGTTATTTATAAGTGCACACTGCACAGTAAAATCATATCCAGATTTGGTTACGTAGGAACCTGTACATGGACATGGTGTGGCTGTATTCAAACTTGTTAGCATAAACTTGAAAGTTATACCAGTCTATGGACCAGTGCATTTTTTTTTTTTTTTTGCATTCCTTTTTTTTGAGGATTTAAATATGGTAGTTAATACCACACAGAGGGCAGGGCTGCTGATCTGTGAACAGAAAAGTATGGAATACCAATAGCAGAACCAAGCAAGTAACAGGTAATTGACTCTTGTGTGTTCACTGAAACAATTAACTTGTAGATATACATTTGTGTTAGAACACACAATCTTGTGTTCCAAAAGAAACTGAGATATACAGAAAATTTAAAACTAGATTTACAGAAGCTTTCCTCGCCCATGAAGACAAGAATGATAAAGTCATTGTTGCTCACCACCAATTCTCTAGTGGGTTGGTGGACAAACTCATAAAAAAAGTTTTTGAGGTCAACAGGCAACTTCAGTTTGCTGGTACTATCTCGTTTCCTGACTAATCTAATTACCAGCTGTAGCAAATCTTTAAATTCTATAGATATTTGACTGGTACATACATTACATAACAATACAATAGTGAACATACATACATACATAACAATACAATACAATACAATACAATAACATTACATTCATACATACATACATAAACTGCTAAGTTGTTCTCTGAGATTCAGAGGTTAGCTCCACAAAGAAATACAAATACCAGATAATTTTTAACTGCTTATTTACTTACTGTTGCCATATCAAACTTCTCCATTTACAACAATCTTGACATACAACTCAGGCTTCACTGGCATCCATTACACGACGCACACATGATCTTTTATACTTCATGCTCATATCTTTTTCTCATACAGACACTCCTGAATCTGATCCTCCCAAGACTTTATTGGCCTTCCTCTGCCTTTCCCTCTTGCCACTAGGGCTAAAAAAAGTTTCTTAGTAAGCATCTTATCACTCATTCTTCCAACATGGACAAATGAAACCCACCTAAGAATATTAGTCTCCACCTTGCTAACAACATTTTGCTTCACATTACACAACTGCAACACATCTTCATTCCTCACACGATCAGAACGTGTCTTGCCACAAACCCCACATAAGTAACGCATTTCTCCCGCACACAAATGACTCCTATGTTTCTTCTGTAGTACCCAGGTTTCTCTTTGTGTCTTTTTAATCAGGTAAGTACATCAGTGTGGGGGATTAGGCCACAGCTGATGGTTCCAGTTGGTCGTTCAACCTAAGGATTCTGGAACAAAACCCAGTGAATTGGGGTCTTTTTGCCAACGTCACACAGAACTAGCTGGCACATCTCCAAGATTTACAGAGGCCTTTGTTGCTGTTCCGTGTGCCATTGTTGTCCATGCAGTGCTCTGAGGAGGCAGACAGATCTCTAACTAAGACCGCCCGTGATATTTCACTGGCATCAGATATTCGCGATATTTGACTTGAATCTAAGACCGCCAGTGATATTTGATTGGTATCAAATCTAATTCTACCATCATGAAACTTATTCTCCTGGACAGAGATAAAATTGAACACTTCAATGTTCTTGGCGTGTACAAAATTCCTATTTTCACGTCAGCTGGTACCACAGTTTACATCCGCAGCATTACTGAACATCTGGCTAAGCACAAAAGACATTACTCGAAGTAGATTCTTAGGCTTTATTCTTCCTGGCTTATTCACAAATTCTTCCTTGGCTTTATTCACTCTGATATTTCAGCAGTGTCTCTCTGGAAGAATGACAAGAAAATTGCTCCTTTTGCCAATAAGAGGGCTTTACATTTTCAGGAGAGCATTAAAATTTCCACTTCTTCCAATTGTAATATCAGTAGTCCTTATTTTGTCCCCATGATTTGAAAATCACTCCTATACAGACCTGCTAACTTTTAGGAATTGAAATCCGTACAATATTTCCAGTTAACATTTCATCAATATGCTCAATGACTGATCCCAACCTGAGAAAATTCAGATGTCTAAAATTGTGCGCGATGACATTTATAATGATTTTTTTAACAATGTGCAAACAACATTTATAATGAATTTAGCTATGTACAAGTAAAAATAAATCCAAATATATGTGAGTTTCATAATTTTTAGAAGTTTATAATGTAAACAAATTATATCACATTTTGATACCATACTCGACGTTTTCCATCGTCCGTAGCGGACGTCGATTTCCATAGCATACTCAACATTTTTCATCGTCCGTACCGGACCGACGATTATCATAACATACTCGACGTTTTCCGTTGTCCATGGCGGAACAACGATTTCCATAGCATACTCGACGTTTTCTGTGGTCCGTATAGCAGAACGACGATTTCCATAGCATACTCAATGTTTTCCGTCACCTGTGGCAGACCTACGCTTATCATAGCATACTCGATGTTTTCCGTCATCCGTAGAGGACCCCCTATTTCCATAGTAACTACGTAAAATCTGCAGAATCTTTCTTCCCACCGCATGATCTTTATTCAGCGTCAAGCATAACAGTGTGCACCGAGAATTTACTGCGACAAAGTCACGACGATGCTGCACGGGTGTTCTGGAACACAATTTCCATCTCTGTTATATATTTTATTTATAGGATATTTTTAACAAAAAATACAGAAATTTTCTTAAATCCAGAAGAAAAGTTCTTCCGAACGGAAAACCGGAAGACTAAAAAAATGGAAAACTTCCGCAAAATCCGGAGGAGTTGGAAGGTATGATTTAACTGAAACATTAAAAAATATTTCTCAAGGAAGATTTATAAACATATTTTTTTAAATATACGGAAATGCATAAAAAAAAAACGATCTATGCGTAAAATCGTAAAGAACAATTAAAATGCGTAAAAGTTGCCAAGTATACTGATGTATTGGACATAATAAATTATCGAACATATTGATTAAAAAACTGATTTATTATACAAATGATACGTCCATTTTGGTCGATTTCATGCCATAATTAATATATTTGGCCCTTTTTAACGCTTACAGCAATGTAATCAATAAAAAATTATATCCTTAGCACGCTGTCATTAAGTTACATACACAGATAAAAATTTCATTTGTAATTGCAAAATTATTGCAATATCATATATTGCACTAACTTTTTCCTTTAACTTAACTGAAGTCTGAAGCTAAAATTTTTATAGTCTTAGGTGAAGCTGATATTGTTTCTATTTTAGCAGTTATCACTAGTACTAATCTGACAATGTTTTAACTAAGTCTTTATTGCTAGGCAGCGAGAAGAGAGGGTTTGGGATGGGGAAGTGGGTGAAAATATGACCAGGTAAATCAGAGTATACAGATGTGATGGTCCTTGGGAACTAATTTTCCTACCATCAAAATTGCACTAAACTGAAAAAAGCAAAAAAAAAAAAAAAAAAAAAAAAAAATGGAAATCTGTAAAACATGTAGCCCATTAAGCAAGTACCTGTAAAACAAGTAGAATTTCCGTATATTTGGCAGGTAAATCGTGACAGGTAGGCCTATAATTTAGCAATAACCATAATCAAGAACTTAAAAACCAAATCTGGCAACAAGTGTAGCTCCACTGTTTACAGGTGATCAAGACCCAAGTTGGGTTGAAAGCTTCTGTATATCTTTAGTTTCTCTTGGAATGTAACACTGCATTTTGCATCACAATCTATATTTATATTTCTCTGTTATGTGTACATTGCATCACAACTATTAAAATGAACTCATGAAAAGATAAAAAAATAATTCGTGTTTATTGGCGTATGTAAACAGAGAGATACACAAATTTCCCCACAAGCTTTCTCTGAAAACAAATGGCTTCATCAGGTGGTTTTTAGGTTAAGAGCACAGAATCAAATGAGAGTTTATATAAATAAGAAATAACAATGTGAGATAAACATAAATACTGGGACATTGCACACGCATCTGATGAACGAGAATGCAAGAGACGTGCCATGAATAACACAAAAGTTTAACATCGGAGCGCTGCTGTGGCGCCCAAGAAATGTCTATCTCAGAGATGTTGTTCAAGTTGAGCTCCTACGCGAATCGTTGTCCAGAAGGGTGTGCCAGATTGACGGCAGTTCAGTTGAGACGTCAGAGTTGCACACATTCTGGCATGTTAGAATCTCTATGGTTTCTCTGACGGCTGCCGATTTTTTAATTGTGGTATGGGGTGACACTGCAGCGATTCTGCCGTAGCAGTCGGGCTGCCTGGTTCACTACTTCCCTAAAAAGTGCTGTCGAGAGCTTTCCCTATTTAACGTCACATACATACATGCTCTGTCAACAGCAGCTTGAAGGATCTTTTTGAGAGTGACCTTTTGGCATCTCCAGAGAAAAAAGATTTCTGTCAAAACATAAATCAAGACGGCTTGGAAGGTAAGCTCTCATCTTTGTTCTTAATCTTACTTCGTCTAAGTTTAATTAATGAACATTTTTGACAGAAATTTTAGTTTTTTAGCATCAAGAATTAGGAGCAAGCATTTTTATCAACTTATTGAGTTTTTTTCTCTTTCACTTAACTTGGAATATTAGCGTGATTTTGGGCACTTTGTTTGAGTAGTTAGCCGTTTTATTGTTCTTGTTGTCAACGATGTTATTTCATTGTTGGTAGGAAAATAATATCTACATGATTATACTCTTAAAGCACTACTGGAATATTTGTAAATATTGCAACTAATTGTTAATTTCATCTAATTTTTTCCAAAGCATCTTTTTATTTCTATTATTATTTTTTTCTTGTTATGTCAGTTGTTGAGTAAGTTGTGGGTACCAAAATCCTGTTTCCTTTTAGGAATCTCATTATAAAAAAAATTTATTCTTTTATTTTTTATTTTATGGCATTTTGGATAAAGCTTTTTTCACCACAAAGCATAAGACTTTGTAGTACTTTGGCACTGTTATTCATGTTTAAAATCTCTCTTAGGCGGCTAGGTTGCTTGGCAACGTGTTTTTAGCTGAATAATTCTGATGGCTTATTCAGACACCCTCACAACTTGTGGTTTTTGTAATCGTTTTTCTGTTTTTTGTGGCAGATGACGAGCGTGGGTTGGGCCAGGAAAGTTATAGAAGTATGCAAAAACTTTAACTAAATGATTCCTCATGCAACTCTGAGGAAGTTATGTTAATTATAAAAATATTTTGTGGGCTTTAAACTTGCATCTATGGCTTTGCAGAAACCCATTTTCAACTAGGTCTTTGTGGAAGTGATAAAATGCAGAGTTTTGCTGGTCCTTGATAAAGCCAAGGCTCGGCATTCTCGACACTTTCTACATTCAGGTTGCTATTACTTTATCTCCTTTTTACTCATACCTGTTGGTTTTTGAGTATTTCTTAGTTGTTTTAGTACCAGATAAAGATTTTTTTGCATCTGTCTCTTCTTAATATGTGAATTCCGAAAATTCATAACTGCTGCGTTGCGCGTCATGATCTTCAGGTTTTTTTAGCAAATTTAGTTTAAAATTCTTAGGTAAAATTTTGTCTTTGACTCTGCTCTGAGAGTGAGAGAGAGAGATTATTATGTATTATAACATCATAAAAGATCTGAGAATGTTTTCACTTTGTGTACATAATTAAAATATCTGTATTTCTCGTGATTTTAGGAAATGATCTTTGGATTAAAAGAAGGAATTCTGATAAGTTAATTTCACTGTCTTTTGAACTGAATTGTGTTTTAAATGGCTGTGTTTCAATTTGTTGGTGACTTTAATTTCCACATAAACAAATACTCATTTTCTACAGAATTTTTTTCCCCTATCTCCTTCACTGACCTCTCACAAAACTTCCAAGATTTGTTCTCAAGAAGTGAAAAGTATACTCTTGAAAGATTCCATGCATTTTTAAAGCACAGTGTCTATACAATGTTAATTCTTTTTAGAGTTTAATTTGATACACCCTGGACTAATGGCAAATGCAGCAACTCAAGACTTGAAAATCAGTACATGTAAAAAAAAAAAAAAAAAAAAAAATCTATAAATTTTAACAAGGGTAAATTTTAATATGCAAAAATTTAGCACAGAAGTTCACAAGCAGGTACAATACGTGAGAACCCAGAACACATTTTGTAATCATGAAAATCATAAAGCAACATACTTCGTGTATGGTTTTCAGAATCAGAATCTTGACTTCATCAGCCATAGATGAATTATAAAAGCCGAATTCCCAGTCAAACAAGCTACAAAGAAAATAGTTTGTTTATTCCTCATGTATATGTCTTAAATGAAAAGTAGACTACTTACTGACTGATCATTATGTAACATCTCATAGATTTCGGTGTATCTTCCATACCAATAAAATAGTAGCATATTAACATATTACACCAAAGATAGTTTTAACATAAAACACAGACACCTAAAAAAAAAAAAAAAAAAACATTACAGCATAAATCACAAGAAAACATTTAGTGGTAAACAACCATTTTTCCTTCTATTTGAAACCTCTGAACTATGAAACAGCAATTTGGCAAAAAAATGTTGAAAAGCTCATCATTTTCCATACTCCACAATTTTAAAAATTTTCAATACTCAGAAAGAACTAAACAACTTTGGGATAGTATATATAAACTCAGATCAAAAACAAAAAGTTTCTTTGAAAAAAAAAAAAAGTCATTCAAGAATATTTTTGAAAGATTAGCTTAAATTTCTCATAAAAGGAAACAAAAATGTATTTAATGATATTCTGAATGAATAGCTGGCAATTTTAAAGAGTCAAAAATAACAGAAATTTTCTAAGTATCTTCTACACACAGATAGAAATTATTGAGATACTTTTATGAGTAATGTGGGAAAACTGTACAAGTGTTAGATATAGGCATATAATTTATATAAAACAGTCACAGTTATAATAAAATAAATCCTACTTTTTATGAGAAACTCAGTACTGCTTCAGCGGAAGAGATGTGTAATTTTCTTTTAAAAGAAATATTTGGTTGTGAACTACTTCAAAGAACTTCTGGTCCTGACCACCACACAAATCTGTTATTAAACAAATTTCTAGTGTGTCATCAGTCATTGATGACTTAAATTGGGTTGTACACTCTCTCAAACTCTGCATCTGAGCGAGCAAGAGTCAAAACTGATAGCATTAATGTTATCATACCCCATTTTTCCTTTACTTTAAACCAAAATTAAATTTCAAAATTGGTACTTTATCCTTTCATAATGGAATCCATTTTTGAGACCCATTAAATTATTTTAATACATGGCAGAAGGAATGATAATGATTTTTGAGATTCAGTTTTACTTAAAATGCAAGTTTTTTCGTTCTGTTTGAAAAGAAATTTAAGTTTGAAATAGGAACTTTTTGTCACAGTTCTTTCTTACCTGTAAAGTCATTTCTTTGCACAATGAGTAGGTAGTAGCATTTTGGAACTTTAATTTCACTTTAAACAAAAAGGGAAAATGCTGGCTGGCTCTGTTTATTGATACAGCAAGAAGGAACCAGGCTAAGAAATCATGCAGCATTTTAAGCAAAGTTTAATTTGAAAATGCATTACTGTTACTGCTCACTCCACTGTGAAAACACTTTTATAGGTCGCAGAAATGGTGCTAATTTCATCATGGATGGATTAAGTATCAATTTTAAAATTTCATTTTACTTTAAAAAGGGGAGGAAACAAAAATGCTGGCTCTGCTGATTGGTTTTGAAGAAAATCATATTAGAAAACTGGAAAATGTGCATTTCATTATGAAAAATTTATGATACTGCAAGAGTGACCTCTTGCATTATCATGAAAAAAAATTTTAAATGAAGAACATAATCAGAAAAATATAAAAATGAGGAATATAATCAGGAAACAAGACAAAGAAAGTAGAATTTTGTCAAAAAAATATAAAAATGAGGAATATAATCAGGAAACAAGACAAAGAAAGTAGAATTTTGTTAGAAAAATTAAAAATGTGAAAACACCCACTTGAACCAGCATACAACTGTAATTCTGGGATCTTTCCTAAAGTTCCATGGCTTTTTCTCATTTTGCAATCTTTTCATTGCTTTATTGTACATATCTTTCAACTATACAGTTGTGATATTTTGTACTGTTTCTTATGTTGTATTAATATCAAAGTGCTTGCAGGAAACTTAATCATCTTTGTCTGACTTTGAATTATCATGGTTGAATGCCACTGAATATTAAAAACATTTAGGTAAAATATTATATAGATAAAAGCTGTAACTCACATTTTTCATTTTCCTGGAATACTTCGGGATATTGCACTTTTACTTGTCAGGAAGCATAAATCTTCTTTGAAGTCTTCTGTTACCTGGTAAGCTGAGAAAGGTGGGTAACCACTCTTCTTAGTGAATCGTGATTCTAATCAATAAAATACTTCAATATAAAATGAAATCAAAATAATAAAATAGCAAACGGTCAAGCCTTCAAGTCAAAGGGAAATCGATCTGATAAAATATTCAGTCTTGATAACAGCTTAGACTTCGTTTCCCGCTGCACTAAAATTCCCATACTAGTTTCGACTATCATTTTTGCAGTCTTCATCTGTGGGTTATACGACGTGTTTCTCATCGTGCTAGTTGTTCAGTGGCCTAGTATCTCACAATCTGATTCAACAGTTCCACATTGGCAGAACCTTTTGGGCATTCAAATCTTGGTTTTACTGTGCATTTTTACGTCATGTACATGTTACTTCTTGATTGGATACGTCCATATTCGTTCCCGATTTTAAACTGCCTGGTGTCGCCATCTTCCGTATATCAGTCAACTCAGTATTTCTCTTGATTTTAAATAATTTATTTTGGCTGGTTTTTTTTTTTTTTTGTTCTTTTTTCTTTCTTGCTCAATGAGGTATCTCCATGCGTATGGCAGATCGACTGGGTCGTTGTAATTACAGTTCTTATCTCTTGTTTTTTCAATCATAACTGCCTCTGATGTTAAAATTTGGGCTTTCATTTTATGCGATATTATTAATTTGGCTTCTGGCCAATCACACTTGAAGGCTTAACCAAAATAATAAAATAGCAAATGGTCACGCCTTCAAGGGCGTGACCATTTGCTATTTATTTTATGCGATGCAATGTTATTAATTTGGCTTCTGGCCAATCACACTTGAAGGCTTGACCGTTTGCTATTTTATTATTTTGATTTCATTTTATATTGAAGTATTTTATTGATTAGAATCACAATTCACTAAGAAGAGTGGTTACCCACCTTTCTCAACTTACCAAGTGGAATATCTTCATAAAGTGACAACTGGAAATGCTAACAGAAGACTTCAAAGAAGATTTATGCTTCTGACAAGTAAAAGTGCTGTATCCCAAAGTATTCCAGGAAAATGAAAAATGTGAGTTACAGCTTTATCTATATAATATTTTACCTAAAAAATTTTAATATTCAGTGGCATTCAACCGTGATAATTCAAAGTCAGACAAAGATGATTAAGTTTCCTGCAAGTACTTTGATATTAATACAACATGAGAAACAGTACAATGTATCACAACTGTATAGTTGAAAGATATATACAATAAATCTTATAACCACATAATGAAGTTCAACACCAAAGTATGTTTGAAGAACTAATTAAATTTTCATGGCTTTTGCAATTTTATGGGCCTGGCATATGGAATAAAAAAATAAGGAATGCAATAAAATAAAAACTTTAATGAAAACTTATTAAAAAAAGATACTTTTAGTAGCATCTTGAGATTACTGCAAATGGCATTAAAAATCAGATGAAAATGGCATGATATCAGAAAACGCTGCAAAAGTTTTAAATTTGCCAATTAAATTTGGAGAGTTGACAGCATTGTTAATGTCAAAGCTAAGTTCCACATGAATGATTTTTCTCATGTTTTAACAAAATCCTTTAAATGGTGAATCACAGATTAATAAGCATAAATTTTAAATTCTTTTGATAACATCCTTGAATGGGTAAAATTCCATTTATCAATACCTTTGAAAGACGAATTCATATTAACAGATGAAGGAAACACATCATTTAACAGGGTTCTTGGATCAGTAAACCATGTTTCTGATCAAAGCAGGAATAAAGGGGAAGATATTAAAATTTGTTCCAAAGCACACGACCACAACAATACTGACTAAATAGAAAACATAAGAAATTGGGCAACTTCATCTGTCGCAGCATGATTTACATAGTTTGAATAGAAGTCTTATCTTGCAAGGCAAAGAAAAAAATATCTAATACAATGATCTGTTGTGGTTCTTCAGTTTGTTTTTTTCTACACACAATCATGCAACTTTAGCAAAGCATGAAACAAATCATGAACCTAATAAATATCAGATATATTGTGATGCACAACAAATTTCATAAAAGAAGACAGTACAACAGAAGTAAATTACCCAACAACAGTAATCTGTGTGTGAATGTTGTTACATAATAATTAAATTCTAAGTATTCCACAAGAAACATCTGCTCTACACGAGGTATGGGAAACTACTTAAAATTCATTCTGTTAAAAATAAAACAGTACAAGAAGAAGAAATGTCCAATGGACTGAAAGAAATTCATTAGATGAATAAAACAGATACACATATAACAAATCAATGTTTACTCAGAATTATACAGGGTAATTTAAAAAGATTAATCAGATTTCAAATGCCTGTACTAATATATGTGTTCCTAAATACACAGCGATTAAATACACATAGGATAAAGAAGAAACTGTCCAAATTTTCTTTCATACCTTATAAATGTTCTATGTGACTTCTATTGGTCACGTGAACTACATCGAGGCAATAATCAAATTCCTGCCATACGTGATCAAGCATTTCTGTTGTCAACGACTGCAGAGCACTATTAATGCAAACTTTGAGTTCATCTAGCATTGTGGGAATGGTGGCACATACACATTATCCTCAACATACCCCCATAAGAAAAAGTTGCAAGGGGTCAGATTCAGAGACCTAGCGAGCCACCTGTAGAGCGCCTTCCTCGTCGTGTCCACAGTGACTAATCCAGCGGTTAGGACAAAAAACAATGACAGTCTTTTGCCCAGATGCAGATACATGGGTTACACTGCACCATCTAGTGATTACATTCATAAACTCTGTGCGTTTCTTTTCATTTTAATGTGTGGTGCGCTATCATTATCTTGATTTTTATGGAGCTATGATCTAATGAAATCTGATTAATCATTTTAAATTACCCTGTATTTAAGAACTATAGTTTTTGTTTGGCTAAGCTTCATCTGGACAAATCAAGCATAAATATTTAAATCACTGTGACATTATCAACACTCTGATGGTCACAGACACAGACTTAAAGAGTTGTTCCCAGGGTTAAATTGCAACCGGTAGTTAGTAGCAAATTGCTAGCAAGCAAATGCATTTTGCTAGTGATAAAAAGTGGTTCTAGCAAAAGTTGTTAGTGGAAAAATTCTGAGTGTTTTAGTGTGAACTGTAAAGTGCCACTGCATTGCATGTGTGGAATATTTCAGATACATACAAAAAGGAACAACTGCTTTCTGGAAACCAATATTTCTTGAAAAGTACAAACATTATAAAAACATTTTGGCACTAGTAGAAATATCCAGTATATTTCCCTTATCTACTTCTACATGTGAGGTTGGGTTCAGTTTCATGAAGACAATTCATGGTGATTGGAGGGGCAGTTTAAACTTACAAACATTGAATGCTCTCATGAGTATTGAGGTTGAGGGTCCGTCTAAAGACAAGTTTGACCTCAAACCTGCTGTTTTAAAGTGGTATGATGAAAAGACCCGAAACCCAGATCATAAACCATATGAAAAATAATTTAAGATTTTGAATAGTGTTCTTGAATTTTGTCAATAAAGTTAAATAAAAAAATGTTTTTTTTTAAATATTTGCATTCAAATTAAATTGATTGGAATTAATCTGTCAAGTCATGAAAAGATGAGTTATATCTAAATATTTGTAATCTTTTCAGCATTACAATGTGACAGTTATGGGGGTGAAATCAAAATTTGGCATGATTGACTAATGGATGGAGACCTGTTAAAGTTTCTTTTGTGTAATGTTAATAAACTTTTGCCAGTACATAATACAATTTGCTAGTAAAAATAAGTCCACTAGCAAGTGTTGCTACTGCTAAAAAAACAAAATCAAGGCCTGGTTGTTTCTAAGTATTTGAAAGAATTGGAGTTAATGCCACATCGTGAAAAGTTCAATACAGCAAAATGCTTCCAAAATATCAAACTTGATAGTTGAACCAGGTACATCAACAAGTTAAGCATTTTCAAACTATTAAAAAAATTTATAGTTACTTTCATAAGTGTTGAGCTACAGATGATTTCTTTAGTTCACAGTTCCATATGTAAGTCCCATATTCCTTCAAATACATACAAAAGGTCCTGGGGTTTGGTCCATGATGGAAGTCCATATTCCCAAAAGATCTGATAAATTCCCTAGGAATTTATATCTTTGACAATCTTTGCTTTGTAAAAATTCATTTTTTTTTTTTTTTGCAAAATTAATTTTTATCTACGTCAAAATTATAGATTTGCCTCTAGCCCTTAGGCAGTATCATCTTGCCAACTTATGGAACTTCCTGGGAGGTGGAAGTGATGCATGCTTTCACATTAGACTGTTTTCTAGTCTCTGGGTTAAAGTAATGAACTCATGGGTTCATTAACTGTAACAGTCCTGGATTAGGTATATATTGATTCCACACACCGCATGTTGAAAGTGGTGAGGCACATTCATTTGTGGCATGCCTTTTGTTTGCGTGTCAATATTCATGGGACTCATTGTGCACTGATCTTTTTCAGCTTCAAATGATTCATCAGGATTGAACCAATACTGCATAATTAAACACCTATAAGATCCAATATGTACAAAACAGTCGGTTGTTTGTCATGCACAATAAGGTCATGCAAGCAGTAGATGTTTTCCACAGAAGTGGATGTGGAGGATCATCCAAAATGATTTGCATCCACAATATTTCCTGTCATGATGAAATTATCTGCCATTTGACAACTCTAGAAATGCATTAGCCTCATCCCCAATGTCTGCACCATGTCATTATGAACCCCCACTCTTTACAGTTTAGTGCACAAAATCCCCCTAACACACATGGATCTATAACACTGAAAATTGATACTGATACAAGAATGTGTACAACCTGAGAGCGTAAAAAATACTGCAATTTATAATTATCAAAAGTAGTTTAGAACATGAACTCTTTAAATTTCCCACATGCTGCTGCACCCGTCAAACCCAAATCTTCCGCACACAAAATAATGAATGAAAACATTTTATTTGAAAGTATTAGTATCAATGTTAACAGCTACTCAAGTTCAGACGAATATGCAAATTAACATGATTCAATGAAAATAACTCAACAAAAACAAACTTGTGCTGCAATATGTTCAACATTCAAAATTATGTAACTCAGCCACTTTATACAAAAGTAAAACTGATCAGGTAAATGGGTAGTGAAATGCTTGCAAGCTCCACTTAACACTGGGGAGTAATATAAAAGTTATAAAAAATGTTATGTACTTGGAGGGAAACATTTGTACAGGGAACTTAACTGGCAGATATTTTCTACACAACTTTTCTAAATCAGTGAATTCGTGAATTTAAATAAACACATAAAATATTTGAATTTAAAACCAATATCAGAAAAAAAAAAAACATAACATGACCACCATTTGTGCTTGATGTTAACAGACAAAGAAAGCCCAGGTGTAGGTCTAAATGTCACATACTAGTTCCACAGCATGGCAACCATTTTTTTTTTTTTTTTTTTTGAGTGAAGATTCAGCTTACCCTACTCAGTTTTTGTTTTGTTTGTTCTCCACTTTGGAGTTTAATGATCATCATGAGCAACTACTATGGCTATAAGCAGTCATCCATCCCTAATTTGGGGAAACTGGTTTTGGGGAAGGGAGAGAGCCAGCAGCACGACAAATACACTGCCTATGCCTCATCCGGGAGGGATTCAAACTTGGGTCCAAATCATGTGACAAGCCAGACAACAGCACTGCTGATCAGTTAACAATCAGGGTAGCTACACAGTTCTGTACTGGAGTGCCTTGTTGCATGACTTTGATTCATAAGCAGCAATGTGTAGGTTACAAAATCACTACTTTGTCAAAAAAGAACAAGTGCAAAATAAGTAACGCTCCATTTCGCACAAATAAAATGCATTTTTCACACTTCTTAAAAAAATGTTGTAGTTATGAGCAGGACTGGAAAAATATCAGGCTTAGAAATTAGATGCCATCACAACTTTTTATTATTATTCAACTTTTGTAATTGCAGTAAATACCATAATTTCCACTGTATATTCTGCACATTATCTGTTAAAAAGGTATTAGTTTACATTCAGTGGATAATACACCACTTAAAATTATTTTTGCTGCATTTTAATTTTAAAAAGAAAATCTGCTTGGTGTCAGGAATGCTGGTGGTACTGGAAAAGTATTGAAAGTGTGTTAATAGCAGAAAGCCTGCAATACAATTCAAAAGTAGAGAGGCACTAAGAGATGGAAACGTGTTTTTTTTTGTTAGTTATGAGCAATTTTAACAGAAAATATGATGCAAATTGAGACAGTACTATTTGAACTCACAGTAGACTATGTGCCATGGAAAGCCTGCTTAGCTATTTCCATAGCACATAATCTTGGCCGTCTCAGTAGTATAATTATGATGCATGATCAAATGAAACCAGTTTGCTCCGCATCACGTGGTCTGCTGTACACGAAATGTGCTCATGTGGCATGTTAGTCGTATTACATAAGACAACTGAGAACCGTTTGGTTATGTTCACAGGATGCAAACCCAGTCATTGTTCCACCATAAGAAACAATGAACAGGTTTGAGTTTGAAACACTAAGGTTCCAAATACCTGTAAACATGGCTGGTGTTATTCATAATCCATTCAAAGTTGGTCAGTGATCAGCGATTCACTTTTTGGCAGCAGAAGAGTGTAAATCAGTTGAAATCCATCAAAGAATCACGTGATTTATGGTGAGAAATGTATGTCAAAAACAACAGTTACTGACTGGGCAAAAATGTTTTGGGAAGGACGTGAGGAAACGAAAGACTTGCAGCATCTGAGTCAAGTGCATGTTGTTGCAATGGACAAAGCCATAGCCAATATTGATGAAGCAATATAGTCGGACTGCCAATGGAGCCTACATTAGCTAGTAAATTAATTCAACGTATCTTTTGGTACACTACAAAACATGCTCCAAAACAAGCTGAAGTATATATAGGAAGATGTGTTTCCAATGGGTACCTCAGTTGTTGACAGACCACCATAAGGAACAATGAATGGGTTTGAGTTTGGAACACTTACACAGAGGGTGATGATTTCATGCCACATTACCAAGCAGAGGGTGACGATTTCATGCTGGGAATTGTGGCCTGAGACGAAACGTGGTGCCACTTTTGAACTGTCTAGCAAATCAGTGAATATTCAATGGAAGCATGCTGAATAACCAACACCCAAAAAGTTCACGACACAAGCTTCTGCCAATAAGGTCATGCCATCTGTTTTTTATGTTTTTGTTGTTGTTTTTTCCACATGAAGAACCTTTGTTGCAAGAGTTTAAAGAATTTGTAGTTAAAATCAATGCCAAGCACTATAAACAGACACTCAATAATCTGCATAAAGCCATAAAGAATAACCGGGATGCTTTCATCTGGAGTGATTATTCTTCACAACAATGCATGTCTGCATATTGCCAGAAGTGCTCATGATGTGTTAGTTAGGATAAGGTGGAAGATTCTTGCTCACCCAGCTTACAGCGCCGATTTGACACCACCAGCGTTGGATTTACTTTTTTTTTCGTTGCATAGCAGTACTGCTATGCATAATTTTTTTGTGTAACAGTTTTTTAATATTGTGTAGCACTGGCATACGTGCAATATATCAAGGGGTAATGAATTGCAATGGCATTGTAGAGAGTTTGTAGATATATTTTATTCCACATTTCTACATATTAATGACAGATGAATATGTAGAACAAAATATTACATTAAACTTTACTGTTAATTACAAAACCAAAACAAAAGTTCATATTAGATTTGAATTACCTTTGTCGATGTTGCACTTTCATTTAAATTTTAGTTTCCAGTCCACCCAACAAATAATCAGTCAAATCCCTCTTTCTTTTGCCGTACGGTAAAGTGTTGGGCCGTCGGAGAGCTTGGAAGAAAATCTTTCGAGCCTCTTCCGGTGAAAAGGCTTTAATAAGCAGGGCCCTCAATACTAACACACGAGCCAAGTTTTTCAATGCCTCTTCTTGCAGTTTATTGCGATTTGCAGTCTTTGGATGTATTTGGGTATTTTTATGTGACAAGTTTCGTCAGCCAAGAAATGCTGTCCCTCTCCACCAGTTATCTTATTTCAGGGGCAGATACAGAGGGGAGGGAGGCTCCCCTCAGGACCAAGGATGTTAGGTTTCAATAACAAATTAAATATTTTTTCGTGAAAGAAAGTATTACTTAAAAGTATATTAATTTCCTTAATTAATTGGAAGCATTTATAGACATACTAAGAACAATTTCATTTTGAGGAAAATATCAGAAAGGTCTCAGGTTATTCAAAGACAGCAAAGCCACATTGCTGAACAGCGAGATATAATGGTCAGCCCACACATAAACAGCAGACTCGCGTGCCAGCGGTGCCAGGATCGGGTCGCATGACTTCCGTTTGCTCTTCAGGGAACCTGGTTGCGCCGAGACGCTTGTCTTGCGTGCCAGCGGTGCCGAGATTGGGGCATGTGACTTTTGTCTGCTCCTCGGGAACCTGATTGCGCCGAGACGCTCGTCATTCCCCGCCACATAAATCAACGAAAGCAAGTGATCACAACTGGTTCGACAGCTTTTGGCTCTTTGTCAACATGGGGAAGGAGCGAAGGAAGTGGTTTCAGAGTTGGAATATGCCGCCACCGGTCTGATTTCTCCACAAAAAACTTAGTTCCGTATATTTGGTGTCGAGTCCATGTGAGATTCCAACAGAACTGCGAACAAACGGGGATGGTGGGGGGGGTAATGCATCATATGGATTAAATTCGTTGCAAGTACTGTGATGCAAAAATGATTTCATTTAGCATTGATCTATTTATGCATCGCAAACTGCGATGTGATACCGCTTAATTCCTATGCTGGACATCGCGTGACTTTCATTTGTTCAGACCCTTAAAAAGAGCTCTAAAGGGGTATAGATGATGAAGTAAAGGCCGTGGTGTTCAAATGGTCTAAGTAGCAGCCAAAGTCGTTTTTCTTGGACAGTATCTGATGCCTCCCCATGCTGTGGAACACCTACCTGAATGCCTATGGAGACTTTTTCTAACAAAACGTAGTGTATTCATGTACCTTAAACATCGATCTTTCTATTGCTATCACACTTTTCTATGTAACTTTTCATTCATATTAGTAAATCAGCTCGAACAGATTTCATTTGATCACACCTTTTAATACTTTGCTAACTGCATTTGTTAGTTTTGCTATGCTAATTGCATTAAAGGCTTTTGTTCACTCTTCAGTTTTTCAGAAACATCTTCAGAAATGCCAAATATTATAAATCTTCAAGGTCTACCTAATGAACAGTGGTTATGTTGAGAAAAATGGGGAATTTTGTTTTTTATATTCATTTGAAAATAACACAAAAGTATTTGAAGCATGGCAGTTACTTTTTAATAAGATCCCATTTCTTTCTTACTTTTTTGGGCACTGTCATCCTGTGAATCACCATTTTTCTGTCCGAAATTACAGTTCGGAGTAGGTGTGGTTTATACAAAAATATTGTTTTTCTGAATTCCACAATCTGTGGATGTGTCGCCATGATTATATGAAAGAAAAACTTGTTGTTTTCTAAATTTCATGATCTTCGGATTATGCTCCACAGGATTACGTGTAAGAATTTTTTTTTTTTTTTTAAGTTTCTGAATAAATCACGGCCTGTGGATTATGTGAATGGACAAATAAAATTCTGAATTAAACAGTATGAAGATTATATGAAAGGAAATACAGTACTTTGAATTATATCTGAAAAATTTAGTTTCAACAAATTCTATTTTAATAAAAACAAATTCTAAAATTGATTTTTTGAGAATAGTGACAAAATGAATGCGAAAAAAAAAATTACAAACCACACTGGAAATTGTTTTAGCAATAAGTGGTTTGGGTTTGGGGAAAAAATGGCAGCAAATACTATGTATTACTTTTTGTTCCAGCATTATCACCACACATTATGTTTATGCATTATTGTTTAAAACCTGATTTTGTTTCACCTGGCTCTTAGATCAGGAACATAGTTTTCCAGCCCTGGTCATGGGTGATCCCTTGTTAGTAAGCTACAAAACTGTACAATGACAAATCCTTATTACAAATCTAAATCATTCACAAACATTTGATTTAAATGTCATGATAAAAGCAAAACATTAAATGTACAAACCCCAAAAAGCATCTTACCTCTGTGCTTGGTTCCCTACTAGAATGGAGCCCAGTGTTCCCAGACTAGCAATAAATTCCTGTTTGAATTCTGAGTTTAACCTAATTTTGAAGTAACAGAGAAAAGTTCATATTAAAAAAATAATAAAACACAAGGGAAGCTTTTACTAACAAATAGCAGAATAAAGATAACTTTTTTTTTTAAGTAGTAAAGAGATAAACCATATGGACAATAATTTCTGTAACAAATAATACATTTTGAACATAAAATGTCAGAGAAACCCTTTGAGAAATGTAGAAGTTACACTAGTCAAAAAGGAGTGACAGACCTGAAGAAATCTGTGCTGTGTGGAATAAATAGATCTGAGAAAAATTCTTTAAAAGTTTCTTTTAATGGTAAGAAGTTTAAAAAATCAGTTTTGCTGATCTTGTGATTTTTTTATGAATACTTACATCTACTCCCTTACTATTCACATTTTTCTAATTATAACTCAAAATATATTTGTATGTGAACCCTGTCTGCCCATTCAATGTCACCCCCCCCCACACACACACACACAAGTTATTTACACTATTCACATCAATCACTTCTGACATCTTGATTGGGCAGTTATTTAGCACTCAAAAATCATTATGAAAAACAAAATATGACACTGAATTCTCATATCTAATGAGTGTTCTTTCATAACATACCAATTTTTAAAAAAAGGAAAATCAAATAAATTTAATGCTACTGAATCACAAAAGCTGAAAGTGACATGAAAAACTGTGGTCACAGATGCAGAAATAAGATGCAAAACAACTTTCCAAAATTGGACTTTTAGAAAAACACATACAGTTCCAAATGGAAAGGTACACCAATATTCTTAGAAATTATACTTTTTTTTTTTTCATATCTTGTACTTCATTGTCTGCGTCAGCCATTACAAGGAGTGTCCGAAAAGTATCATAATTTTTATTCCTATCGATACAAAACCGTGTGTATGATTGTATGCATGAGTGAAACTATTATGACTACTTTCAGTGAAGTGCCGTAAAAGCAGAGTGGCTTGATACTAATGTTAGGTGGCGCTGTCGATCAAAAACAATGGTGTCTACGTTAAGAGTTCAGTTCGAGCAGCAAGCAGCAGTGAAATTTTTAACGAAAAAAGGCGTAAAAGTCGTGTACATTACGAAAAGACTTCGGATGATGTACGGTGATGCGGCTATCTCGTTCCAGTGATTATGAATGGGCAATGAAGTTCAAAGCTGGCCATGAGAACTTTGAAGATGAGGCATGGTCAGGTAGGCCTAACACAGCACGGGTGACTGATGAAACGATTAAACGGGTTGGCAACTTGATTAAAGGTGACAGACTCATTCGTGTTCGGGATATTGCCGTGGATTTGGATATCAGTAAATATTCTGTTGGACGAATTATTCATGAACATTTCAACTATAGGAAGATCTGTGCCAGATGGGTACCCCGAATGCTTACAGCAGTGCATAAACGCGAAAGGCTACACATTTGCAATGAATTGGTACAGCACTACGATAAGGAGGGTGACGCCTTCCTGGGATGCATAATCACAGGTGATGAAACGTGGATTCATCAGTTCGAACCAGAGAGAAAAACGCAAAGTATGCAAAGGCGTCATCTTAATTCGCCCCCATCAAAGAAGTTCAAGGTTGATTCGTCAGTGTCCAAGGTCATGGCTACTGTCTTCTGGGACAAACACAATATCCTTCTAGTTGCAGCTTATAAAATATATAAAATAATAATATTGTAGGCTTTCAATATTTTTTTTTACACCTTAAGCTTCTTAATTTATAAGACGGGCAAGTATATTCTCATCTGAAACCCGAACTCTGAAGCCATACCTCACTAGGCAGAAAAGCATTCTATTTTTTTAGACCGACCCCGGTGTTCATTCTCACGAAAGAGCGGAGCTGACGTCACGGATGCTAAGCAGTCGCTCCTGCTGCTGGTGGAATAAACCAGTTTTTCCCACTGCAGAACGCTGTGCAACCGCCGGGAAGCGCGCATGGGATTAATCGTTGCTGACATCTCGCCTGTTCGATCACCTACAGCTGTCTTCTCGGAGCGCCAACTAAATTGTCGTTTTGCCTGAATGCATGTTGGAAACAAAAACATAAACAACAAGGTTTTGGTGGACAAAAAGGCTTCTGCAACATAAAAAATCGCAAGATCATTGAAAATCGGTGTGTGATCTCAATATGTTTAATTTCAAACAATCAACTTTATTTACATTTTTCCAACATAATTCGTCCGGTAGCAATGTAGCCGTGTCATATGATTCATCCTCTATGCCACGTGTTTTGGTGGATAGCAATGTGATAACAACTGAATCTTGGTTCTGAAAATGTTTTACTTGAAGATAGAAATGTTGCAAAAAATTGTGAAAAGCCACAGAACAGGAAATTTCAAGAGAAATGGACAGAAGAATTTCCCTGGATTGTTTATGAAGATGGTCTTGCAAAATGTGGATTTTGCTGCAAAGCAGATGTGAAAGTCAACACATCACGTAAGTTTTCACAGGGATTTAGTGGCCCTTTCAAACATAAAACTTTTAAATTCCATGATAAATCTGTGCAGCATAGAAAAAAATGTTGATTTTATTGAAAATTCATCACAGCTTCTTGTTAGCACCCCATTGGCCAAATGCATTAAAAAGATGGATGAAAAATACTTAAGCAGCTCAAAGTATTATTCAATCTAAGCTACTATATTGCAAAAAACCATAAGCCATTTTCTGACATTGAATCACTAGACATGTATGTGTTCCAGAAAGTTAGAGGTTGATGTACAAAACCAGTATGCAAACAGAAATGCTTGCAGGGAATTTATTTCTTGCATATCAGAGCTTATAACAGAGTCTGTATTGAAGGAACTAAAGCAGTCCCAGTTCATTAGCATTATTTTAGATGCCTCTACAAACAAGGGCACAATAGAGGAATTGATGATGTATGCAAGATATTTGAAAAGTGGTAAAATTGAAGTATGTTTTTGGGGACTTTTAGAATTAGAAAATAGCACATCTGAATCCTATTTTTCTGCTATTAAGAAACAGTTTGCTTCTTGTGGTTTAAATTTGAAGAAAAATTCTTGGATTGTTGGTATAGCAACAGATGGGGCAGCCAACATGGTTGGTGAAGTATCTGGTTTATGTGCCAAATTTAAAGAATTTTTACCACATATATTTGTCTGCATTGTGTTGCTCACCGATTACAGTTAAGCATACTTTATACTCTGAAGAATGTATCGTATTTAGTAACGTTTGACTCTATTCTTATTTTAATTTATAAATTTTATGGACATTCCAGTAAAAAAATCAAGCACCTGGAAAAAATAGCCAACTTATTAGCACAAAAAATATTTAAAATTCAGAAATTGCACCAAATTAGATGGGTGGCATCTAAAGTAGGAGTTTTGAGAGCAATTTTTCATGACTACCAACCAGTTGTGTTGCATTTAGAAAATGAAGCTAATGAAAAACAAGGTAGCAAAAATGCAAAAGGCATAGTAAAGAAAATAAAAGATTTCCGATTTCTGGCAACCCTCAGTTTTCTCCTAGATTTTCTTCAAATCTTTAAAGACTTGTCCCTCGTTTTCCAAAAACTGCATTTGCTTTTATGTCAAGTCAACAATGAAGTTCTGAAAGCAAAAAGGAAATTAGAAAATTTGCAGAAAGAAAGAGGAAAATATGAAGAACAATTTTTTAGCTCCTATAATGGAGAAACTTACAAAGATGTATTTCTGACAAATGTTGCCAATGGGAAGAAGTTCTTCAAATCTGACAGAAATACTATGATAGACTTTGCAAAAAAATAATTATTGGAAAGATTTTGTGACATTAATTCCCCTGTAATCACTTCAACATATGCTTTTGACACATTCACTTGTCCCACTGTAAAAGATTTGAGTGACTTTGGAGACAATGAAATCAAAATTATCTTGCATCATTTTCAGGAAGTAATCAAACATAAAAACAATGAGAAAAATATCGGAAAAAGTGTCGTAGACAAATGGTTTGACTTCAAAATAAGTAGCCAGAAATTGAAAGTTGATGAACTAGTTTTAAAGATTACTGAACATAAGAAGTTTTTTTTACATAAGCCAGTTGTTTTCGCTTCTTTGTGTAATACCAGCATCAACTTATAAATGAGGCTTCAGCCAGATGAATCTTATCAAAAATCACTTGAGGACCTCATTAGTCAACAGAAGTATGAACAGTCTCCTAAATATACGCATTGATGGGACATCATTAGAAAATTTTGATCCAGCAGACTCTATAGATAAGTGGTACTTTGGAGGTGGAACAAAGTATGTACAAGGACATAAAATAAAATTTTGTGATGCTGAATAATTGATGTAAAAATTTAAAAGAAACAAAGCTGAACAATCACTATTAATTAGGTGTGAAATATTTAATTATAAAATAATAATAAATTGGTGTCATACATCTCCATTATAAATCAAAGGTTTCATGGGGATTTTTTTTATCTGGTATAGCATATATATGTATTTGTATTACATAGGGGCAGAAATTCAAAATTTATGTCATATCCCATCTCTGTACACTGTTGTCATAATGTGCTATATCGCATCTTCTTGGTTAGTGGTAAAAAATCCCTTGGCTGGTAAGATTTTCCCGGAATTCCCCACCCCTTAGCATGATGGTAAGGAGTTGTCTTTTGTGGTTTAGCTTGGGTCCATTAATTGTTCTGGGGTAAAATCATGAAACAGGAGCTCTACCTAGATGCCCTGAACAAGTATGCACTTCCAACATTGTAGTAGTACTTTGGGGAAAGCACATACCTCTCTATATCAGCAGAACAATGTACCATGTCATTGTTATGGGTGCACTGTCCTGCTAGTACATTGTAAAGTTGACCTCGCCATCCCGAGTCCTGACCTGAACCCCATAATGTCCGGGATGAAACGGAATGTTGGGTGCATGAATGAATAGATTGCACAACAGACAAAAATAAACTGATCAGTGCTTTGAAGGTCAAATGGCATATCCTATTAGCAGACATTTAAAAAAAATTGGTAGAATATACCACAAAGACTAGAGGCTGCCATAAAGACTAAAGGTTTTAGCACACAATATTTTTTTTGTAAATAAAGATTTGTTGACATGCAGATGTCTGGATCTGGATATTAATAGTAGGGACAGTGCATTTTTAGATAATATGAAAATGAAAAGAGTTCTAGTGTTTCTTGTTAGGAAATCATAAAAAGAAAGCAGCCTAGTGCATCAGTGAGTTTGAGACTAACAGGCATGCAGCAGTAAAGATACTTACAAAATTAACAAAACCCTAATGTCTAATAATTAACACAGCAATCAGACATCACTGAATTGACTGTAATTACTGTTTCACATGTGAATTATTATATCAGAAAACTTGAAAAGTTTTCAAGTTTTCTGATATGATTTAATTCACATGTGAAACAGTAATTACAGTCAATTTGGCTGTCTGATTGCTGGGTTAATTATCATTTCGTACTTACCACGTATTATGAGAAGAATATATCTTCAACTCTGAATACCTAATTGTCTAATGTTTATATATATATATATATGTACATATTTTAAAAAGTAAGAAACCATATATATTCATGTTTCAAATGTTAGTAATCTAATGGGTTTTTTTCAATCTCAAGCTATGGTAAATGTATGCAAAATATTGTATGTATCCAATAATACAAGCAGTATTTTACATTGCATATTCTAACCGAGAAGTACAATTTTTTAATGTACAAAGGCAGATTAGTAACGGGTTAGGGCTTTAACAAGTAAATCCAATTAACAATTAATTCATTTAACGATGTGTGTGTTTGTTTGTTTTTTTAGGTTTTTTTTTAATATATTAAAATTGTTAAAAGAAAACTGTATGTACATATAACACCTTCATTTACCTTAGGACAAGAAAATCTTCAAAAGTTGCTATTATTTCATCCAGGTTGGCACTTAGGACCTGAAAATGTACATTTTATAAAAACGTTAGTGATAATTCAACAATTCTTAAACAATTAAAAAATGACATAAAAATGGAAAACAAAATATAAGCCACTTAAGTCTTATTTTCTATTGTCCTAATCATAACCAAGGAAGTAATAGAATGGAAAGAAGTATGAAGGTGCTTCAGGTCTGACTTGGGCTGCACACTATTTTAATGACTGAAGTCGTCTACACCAGATCAGCATGAAATCCCTCGTGACAGATGGCTAGCAAAGCTCCCACTCTGGGACTCACCTCTTCCCTCTGTGTTCAGGCATTAAAGACAGCACAACAGCATCAGATCACGTGAGCACAAAACAGCACCAGAAGCATCAAATACAGCACTGTGCTGGACTCAGTGAATATGAAATTGTCTTTACTACATTCAGGTGTGCAATTAATGCTTAGTTTCCAAAAACTGTAAAGCGGTGGCTAAGAAGCCATATATGCTCACATGTAATGGGTAGCTAAACCAGTGCTGAATACTCTTCATGTTGCAGAGATGACTAAGAAAACAAACCAATTAAAGTTACTGATATCCATAGTGTATTGTTTAAGGGTAGCAATTTATTTGTAACACTTAAAGCTGAAGCCACCCCCCTGACGAATCCAGAAGATGCAACATTTGACCAGAAAGTATGTTTCTGCAAAACATTTGAGCTGAATGAAAATGCATTTCTGTAGCAAATGGTGATTTGTAGGCCTGGTGTGTATGTAGCATGATGCAGAAGGTGTTTCTGGAGTATAAGAATGAAATGAAAACAGCAGCACACTACTGCTATTTTCATTAGTGGACAAAAACCAACAGTGACAACACAGGGTAGTTCTGCTACAGTATGCCAATAGGTAGACCAGCCTGAACACCATGAACTGGCTAGAACACCCATTAGCTTTTCACTACATCATACTTCACAACAGATGCTGACAATCCATTTCCCATTCTGTTCTCACTGCTGCACATAGACAACTGTGAACAGCTCAGTGCCAACAGCACTTAACTGGAACACTCATTACCTGCAAAACATTTGCCGGTCTGAAAAGTCCAGATATCTGCGGCATCTCATTGATGGCAGGCTTGGCATTTCAATCGCCAAGACTGGGCTGGGGGTCTATTCTTTTTGCACTGATGGGCAACAAACTGTGGTCAGCAAAGAGCTTTCATTTTGTACAGTAGCTCAACATGTATTGTTTCATCTGTGTCTAAAACAACTCTCAATCTTACATGTTCACACATGAGGTAACACATTACAAAAATCAAAGGTTGGTCCACTTTTTACTTTTATTTGCATGTTGCATTTTGTTTAAGTGCAACATGAAAATAAAGTCAAAAATGGCATGCATGTTTAGGCCATTTCCTGTTTAGTGGATAATCTGTATGATGGATATTCTCACAAGGTAATGCTTCCAGCTTTGAGTGCAAAGTGTTCAGGCAAAATTCCCAGGTCATACAAAGATACTGTTTTTATTCTATTGCTCAGATTCTCTGGAAAAAATGGCTCCAAATTAGAGATGGGAACCCTTCAATGAAAATAAAACCAGCATCAATTTCAACTGACTCCAATTCCTTTTTGGAGGCAACAAATATTGCCTACACTTCTTAACCAATTTGCACCTGAGTAATTTTAATACCCTAAAATTCAAATCATCGGCATTCTCTGTCATGTCTAAATTCATAGCCTGGCAGTAAATCAAAAAATACAATACTGAGTAAAAATAACATTACATTCCATTGAATAAAGCTCATATTGAGAAATGGCTTCCTAGTTTAATTGAATTAATAATCTAAAGCAACTTATGGGAATTTACTAGGAAATTTTTTCATTTATAGCAAATTTTCGGAGAAAACTCTTCTCCTTCTTCAGGCTCTCTTGCTGTTTTCACTTTTTGCTTGTCACTATCATGGTTACGGTTTACCTTGACGGTTACGGTTAACCTTGACGGTTTAGGTTATTTTTCAACAAATCCTGCCCGATGTTAGGCAGGGAAAATCCTTTGCAGTCATTGATGATGGAATTTTGATTTTTCTCAATCTCTATTCCTTCTTTCAGTTTTCTTTTTTGGAAATTGCTTTGGAAACTGATTACTTTAAGGGAATTCCAATCCATGCTGTGCCCAGTTTCTCTAACATGCCTATCTAATCCAGTCTTGTTGGAGCAATTTTTTATAGCTGCTTTATGCTCAGCTATACGAGTTTCTAGTCTGCGACCTGTTTCACCTATGTAAGATAGTCCACAACTACAATTTACTTCATAAACTACACCTTGCATTTTTAAAATATCTTCTTCTCTTTGAACTATTTTAGGGAAAAATTTTTTAACTTTGTTCTCTAAACTTGGAGCTAGCCTAATATTGTATTTTTTACTAATTCTCTTTAAAGCCTCAAATAAACCTTTGTGATAAGAAATTTTTCTAGTGAATTTTACTTCTTGCTTTTGTGGGTTCTTCGTACCATTAAAATTCAGAAGCTTCTCAATTTCTTCTTTAGGATAGTTATTTTCTGCAAGTATGACTTTAAGCTCTTCTTTATGGGCTTCTTTTTTATCTGCAGTAGAAACTATTTTATTAATTTTTTCTAAAAACTGACTTGCTACATTTTTCTTAATTGAAACTGGATGATACGAATTGAAATCCAGTAGTCTTTTAGTATTCATTGGTTTTTTATACCAACTAGTGAGGAATTTTTCATCTTCATAATAGATAGTAATATCTAAGAAGTTTATTCTTCTTTCTTTTTGAAGTTCAATAGTGAACTTAAGGGAATCATCTAATTCATTGAATGAGTCTAGAATTCTTTCTGGAACAATTTCTGAGCTATCTATTATAAATAAGATGTCATCCATGTATCTGCTATATAAGCAGAAGTATGTGGGTTGTACTAGTATCTTTTCTTCTAGTTTTCCCACATAATAGTTAGCTAAGAGTGGGGAGAGTGGGGAGCCCATAGCTAGCCCCGATTTTTGAATGAAAAAGTTTTCCCAAATTGAAAGTAGTTGTTCTGCAAAGAGAAAGTAAGCATTTCAAAAATTCCTACTAATATGTTTTTTTCCTTGTTGTGAAAAACTATTAGGTCTGCCAAGTCTTCCACTATAAAGTCTATAAGTTGATCTATATTAATGTGAGTATCCATAGACACTATATCTAAACTACCCATAATAGGAGAATCTAATTTAGGAAGCAGTTCTAGTTTTTCTTTTAGCTGCATTGAGTTTTTAATCAAGTTAGGAGGCTCTTTTAAAAGATTCTGAAGGTGTAACTTTAAAAAATAGTTTAGATTTGAAAGAATAGAGTTTTTTGAGTCTATTATTGGTCTAATTGGTTGGTGTTCTTTATGCAGTTTGACTATTCCATATATTTGAGGTAATCTGAACTGTAATTTTGAGAATTGTTTATAGTTTTCTGGAAGCTGGTTTTTCTTTTTTGAAGTGAAATAAGCTTAGAGACTTTTTTAATCAAATCTGGTAGTGGGTTTTCTTTTACTTCTTCACACATAGGTTTTTAGTTCTTCTTCCATCTTTTCTAGATAATCTTTCTTATCCATAATAGTAATCAACTTACTTTTGTCTGTTTTCACAGCAACTATACTTTCATTTTTTCTGAAATCTTTAAGAGCTTTTAATTGACTATTATCAAATTTTTTTTGAGGTTTCCTTACTTGCTTCTGGAATTTTGTAAGGCTATTGTAGTAATCTTTTCTGAGGCGGTCTGCTTTAATTTGGTCCTCTTTTTCTAAAGTGCTGCAGATGCCTTCCAATTCAATTACCAATTTTTTCTGGATTTATTTTTTTCTTTGGATAGATTGAAATTACTTCCTTTATTTATCACTTGTAATAACTTGATTAAAAACTCAATGCAGCTAAAAGAAAAACTAGAACTGCTTCCTAAATTAGATTCTCCTATTATGGGTAGTTTAGATATAGTGTCTATGGATACTCACATTAATATAGATCAACTTATAGACTTTATAGCGGAAGACTTGGCAGACCTAATAGTTTTTCACAACAAGGAAAAAAACATATTAGTAGGAATTTTTGAAATGCTTACTTTCTCTTTGCAGAACAACTACTTTCAATTTGGGAAAACTTTTTTCATTCAAAAATCGGGGCTAGCTATGGGCTCCCACTCTCCCCACTCTTAGCTAACTATTATGTGGGAAAACTAGAAGAAAAGATACTAGTACAACCCACATACTTCTGCTTATATAGCAGATACATGGATGACATCTTATTTATAATAGATAGCTCAGAAATTGTTCCAGAAAGAATTCTAGACTCATTCAATGAATTAGATGATTCCCTTAAGTTCACTATTGAACTTCAAAAAGAAAGAAGAATAAACTTCTTAGATATTACTATCTATTATGAAGATGAAAAATTCCTCACTAGTTGGTATAAAAAACCAATGAATACTAAAAGACTACTGGATTTCAATTCGTATCATCCAGTTTCAATTAAGAAAAATGTAGCAAGTCAGTTTTTAGAAAAAATTAATAAAATAGTTTCTACTGCAGATAAAAAAGAAGCCCATAAAGAAGAGCTTAAAGTCATACTTGCAGAAAATAACTATCCTAAAGAAGAAATTGAGAAGCTTCTGAATTTTAATGGTACGAAGAACCCACAAAAGCAAGAAGTAAAATTCACTAGAAAAATTTCTTATCACAAAGGTTTATTTGAGGCTTTAAAGAGAATTAGTAAAAAATACAATATTAGGCTAGCTCCAAGTTTAGAGAACAAAGTTAAAAATTTTTTCCCTAAAATAGTTCAAAGAGAAGAAGATATTTTTAAAATGCAAGGAGTAGTTTATGAAGTAAATTGTAGTTGTGGACTATCTTACATAGGTGAAACAGGTCGCAGACTAGAAACTCGTATAGCTGAGCATAAAGCAGCTATAAAAAATTGCTCCAACAAGACTGGATTAGATAGGCATGTTAGAGAAACTGGGCACAGCATGGATTGGAATTCCCTTAAAGTAATCAGTTTCCAAAGCAATTTCCAAAAAAGAAAACTGAAAGAAGGAATAGAGATTGAGAAAAATCAAAATTCCATCATCAATGACTGCAAAGGATTTTCCCTGCCTAACATCGGGCAGGATTTGTTGAAAAATAACCTAAACCGTCAAGGTTAACCGTAACCGTCAAGGTAAACCGTAACCATGATAGTGACAAGCAAAAAGTGAAAACAGCAAGAGAGCCTGAAGAAGGAGAAGAGTTTTCTCCGAAAATTTGCTATAAATGAAAAAATTTCCTAGTAAATTCCCATAAGTTGCTTTAGATTATTAATTACATTCCATATTATGACATTTCTCCTCGCTGCTGTTGCTGAGGGAAACAGCTACCTCTGCTACGAAACATAGTCCCTACTTTGTTAAGAGCAAAAGCAAGAGATGTTTACCTCCAAACTTCGAAACAAAAAAAAAACGGACAAAAAAAATAGAATAAACAAACTTTGCCACCAATTTGGGGCCCCTGTTTGGATTGGTGCCCCCCTCCCCCTCGTTTAGACACCATTGCCAAAGACAGAAGATATGCGAAACATCAATGTTTCCACCGATATCATACAAACATCGATGTTTCTCACAGATTTACAAATTCCTAAAATAAACCACTGCAGAATCGGAAATATTGTAAAGCAAATAAAAGATGCCCTCCCATTGCATGTGAAACCAGCCTGTACTGCTGGATGTGTGTTAAGCTTGCGGTCGAGCTGCACGTGTGGCATGGCTAAGCCTAATCTGTTTTGCAGGGATGCTTCTGCTGAGACCAAAGGCAGCCATGGCAGATGCTCTGCTAGTAGTCACAGCGTGATCCTCGCTGCTAACTGGATTTCCACATCCCGCTTATAAAGGTAAATTTTACATAAAACGTTTTCAAAACTGACTGTACCACTGAACTTTTTTTTTTACATCATTTTTTATTACAAAAAGGATGTACGTCCACGTTTTGTGAAATTTTTCGTCCCTGAATTTTGCACAATAATCCACACGTTAACCCTTTAATTATGGTTATTTAACAATATCCTTCATACCACTACAACAAAATTTTATTTACTTTTTGCAAAAGATTTGATATACAAACCAAACACCAAAAAACGAGAATGGGGTTAAAACTTCTCTTACCTTTTGGTTTTCTGGCTGTGAAAATATGTCTTTAAGCTGTCGTACCATACTTATTTGTCGTTCCCTATCATCGTCTCTCTGTAATCTTTGCAAAAAATGAGACAATCTAGCTTCATCAAAAATATTGTGATCTGCATGACCTTGAAAAATTAAAAACATCCCATCATGTATACTCAATATTATGTGCCAGAAAGTCAATTACAATAAAGCAAAAAAAGTAAATCACACAAAAAACAAAAAATTTAGAAAATTAAACAATGACCTCACAGAATAAAATTCACTTTCAGTAATTAGATAAGCTATAGATAAATGCCAGTTTTCTGCAAGTAGTTTTTTCTGGGGGGGGGGTCATGTAATACACTAACATATCTTTACTAAATAAAAAGCCACCACACCAAACAAGAAAATATGTAACTTCAAAGTAGGTTACTGTATTTTCTAAGTGTAGAAAATACAGTAGCCTACTTTGAAGTTACATTTATTTCTTTGGTACATTATCAGGGAAAAATGCAGCACTGAGTTTAAGCTGCAGGTAAGTATACCACAAAGGAATCTTTATTGAGACCTAATGTAGTGCTCAATAAAGAGCTACTTTTTCAAAAAAAAAAAAGTCTAAACCAGGCATTTTTAAAGGGTAAAACGCATTACCAGTGTTCTTGGATTTCAAATAGTTTGTGCCACATAGGTAAGGTAACACACCTATCTGATGAGACAAAAGCTGAACATGGGTGAATTCCACATGTGCTCTTCAAACATTTCAAAAATAAAGGGGACTTTTCTGGGCATGACAAGTGATAAAACATGGGTACATCATTATGACTCAGAGAACAAAACAGTCCACAGAATATTGCTTCAACAAAAAATAATTTAGAACACGAGCTTTGGCTGGGAAGGCCATGTCTGGTTTTAAGAATAGTGATCTTTTTTATTTTTGATCGAAGGTCTAACGACCATTGAGCAACTCGATGGGCTATATGCAGTCGTCCGTTCCCAATTTAGGGCCACACTGGCTCCAGGGAGATGAGACAGCCAGTTCCGGATGATAAACACAACATCCATATCCCACTGGGATTTGAACTTGGACCATTCTAAGATGAATGGTCATAGGTCAATGCTTAGACCACTCTGCCACCGGAGCGGCAATTAGGATAGTTAAGGGTAAATGTAAAGATTAGCGTACTAAATTATTTCATTGGAAAAATGTTAGTACCTGGAAAAAGTGTGACATACAGATTTTAGAGTATGGAAATTAATGGCAAATGGTGCACAAATTTCATATTTGAACTGTATTTTAAAGATTTTTATCGTAATATGAATGTGTAAGTATGATGCTGCAGCAGGCCTAACGCATTGCTGCAGCGACGATGTGAAACTTTGCTCTGTTGAAAGGAAGATTCGTTGTGGCGTGTAATTCATGTGCAGGTGGCTACAAGTGCAACTGCATACGTTCTTGCCAGGAGAGCAAACCATGTTGTACTCATATGTTACAGAATATAGTTCGTTCATGTTTTCTCATTGTTTTTAAAGCAGATATTGAGAATTTTTTGTTCTTTAGCATATGATTCCCCGATTTGAAATAGAAAGTATGAATATGCCTTTCTACGTTGTACAGAAAACTGGGGAAACTTTCGTTTCTACTTTAAACAGCTTCCATTCGTAGCTGATTTGCTGTACCAGTGCACTTTTGGTTCTCCTGTTAATACCTTCTTCACAGGTCAGTTTCTATCTCACTGATACGTATCTTTTGCAAATCAGAGATTTTATCTGGTTTTTCCTGCCAACAAAGTACAGGATACAACAAAACAAAGGGTGGTTAATGTGGACCTATTTTCTGTAGTGTATCACTACAACCTTCATCGCTGTCTTGCCATTAACATAACTGCTTTCTCTTGCATTCTTCCACCCATCATTTCAATACAACAACAAACTTTCCTTTTAATGGAACAAAGCTTCACATCGTCGCCAGAGCAATGTGTTAGGTCTACCACAACTTCTCTTCACAGCATCGCACTTACAGCTAAATATTACAATAAAAATCTTTAAAAGACATTTATTTCAAATATGAAATTTTTGCACTATTTGCCATTAATTTCCATACTCTAAAATCTGTACGTCGCACTTTTTCCACGTACTAATATTTATCCGATGAAATAATTTAGGACTCTAATCTACACATTTACCTAGTTAAGAACTTGTTTGTGCTTGTTGATTTTCTGGTAAAATTGTACTACAATAAATTCTGAACATCAAACTGAAACTCTGTAGAAATTAAAAACTTGTATGCAAAAGAAAGCAAGACATTGGTCACACAATTCTACAATACAATGCTACACTTTACACCAGTGCTGCAGTCATCCAGCACCTTAGGCATTCTGTGCTGCTACATCCTAAGTACAGCTATGGGTCATTCCATATGAATTCACCAGGTGCTTGTAGTTGTGGGTTTTTTTATTTCCCTCATTTTTTTATATCTTTCAGTACAACATAAAAGCACCCTGAAAATAAAGTTTGAGATTTATTTTCCCAACCCCTGGGAGATATGGGTCCTCAAACAAAATGAGCTAAAATAAGGGTTATCGTTAATTAACACAAATTGAGTAATTGTGGTGATAATTACACTTAATGAGTGCCTAAACAGAGGTAATAACCTGTACATTCATATGTAATAACCTCATTTTCGTAGCATAATAATTCATCAGGTTATATGGGGGGTCAAAGTTTAAGGTCACGGTGCCGATTTCGCCACTTTTCTGCAGCATTTTTATACCAGAACGGTACTTAAACACAAAGTGAATATTTTTTTCAGGCAATCCTCATGTGTTGCTTTGAATGTTAAAGCATATTTCAACTTGTGTTATGTATCCCTTTTTTTTTCATTCAGAAAATATTTTATAACTGCAACATTGCCAAAATTTCTGTTTTTGGGATACAATAAATCAAAAGGGGTAGCAGGTAAACATCTTACTTTTTCTGAGGACTAGCTTTTATTGCATATCTAAATATTTTCAAAGTTTTGTTTTGTGTTTCACAATAGTTTCCAAAATAATGATAATGCAAATTTGCCCTTCATGGTATGCAATATGGGCATACTTTTAGCATTTAATCTAACATGAAATAGTTAGTAATACATGCATTTAATAAATATGTTTACTTTAATACATTAAAAATGTATATAATTGTTTTGCAAAGTAATAAGGCCGGTCATTGTTACTATGCAACTGCAATACCCCCTTCTTATTTGCGTTCATGTTGTAGGTTTATTTGCAAAAATATAATGTCCTTGCTTAGTTTTACGGGTTTTAGAAAAGTGATACAATCATAAACTAACATGTCATTATTCATGGCAGTCTGATATGTCCATTTGAAGGACTTGCAGTGTTGGATGATGCAATACAATCAGATGTTGCATCATCCACCTCAAATAGCAGAACTCAACTCCACTGTCAATTCAGTCAGCTTATAACCTTTGAGGGTGAAACATCCAAGTCTCTTAGCATTGTTTCAAATTTATAATATAAGTGTTGTAAATATGTATGATTTCTATGCAAATCAGATTTGCTGAATTAGTTTTAAAGTTGTGTAATGCAATTTTTCGATTAATGCTACAAATTCAAAAATTATTTATATCATAAGTATATTCAGTAACGCAGTGTTCTGTTGGTGTCTTGAATGAGGAAGACTGTACTAATGCATCATACAGCTCTTTAAGAAAAGTGACTAAAATTTGTGAGCATTAACCTTAGCAACAGATATTATTAAAAATGAGAATTAAAGACGATATTCAAAGTGTATGTGAGCACCGTAATATTTGGCTGAATACACCACTTATATGAAAATACACGTTGTGATCCATATAGTATCCATAAAAAAATAATAAAGAAACCACTGCGTCAGATAACTGCCAGCTTTGCTGAAGGACACTCACATCTGGAACTACAGCTTGTGCCTGGGAAATCTCTATGTTCTAACTGTCAAGAAATGGTCACTAAGAGTGACAAGACTCTTCATAGAACAGGAAAACACAAGAAAGTAAATTACAAGGAAATGTGCTCTGAATCTGATATTTCAGACTACTGATGAGAATAGTTTGTACGAACCAAAACATGTTAAATTGGAATCAGTTAATCAAGCATGTAACATTTTAGGAATTTCTCCAATGAAAGCTCAAACTCTGCCAGCACAGAGGAGATATGCTGCCATAGGAACAAAAGTTACTCAAATATCTGGTAATGTTTCACATAAACTGTATGATTTGTTTGAGGTTTATAATGAACCCAGTACTTCAAAATCAAAGGAGACAAAACAACAGAATGAATATGAAACATTAATTTCAAACATTAAAACAAAGATAAATAATGTTACTAGTCTTGAAGAAAAGGTCAGGATTTTCACTTATCAAAAACATATAACTTTTTTGAAACCCTTCAAACTGGGCAAGGACATATTTAGCAAAAAGACCTACAACATGAATGCAAATAAGAACTTGTTTGGAACATTTTTTGGAAACAAATGAGGGGGGAAAGGGTATTGCAGTTGCATAGTAACAATGGCTGGCCTTATTACTTTGCAAAACAATTATAAATTTTTTAATGTAGTAAAGTAAACATTAATTAAATGCATGTATTACTATTTCATGTTAGATTAAATGCTAAAAGTATGCCCATATTGTATATACAATGATGTGCAAATTTGCATTACCATCATTTTGGAAACTATCATGGAACACAAAACAAAACTCTGAGAATATTTAGGTATGCAATAGAAGATAGTCCTCACAAAAAAAAGGGTTTATCTGCTACCCCTTTTGATTTATTGTATCCCCAAAACAGAAATTTTGGCAATGCTGCAGTTACAAAATATTTTCTGATTAAAAAAGGTAAACATAACACAAGTTGAAATATGCTTTAACATTTGTAGCAACATATGAGGATTGCCTGAAAAAATATTCATTTTGTGTTTAAGTACCCTTCTGGTATAAAAATGCTACCAAAAAGTGGCGAAATCAGCACCATGACCTTGAACTTTGACCCCTACAACCTGACGAATTATTGTGCTATGGAAATGAGGTCATTACATATGAATGTACCTTTACTTAGGCACCCATTAAGTGTCATTATCTCCACAATTACTCAATTTGTGTTACTTAACGAAAACCCTTATTTCAGCTCATTTTGGGGTGGTTGAGGACCCATATCTCCCAGGGGTTGGGAAGATAAATCCCAAACTTTGTTTTCAGGGCACTTTTATGTTGCACTGTATATAAAAAAAATTGAGGTAAATCAAAAACCTAAAACTACATTTTTTAAAAAATCTGGGGATTTCATGTGGAATGACCCTACATAGCCAAGGCTATCTAAAAAGTACAAGGCCATGGCATTACAGCGGCGTTTCCTCCATTCGTGACATCACTCATATTACATGGCCTAATATGTCAGCGTCATATCTGATGTCTTACATGGCACCGTTAGGAATTAATCAGAAGCTTTGGTTTCTATGTAACATCATTAAAAGAGGGTTCTCATCTCTCTAATGTCATAATGGCCTTGTACTTTCTGGGCAGCCTTCAATGTTAGAATTAGAAATAAATTTTCTACAGGCCCTGCGGACCACTTGAATTTGCAAATCACTGACCCGCCAAAATGCCTACTGGTCCATGAAAGAAAAACCAACATTATTTCACTGGAGCTGAATACCACAAATTTAGAGCAACAGAATGTACATGTGTACACATGAAAATAATACATAAATAAAACACAAAGCACAGTAAGCAGTGATAGAAATTAAAAAAAAAAAAAAAAAAAAAAAATTAGCTGAGCCAGTTCATACCAAAACGTGGTGGTCCACTCATTTTTACTGGTCCAGAAATGGCACAAATACTAATACATTCATTGTGCATATGGTGTTAGTATCAAAGACGATATACTGAAGCTTCAAAGGTTATTTCAATAAATTAAGAAGGTAGTGTAGAACACGCTAAGTTACATATAAAAAGTTTAAGGCAAATATATTTCAGCCATTACTATAGCCTTCATCAGTGCGACTACCATATATTTAAAATATATTTGCCTTAAACTTTTTATACGTAATTTAGCGTGTTTTACACTACCTTCTCCTTAATTTGTTTGTTAGTTATGTGCATTGCCTACCACTCATTTATGGTTATAACAACATTATGTTGTTTAATTACATGGATATATTATTAAATTATGATTACTGCAAAACACAAATTCCGCAGTTTGTTATACTGTTTCTCACATTATAATGTTTTTTTTTTTTTTAAGAAGCCCAATGCCGTACTACTTCGTTACAAGTCAAATTAAAAATATAAGTTGTTACTATAATTCTAAGGTTAAGAGTAGCAAAAGCTTACAGTGATATTTTCCTTGACCAAGCATATTACGTCATTAGGAGTAACTTCCAATATACTGAACAGTATGCTACAGAGAATTCCGTTACTATTGACCAAAAGAAGGACTTCGCAAGTACAGTAGACTCTCAGCTATCCGACTCCTGACTACTCAACCTCTGGCCTATCAGACCCGCCAAAAAAAAAAAAAAAAAGAAGTCATGCCGAGCAATTTCCCACCACGCAGCCATGTACTATTGCTTTAAGTATTTGAAGGTGCTTACGCACGCTTTAATCACTAGCCGCCAATACGCCGATTGATTGAGATTCATGTCATGACAAGAAATGAATGTGTAGCCAGAAGTCAGTCTGTGCGGTTCAGTTGTTTGTGGATTAATTTATGTTATAAAGTGTCTATACAGTCCAGTGTATTGTTGGTGGCTTTTATTCTTAAGTGAAATATGGGTGACAAACGAAAGTGGTAGTAACTTTGGAAGAAAAACTGCAAGCAATAAAACGAATGGATTCTATTGAATCGGCAAAGAAAATTGTATTGGAGTTAGGAGTTGGAAAAACTACTGTGGGTGATTGACGAAGAAATCGTGCAGAGATTGAACAATGGTGTTTTAAGCAAGCAAGTGGCAGCAGCGTGAAAGTTAGAAAAACTATGCAAAAAGGCAAACACGTGGAAGTTGAAGAGGCTTTTCTATCTGTGGTATAAAAATGTGAGGGGGAAAGGAATGCCGATTTCAGGCCCCTTGCTCCAAGAAAAAGCAATTCAGTTTTAAAAACAGATCGAAGGAGACGATAGTGAATTTACTGCCAGTGATGGGTGGCTTGATGGCTGGAAGAAACATTTTGGCGTTCGACAGATGACAATTAGCGGTGAAGCTTTATCTGCAAACAGTGACACTGTCCCTGACTTTAAAAAACATCTTTTTGAATTGCTTGATAAGGAAGGTATTTCCGGAGAACAACTGTGATGAGATGGGGTTGAATTACCGAATGTTGACATCTAAAACACTAGCGTTTAAACAGGAAAAGGCCACACCAGGGTTCAAGAAGAGTAAGGACCATGTTACAGTTTTAACTTGTAATAACGCAACCGGGTAGCTGAAAACAATTTACCAATAAAAGTAATCCTAGTTTGGGATAACGCTTCTTCGCATCCAGCAAATGACCAATTAAAAGATAGAGAGATAAAAGCTTAGCTTTTGCCTGCAAATGTTACATCTGTATGTCAGCCAATGGATTAGGGAGTGCTGGAAGCTTTTAAAAAGAAATATCGATGTAGGCTACTAAGCCATATCATAGCGGCCATTGATAACAATACAGAAGTTGCGGTTGCATTAAAGTCAGTTGAGATGCTTGATGTTATCAGATGGGTGTCTGAGGCATGGGATGAATTTCCATCTGTAACACTTGTGTGATCATGGAAAATTTAGCTGGATCACAGAGCCAGTGATAAGTGGGAAGAGGTAGAAAAGCAATGCGATGTGGAAAATGCAACTGATAACACTGAGATCGTTTCGCTGTTAGAAAAAGTTAACAGATGTGAGGAAGCTTCGTTGGAAGACATCACAGAATGGATGGCAAATGACAAAATCGAAGAAACTACAGACACAGATATTGTAGCAATGGTGTTAAAAGAACAGCCGAGTGAAGAGGAACAAGAAGATTTTGAACCTTTCGATCGTATAACCCACTCCGAAGGCGATCAAGACAGTGCTGGAGTATATTGGCCAACAACAAGAGGTAACGCCAGCAGATATCATACGTTTACGTAAGTGGAAAGACATATCGGCAAGGAAATTCATGCGAGGAAAGAAGCAGATCTGGATTACAGACATTTTCAAGCCTTAGGCAAAGTAGTTTTAGGTTATAATATTTTGGTTTATACTAACGGCTGATTTGACTGAAAACTTTCTTTTAAATGAAAACTCATAGTAAAATTTATTCAACTTATTGTTCATTACACATTTCGTTTCGTTCTTCAAATAAATGTTTAGTGAAAGGTACGTACGCATTTTTATTTAGTTTCCTTCTAATTCAGTAATTACTGTACGTCGTAATAAGGACAAATTAATATGACGTAAGTCTCCAAATAGCAACAAGTACATACTACATACTGTACATTACGTTCAACGCAATAGGGTGGCGGTCATTAAGCCCATGGCTCCGGCATATCCGACCCGGCGGACCGCCACATTAGGTCGGATAGCCGAGAGTCTACTGTAAAGATAAAAAAGTGGTTATACGAAAAAACTTATTCTATTGCCGACTTTCCGTATACAAGAGTTATAGGGGTCCTTTTAATACGTATGTATTTGCAACTGTTGAATTCTATAACAGCAGAAGCTGTATTATAGAAAAAACATGTGATAATAATTGTAATAATACCCCACACCAATAGACTTACCCTATGCCTGAAAATACCTAATTGAACAGGAGAAAAAGAAAAAAATAAATCAAATAAAAAGAAAAACATCGAAAAAAGAATTACCTACTGAGCTTGTCAATTGATAAATGACAATGTTGGAGACACTGAACTCAAACGTCTGATGACGCTGTGACTGACATATAATGATGACAGAATTTTTTTTTATTGAAGGTTTAATGACTACCGTGAGCAACTTAGACGACAACATTGCGCTGAACAAGAATCATCACAGCGGCCGCTGCAAAAGTGCCAAGCAACATCGATGGCTAATTCATTTAGCATTAACAGCTCACTGATGAAGACTTCAATACAAGCTGAAACTAGTCTGAGAATACTTACAACAAGACGATGATGATGTACTTCGTTTGTTCTTGATTTCCTTTTATGATGTTTTTAGCCTTTCAAGGTAACATTTTTTAACATATTTCAATTTTAGGCCTACGGTACCTGACCTTCAGAATCGATTCATCCATTGTATTTTCTTTTGTAGTTCATTATTCAACTATTGTAAATATCCATTGGACAAGACATGACTGTTGTATAGTCAGATTACTTATAGAATCCAACAGTTGCAAATACATACGTATTAAAAGGACGCCTATTAACTCTTGCATACAGAAAGTCTACTATAGAACAGGTTTTTTGTATAACCACTTTTTTTTTTTATCTTCACTTGAGAAATTTTACTTTTGGTCAATAGAGACGGAATTCTCTGTAACATACTGTTCAGTATATTGGAAGTTACTCCTAACGACGTAATCTGCTTGGTCAAGAAAAATATCCCAGTAAGCTTTTGCTGCTTTTAACCTTAGAATTATAGTAACAACTTATATTTATAATTTCAGACTTGTAATGATGTAGTACGGCATTGGGCTTCTTGAAAATATGAAATATTCATAACGTCAGAAACAGTATAACAAACTGCGGAATTTGTGTTCTGTAGTAATAATTTAAACACTGAAGCTTAATATATAGTTAATTTCAAATTAAGTTCGCAGTACAATTACAAAATATTTTGCCATTCACAAACACAAGAGATACCTGGGTATCTGGTTTTTAAACTGACTTTTCAGTCTGCCACTGCAGAAACAGACTGCTCTTCCCATGTTTCCTTGCACCATTTAGTCCTACAGTGAATGCTAATGTTGAATGCAAAGAGCTGTTTCACAAAAGTGCCCTATACAGATCCATTTGACCTCTCCCACCAGTCTCTCTTCCAGAGCAGAAACAGAAGCTGGTTTGCATCTGGTTTCAGGGGAAGATACAGAACCTATTTATCCTTGTTATTTTCCTACCACATTTTTACAACTTCACAGTTTTACCTTTACTATGCATCAATCAACAAGGAGTTGCAACTGTAATTTTTATTCTGGTGTACATTTCTGCAAATTTTTTAACTCAAATGATAAAATTTAGAATTTATCAATCAAATTGTGACATTTGGATATTTTCCATTTTCTAATAATAAAATACATGGAGTGAAAGTGAATAAAAAGAATCAAAAGGTTTCTTTTTTTAAGTCATGAAACTGAATGCATATATATGCAGTGTTTATGCATGGCATATGAATTCACAAGGAAGAAAAAAAGTAAAGCAAACCCTACAATGCAATAATTATGAAGCACTTTGCAAAATACCAAAAGCCACCTTTATGGAACACGTTGCTTCATTGTAAAAGGCAGGAGGTTCTCCCATGTGGACAGAAGAAAGACAGATGGGCAAAGCCAGAGCATAAATGGCTCTTCAACTTCCAGTTGGAAATCATTATGAAAGACGTATACTCTACCGTCACAACTTGGGCAAAAAAAGTTGTGCTGTCTTAACCAATATTTTTATTCAGACCTTGGTTCGCGACAATCTAAAATTTTCAGTATGGTTTTACAATTCCGATATTCAGTTTTTCAGTAGTAAATATCCGAATTTCAAAAAGCCCGAAAATTGCCAGAGCCAAACCTGGATATTTTGAAATATAGTTCAGTTCTTTATAAACTTGTAAATTCCAAAACAAACAAAAACAAAAACAAAAAAAATTACTGGCCCGATACAATTTTTACTGGCCAATGGCCAGCGGACCACCGGGTAAATCGAACGCTGGCCTTGGTCTACACCAAGGCTGTCTAGAAAGTACAAGGCCAGATCTCGCTTTGTGCGATTTTTATTTGTTTCCTAAACAAAACGAATACTTGATGGGGCCAACACTTCACAAATTAATGAAATTGTCTAATATCTTCGCTGAATAGACGGAAGTTATTTTTTCTCTTCAAAACTGATACCCACAGTAAGAAGGGACTGGATCAAAGATGGCCACCTTCGGCAAGTTGAAAGGACTCAAACCATGCGCAAGGGTAAGAAGTATCACTGTTCTACAGATCACGAGACAATGACTGGACAATAGGTATTGTTCACACATTCCAGATGAGCTCCTCCTACGATTTATGGTACACCATTTAAATTACTGTAATTATGCACAAAGGGTGCTCTTTTATGGAAATTTAGCTAAGCTTTCAAAAATTTCCTTTAACCATCATTTTGTACTTGCCAACATTTAAGCACTAAATACTCATTCTACCATTTCATGGCCAACTTTATTGTAATTTTTCATTAAAAAATAAGGTTTTTTCCGCACATTTCTAAAGCAATTAGCAAATATGAAATTGGTCATCTCAGTGAAATTTTATCGAGACAGCTTGCTCTGCAGTATTTGCAATATGGTGAGCTGACAATTTATCCCGGAGATATGCTCGTTTGATTGAAGGTTTTTTTGGGTTTTTTTATTGAAGGTTTAACGACCACCGTGAGCAACTCAATGGGCTATAAGCAGTCGCCCGTCCCTAATTTAGGGTCACTGGTTCCAGGGAAGGGAGAGAGCCAGTGCCGTAAGACAAACACAACATCCATGCCTCACCGGGATTCGAACCCGGACCCCTTTCGAACGAATGATCAGAGGCCATCGCTTAGACCACTGCGCCACCGGGGCGGCTGATTGAAGGTTTAACGACAACCATGGGAAACTCAGTGGGTTATAAGAAGTCGCCCATCCCTAATTTTGGGCTACTGATTCCAGGAAAGGGAGAAGGCCGTAAGACAAACACAACATTCATGCCTCACCGGGATTCGAACCCAGTCCCCTTTCTCAGACAAATGGTCATAAGCCAGCACTGAGATACATACAGCTAGGTGTTTGAAAACAAACGTAACTATGTTACTCATCTGAAATACATCCACAAGCAAACTCCTTCATGTACCTTAATTTGCATGCCTGCTAACATTGTCCTTTATATCAGTTACGGCTACTGACGTCATTTCATATTTGTTTTCAAATTATTCTGAGGAAATATTACCTGAACGTTTTGACAAGTAGTCTCGGTCACGGGAGCCGATGTTTCGACTATAATGTGAAGAACCAACTCTGCCAGTTGTTTCACTTTTCAAGGAATCGGTAAGCAGAAAGCGACCAGGCGAGTTTTCCGGGGTGGAGCCCTTGGAGAAGTTTTGAAACTTCCCGCGTTCCTGGCGTCGAAAGACCAAGCTAGAGTGACCATCCCTACTACCTGATCTAGTCCTTTCAATATTGGAATTGTCCTTGTATCTGGAAGAGAATGAAGTTTGACCTGAAGATGAACGCTCCGAAGAGTTCCGACGAGCTGTTGGTTCATCTCCGCGACTACGCTCTTCGTCGTCTCTCCTGCTTTTGCCTGATTTATCTCTACGGGGTTCCTTCGATCGACTATAGGTGGGCTTCTGATTCATTACCTCGTATTAAATGTGTGTAATGAAAATAATAATTGTCTTGCCAATCGCTTGAAGTTTATCGAGAACGCATTCATGCTCAAAAAATGTTACACTACACGATAGCTACATTCTTATCCACGGTTTGAGTTAAAATCTCTTCTTGGTTTGAGGTTTAAGGAAGTGGTGACATGACTGGACTGTAACTAGTTGCGAGCTGTTCGCTGGTCAGCAGAATAAACGTGAAGAAACCGCTGACTGCTCATAGTGGGAGAGGCGGTGCAGAAAGCTGCAGGTAAAATCTGATATAGCCGCCCCGGTGGCGCAGTGGTCTAAGGCGTTGGCCTCTGATCATTCGTCCGTAAGGGGTCCGGGTTCGAATCCCGGTGAGGCATGGATGTTGTGTTTGTCCTACGGCACTGGCTCTCTCCCTTCCCTGGAACCAGTGACCCTAAATTAGGGACGGGCGACTGCTTATAGCCCATTGAGTTGCTCACGGTGGTCGTTAAACCTACAATCAAAAAAAAAAAAAAATCTGATATTTTCATGTCTCAACAATTCTTAGGGTCTGCCAGTTAGGATAGTAAGCTACAACGGCAGCAAAATAATTCCAATGAAACAGTGGCAACGTTTTTTGGAAGCAGGAATCTAGAGAATAAGCTGCGTTTGCTTAGTTAACTCATTCAGATTACTTATTATTTGGAGACACTGGGTGTTGATTGCTGAAATTAAAGCACAGCCATGTTAAAGCCATCCCTACGCGCACTAGTGTTAACTGAATGCTGAAGCAATGAATATTCTGATCCGAATGTTTAGTATCAACGGAAAGGACAGAATTAGAAATAAGAGGAAAAGTGCAGTAATAAAATTTACTCTGGTTTCGCAACACGGTGTAAAAGAACTTTTGAGCTTTCATGGGTATAAATTGAAGTGAAATACAGTGTTTGAAGGTCTCAGAGTGATGAACATGGAGCCACTAAGAAAAGCAAAAACTGAACAAAAGAACGCTTTTAGCGAATGGCAGAAAAAAAGAATGTAAATAGCCACGATGAACTCACGTACCTCTGGGGCTAAAGTGCCGCAGCAGAAGATAGTTCTTGTCGATCCAACGCTAGAGCTAGATTTTCTGGCTAATTGTCTGAGTCGGGACCAGGTTCGAGTTCAAATGAGACATGGGTTGTGTGCGGCACTTGCTATCTCCCTTCCCACGAACCTAAAGTAAGGACAGACGACTGGATATTGATCGTCCATGGTTAAATTCGGAGAAAAGGGGAATGTGTTTCTTTCACTCTGTGGTTTCTTCATTCCGAGAAATCGAAGATTCATAAAATATTTTTAAAAATGAAAAAATTACGATAGATGGCCTTCAGCAGATTATTTAAAACACTTTAGACGCTTTTTGAAGACTGGATATTGTTGTTGTTGTTGTTGTTGAAGGTTTAACGACCACCGTGAGCAGCTCGATCAATGGGCTATAAACAGTTGCCCGTCCCTAATTTAGGGTCACTGGTTCCAGGGAAGGGAGAGAGCCGTTACCGTAAGACAAACACAACATCCGTGCCTCACCGGGATTTGAACCCGGGCCCTTCTCGGACGAACGGTCACAAGCCAGCACTTAGACCACTGCGCCACCGGGGCGGCGACTGGAATTTGAAGTAGTTAACATTTCATATTGAATTGAAATTTGTCAGGGAGCTATATATATTTTTTTTTTCAGAAGCTGACTGCTCCTGCTGGAGCTGTTAAAGCTATGAAGGTGTGATAAAATATGCAAAACATTCATTCGTGACTCCATGAACAACTTTTAAGGTTTTGGAACCCAAATTTAAGTTATTCAAAATATTGCGATGCAATGAAAATAACGAGAACAGTTTTCGAAAGACAATTCGAATTATTCAATTACTTTAGAAGTTGGAAAAGACCTTTAAAATACAATTTGGTTAATGGTTGGGAAATGGGAAGGGTTGGGAACAAAGACTTTGGATGTTGGGAGCAACTATTTGTCTTGTCAGCCTACATCTTTCCTCGTGCTTTTATCAACTTTGTTGTAATTGTTCGTTCTCATTTTCTTGTCTGTATCTTTTAAAGTTTTTGAAAAGTTATTTGTTTTGAGGTAGGATTACCAAATATATAATACGTCATACTTAAATTTTTTAAGCAGGTTTGGCAATACTTTGTTTGTTTACATAACCGTTTGAGTTTGAGGTTTGTTTACCCATGTTCAGTTGTGGAAGATATTGTGCATTTTTTGTATGTTTAAATTGTATTGTTCTGCAGTCAGCCAATTGTTTTCGTCTTTGTTTACTTGATACCGGTTATTTAATTTTTGAACCTGTACTCCAAAAGAATGGGAAAGAACATTTTTAAGATATGGAAGCAGCTGTCCTCGCCTGCGCAGTGGTCTACCCACTGGCTTATGCCCATTCGTACGAGAAGGGTACGGGTTCGAATCCCGTGAGGCATGGAAGTTGTGTTTGTCTTACGGCATTGGTTCTCTCCCGTCTCTGGAACCAGTGGCCCTAAATTAGGGACGGGCGACTGTTTATAGCCCATTGAGTTGCTAATGGTGGGTGCTCCATAAACCTCCAATAATAATAATAATAATAAAAAGCTTTCCTATGATGTAAAATATCCCTTGCTGCTTTGTCCCGAACTTTATAACGCTGTCATTATGCCCAGAAACATGAAGAACACGCGTTTTTTTTTCTTTTATTTTCACGTGATTATTTGATCAGGTAGAATGTTAGATTTTCAGTAATCATTTTTGGGTTCTTCACATTTTCAGAATGAAAATACAAACTTTTTTCGTATTTAACACTACACGGAAATGCTTCATTACTGTAATATAGGAACTGTACAAAATCGTTGCGACTCATTAAACTATTAATAGCTTAAACATAGAATTGATAGAAATATATTAAACATCTTAGAGGGGAAAATACAATACTTGTGAATAAGTGGTAAGTTTCAAGTAACATTTACTCAAAAACTAAATTACTTAAAAATTCTTATCAAGCTTAAGTAAACGGATCATTTCTTTTACAGCTCAGAATTTGTTTATTTTGAGAAATCTGGTGCTGTGGCCTTTGTGCTGGTTAAGTCTTCATTTTCAGTTCATTGCTGGATGTTCGTGGGCAAAGTTAGTACTTTTTGTAACATCTACATGCAAATAGCTTGTATTTGTGTATAATTTTTATACTTATATGTTCATATACATAGTATTTCTGTACAAAGGGGTATTGAAAAGTTTTTGATCCTGTGTAGAATGCAAAGGTTTTAATAAAAGACAGTATTATTAATCTGTGCCATAACTCATCCTGTGGCCACCTCAGCGTTGCTTGGTCTAACTGGTGGCTTCTGACCATACATCCAAGGTGTGTATGGATTCAAATGCTAGGTGAAGCATGGCTGGTGTGTTTGTATTGTAGCACTGTCTCTCTCACTTCCCTGAATCCAGTGACCTTAAATTAGGCACCCGTGACTGCTTGTTAGCTTATTTAGTTGCTCATGGTGGTCATTAATCCCCAACAATAATAAATAAAAAGTAATCTACATTGATATGTGGCATATTTAAGATATTCTGTTTGTATTTTAGTAATTTTAAAAATCAAGAAAGATATGCTAAAAATGTTGGAAATATGTTAATGCATGTTTGGTGGCATAACCAAGTGGTAGACTGGTGTGTCTCAAAAACAGACTCTGATCACAGTTAACAGAGCATGCAGTATATTTTTTCGAAGATTGGAAATTCACACTCAAAATATTTTGAGTGTGGATGCGCATTCAACTGTGAGAAAGAGTTGGCTCAAAATGACTAAGCCCTACATGGATGTTAAACAGATGGCCTTTACACCTACTGTGTTGCAAAACAAAGTTCAGCAATTATCCATAATGAGAAATTGCATATAACAAGCATATGTGATTAGAAAAAAAGAAGTTAAATATTTCTTATGCCCTCACTCTGAAGCAAGTAAACAATGAGTGTGATCATAAAGAATATTCTGATTAAAATGAAAAGTGTAAAAATGGTCCGTCCAGATTAAACAAAGAGGCAATTGCTATTAATTTATATGGGATAATTTTAAGTTTTCGCCAAAATGTTAAAATAGTACAAAAAGGTAATCATCTGTATTTTCACCAAAGCATTTTTTTTTTTTTTGCAAATAATGATATGTTAACTACACAGCCAATATAAAGTAGAAATAGTGTTGTATAAAAATGAAATGTATCTGCGTACACAACCATTGAAACAGAAAACTTGCTGCAAAGCTCAAATCACAATAACAGTAGAATAACATAATTTAATGAAAAATTAGTAAAATAATTATTAAAACATTACAGATTCCAATTAGGACAAAATAAACACATTATAATTGAATGTGTAGAATGTGTGAAATTGACCTTTATGGCACTATGAACCTCATAAAAACAAGACTAATTAAAGAAAGTTTTTATATCCAGATAAACAGTCCCGTCAATGAACCTTCAAAAGTTATAAATAGCATTTTCAACAAGTTACTTCAAAAATACTAGACTTACAAAATACATAAGGAAATTATTTTAATTTAATAACTGGCAACTGCAAGAGGAACCGGGCGATAAAATCAAAATTTTTTGTGTAAATGAAACTTTTGTTACAGTTCCTATACATTGAGAACAGGCCTTGATAAAATCTAGAGACTAGAAATGTCTGTAAAAACAAAAGAACTCAGAAGATGTGAAAAATAATTAAAAGTTCTTCAAGTTAGAATAGAATTAAGTACATTAATCTGAGTAAAGCCTTGTTGAGTAAGTGTTTTAATTGCTGTAAATATTATTTTTTTTTAAATACAAGCAAAAATTATCTGCAAAACCTCCTAATAATTTGGAAACTATCTGTGTACGACATGTGCGCATGTGTCTACATTCTGCTACTCTGAACTATCCATGTACAGCATGTGCGCATGTGTCTACATTCTGCTACTCTGATGTACAGTGTAGTTTCACTCACCAAAATTGGGAAGAAAGCATGCACACTGGAATGCTGAGAAGTGATGGAGGTACTATTGATTTTTTATATTTCTATTAGTTCTGCTATTAGCAGAATCAATAGTAGCCTCAGCAGCTTTTAAGATTTTCTGTGTGTAAGTGGTGTGAATGTTGGACGCAGGCAAGTTCAATGCACAGTCTTTATTTTGTTCACCAAGTCGAAACGCCTAATTATGTCCGGTTATGCTAAGCGTAACACCCTTAAGAACTCTCTTAGGCTTTTCTAATACCTTAGAACACATATTGTATATGGATGCACAAAATAAATTGGTAAATGTGTAGTTTAGTGTCCTAAATTATTTTGCCACAAATGTTGAAGGATTTCAAAAAAGTGAGATGTGCAAATTTTAAAGCATGTAATTTCATGGCAAATAGTAAAAAAAAAAATTATCAGTGATAGGCATTTTAAATATTTTTACCATAAAACTGACCTCCAAGTACGACGAAGTGAACACAGCTGCAGCAGGCCTAACACAACGCTGTAGTGACCATGTGAAGCTTGGCTCCGCAGAAACGAAGGTCTCATTCCGGCGGTCATTTTGCTGGCAGAAGAGTACAAGAGAAATGGGGAACATTTTTGCTCGCAAAGCGTTCCAATTTATAGTGCTACACTACAGAAAATAGTTCATTTCTGTCGCAATTTCAAAACTCTTGGTGGCAATTGCTTCATTCTTATGCATATCATTCCCTGATTTGAAATAGAAAGCATGCAAATACCTTTCTTCTAGAAATAGAAAGCATGCAAATGCCTTTCTTTCTTTTAGAAAAGCATTAAAGTTCAAGTCGCATTCTCTCCAACGGAAGTTACATGGCATTGGAAAACTAACATTTTGCGCCTATTAATGCCATGTTTGCAGTTCATTCAAATTGGATTATGAACAAAAACAAAAAAAACTTAAGGAAGTGAGTTCATACATTGCACATCAAAGAATCGTATGCGAAAAAAACAAGAAATTATCAGATTGTCATGTGAAAAACTGAGACAGAAATGATGAGCTGTTTTCTGTAGCATACCGTGTCCACCTATAAAGAATAACAAGATGAAACCGATGGTTGTGGCATCACGTTACATTTCTTCCTCAATACGACGCAAGAACCATCCGGCGGTACAAAGGCCTACAATGACACCTCTCCAGAACTCATCCGATTAACGAAATCGCGTATGGTGGCATCTTAATGGCATTTGCACCCTTTGTTCGTTCTCCAGACACAGTTACAGCAGAACCACTCATTTCTCACGGCCGTGACAACGTCTCGGCGGATGGCCTCGCGGGCTGGTTGTTCGCTTATATCCTGCGCGCCGTTCATGTGATTGGCCTGCAAATGTAATAATTTGCGTAACTTGTACGTGTGCACCCACTCTCTAATTTGCATGGTGCTGCGTTCACATGTCCGTGGTGTGGTATTTACTCTGTCAGGCAGTGTATGTATTTATACTTAATAAACAAAGCATTCAAGATAGTGGTGATGAGCAGTTGCCATGGGCATCCCCCCCCCCCCCGCAGAGTGGAACAGACCCAAACTGAATGCAGGCAATAGTCGGACAGCAGGGCTTCCCAACAGTGTATTGCAATCGACGAACATGGGTAATCGTGGTGATCTGAGTGACTTTGATTGTGGATGCATTGTTGGCGCAAGACAAATGGGTCACTAATGCCTAACCGCTACAAAATGAAATGATTTCCTGGCAAGAATGTTCCCCGTCCCTCTTGTACTCTTCTGCCAGCAAAATGGCTACTGGAACGAGACCGTCGTTTCAGCTGAACCGAGCTTCACTTGGTTGCCGCAACATTGTGTTAGTCTTGCCGCAGGTGATGCTCGCATCTTTGTACTTGGAGATAAAGATTAAAATTAGTGGTCGCCACTCGCCATGTGGCAGAGTGTAACAGACCCAAAGATCCTGGATGTATTGCATTTTCATATAACTAAGTTTTAAATGTGTGCAATAAATAATTGTATTGTGGCAACCAGGGCTCACCAGGGTAGGCCCAGTTCGAAAAAAACCACCAGGGTTTTCCAAAATTAGATTCTATTTTTTCTTCTACAATATTCTAAATTTAATCAGCACCCAATGAAACAGTTTCTTTTACAATTAATAACAATAGGAATAATAACTAGATTCTCTTTCTTGCCTTCTCAAAGGTAATGGTTGACCGATTTTATTATTTAGCAACATAAAACAAACCTTTCAGATCAGCTGACAAAGCAACTGATCTGAAATAAGAAAATTATGCAATAATCCTGAAAATAATAAATATATGTCCAGGTCTCAGTGTTTCAATCATAATTTTAAACTGATCCAATTCTGCTGCATTAAATAGTATGTTAGCAGCATAAAAAAAAAAATAGCTACTGTTTTACCAAGGGATTCCTTTTGCCTTTTTGTGCTTTTAAGACAGAATTTGCTCATTGATTGTTGCTTTGTTCTTTTACAGCAGTACTCGAAAAAGCCTGATAAAACCCAATAAAACCCCAAAAAAATCAAGTGGGCTGGGTTTTTCAAACCCTGGTGGCAACTGGATAAAATAAAATGTCCAGTAGAAAAAGTTACTTTAGTCGCCACGTTCGAAAAATTTGCCTTTTTTACTGCTAAGAATTTATTTGCATTTTTTAAAATGTTCCTGTTATAGGAAATGCATTTTCAAATCATCCAACTCACTCACGGTGAAAAACAGCCATTTACTCCGCAAATAAGTGGGTATGATTTATTTATAGATTCACTCTTCAAGAATGGGGGTGGCTGTTTGTTTTTCCACATAAGTTGGGGCACTATATTGGGAATGGACACCTGTGGCTGTTTGTTTTTCCGCATAAGTTGGGGCACTATATTGGGAATGGACACCAGTGGCTGTAGATGGAACTATGGCATCACAACCCGTCTTCAGCAGCTCTTTTTTTAAAGTTTGGTTTCTCTGAAAATGCATGATTTTCCATTGTTTAGGCCCTTCTTGCTTATCATCAAACAAAATGGGTAAGCATTTTCCCTTTTGTTTACAAAAAGAAATCAAAGGTAGAACATCGGGTCTTCACTTTCTACCACCGTCTTTCATTCCATGCAGAGTTGCATTTCTTTTGTACATGTGAAGTTTGCTTTAAACAAAATAAAAAAATCTTGTCTGCCCCTTAATACAGTAAAATGTTACTGAGGAATGGGTAAACACAAGTTTTTCAGCAAAATTAAATAAAAAAAATCAGTACTGTATTGTTCACTGCTGTGTTAGTCATTTTATGGGTCACGGAAAATAACGATTCCATCACGGGCGGAATAAGTACTGATTTTGAAAATTAATTCAGCTTTAAAAAAGGGGAAAAGAAAAAATACTTTCCATATCGATTGGTTTTGAAAAACAGGCTGTTAGAAATAACAAAAACTGCGCTTCACTAGAAAAAACTTTTAAAATATGAAGTTGTTCTTTTCCACTATTACTGAAGATATTAAAATTGAGAAACATAATCAGAAAAAATATGACAAAGAAGAATATAACCAGAAAGTGAAAAAAAGCGCATCCTAAGGTAAGAAAAATTTGAAAATTTGAAAACTACAGAACATTTTCATCCGTGCTAAAACAATCATTTTCAGGTGACGGACGACATGAAGATGCCCAAATTACTATTACGTTTAAAAAGTTCTAGAACTTTTTGAATATTTGCCAAATGTCAGTGCATTGTACCATTCCCCGCTGAGCAAGCAAAGAGCATGATGTGACCAACCACCCAGAACCGGTTTGATCCAGATCCAACACGTACAGCGTATGTGCATAGTTCGTGATTACGGGCATTCGAGGCTCTCCGTCGCAAGGACAACGATGTCGAATTTTGAATAGCATTCAAGTGTAAAAGTTTGTGTTCTGCTCGGAAAATCTTTTGCTGAGACTTTTCAAATGATTAAGTCAGTGCACGGTGAGAGTGCAATGAGTGGAACTAGAGTTTATGAGTGGCATCGACGATTCGAAAATGGGCGACAGAGTATCGAGGATGATGAGAGGTCAGGACAACCTTAGACTTTTCCTTTGGAGGCTGACCGCTCCAAAGGAAAGATCTTGTTAACAGTTTTCTTTGATTGCAAGGGGGTCATACACAAAGAATTCCTTCAACATGGTCATGCAGTCACTAAGGAAGAGTACGTCAATGTCCTGAAACGTCTCCGTGAATCAGTGAGACGCAAGCGACCCGATCTGTGAAAGACCAACTCGTGGGTGCTCCATCATGATAATGCGCCGGCTCACAGATCCCCCTGGTGTCCGATTACCTGTCCAAACATCACATTCCTGTTCTTCCAGAACCAGTTTATTCCCCAGATCTCGCCCCATGTGACTTTTTCCCCGGATGAAGAATTTGCTTAAGGGGCGACGCTTCTCAAGTTCCAAAGAAGTGCAACAAGCTGCGATGGAGGCACTGGAGGATGTGGCAAAAGAAGGATTGCAATCTGCATTTAAACCTTTGTATGAGCGCTGGCAGAAATGCTTAGTTGCACAGGATAAGTACTTCGAAGGAAACACTGCATACACAGGTATTATCTGTACTCATTCTTTTTTAATATGAAAAGTTCCGGAACTTTTTGAACGTAGTAATATATCGAAGAAATTTCGCGACATTAAAATCATCCAATAAGCAGTCCCAAAAATGTTTCATGAATGTTAGAATTTTGAAAACATGAAAATAAACTTTTTTTATTTCTGTAGTTTATTTGATGCTTGACGATTATGGGCAAAACACGTAACAATATTAACAAATAAAGGTAACTTGATCACGCTAGTTACGTTAACTGAAACTTTTATAAAAAGTTCGTAAGTTGGAAGCTTTCGACCTTACCTTAGGTCTTCATCACGCCAATGGAGGACTAAGATTGTTGCCAGATTCTACATTTGAATGTTTCTTATTTTTGTTGCCAAAACTTAGAATTGATCTCCAGATCAACGGAATGTAGAGAGGAGATTCGGAGTTGCAAGTCATTGAGTTGAACATAATTTCTATGCTTTCACGGTAACGGAGGGCAAAACGATTGTCAAAAGACGCAATTCGTTTTGCTTCGTTCCAGTGGGGAACTGCAGATGTGTCTTCCATTGTCAAAATAGACAAGGCAGTATTGGGATTGGCTTTCGAAACATCTTTTCTATGTTCTAAAATTCTATGGCTAATGCTCCTTCCTCACAAGAAAGAAGACCTGAAATTCTGTGGTTCTGTTCCTTACCATCCTTCCTATGCTTATAAGTTACAGATTCTTTTTAGAAGTTTTGGTTACCATCTTGCCATTAAATCTACCCCAAACATCTTGAAACTTCTACAAAGGGATAGGGACAAAGTTGAAAGCCTGAACCTCCCAGGAGTTTACTGCATTCCTATCTCTTCTTCTACTGGGGATAACTTATACATTGGAAGCACATACAGGAGCATTAGCTATAGAATTTTAGAACATAGAAAAGATGTTTCGAAAGCCAATCCCAATACTGCCTTGTCTATTTTGACAATGGAAGACACATCTGCAGTTCCCCACTGGAACGAAGCAAAACGAATTGCGTCTTTTGACAATCGTTTTGCCCTCAGTTACCGTGAAAGCATAGAAATTATGTTCAACGCAATGACTTGAAACTCCGAATCTCCTCTCTACATTCCGTTGATCTGGAGATCAATTCTAAGTTTTGGCAACAAAAATAAGAAACGTTCAAATGTAGAATCTGGCAACAATCTTAGTCCTCCATTGGCGTGATGAAGACCTAAGATAAGGTCGAAAGCTTCCAACTTACGAACTTTTTATAAAAGTTTCAGTTAACGTAACTAGCGTGATCAAGTTACCTTTATTTGTTATTTGATGCTTCCCGTATTCCGTGGCGATCGACTATTTCCATAGTGACCACTATGGAGAATTCGTAGCATTTGGAAGGTCTGAGGTGGGCAAACAGGAAAAAATGACAAATCAGTAAAATTCTTCCAAAGCAACGTTTCCTGAGGGGGGGGGGCAACAACCAAATTTGTTTTGTTTCCGTAGTATATTCGATGTTTCCCATACTCTGCGGCAATTGGCGATTTCTGTAGTGACTATGGAGAATTCATAGCATTTGGAAGGTCTATGGTGGGCAAACAGGAAAAACTGACAAATCATTAAAATTCTACCAAAACTAAGCATTTTCTGAAAAAAATCACAACAACCTGACACTGGGTTTGAAAACCGAACAGAATCAGATGGAATCAGGATACTCTGCATGTGTTTTTCGTCGTGACTATTTTTTCAGCACCTGTGAAGGTTTATGAATGTTTTTAATGTAATTTATTAGAACAATATTTTTAATGTAATATTTATTATATCAACACCTGTGAAGTTTATCAATGTTTTTAATGTAATATTTATCAGATTCAGGAAATTACTGAATATTTTCTGTTACTGGTCAGGAATCATTGCGAGTCTGTAAAATAAAGTGACCAGGTTGGTATCACATTTCTCCCAATATCAGCTGTACCACAAAATGATTCTGCTATAAGATATGAAATTCATCATTTTTGAAAGCTATACAGCTTGTTTTCATTTTGACACCAAGAACCTAACCAAAAATAAATGGAATGAAAAGAAAAATTTAGCAGAATTAAAGCAGCTTCGAAACATAATGTCTGAACATTTTTTAATATCAATAACTCACCAAAAACTGCTAGAGAAACTAAAAAACAATTTTTAGTACATGAAGGTCATAGCACAAATTGTTGAAATACTGCTGACTGTCATGCCAAGCAATGCAGAAGTTAAGAGAATGCAAGCATTGTGGGCAATGTTCTTGATGACAAGACAATGCTCATGCAAAAAATGACTTCAGAAAATAGACAGCAAATAAAGTAAGCCAAAGTAAATATTGCTTGAAAATTTTGACCTATCCACTGCTATCAATTTATGGCAAAGAGATTGAGAGATTTTATTTGTGAACATAGCAAGAGACCAAATAAAAATTATCTTTTCCGTAAAAATTGTCTAGAAAATTTGGTTGAAATGATTGAAGAAAAATATAATTTTTATTATATTTATTCATTTAATTGCACTGGACAATAGACAGTGGGCCCTTGTAACTACTAAGCTTAAATTTAACTATGTCTGAATAAATGAAAGGTATACAGTGCAGTTATAAAATGTGTATACAAAACGAAATAGTCGTAAGGAAAGTGGCACTAGATTCTGTCCACCCACTGGCCAATGGCCACTTGAAAAAATCACCAATTTTAATCTTTACTTGGAGGTAAGTTTTCTGGTAAAAATCTTTAAAAAGCATTTCAAATATGTATGAATTTTTTTCACTATTTGCCATAAAAGTACGTGTCTCACTTTTTTTCTTTTTTGCATTAATTTAGGATGCTAAACTACACATTTACTAATAAATCAAGACAAAGAACAGATGTTCGCAGACACAGTTCAAATCTATAGCGGCTTGATGCTGAGTGTAGTTCTTGGGGAAGGAGCTTGGCGGTGCCACTCTTGCTGCTCGGGGTGCATGCTGCCTGTATTTTTTTAGGCTTGCCACAAAACAAACACCGAATGCTATTTCTGCTTTTCACCTTTTTCTCACAAAAGCAAAGATCCTCTTTAAATTTTGGTTAGTGAAAGCAGGTACTAATGTAGGTTTTTTGTAAAACAAACTTTTGGAAAGTGTTGGATTTCTGTACTCTGTTGTGGCCCTCTGGTAGCCTTGTGGTTAGCATGCCACCTGAGTCAAGATATTCACCAGTTTTTATCTTACGGGTGCCAAACAGCTGCTATGGTTCAGAAGGCACACGGAGCCATTGGCTGGGACATGAGACTACTGTAAACACCAGCATCCCTTTCACTTCAGAATTAACAGCCCCTGTGCCATTTTTCCAATTGTACAATTAAATTTTCATTTTATCTTCTTTCCCTCAGAGTTCTTTTGAATTTTTACAAACGTTTCTGGCTTCTTGAGTTTAGTCAAGACCTGTTCCCATTGTATAGAGAAGGATTAACAAAAGTTTTGTTTACTTCTGAAGAATTTAAATGTTGTTGCTAGGTTCCTCATACTGTTGCCAGTTACTAAACTGGAATGTTTTCATTGTGTATTTTGTAACTGTTGTTTTTGTTGTAATTAAGTTGTTTAAAACACCACTTATTAGTTTTGAAGTCTCATTGATGGCACTATTTTTTTGGATGTAATAACTTTCTTTAATTAGTCTTTTGTTTTCATAAGATTCATAGTCCAATATTTTAATTTTTTTTCCCATAAAGGCTCACATTTGCATAACTGCATATGATTTGTTAATACTGTATTTTGATCTTTGTTATTAATTAATAGCCATTTGATGTTCCTTAATTCTGATTTCCAGTTTTTGAGATGTTTGTCCAATATAATTACTGTTGCAATTAAGTGGAATTTGATATACATTATTTCTTTCCATCTTGTGTATTGTATTTCTGTATGTTTATTTATTAGCTGAATATGCTACTTTGTTTTCTGCTATAGTGGCTACTTTTATGTTATTCTTTATTAAATATTTATTAATTTTGGTATTTTAAAAATTTTCCTTAGTTGGTTTGTCTGACATTTTGCGCAACGTTAATGATAGTTTCTTTGGGGGGGGATCATTGCCCATTAAATTTTATGCCATTTTTGTCATTGCTCTTACTTGATTTTTATCTGATGAAAGTAATATAGCTGTCATCATTAAATTTCTTGCTGTGTTGATTTTCACTGCTTTTGAGTAATATGAGCCAAAATTTAGTAATATGTTGGATTTTTCTTTCTTAAAATTATGAGTGAATTCCAAACTTTCTGTATCTCTCATGATTTTTATGTCTACATACTGAATTCCTCTGTTCTTTTCTTCTAATTCAAAACTAATGCTGGAATCCAAAGTATTAAAAAAATATAGAATGTTTTGTGCTGAATGGACGATATACTTATATTGTATGATTCAAGCAGCTATTCAGAACAAAACATTCTGGGTTTTTTAACACTTTAGATAAAAAATCCATAATGTAAAGTGACATGGAAGTGAGGTAGAAAGGGGGAGGAAGACACCCTTATTTATTATGGAGGGGGGCAGGGTATGAAACTAAAAAAAATTGCCATGTGCTAAATGGCCCGTGCAGCTAAATATTTAGGAGCCATTCACAATTTTTTAAGAGCCAAACATTAATTTATTTTCATACAGCATTGAAGAGTAGCTAAAATTCTGGACAGCGATTTCGCCCAGCATAAACTTCTCAGCAAGTACCACAGCCACATTTGTCTTTTGTTGACTCTACAGCTAAGCAGCATCCGGTGCTTAAATTTTCATTTTGTTGATATCTTTGTTACCCTTCCCATTTTTTTTATTGTCACTTTTTTTTTCTTTTATGCCCTTGAATGACAATTTTATCCATCATGCTGAAAAACTTTCAGTCTGTGAGGACCACGAATGTGTGATAGCTTTCACTATTTTTGATAAGATAAAGTGTAACTTTGAGGGTATTAAAACTTTTGAACACCATGCATCAATTCTTACAAACTTTTCAGCTTCGTCACTTTCGTTTTCGCCCCCCCCTAATCAAGATGAAATGCAAACCTTTTTTGGGGGAATATTTAAGAACACAGGATACACGGTCGAAACATCGTTTGGAAAAAAAAATTATAGTTAAGGGAGAAATCTTTGCTACGTCTGATTTCCGTTTTCGAACATTTCCCCCTCCATTTTCAAGGTGAAATACAAATATTTATGAAATAAAATTATATTTAACAAAAATTCTAGGCAGAGGAAACATCACGTTAAAAATAAAATTACGATTACAGGAAAAATCTTCAATGCATCTAACTTCCGTTTTCGAAAGTTTTAGGTGGAAAGCACCCTTCACCAGTACCAATTGCCCAAAATTTCTGTTTAGTTGTGCATTGATCTCGAGAATAACGCAAATTAAGACGAAAAAGGAGAAATTCTAAAAGCCGTGGCACTCTCATGCCTGAAAATTACAGGGGAATTTTTGCGCCGTCGAATTTCCATTTTTGGAAATTTATCCTCTAGTTTTAAACTGAAATTCAAATATTTATGGAATAAAATGATATATAACAGCAATACTGGGCAGAGGCAACATCGCGGGAAAACAAAATTTTGATTACAGAAAAAATCTTTGTTTCGTTTACTTCTGTTTTTGAAAGGCGAAATACCATCCCGATGCGCATCTTTGTACATTGGTAAAACTCTTCGGAGTGTATTTATTGCGTTTCTCGATACATATTTTTACGTGTGAAGAAAAATTCCCCATGCATATTTTTACGTGTTGATAAAATTTCAATGCATAAACACACTTTTCAATGCGTACTAGATGCGTAATTACGCATTTTGGCAAACTCTGTCAGCAACAAGCTAAAAAATTATGCGCCATAAGCCAAAAAGTTATATTGATGCTAGATTTACAATGAATCGATTAAAAGGACAACCGATGTGTAAAGCGATGAACAAATAATCATACAATTCTTCAGTTGCAATTACAGAATTTCGGGCAAGCCGTTGCTCTGTTGGGCTCCACTCTGCTTCAGATTTAGAGGGGCGGGGGTGCTCGCAAAGGTCCAATGATCACTGTGGGAGGATCCTGCTCATTGTTCAAGGTCACTTCTTTAACTTTCTTGTGTGATGATAGCGCAGGCGAGAAGGGGAAGTCAGCAACGCGAGCGTGCACGATTGGTACACAGTTTTACGTGTTAAGGGCATCTTGAAGATGAATTCTTGCAAACCACTAAGAATCGCGAAAAAATTAGTCATTCAGATTAAACAGAATCATAATAAAATGCAGCAGAAAATACATGTAGTTGCAATTGGGCCCCTGATGTCAAATCGCTGTCAACAAATGCAAAAATGCAGTTGCATTTCGCCCTTAATTTTGAACCCTGTTTGGGGGAAGGTGCAGTACCCGGGATCCAACTGCTTAAAGTGCCCATCTGACACGCAGTGGATATTTAGTGGTTCAAGCGTTCATACCTGCCTGGGATCGAACCTCAGGTTCCGTCATGGCAGTCACGAACGTTGACCACTATCCTATCCCAGGGGTGCAGAATATGTTCGAGCGAGCGAATGAGGTTCGGGAGAAATTAAGGTAGCTCTGGGGAAATTTTTGCTCACGAGTAAAATAAAAAATAAATTAATTATGAAAAACAACCTTTTAAACACAGTTTGTTTGTTTTTTTAAGTACTTGATTCTTCTGAAGAAAAACAAAAACCAAACTTAATCATCCAGGATAACACAGTAATAAAAGAAGCATTTATTAACCCTGAAGTGTATGCCCACATCCCTGAAATAATTTACATACTTAAAAACTGTTTAAAAAACTGTAGTGAAGCTGTTTGTGAATTAGTTGGATCTGTAATTGGCAACCACCTACACAATCGGAACATTCAGTTCAACACCCTTTTTAATGGTCTTTATTTCTTGAAATGGACATCCTGTTCATAAGGCTTCACAACTTTTAAAAGAATCCTTGGACAGGCATTTCCATGGTGGAAAGATACCATTTCACAAGGTTTTCTTCAGCACCTCGTCTCAAGGGTATAAGACGTCAAAGGTGATTGACAACCTTCACAAAGAGACAGAAAGGCTGCCATTTCTTGGTAACAATTGATGTCACCCATCAATCAATGGAATAATTTTTTTTTTCAGATTTTTAAGTAATAGGTTTTAAGGATAGTTCTTAATCATCAACATATACTCTAATAATCGCTTAAACTTGTATGAAAATTCACTACAGTTTTGGGGGAAATTTCGAACAAAAAATATTGGGCCCTGAAAATTTTCTGCACCCCTGGGCCATCTGTGGTCTTGAATTGTGTAAGAGAATGTTTAAGATATTTGAGAGCCCACATAGTGTGAAGCTCTAAGCTGCAACACAAAATTTGTAAACAGGACAGGATTGGTTGAAGGCATTCAAAATATAAGACATGCAGTGAAATTAGGTGCTCAAAAAATCAGCTACGTACTTTCAAAAGAAAAATTATAGAGGGGGCTGTCAGGAGAAGTCACAGTAAATTACCATAAGGTTTGGTTATTGCATCCTCACTTGATATCATTTAAGAGAAGTGTGTCTGCAGCTTAAAATTCAACAAATGTAAGTCTTGTTTTAAATCGTGAGTTTGTACTGAAATTCTTAAGAATATTTATAAAAAATTTTGTTTCCCTCTTAGATTCTGTAACATTGTAAATAAGCAGTTAGAAATTAAGTTTGTGTTTGGTAATAGTGCTAAACTTTTCGAGTGGGTCAAAGCCAAACTTTTTATGTAACATGCAAAATGGTGCTCTTTGACCGTATACTTCCCTTTCAATAAATGAGCAAAACAGAGTGACCATATTTTTTAAACAAATAGAACAAGTGGTATTTAGCTTTGGCTTCTAATAATTCGTATGAGATGTGTCCAGGCTCAATTCCAAAATTAGGCATAAATGATGTGTTATGGTACTGGCTATCTTCCTTCCCTGAAACTGATGGCCCTAAATTAGGGATGGAAGATTGCTTGTAGCCCATTGAGTTGCTCACAGTTCTCAGTAAACACCAAAAACAAAACAAATTCTGTAATGAATGCATGTTATTCTATTCCTTACAGCAGCAGCTTGCTATATTGATAAGTGGAACAAAAATTGTTCCATTTATATATTAAGTGAAATTAAAGTTCAAAAATTGATACTGTGTGTATGCTCAATCTGATGTAAAAATAACTGTATGATATGGATCCTGCCCATGTCTGTTGTAGACAGGAAAGATGCCAGTTTTGAAATTTAATTTCACTTTAAAAAAAAAAAGAAGAAAAGAGGATACTTGCTGTATAAATTTATTCAATAAATGGGGGCTGTGTGTGTGTGTGTGTGTGTGTGTGTGTGTGTGTGTGAGAGAGAGAGAGAGAGAGAGAGAGAGAGAGAGAGAGATAGAGAGAGAGAGTGTGTGAGTGAAATGGGAAAATGTGCATAAAGAAAATTGAAGTTTGAAAATGTGTACTGATTTTAAAGCATTAAGACAACTTTAGTTTAATTACACAAAAGAGCAATGGATAGAGTAAGTCATTTGTCAAGTTTAAGTTTGCTTTTAAAAAATGGAAAATAAGGCTTTGGTGATTGTTTTGGATATCAGAGACCATTAGTAGCTGGAAAGCCTGCATTCCATTGTTGAAATTTACTTATAAAATGTAAAGAATCTCGTGTGCTGTTATGTATAACTGAAAAAAAGGTGCGCATCAAGTAGTTCCATACATTTCATAAGAATTTTTGTTTCAGTTGGAATGCTAATAAGCAGCAGTATTGTAAAGAAAAATAAGATTTGTTTTAAGGAAATAAAATGATGAATAATAAATAATATAATTATTGCTAGTTTCTTTGCCTGATTAGTGGAACTACTTGATGTGCGATAATCGTAAGGTTAGCCCAAATGTTTTGATAGCATGTTTCATTCACCATGCTAAAGAAGTTTGGGAAAACTATATCTGCTGATTACAATGCTTATAAGATAATTATATTGGTATATTTTAGTAAGGAAAGCATATCTTAGAGAACATTTAGGTTTGTGTATAATTGCAACAAAACCTCATTAATGGACACCTCCATTTAGTGGACACTTTTATTATCCCCAATTCTGAGGTATATATAGTTCTGTATATTTATCTCCAAATATAGGACACTGATCTTGGTCATAACATAATTCAAAACATGAACATTTCAAAGAAAATGCAAATTGTTGCTGTGAAGATTTTGTTTAGTTTCTTTGGATGAAAGCAGGGTGACTTTTTATCCTCAAGGTGATCTCCATTACAAATCTGCTATTCTGGTCTGTGGTTTCAATGGAGCTGATCTTTTCTTACAAGTAGATGAAACAGCTCCCTTTGATTCATATATATTTACCCAAATGACTGCAAATCATATTCATTCCTCCTTTTTCCTGCATTTCTAAAAGTGCCTGAACCCAACCTCCATTCTTGTTCAATACCAGCAAACTACTCCAAATAGGATCCAGAGTTCATTTTGTGACTCGATCCCCCCCCCCATCTTTGGCGAACCAGCGTGAGACCTTAAACATGGAGGTCAATGACCCCTTCCTAAAAGTGAATCAGTCACTACCTTTTTTTGTTATCAATTGTCACTATTCTTTCAGTTTTATTGGTTCTGTGTTTACATAGGTTTGAAGCATGTCCAGAAATTTTTGTTTGTACAACTTGTCGTTTTTAAAAATGGGTACAAAAGAAAACAAATCAAAAGGAAAATTTGAAGGTGTAGATTCTTGCCAAACCCTTCAAAGTTGGGGGGAAAAAATGGAAATAAGTGAACTTTTGAGAAAGGAGGAGGAAATCAGCAAACTGTGCATCACCAGCAATAACCAAGAGTAAGACATCACACAAACAACAACAATGAAAAGACTATGCATGGTTCACATGCTCCTAGAAAAGTCCTTGAAAAATAAAGTTCATTTTCAAGTCCTTGAAGGTTTAAGACCATAAAGAGTGCTTGAAATTTTTTTTGTTTTGCTTTTTTAAGTATTGGTATGAAAGAGTATATGTAAAAGAATTGTTTGTGCTAAAAAGTTGTATAGGATATTTCTGTGTAGTTCTGATAAAAACACCAACCCGATCAAATAGCGCTGAACTTGTGTTCAACCCAGGAGAGTGCACTGAATGCAAGTAGCTTAGCTGTGGCATCACTGTGGAGTAAAATGTCAGCCATGGGAGTAAAGTGAGTGGAATGATGTATTCACAAACTGTGATGGGCTTCTGTTGACTGGTGGGGTTAAGGAGCGTTCTTGCGGGAGGGTGGAGCTTCTAGGAATTGCTTATGCTTCATGCGTAGACCCTTCCGCTCCTGGTTGCATCATGCATCAAAAATAAAATGTTAAAGCAAACAATAAATATCATACCAGCAGATGAATACAAAATTAATGTACCCTTTCAAAAAATTCCACAAAATAAGATGATTTTGAAAAAAACCAAAACAGAGGGGCAGTTCAAAGTTAATAAAATAAATTAGCAGGGGGTAGCAGGCTGGTCATTGAAGGCATGACTATCCCAGCTAAGTTTGAACTTACTGAAATACCTACCTACTCACTGACCAACATCACACACATGATAATTTTGTTTTAAAAAGTCCTTGAAAAGTGCTTGAATTTATCTTGCTTGGAAGAGTACGAACCTTGCTATGTTGCTGTTTTGTCCATAGCTTTTAGAAGTTGGAGAGAGTTAAACATAAAATTAACATGCTGTTATTTTAGACTGCCTGCTTGCCAAATCTGACATTTTGGTGGGACCACATCAGCAAACTTAGTGTATGATTGTGAAAGATTAAGAGTTAGTCTTGATGATCTCTAATGAAGAAAAGCGGTGATACTGTGCAAATAGGTTACTACAGCAACTAGAGATACACACACAGTTGTATAAGAGTGTTTCTGCATAAATTTTAACTATTATTTTGAGAAACACTATATAATACTGTATAATTTATTTTGCATGCTTAAGTCATAACTAACATAGGTCTAACCAAAAATATGTGCAGATGGCCATGTTAAGTGTCTTGAATTATTTAGCAGAATGCAGTATTTGTTTAAAATCTGCTAGCATTAGTACTGCTAAGGTGGGAAGAGCATCCCATAATATTTTTGTGTTTGCTTTCAACTGAAAAATTCTGTGATTATATATAAATATCTACTGTACCCAGCCTTAGCATAAATACTGTTACAAACGTTTGACAGATGTCACGTAACCTGTGTGCAGTGTCACCAACCAGCCACGAGGCATGAAGCAGCTAGTGAATCATTGTGTTTTCAGTCACAGAGGAGATAATGTGTTTTGTGAAGTACTTGCCATGGAGTGGGGGCGATTATGAAAATCGTGTTGCTGTAATAGTGCTGTACAAAGGTGGAAAATCAGCTTCCGAGCTTTTCAACATGCTGATGAACCTGAAAATCAGCCGAATATTTGTCTACTGGACCATAAAAAGGTTCCTTCAGACTAGGACCATCACTGACCACCCCAGAAAGAGTCAGCCATGTACTGTGAGGACTGCTTATCTGGTGAAAGCAGTGGCAGCCCGTATTCAATGAAATCTTGTCAGAAAACAATCAGTGATGGCTTGTGAGCTGAACATTTCAAGAATGTCGATGTCATGCGTGCTGTGGAGGGACCTAAGGGTGAGAGCTTACTGGTGGCATACAGGGCACTTCCTCACCTCACAACTAAAGCAGCAGAGGGTGCTAAAAGCAAAACGTTTGCTGTAGTATTACATAGACAGTCACCACAGACAGATCCTTTTTAGATGTAAAAATGTTTACTATTGAAGAGGCTTTCAACCGCCAAAGTGACAGGGTGCATACGTCAAACTCACGAGAAGCTCAGGAGAAAGCTCCAAGGATCATGAGGGGCCATCATCCTGCTTCTGTCATGGTTTGGTGGGGAGTATTCTACAAGGGTATCACAGTGCTCTATTTTGGTGAGAAAGGAGTGAAAATATCTGGTAAAGTCTACCAGGACTGGGTTTTAGAGCCAGTGGTCAAAAATGTGAGTCATACCCTCTTCCAAAACTGACAGTGGAGCTTTCAGTGGGATTCCACACCTGCTCACAAGGCGAAGTCAACCCGGGAGTGGCTTCAGGTGATTTTTCCAGACTTCATTTCTCTAGCTGATTGGCCTTCAAGCAGCCCAGACCTCAACCCATTAGATTACAAGTTGTGGGCCACACTGGAGGACATGGTCTGCGGAAAGAGACACCCCAGTATTGACAGTCTCAAATGCTCTTTGGTGCTAGCAGTAGCAGCTTTCCCTGTGGAGAGTCTGCGTAAAGCTATTGACAAGTGGCCACAGAGACTTAAGGACTGTGTGAATTCTTTTGCCTTTAGAGTTTGTAAAAACAAAACTGTGAAGGCAAAAGAATGCCATTTTGAAAAGTGATTGGTGTCATGTATGTATTCACAAGTGTACTGCTTACATCATATCACAGGTATATTAAAATATCTTTGAATTTCTTTTGTTATTTCATTGAATTCTTTGCAGTAGTATTTATGGTAAGACTAGGTATATTGGAAATGACTATACTTAGGAGCTTGTTTAAAATTTATTTTGCTGAAGAAATTTTTTTCTTTCCAGAATTTCTTTAGTGAAACGTGATTTTGGAGGAAAACAATGTCACGTGTGAAAGATGGGGAGTATACGAAGACAGTTTATAGTTTGGTAAGTCCCTTTTGCTTTATTAGTTTTAGAAATTCATGAAAATATATTTAGTGTATTTTGAATGGAATGATGTGAAAGTATGTTGCCACTTATGGGTTTGATGTCACGCACAACAGCATTGGAAACAGTCAGAAGGCTTCCAGTATAATAATGTAGTTGTCTACTACTATTTACGTGGTAATTATTGTCATAATGAATGCAACTATCCAGTAGTTCTGCTACTGTTCATCACGCTTTGATTTGGCAGTTTAGACCTCAAGTTCACATATGAGGGAACACTGTCAGTAGCTATTGAGCAAAGATGTCGAATCAATCATAAAATCAGTAAAAGTTTCTTTCATAGCTTTTTTATAAGTCTTGTTGTACTTCATGATCTAATCCATCGGGTCCATTGCTTTTCTTTCATACCTACTTCATGATGTAATCCATTGGATCAGCGATGGACCTGATGGATGCTTTTCTTTCATACCTACTTCATGATGTAATCCATCGGATCAGCAATGGACCTGATGGAATACATCATGAAGTACAACATGACTCATTAAAAAGGTATGAAAGAAACTTTTACTGATTTTATGATTGATTCAACATCTTTGCTTAATAGCTACCTACAGTGTTTGCACGTAAGTGGACTCGAGGTCTAAACTGCCGAATCAAAACCTGATGAACAGTAGCAGAACTACTTCATAGTTGTATTCATTATAGTTGGAAGGCTTGGTTTCTGCATGACATCACTAAAAGGAGGAATTTTTCTTTCTAATGTCATGCCCTTGTGCTTTCTAGACAGCTTTGGCTGTAGTGTTAAAACTGAAGTTGATAATTTGTGATTATCAGACTCCAGTCATCGCGGATCGGCAAAAAAAAAAATAAAAATTAATGTGCTATAAAAATGGTGTTAATACTACAATGTTAGTAGTGTAAGTATATATGTTTCACATATTAATTTACTTGCAAATGTTAACTTCAGTGAAATTTTGTTTGCCATGTTTTCTAGTTGAATGTTCTAGCAGTTTCTCTCTATCTGTCTCTCTCGCCAACCCGTTCCATGGTGGAACACTTTCATTTGATAGCTTGGAAGGTGTCAACTGTTCTTTTGTTTTAATTCATGCATGATATTTTGCATAACCTCTGGTGTAGATCAGTGACACTCAATGTACATTGTTTTGGCATTCTGTCTTTATTATTCTAGTCTTTTCGATCAAGATCTTTCACTGAAACTTTCAGTTTTAATGTTATATTGCCATTAAGATTTTTTTTTTTTTAACTTTGCAGAAAAACTACAGATATGTGGATGGGAGCAGTATACTTCTGTTGTTCTTTTTGTGTTAGTTGGTTTTTGTTGTTATTAATGCTGAATCAGTTTGCTGTGTCATTTCCACTATTCTTCTTATGCTGTATCTTGTTGATGACCACCTTGAGGGGAAAAATTGTCTTTTGTGCATACCTTTCTTAATGTATGCATATTTCTAAACATTTTCCTGTGCAGTGTAAGTTCTAAGCAAATTCATTGAATTCAGTAAGTTTTATGAATTTTGTATTTCCATACGTGCAGTATTATTGGGGGGGGACTAGAAAGTAATGTCATTTTTGGAAAAGAAGAGAAACACTGTTTGTAACAGAAGAAATTTATTTCTTAATCAATTATATAATTGCCATCATTATCGATCGCACTTGCCCATCGTGAAACTAAACTTTCAATGCTGTCTTTATAAAAGACGGCTGTGATGCAAAGAAGTCTGACAGCCCCGTTTTGACATCAATATTGTGGAACCTTTTCTCATTAAGAAAGTGCTGCAGAGATCTGAACAAATGGTAATCAGATGGTGCAGTGTTGGAGGAATAGAGAGGATGGGGCAGAACTTCCAAGCCAAAATATCTGATCGTCTGCTGGGTCCGTCTCACCATGTGAGGTCTCTCGCTGTCATGCTGGAGGATGACGCCTTTTCTGTTGACCAGTGCTGGATGTTTTACAGTGAGAACTTGCTTCAAACGGTCCAGTTGTGGACAATAGAGGTCTGCTGTTACGGTCTGTCCGGGTTCCAAGAGCTGAAAGTGAGCTATGCCTGCAGTAGCCCACCAAACGCAGAGCAAAACTTTTTCAGGGTGTAGACCTGAAGAAAGCCACTGGTTTTTGCATTTGTTGTTCACGTAAAGAACCCACTTTTCATCTCCAGTGACAATTTGAGGAACAAATGGACCCTTTTCCTGTCGGCTGAGCAAAGAGTTGCAGATGGTGGAACGCTGGGCTTTGTTGTCAGGTGAAAGTTGATGTAGGACCCAAAATTCTTATCTACAGACCTTCCCTATCTGTTGTAAGTGCTCTTGAACAGTAGACCATGATGCATTGAGATGTTGGGATAATTCATCAATGGTTTGACGAGGACCTGCCTCAATGGCTGCACACAGCAGGCCATTGTCTAGCTCTCTGGGCCTTCCTGCACGAGGTACATCGGAGAGGTCAAAATTGCCTGACCCTCATTGGGCAAACCAATGCTGGCACATTTGGACATTTAACACATTCGGATAAACAGCGCAGATATTATTGGTGGCCATGGTTGCATTGTTCCGCTGGTGAAATTCATACAGCATACAGGGTGTCCACAATGTCTTCTTACCACCCCCACCCCCCCCCCCGTAATAAGAAATGTAAAATGAGCTATGTATCTGTTGTATGATGTATATGTTGAGGCATCCTTAAACATCCAGTGGATCCGTTTGGGCTCTGTCATTCTCATGATAGAGAATAATTTTACGCCATGTTCTGTGGGACATTTTCCGAAGCAGTTGCGGGGTGATACGAGAGAAAGCACGTCTCACTGCTTGTTTAAGTTCATTAAGTTCATCAGTGGTGTGGTAGCGCTGCTGTGCAACAACCTCCTTTATGAAACCCCGATGGGCATTATCACACGTTAAGAGGTCTGGGCTTCGAGGTGGCCGTTCAAGTTGAGCGGGCAGCACTGCTGAACCTCGGCCGATCCAACGATCCCGAAAGACCTCACCAAGGTATTCCCGAACAGCGATTGTGTAAAGGGTGGGTGCCCCATCCTGTTGGAACCATACGTCATTCAGAATGCCAAGATTTCCAAGTTGTGGCACAAACCAGGTTTGCAGCATGTCCAGATAAGTTGTCTGATTCACTGGACCATCAAAGAAATACAGTCCAAACATATGTCGACTATTCATTGCAGCCCATATCATGACATGCGGAGCGGAGGATGATGTTCCAATTCTTCAACATAATGTGGGTTTTCCTTGGACCAGAACACAACGTTCTGCGACTCTGGCTCGTCGATTCTTGACTCCAATGAGTGGTTTCTTGGCGGAGCGTCTTCCATTCAATCCACCAGCAATGAGACAACGGGAGATGGTCATTCAGCTGATGTTCAGGTCGTCGCTGTCGCGGAATTCGGTGGCGATGTCCACAGCAGTCGAGGTGGGATCAGCAAGAGATCGACGGAGAATGTGTCTATCCTGACGCAACGTAGTGGAACGAGGCTTACCACATCGCGGACTGGCTTGTGTGACATTGCTATCGAGGTCTGTGGTAGAGGATGTGTATGTCTTCTTAACATTCTGCAGTTAGCTTCATTTAGCACAATCACTCAGTTTGTGTTGCCACCCAGAGCATGGCTTCACTCTTGTGGCTCCATCTGCTTTATATCAATAATGAAGATTAGTGAGAGTGGGTTTTGGTAATCCCAAAAGAGCAGCATGCCACCCATTGATTGCTTACTCAGGTGGCATCCAACCACCATACACTTTTCAGGGTCCATTAGTTCACCTCCATGTGGCAAAGTCACTTTCAATGTGGTCTGACAAGTATGCCAACACTCTTATTTACATACGGCATCCATCATGTGCCACGTGTTTGCAGTGCATCTGATTCTGCAAATGCCTACGACCCTTGATAACTTTTTTGCATATGTGGAAGTGTCTGAATTCTTTTATAGTCTACATACTATACATATATTTATATATGACGACACCCCCAGGGAAGGTAATTTTACCACTTTTAAAGATTTTTTGGCATATATATGTGCTATTTCTTCCAGAAGGCTTCAACTGATGACCGCAAACCCATTAAGAAATTTCTGTTTATTCCACTGCTTCCAAACTGAGTTGAGCACTGAAAATGCTCTATATGCCGTTGTGATTTGAGTGTTCCTTAATTCAGATAACTGTAGTGGTCACTTAGAAGTTTTACAGTTGCTCATGTACGATAACCAAAAAATGTGAAACAGCCTACCACCTTTGATAACTAAAAGTGGAGTTCTTCATTTTTATTTAAAAAATATTAAATATCAGTGGTTAAAAGTAATGCAAACATTAAAGAACTGAAATCTTTAAAAGAAACCACAAAGTTTTAAAATATGATTTAAAAATCTTATTTGAGTGCATTTTCATTCCTCCTGACCTTCCTCAATGGTGGGCATTGTGCTTATGATATGCACTTTGTCTCTCATCCATTGAGACTCATATTGTGCCCTGTCAAGTTGTTGTAGTCCTGTCATTTGCTTCACAAGCTCTCTGTAGTTTTATGTCACTATTAGCAACTTAGGGCACCATTATCTACTGTGTATAATTCACTACAGAGATCATCCCTTCCATTTTAAGTCTTTTTTTTCTGTATTTATTTAGTTTTGTTCTCTTTTCTCTCAATTTCTCATATTAATATGGTTAATCCAGGGTTCTGAGAGTTGAACTGGTGAATGTGCGTTATAATTGTTAGGCTTCAGTTAACGAGGGTCAGCAGCACCTAACTTCTATTTTTTGTGTGGAAGCATATTCTTCCTATGCTTCCAAAAAACATACATATTACTTTTTAATTTGAATTGCTTTTGATAAAAAATACTATTGTTTTGTCAAGTAAAACTTTGAATGTTTTAATTCATATACTTCTTACACATATGAAAGGAATGAAGGTATCACATCTGAATTATACAGTGCTTTTCGTTGTACTTATTTTTTTTAAGTTTTACCAATATTGTGAAAGCTTTTACAACAGAAGATGTTACTAATATAAAAGAAAGTGTTTGGGCTATTAAAGCAGTTTTAATTAATTCATCCCCAAAGAGAAAGACACAAATCACATATTCTAAAATACAGCAATTTTGTGTAGCGCTTACCAAATGGATGTTACGAACAAAACATTAGAATTTTCCAAAGAAACTTTCACAGTTGTAACACAAAGGTCCTGCTTACATTATCCAGTATCATTTCATCTGTTCTGTCATGGAAGGTATACAACAAATTTTCAGAATTGTGGCATGACGCAAGGAACCCAAAATAAGTAAGCAAAGTGGCTTCCGTTTCTGTTTAGTGGGTTAAGTGACTGCACAAAATCTGCATCAGATGGGTGAAGTCATCCTAATGTATCTTTCCCTCTTGAGAAATATTTGGATTTTAGAAACTTATCATCTCAAAAGGAGAAAGATAAAAAAGAAAAAAAAAAAAAAAAAGCTACCACATAAGAAGCATTCTGTTTTCAGTGGCATATGCTAAGATAATTAATGATACTTTAGGGTGACAGGGTCGTCATGCATGTCTTTTCGGTACTTTTTAGTCTCAACGTAACATAGTGACATAGATGAATATTTCTATGCTCTATGAGGAAGAAATGTTAACCATTTCCTTAAGGTGCTGTAAGCTTATCCTTTGTCATTGTGTTGTAGGTGAAAATTTAGGAAACAAATAATTAACTTATTAACATAAGGAAGGCAAATGCAACTCTGTGGCATATATATAGAAGATAAATACAGGCCTGCCAACCCTCCGGGTTTAGGCCGGCAATGCCAGATTTCATTACATTTCCCGGAATTTCGGATTATAAATTAATATTGCCGGATTCCATCATGATTTCCGTAGCGTAAATTAAAAAGTAACTAGGAGAAAAGTTCAAAGTTCTCCGAGGCATCTGTTCATTAGAGGAGAAGCGACCTTTTCCCTCCGAGTCAGCAGGTCTGCTCTGCCATTGGCACCGATGTTTACTCTTCTGTCCGCTAATGATCTCTGGCGCTGCAGGAACAGGCTTGGCGTTGGCGGAAACTGTAGATTTTCTACCGGACCTTACGAGCGCTGTGGCACGTGATGATATTATCTTTGATTCGCTGGCTTTGTGGCGTCAGCTCTCTTTCCATGGGAGTGCTCAAGTTATGTGCCGAGTCCAGAGTTCACCAAAATGCGTAATTACGCGTCTAGTACATATCGAAATTTTACCAACGCGTAAAAATACACATCGTGAATTTTTCTCGATGCGTAAAAATATGCATCAGGAATTTTTCTCTGCGCGTTAAAATATGCATCGGGATTTTTTCTCCCCGCATAAAACTACCCATCGAATAATTTTTACCAATTCGTAAAAATACGCATCGGGATGGTACTTCGTCTTTCAAAAACAGAAGTAAACAAAATAAAGATTTTTCTGTAATCATAATTTCTTTTTTCTGTGATGTAGCCTCTGTACAGTAATGTTATATATCATTTTATTCCATAAATATTTGTATTTCAGTTCGAAAATGGAGGAAAAGTTTCCGAAAACGGAAATTCTACGGCGAAAAAATTTCACTGTAATCTTTAGGCATGAGAGTTGACGGCTTCGAGGAATTTCTCCTTTTCCGACATAATTTGGGTTATCCCTGAGATCAATGCATAGCAGAACAAAAAAAAAAAAAATTAATATTTTTTAACAGAAATTGTTTTTCATTTTTCATATGCATTAATGTAGCATTAGTGCTTCAAATTTTGTCCATTGATATTTCAAACATACGAAAGTATGCTTGCAGGATTTTATAGAAAATTGCAGGGTTTTTTTCTCTTCTTAAGGTTGGCAAGTCTGTAAATACAACTCTGTGACACATAATAGGGGAGTGTCTTTACTTTAAGTTGTAGACTCACAGCAGAGTATGTCTGCATAAAAAAAAAAAAAAAAAGTATTCCCAAAGCATATTGAAGTTCCACTTGGTGTGAGCATAAGAAATGGAGGGGGGGGGGAGAAGCATACGAGCCTGATGTTTACGAAGATCCTGTGGCTTACAAAACCTGTGGGGGCAATGCCCACCACAACCTTTTATCTGTGGTGTTTATGTACCTCATGGGTTAGGCACCACTGACAACTGCAGTAGGCCTTGTTGGTATTTCTGGTTATTGGAAGTTCCATTTGGTGTGAGCATAAGAAATGGAGGAGGGGGGGGGGTGAGAAACATATGAACCTGATGTTTACGAAGATCCTGTGGCTTACAAAACCTGTGGGGGCAATGCCCAGAGAGCCTTTTATTCATGGGGTTATGTACCTTATGGGTTAGGCGCCACTGACAACAGCAGTAGGCCTTGTTGGAGTTTCTGGTTAGTGAAAGTTCCATTTGGTGTGACCAAGATCCTGTGGCTTACAAAACCTGTGGGGGCAATGCTCACACAGCCTTTTATCCGCATGGGTTAGGCACCACTGACAACAGCAGTAGACTTTGTTGGAGTTTCTGGTTATTGAAATGATCTAGTGTGCAGTTGTACTTGCCCTACACCTCATGGAACTTTCAAATGACTACTACACTTGCCTGAATAAAGGAACACTCAAAGTACGATGGCATAAAGAGCTTTTCCAGAACTCATCTCAGTGAGGGTGTGCCTAGACTGAAAACAAATATGAGGAGCACCCTTATCAAGGACCAGATCTGCAAGTTTTATTTCTTTGATGGACTCTTTTAAGATTAATTATTTTGATTTATATGCATCCAAGTGTATTATTGTTATAAAGTATGAGAAACAGCTTTTTTTTTTTTCATCATCCCATTTTAAGGGCTTTCAGAGAAAACTTTACATAACTTTTTAGTATGATGAACGTTTCAAAAGCAAAAGTACATGCCTTAGTTAATATATTACATTTAGCCCTTGCATTGAAATTAAAATCTCAGTTTTTCGTTTCCAAAAGAACAAGGTTAACAATATCATCATGTGTATTTGAACTTCGATTCATGTAGGGAAAACAAAAAGCTTAAAAGATAGTTCACACATGTTAGAATTTTTGCAATCGAAACTGGCACACATGGAGAGTTGAGGTAATTTCTTATATTTCTTTTGGCAAAAGTTCTTTGCTTCTCATGATCTCCCTCGCCATATATTTTGTCAGCCCCAGTTGGACTTCTCACTACTGCAACACAACTAGTAGCCTCCATTTTTTTTTCTACAGTTTTTAAGTTCAAACTTCATCTAGCTGCCTTGTACAATTTCTTTTCTGAAGTTCTGCCATCATCACCACGGTTACTGTTCTTTTTACCCCACATAGTTTCAAAACTTAAAATTTCAAAGATAAGCTAAATTTTAAGCTAGCGTAAATATGAGGCTCATGGTTTGCCTTTACCATGTTCTGTAACTGTATATATGTTCACTGTGCACACTGATCAGAACACCTCAAGGCACACTTCTGTTGAAGGGCTGTATAGCAGAGGCTCATGGTGCAGTAAACAGCCTATGATTTACTGCACCATAATCATAGGCTGTTTTTTGTTACACCAATGTAAAGACAGTTTGATACTCCTACAGTGTATAAATATAGATATGATTTAAAAATTGTAACTTTCAGTTATCTGATTACTATATATATTTGTTTGCTGGTGTGTTATGTACAAAGCTTATGGTTTCATTAAATTTTGTAATACCATTGTGTATGAATAAAATATACTCACACTCCTTTGTTTCAGATTAAAGAAGGCCTCTATAAAGAAGCAATTTCAATTTTAAATGAACAGCTACAGATAAATTCAAATGTAAGTGAAAGCACAAAAGTGAAATTTAAATTATGTATGTACTCCAGCAGAAGTCATAATACTGCTTTTACTAGATGTTTTCTTATGGTAGATAGTAGTTTCTTTTACAAGTTTTATTCTCCATCACTAGAAGTAAAAGTGTTTATCCTCCTCTTCTCCTAAAAAAAAAAAAGATATGAGAAATATGATGAAGTGAATGAGTAGCCGATAAATTTCATCTTATTATTCTCTTCAAAATGTAAAAAGTGTTTTAGCTCAGCAGAACATCCACAGCCCCCATCCTCCCCAATTATATGTTATGACAAAGTAAATTGCTCCATCATTTTTATGCCAGCGGCAGAATTCGAACCTGCAAGTCTTCTCTCCTGAGCTCCGAATGCTATCCACTATACTACACTGGCATGTGCTCTCACTGCTATCTGCCTTTATCTCATGTGCATCCTGCGGGGCAGACACGTCACATCTCCCCCTGCCCCCGAAAGAGGGCCGGAGGCATGTCCCTCCGGTCAGCCGGGACCATGTGTTGCTGTCATTTGATGAAGAACGTGCATTTGAGAAATCTAAGATGATTTGGTGTGTGGAACGTAACATCACACTGATATATTGTTTTTCTAAGCACTGAAGTAGGGATTCTCATTTTCCCTGTCTCGCCATGTGTAAAGAACATCACACTATTGCGAGAAACCTAACAGCCAGACCATCCTGGAAGTTCAGGCACCGATATGACAAAGTAAATTTCTCCATTATTTTTATGCCAGGGGTGGATTCAAACCCACAACTCTCCACTCCAGAGCTCCAAGTGCTGTCCACTATACTACACTGGCATGTGCGCTCACTGCTATCTGCCTTTATCTCGTGCGTCCTGCGGGGCAGGCACATCACAATGTGCTCTGTTTTTCCTTCTTGTATTTCCTTTTTTTTTTTTTTTTTTTCCAAATCTGACCTTTTGAGCTGGTGGTTAATCAGCTTACATACACAGTCCAGTCAAATAATTATGACCACCACTGATGTAGTAGGAGCTGTAATCAGCAGCTAGATGGCATGCATAGCAACATATGTAAATCATGTAAGGTATTTAGAAGGATATGAACTCTCGGACAGTATGCAGTTTCGCGTGAAAATGGGAAAAGGACATGACCTAAGAGATTTTAAAAAAGGAATGATTGCTGAGTACTGACTGTAGGTGGTAGCATTATAGAAATGCTCGACATTGTGAGCTAGCTATTCATGTAGTGCAGTTGTTAAAGTGTTTCAGAAATGTAAGGAAACCAGCAAGACCTGCAGTAATCAGAGGTTAATAATGGACATCCATGTAGCATTGATGACTGTGTGAATAGCTACGGCTATCCTGACTAGTACAATCCAACAGACAAGCCACAGTGGAACAACTGTCCAGAACATGTAATGCTGGCACCTCAAGGTGCATATTGCAGACCGCAGTCCAACGAACTCTGCTCTCTGTGGGTCTCCAGAGTTGCCGTCCACTCAAGGTACCCATGCTGGCCTCCAGACATCAATGATTACAGTGTGAATTTGAATCTGAGAGGAGGCATTGGACCATCAAACAGTGGGAGAATGTTGCCATTTCAGATTAATCATGTCTTCTTTATTGTGTGGATGGTCGTTGAAAAATGTGGCGAAGCACTGCTGACAGAAATCACCCTTACAACTCTTGATGATCTGCGAGGAGCTGTGGTGTCTGCTTGGTATAGCTTCCCCCACAGAAATGTTCAGAGGTCTCACTGAATCGATACCATGTCATATATCTGCATTATTGGTGGCCCGAGGCGGTCATACCTCATACCAACAGGTGGTCATTATTTTTTAACTGGACTCTGTATTGTCAGGATTGTAAGTAGCCATTATTGGAGATATGTACTTAAATTACTTTGTTCTGTTTGATGATTCAAGTTAAGATTGTCCAACAGCTTCTTGGATGTACATTTCCATCAGTGACTGAGATGGGTGAGGTAAATTTGATTCCCACATCTACAAATTTCTGTCCAGGTTGTCTGTGCTGATAAATCTTATCAACATTTTACATCAGAAATAATAATCATAAATTATTTTGCATTTGCATAATTTGTGATGCATAATTTTTGGCGGATTTTGTAGCATCAGCACCTCAGTAGTGTAGATTTTAGGTAGGTGTACTAAATTTTTGTATCTTCCATGACAGCCTCTCCTTGACAAATGTCAACCCCGCCTTCTCGTGGTGCATCCTGTTCCCACTAAAGGGGCTCTGACGACCGCCAATAGCGGTATAACTATACCATCGGGATCAGAGGAAATGCTATCCCACACTCACCAACCCGCTTGGCCAGCATGGTGAGTTATGGCCAAACACCTCCAAAATGACTCTACAACTTAAATCTTGGCCCTCAGTCTCCGGCAGCTGGAATGTACCTGGCCAAGGCAGCGGCCAGTGCGACATGAAGGCAGAGGGTGCTAAGAATCCCCGGAGGACCGGACTAGGCTGCCATTTGATGCTGACCTTGGCTACCTATAACGGACGCTCCCTATCTTCTGATTCAAGGCTTCTTGAATTGGAAGAGGAACTACAAAGGATCAAGTGGGACATCGTCGGGCTAAGTGAGGTAAGGAGAAAAGGAGAAGATCTCATTGAACTGAAAAGTGGACATCTCTTCTATTATCGTGGGACAGATACTGGCAGAACTAGTGGTGTTGGATTTATAATAAACAAGAAACTGAAGGATAAAGTGGTAGAAGTTGAAAGTTCCTCTGACAGAGCTGCACGACTCGTTATCCAACTATCGAGAAGATACCAGGCTCAGATTATTCAAACTTATGCACCCACCACAAGTCATCCTGAAGAAGAAATTGAAGAATTTTATGAGGAAATTCGTGATCTAAATAATAAAGGTAAGCAGCACTTGAAGATAATTATGGGAGATTTCAATGCAAAAATAGGGCAACGGCAACAGAATGAAACTTCAGTAGGTAAATTCGGTCACGGCAACAGAAACCAGCGTGGAAATGCTCTCGTTGAGTTTGCAGAGGCAGAAGGATTTTTCATCTTGAACTCCTTTTTCAAGAAAAAGCCACACAGGAAATGGACATGGAGACATCCAATTGGAACGACAAGTGAAATTGATTTTATTATGTGTAACAAAAAATTCGTCATCGAAGACTGCAGTGTGCTGAACAAGTTCAACACAGGTAGTGACCATAGATTGGTGAGATGTAAGATGCACCTCAACACTAAACTGGAACGTGGCAAGCTCATAAGACAAACAAAATGTATTGACATAACCAACCTTAAAAAACACCATAATACTTTCAAGTTAGAACTGAAGAACAGATTCTCTGCTTTAGAAGGCCTAACATCGGAAGAAGTGGATATTTCGGAAGTTAACAGAAAAGTAACCAAAGCTCTAATGGAAACAGCAACAAAATTAGCTGGGTCTAAGAACAAGTTGCATGTGAACAAATTATCAGGAAAAACCAAAATGTTGATGCAAAAAAGAAGAGAGATGAGGACAACTAAAGAAGATGTGACTTCCAAAGTGGAATATATAGAGCTATGCAAGACAACACGAAAAAGTATCACTGAAGACGTAAGGAAATTCAACTGTGAGCTAGTGAGGAAAGCAATTGAAAACAACCAAAGCCTAAAGATAGCAAAGGGACATCTCAGTAAGGGAAGAAAACAGATTATGGCTCTGAGAAAAGAAGATGGTTCTATAACAAGAAATAGAGGCGAAATTTTGACAAGAGTGAAAGATTTCTACTCCAAATTATATGAAAGGGATGATACATGTACTCCAGACATCATGAAAGGTACCAGAGTTCTTCCAGTCCTCCCAGCAGAAGTTGCTCATGCAATCAAGAACATGAAGCGGGGAAAGCTCCAGGAGAAGATGGAATTACTATAGACATCATACAAGAAGCAAGTGGAGAAATCGAAACAGTACTCGCCCAAATTTTCACTCGATGCCTTAATGAAGGGAAGATTCCTGAGGATTGGAACAATGCTACAATGATCCTGCTACATAAAAAAGGTGACATTGAGGATCTCAGGAACTACAGACCTATCAGCCTCCTATCAGTGGTTTATAAAATCTTCACTAAAGTTCTTTCACACCGCTTGAAGGTAACACTGGACATGGCTCAACCGAGAGAACAAGCTGGATTCAGGAGTGGCTACAGCACAATAGATCATATCCACGTACTGAGAGAACTAATTGAAAGAGCGAGGGAATATGAACTTCCATTGTGCATGGCTTTTATCGATTATGAAAAAGCCTTTGATTCGGTGAAACCATCAGCAGTTACCACGGCTCTGAAATCCTGCGGTATTGAAGATGCATACATTAATATTATTAATAACATCTATGAAAATGCAAGTGCAAAGATTCGGCTGTTTGAAAATACAACACACATAAAAATTGGAAAGGGAGTGAGACAAGGTGACACCATATCTCCGAAGCTCTTTAATGCCACATTGGAAAATGTCTTTCAATCACTGAACTGGGAAAACAAAGGGATAAAGATTAATGGAGATTATCTAACCCACCTTCGTTTTGCTGATGACGTAGTCATTTTTGCAACTACCCCATCAGAGCTGCAGAGTATGATCCAGGAACTTGCTGACAAGAGTAAAGAAGTGGGATTAAAAATGAACTTTCAGAAGACAAAAGTGATGTTCAATGCTTTTACAAGAAATGAAGATTTATCGATTGATGGAGAAAAACTGGAGATAACAGATACGTATGTTTATCTTGGACAGCAGATATCAAGTGAGGGTCACATTGATGAAGAAATTAATCGGCGTACAAAACTTGCCTGGAGAGCTTTTGGAAGAAACAGCATAATTTTCAAGAGCAATATGCCATTATGTCTTAAAAGAAAAGTGTTTGATCAATGCATCCTTCCAGTGCTTACGTATGGTGCAGAGACGTGGACCTTAACTAAAAGAGACATACAAAGGCTGCAGACAACTCAAAGTAGCATGGAGAGGTGCATGCTTGGTATAACCAGGAGAGATAAGAAGAGAAACTCGTGGATCCGAAAAATGACGAGAGTGGAAGACATCATGATCAGGGTTAAATCCCTGAAATGGCAATGGGCTGGACATACTGCCAGAAGGACAGACCATAGATGGACAGCCGAAATTTTAGATTGGATTCCAAGGGACAGGAAAAGACCCAGAAAAGACCACATGGGAGATGGGTGGATGAAATTCGTAAATATGCGGGAGTGACATGGAGGAGACTGGCACAAGACAGACCGTTGTGGAGGAAACTTGGGGAGACCTTCGTCCAGCAGTGGATTGATAATGGTTGACAATGATGATGATGATGAAGTATTGATTATCATGTTTCAGTCCTTATAAATTCCATTGACTTGAGTCAATGTCTTGATATCTTGAACTCTGATGAGACAAAATTCTTGATAACTCAAAAAAAGCAAAATTCTCTGCACATGTCGTATGCGTATAATGTTTTCTTGATAACTTGAATTTTTTGTGTATTCCCTTCATAGTTGACTGTACCAGGTTTTCTTTATTTTCAAGCATTATTAAATTGAAGAATCGACTTACTTCTTCATCTGTGATGAGTTTTTTATTTTCTTGCAGATGTTTCTGGCCCTTAGGCCTGTGCTCCACTCAACAGTGGGTGTTGACACATGGGGGGGGGGGACTGGGGACTAGCCTGAGTTGCCAGGCTGCAATCACACCCTAGATTCCTTTGTCCATGGTCCCCCTTCGGATAGGAAAAACCCCTTCTCCCAGATCTTATGTTTGTTTATTACACACCTAAAAATAGACATACAATAAATTTATTAATCAAGAAGAAAAATGGGAGCGAAAAACAATAATTGATAAACTGCACACCTTTGACTGATGATTGAGGTGGCAGAAAAAATGACCCATTTCCATATGCAGATCTTTACTGATAAATTATTAAATGGGTTAACCTTGAGAATTGACATTTTCCCAGAGCAAGTGAAGGGTGATGGTGCCGTGCTGTGAACAGAGATGTTAGTTGCCATAGTGACTTTGGAGTAACATGTTGTGAACTGGCACTGTCGGTGTTTCAGTATATGTTTAGTTTTCATCACTGCAAGATGGCTGATAAAGGAAAAGCTAAGTGTAAATATAAAAGTGTGATAGAAAAGCGTAAATTTCAGCTACAAAGAAATATAGTGGCTGCCAGTGTTCGGAAGTAACGCACTATGTGTATCGCTGTTACTATAGCATGCTATATTTGCAGTAGCATGGCATGTAGCATTGCTACAAATAAGGGAATGTAGTTGTAGCAGTAGCATGCTACAAAATAATCTTGCAGCAGTAGCATGCTACAAAATAAAGTATCTTGTAGCAGAAAATCATGTTGCAAATCATGCTACTTTAAAAAAAGTGAAACAAAAAAAAATGTTCAAATAATGTGATATATTTGGAGTTCCTGGAACACTATTGACTGAAATGGAGGGAGGGGGAGAATTAAGTGTTCCCTGCCTACAGTCACGTACCTGACCTGACTTACATTGAGAAATTTAGCTGCACTGTTAACCATAAAGCATTATCTTGCTTTCTCTATGCCATTTACAAGAAGTCTTCTCAGTCAGCCTGAGAAGACAGCGCGTGCGAGATGATTGATCTAGCGATTTTGTTGATGAGATTTTGATATTGAGCTAGTGATTTTATTGATGACACATGATAGCGAGATTCGATACTCTTAGTAAAGAAAACAAGAATTTGCCGATACTTGTTGATAGTGTTTTTATTTGAATTCCCTGGACATATCAGCTGCTAGCCTTGAATATAAGCCACTGAATGTGACAAAATGTGTTACATATGGTTCTCAGAGCTGAGGTAAACACAAAGATGTATTGTGTAATTTACTTGAGTATTTAACTCTGAATGCCATGTGTAAGAATCTACATAATACAAAGATATATTACTTCTACTTTGGTATTTAGCTCTGAATGTCATATGTAAGAATGAACATAAAGATTGCCTTCAGAATTTGTATTTTTAACTTAAATTTTAAATAAATTAAGAGTAGCAAAAGTAACTACTTTTCAGAAGAAGTAGTGTAGCTACTATTTGGAAAAAGTAGTGGCAAGCTACTTTTTGAAAAATGTAGTTGTAGCAGTAGCCAGCTACTTTTAAAAAGTAGCATTCCAATCACTGGTGGCAGCATGTAGCAATCTGAAACAGAAAAAAGAAACTTTTTTTTTCAAAGATTAATTGTCCTCAAGATAATGAAACTCCAATCCTGACTGAACTTTATGGTCATGAGCCATCAACTTACTTTGATGAAAACTAAGGAATAATAAAATGTTTGAATGTAAAAATAGATTCTCAAAACAAACTCAATGATGAGGATTCAAATTTACATCCTGAGTGATGCATTGATGACAGAGAAGCAAGTAATTTGAATTGTTTTACTCCCTTTCCTACCAAAGTTCTACAAGTTAGAATTCATAAAGCTCTATCCAGTGGAACCATTTGAAATCCATGTCTCTTTATCCACATAACGCAATTTGTAGGATATTTTCAGAAGCATATGATTTTGCACAAGTTTGACTGTTAATGCAAAAAGTTTTATGAAAAACTCCTAAAGCATGAAAAGTCAGCAAATCATGTGAAAAAAGATGTTAAAAGAGACTGCAAAGTGTTACATTAGAAAATTAGTGTCATGCTCATGAAACAAAGTGTAACATTTAGAGGTAAGAAATTTAAACTTCTTATACAGTTTCATATATTTACAAAAAAAAAAAAAAAAAATGGAAGTTGTCAACTATTTGGGCTGATTTGATCATGTTATAAGGCTTCATGCTGAAAAGGTTTCAAAACAAAGTACTCTTGCTAAAAAAAAAAAAAAGAAAAACAACAGGGAATAATGAGAGCTAAGAATATAGACAAGGCTCATGAATATTTTTTTTAATTGAAAGTCACTGTTCATAAGATTGTTATTTCAATACAAAATTGCAAAAATCCATTACTGTGGATATTGTTGTTTTAGCTGTTCAAAATTGTATATAATGCTATGTTAGTACACAAAACCTATTTGGATCAATTAAAGAAACTGCTGGTTTCTTTTTATCATATGAATGATCAGAAATTTGGACAGCTGTTGCAAAAATAAGATAAAAAGGAAAACTCAAACTTTATATGGGGTCAAAAGTTGTTCAGAAAAAGACTGATTTTGTGCACACAAAAAAAAAAATATATATATTTCTAGAAAAAAAAATGGTATTTAAAATTATCTCAATTTCATGAATTTATTAAAATAATTCTTCAATTTCTGGATGGAGCTCACCTTCTATTAAACATTGTAGTGAGGAATATTTTTCTGTTTTTCAGTTTTCTCTGTCTTTTTTTCTCTTACAATTCTTTCCTCTTCTCTTTTTCATTCATCAACTTCTTTCCTCTGTCTCTTCAATCCCATTTTTACTATGAAAATGCATGTATGCAGTTTTATTTGCATGGATCAAGATGTTATTTAGTTTTTGTTTGCATGTTACCCAAAGTGCAATTTATTTATGTGTTTCAGAAAATGATAATGGACATTTCTTTTTCTTTTTTTCTCTCTAGTCACGATCAGCTTTATCTCTGTTGGCATACTGTTATTACTTCACTCAAGATTTTGTGAATGCTGCAAATTGCTATGAACATCTAACTACATTGTGCCCTGACAATGAGGATTATAAGATCTATTATGCCCAGTCTTTGTATCAAGCCTGCCTGTATCATGAAGCCATGAAAGTTACCTGTCAGATGGAAAGTTCAAAAAACCACGGAAAGGTAGGTCATTTTTTAAAATGTGTTTAACCATTTTTATTCAGTTGAGATATTTATGAAAACATTTAATGAATAGAATTATATACAGTGATATAAAATTAGAAAGAATAATCTTTTGGAGAATATTTTTAATGTATTCACTTTTAAAAGAATAGTAATAAATAAATTTTTCTTTGAACAAGAAAATCTGTATGTTTTCATACCTGCCAAGTTTTACGTTTTAGCCATAAAATTTATGGAAATCGTGCTTAATTTACGAAGCGACATATTTTATGGATTTTTTTTTTTTTTCGAGATAGGTTTGAGCCATACATACTATTTATAACCTTAAAAACTTTTCAAAGAAAGAATAATTAGCCCAATGGCACTAGAATGTTCTGATTCCCCTGATTGCAATTTCATACATTTCTGCTTCCCCAACCCTCTCTGATCTCAGCCTATTAAGAGAAACCCAGAAATAAACTTTATAGGATTGGGTTTGAAAATAACAGTTTAAAAAAAGAGAGAAAATTGCTTTTTTTTAAAGTATTTTAACATGCTGACACAAAAAGTTTAGTTAAAAACCACTCATAACTTTAAAGAAATGTCACTGCAGTATATCACTTATGGTTATAATTATGCAGTTACAAATCAAATTTTTCTTTAAGTAACCTAACGATAGCATACTAATTACTTAATTATGTATGAATAATATTTTAATCATTATAAGTGTGAAATACTTTAAAACATAATATTTATGTAGCATATGAAATTGATATATCATTCGCATAATGAATCGGCTTTTAATTGATATGCTCGATGCATTTCGTCAATACGTTTAATAAATTAGTTAATCTGTCATATCAATTAAACATTCGCTGAACTTCTTGGTTCCATTTTATATTGTTAGGTCTTTTTGTCTTGTGGTCGTTTGTAGTGTCTCGTTTTAATTCTGACTTCGTCCAGTGGGAGGACAGCATATTTTTTACCACACATACAATTTCACCTCCAGCGTTCCTGGGGTTGAAAGGAAGAAGAATATTTGACTAAGCCTGCATTGGCTGTGGATGTTTCTTTGATGTACTCATTGACATCACAGATAGAGCACTTTCTTTGTATATATGTACACTGATGTGCCAGAAAAACTGGTACAGACAAGCTTATGCAAAATACATAGCAAAATCACCTATGCGCGTACTCGGTTGCGTCCACCAGTGTGTATATAAAGCGATAGACATCCTTGCCAGCTGTCAGAGCTGTTTTCGGCATGAGAACGACAAGTAATAACGATTTAAGTTATTTTTAACGCAGTGTCATAGTTGGCATTTGTGAGATGGGCCACAGTATTTTGGAGGTAGAAACGAAGTTCAGATTTTCACGGATGACCATTGCGAGGGTGTACCGTGACTACAAGAATTCCGGCAAAACCTCCAACCTACTTATACAAGTGTGGCAGTAAAAAGACACTGGGTGAGCGTGACCATCATCGGCTGTCAAGAATCGTTTCACGCGATAGTCGTGCAACACTCTCTCAGGCATCATCGGAATTCAATGCTGGACCCTCAACAAGCATCAACGTCCGGACTGTGCTACGTACCCTGCATGATATGGGCCTTGGCAGCCGACGCCCAACTCGAGTCCCTCACTTGATGGCTGAAAACAAGTAGCCTGGTCTGACGAGTCGCGTTTCCAACTGTATCGGGCAGATGGAAGGATTCGTTTGTGGCGCCAACCCCATGAAGCCATGGACACCGCCTGTCAACAGGGAACTGTACAGGATGGTGGGAAGTCTGTAATGGTATGGGGTGTGTTTAGCTGGACTTCACTGGGACCCCTGGTATTTGTCTACAAACGTCTGTGACCGGCCAACGCTATGTGCACATCCTTTCTGACGTGGAACACCCGTTCATGTCCTGCATTCATACTGATAGGTTGGACCTGTTCCAACAGGCCAATGCACCTCCACACAAGTGTCAGGATGCCACATTATGGTTAGAGGAGCATTCATCTGAGTTTGGGGTGTTGCCATTCCTACCCAAGTCCCCAGATCTGAATGTGATAGAACACATTTGGGATGCCATGCAACACGCTATCAAACACAGGAATCCGGGACCGTAGAATACACCCGAATGGTGGAACGCTCTACAGGAAGTATGGTGTGCATTGCCTACAGAATATTTCCAGAAGCTAGTGGAGTCCATGCCCCATCGTATTTCTGCAGTCCTGCGCTCCCGTGGGGGACCTACCAAGTATTAGGCTAGTGTACCAGTTTTTCTGGCACTTCAGTGTAATTCAGAATGTCGATACAACTTTGATGTGTCAATGTAAATAACTTTTACGGTCCATACGATGTTCAATGTATGTCGATATGAATCACTTTTATGGCGCATTTTATGTTGGAGGTCACGTCGGAGGGCTATCTTTACACCAAGAATAACGTGATGAACAGTAAACGTTTATACGTTAATACAGTAATACTTTGAGCCACGTAAAAATATACTTGATTCAGCATATAGCTTTGTGCTGATAATGTAATAATTCTTTCCGCAGATTTCAATTCTTAAAAGTTGGCAGGTCTGTATTTTAGTATATAAATTTTTTTATGTGACTAGAGGTCATAAGAGTGTTAATTACATTATGTAGATACTGGGCGTTGAAATGTCTTTGAGTAATATGTAAATACTGTCACTTTTGCTTTTCATTTGCTTCCCACCTCACATCCGATTATGGACTTTACCTGCCATGATTGATATTTTAGCTTGTTGCTTGTGCAACCTTGATGGCCTAAATAGTAACAAATAATAAGGGTATTAAGCCACTTTCTCAGTGGTAGCAACAGAAGTGAAATGGTAAAAAAAAAATTATTTCTGTGATCTGTGGGGGCATAGAACTAATATTACATTGTCGAGTATTATGAACTCAAATATATATATGCCGCCCCGGTGGCGCAGTGGTCTAAGGCGCTGGCCTCTGATCATTCGTCCGTAAGGGATCCGGGTTCGAATCCCGGTCAGGCATGGATGTTGTGTTTGTATTACGGCACTGGCTCTCTCCCTTCCCTGGAGCCAGTGACCCTAAATTAGGGACGGGCGACTGCTTATAGCCCATTGAGTTGCTCACGGTGGTCGTTAAACCTCCAATAAAAAAAAGAAAAAAAGAAAAAAAGAACTCAAATATATTTGTTTGGAAATGTACTAAATTTGTAACTTTTAAACATAATAATAATAATTCTTGTGGTGGCACACTTTCACTAACAGTGTTGATATTGGAAGCTATGGCTTTCTCTAAGGGTATGAAGACCAAATATTGTTTGCCTGTATACTTAAAAAAGGTTTTTGATAATTCTGAAATGTAAATTGTATGTTGTAGTTTTTAAGAGTTTTATTTTCCATTATTTATGAGGGCATATCAAAAAGTAAGTTGTACAGTTGAATACATTAACAAACAACAAAGTGTATGAGACTGGCAAACATGTTAGGATGAAGATACTACCAAAATCTACTTTTCTCAGTCTCATAGTTTACCCTTATGTAAATATATGATTAATTTTGTTAGACAAATCAGAAAACTGTGGATACATCAGAGTCAACTGACAAACATGAAGCTTGAAGATGTGTATAATAGTCTGGATTAATAGGTATGAAAAGAATTGTAAGGAAAAACTACAATGCTTTGTTTCTTACATGGGCTGCTTTATCAAGACATAAATAACATCATACCACAGTCTATATCCAGTCTACATGTTGTTTATGCGTGTACAAAATGTCCATTTGGAAGCATAAGCTTGGCAGTTTTTTCTATGATTTTTTCTACATCTATTAAAACATATTATTATACATATTTTCAAACCTGTTACTTATTAATTGTTAATTACTTTGTTCATTCTATAAAGTCTGCTCCAATTTCTACCAACCAGATCCAAATTGATTCTTTGCTCTCCTCATTGCTGTTCTTTGATGATCATCTAGGTGCTGTTCTAATTTTCTGAACAAATGGTAGTTGCATATGTCAGTTCTGTACAGTGAATATTGCCACACTTCCTGCTTGAACTTTTTCAGCAATTCCTGCATTGCTGCCACTTAGTGGGGTGTGACAATGTTGTGCAGGAGAATGATTCTGACATTCAACTTTCCATGTCTTTTGTCTTTAATGGCACTTCTCACAGAAATTTCAAAGTAAGTCGCAGCATTTTTGTGGACCCTTTTTGCATGAATTCAGTGCATACAGCCCTCTTTTGTGGTAAAGAAGTGCAATTGCTATGCTCTTTCTAGCAGATGTTACCGATTTGTACTTTTTCAAGGTCAGTGAGGAGGAATGATTCCATTCTATTGATGATCTTTATTTTTTCTAGATTGAAATGGTGTACCCAAGTTTCATCACCTGTGGTGATACACTGCAAAAAGTTATGGTCTACTTCAAACCAGATTGCACCAAAGTGAAAGATGACAACAAATGTTCTTGTGTGTGTCCATTAGAGAGCATGGAACTTATCTTGCTCATAATTTTCAAAATCCTATATGTTCATGAATGATAGAATGTCATTTGCGTAGGAAATGTCCAATGCATTCACCATTTAGCTGATGATTATTCCAAATCATCTCATTAACACATGAAACTTGATCTGGAGTGAGGGATGTCAGTTGTCTACTTCTTCGGTATTCGCCTGTCAACTCTGTATGTCAGTTTTCAAACTGTTGGCACCATTTAATAATAGCCTGACAATACATCACATTATCTTACACTGGCGTAAGCAAGATATTTTTTCTGGGACCAAAAAACCTGGGCCAACTAAAGCCATTTTCTTCCGTGTGAGTGACGTTTAAATTGGCTGTCACCCCCTTTCTCACTTGTGGAATCGATGCATATATATATATATATATATATATATCATCATCATCATCATCATGTCAACCATTATCAATCCACTGCTGGACGAAGGTCTCCCCAAGTTTCCTCCACAACGGTCTGTCTTGTGCCAGTCTCCTCCATGTCACTCCCGCATACTTTCGAATTTCATCCACCCATCTTCCATGTGGTCTTCTTCTGGGTCTTTTCCTGTCCCTTGGAATCCAATCTAAAATTTCGGCTGTCCATCGATGATCTGTCCTTCTGGCAGTATGTCCAGCCCATTGCCATTTCAGGGATTTAACTCTGATCATGATGTCTTCCACTCTTGTCATTTTTCGGATCCACGAGTTCCTTTTCTTATCTCTCCTGGTTACACCAAGTATGCACCTCTCCATGCTACTTTGAGTTGTCTGCAGCCTTTGTATGTCTCTTTTAGTTAAGGTCCACGTCTCTGCACCATACGTAAGCACTGGAAGGATGCATTGATCAAACACTTTTCTTTTAAGACATAATGGCATATTGCTCTTGAAAATTATGCTGTTTCTTCCAAAAGCTCTCCAGGCAAGTTTTGTACGCCGATTAATTTCTTCACCAATGTGACCCTCACTTGATATCTGCTGTCCAAGATAAACGTACATGTCTGTTATCTCCAGCTTTTCTCCATCAATCGATAAAACTTCATTTCTTGTAAAAGCATTGTACATCACTTTTGTCTTCTGAAAGTTCATTTTTAATCCCACTTCTTTACTCTTGTCAGCAAGTTCCTGGATCATACTCTGTAGCTCTGATGGGGTAGTTGCAAAAATGACTATGTCATCAGCAAAACAAAGGTGGGTTAGATAATCTCCATTAATCTTTATCCCTTTGTTTTCCCAGTTCAGTGATTGAAAGACATTTTCCAATGTGGCATTAAAGAGCTTCGGAGATATCGTGTCACCTTGTCTCACTCCTTTTCCAATTTTTATGTGTGTTGTATTTTCAAACAGCCGAATCTTTGCACTTGCATTTTCATAGATGTTATTAATAATATTAATGTATGCATCTTCAATACCGCAGGATTTCAGAGCCATTGCAACTGCTGATGGTTTCACCGAATCAAAGGCTTTTTCATAATCGATAAAAGCCATGCACAATGGAAGTTCATATTCCCTCGCTCTTTCAATTAGTTCTCTCAGTACGTGGATATGATCTATTGTGCTGTAGCCACTCCTGAATCCAGCTTGTTCTCTCGGTTGAGCCATGTCCAGTGTCACCTTCAAGCGGTGTGAAAGAACTTTAGTGAAGATTTTATAAACCACTGATAGGAGGCTGATAGGTCTGTAGTTCCTGAGATCCTCAATGTCACCTTTTTTATGTAGCAAGATCATTGTAGCGTTGTTCCAATCCTCAGGAATTTTCCCTTCATTAAGGCATCGAGTGAAAATTTGGGCGAGTACTGTTTCGATTTCTCCACTTGCTTCTTGTATGATGTCTACAGTAATTCCATCTTCTCCTGGAGCTTTTCCCCATTTCATGTTCTTGATTGCATGTGCAACTTCTGCTGGAAGGACTGGAAGAACTCTGGTACTGGTACCTTTCATGATGTCTGGAGTACACGTATCATCCCTTTCATATAATTTGGAGTAGAAATCTTTCACTCTTGTCAAAATTTGGCCTCTATTTCTTGTTACAGAACCATCTTCTTTTCTCAGTGCCATAATCTGTTTTCCCCTTACTGAGATGTCCCTTTGCTATCTTTAGGCTTTGGTTGTTTTCAATTGCTTTCCTTACTAGTTCACAGTTGAATTTCCTTACGTCTTCAGTGATACTTTTTCATACTGTCTTGCATAGCTCTATATATTCCACTTTGGAAGTCACATTTTCTTTAGTTGTCCTCATCACTCTTCTTTTTTGCATCAACATTTTGGTTTTTCCTGATAATTTGTTCACATGCAATTTGTTCTTAGACCCAGCTAATTTTGTTGCTGTTTCCATAGGAGCTTTGGTTACTTTTCTGTTAACTTCAGAAATATCCACTTCTTCCGATGTTAGGCCTTCTAAAGCCGAGATTCTGTTCTTCAGTTCCAATTTGAAGGTATTATGGTGTTTTTTAAGGTTGGTTATGTCAATACATTTTGTTTGTCTTATGAGCTTGCTACGTTCGAGTTTAGTGTTGAGGTGCATCTTACATCTCACCAATCTATGGTCACTGCCTGTGTTGAACTTGTTTAGCACACTGCAGTCTTCTATGACGAATTTTTTGTTACACATAATAAAATCAATTTCACTTGTCGTCCCATTTGGATGTCTCCATGTCCATTTCCTGTGTGGCTTTTTCTTGAAAAAGGAGTTCAAGAAGAAAAACCCTTCTGCCTCTGCAAACTCTACGAGAGTATTTCCACGCTGGTTTCTGTTGCCGTGACCGAATTTACCTACTGAAGTTTCATTCTGTTGTCGTTGCCCTATTTTTGCATTGAAATCTCCCATAATTATCTTCAAGTGCTGCTTACCTTTATTATTTAGATCACGAATTTCCTCATAAAATTCTTCAATTTCTTCTTCAGCATGACTTGTGGTGGGTGCATAAGTTTGAATAATCTGAGCCTGGTATCTTCTCGAGAGTTGGATAACGAGTCGTGCAGCTCTGTCAGAGGAACTTTCAACTTCTACAACTTTATCCTTCAGTTTCTTGTTTATTATAAATCCAACACCACTAGTTCTGCCAGTATCTGTCCCACGATAGTAGAAGAGATGTCCACTTTTCAGTTCGATGAGATCTTCTCCTTTTCTCCTTACCTCACTTAGCCCCACGATGTCCCACTTGATCCTTTGTAGTTCCTCTTCCAATTCAAGAAGCCTTGAATCAGAAGATAGGGAGCGTCCGTTATATGTTGCCAAGGTCAGCATCAGATGGCAGCCTAGTCCGGTCCTCCGGGGATTCTTAGCACCCTCTGCCTTCATGTCGCACTGGCCGCTGCCTTGGCCAGGTACATTCCAGCTGCCGGAGACTGAGGGCCAAGATTTAAGTTGTGGAGTCATTTTGGAGGGGTTTGGCCATAACTCACCACGCTGGCCAAGCGGGTTGGTGAGTGTGGGATAGCATTTCCTCTAATCCTGATGGTATAGTTATACCGCTATTGGCGGTCGTCAGAGCCCCTTTAGTGGGAACAGGATGTACCACGAGAAGGCGGGGTTGACATTTGTCAAGGAGAGGCTGTGATGTTACGCATCACCTGACCTGACATCCCTATATATATATATATATATATATATATATATATATATATATATATATATATATATATATATAATCATCATCATCATCATTGTCAACCATTATCAATCCACTGCTGGACGAAGGTCTCCCCAAGTTTCCTCCACAACGGTCTATCTTGTGCCAGTCTCCTCCATGTCACTCCCGCATATTTACGAATTTCATCCACCCATCTCCCATGTGGTCTTTTTCTGGGTCTTTTCCTGTCCCTTGGAATCCAATCTAAAATTTAGGCTGTCCATCTATGGTCTGTCCTTCTGGCAGTATGTCCAGCCCATTGCCATTTCAGGGATTTAACTCTGATCATGATGTCTTCCACTCTCGTCATTTTTCGGATCCACGAGTTCCTCTTCTTATCTCTCCTGGTTATACCAAGCATGCACCTCTCCATACTTCTTTGAGTTGTCTGCAGCCTTTGTATGTCTCTTTTAGTTAAGGTCCACGTCTCTGCACCATACGTAAGCACTGGAAGGATGCATTGATCAAACACTTTTCTTTTAAGACATAATGGCATATTGCTCTTGAAAATTATGCTGTTTCTTCCAAAAGCTCTCCAGGCAAGTTTTGTACGCCGATTAATTTCTTCATCAATGTGACCCTCACTTGATATCTGCTGTCCAAGATAAACATACGTATCTGTTATCTCCAGTTTTTCTCCATCAATCGATAAATCTTCATTTCTTGTAAAAGCATTGAACATCACTTTCGTCTTCTGAAAGTTCATTTTTAATCCCACTTCTTTACTCTTGTCAGCAAGTTCCTGGATCATACTCTGCAGCTCTGATGGGGTAGTTGCAAAAATGACTACGTCATCAGCAAAACAGAAGGTGGGTTAGATAATCTCCATTAATCTTTATCCCTTTGTTTTCCCAATTCAGTGATTGAAAGACATTTTCCAATGTGGCATTAAAGAGCTTCGGAGATATGGTGTCACCTTGTCTCACTCCCTTTCCAATTTTTATGTGTGTTGTATTTTCAAACAGCCGAATCTTTGCACTTGCATTTTCATAGATGTTATTAATAATATTAATGTATGCATCTTCAATACCGCAGGATTTCAGAGCCGTGGTAACTGCTGATGGTTTCACCGAATCAAAGGCTTTTTCATAATCAATAAAAGCCATGCACAATGGAAGTTCATATTCCCTCGCTCTTTCAATTAGTTCTCTCAGTACATGGATATGATCTATTGTGCTGTAGCCACTCCCTGAATCCAGCTTGTTCTCTCGGTTGAGCCATGTCCAGTGTTACCTTCAAACGGTATGAAAGAACTTTAGTGAAGATTTTATAAACCACTGATAGGAGGCTGATAGGTCTGTAGTTCCTGAGATCCTCAATGTCACCTTTTTTATGTAGCAGGATCATTGTAGCATTGTTCCAATCCTCAGGAATCTTCCCTTCATTAAGGCATCGAGTGAAAATTTGGGCGAGTACTGTTTCAATTTCTCCACTTGCTTCTTGTATGATGTCTATAGTAATTCCATCTTCTCCTGGAGCTTTCCCCCGCTTCATGTTCTTGATTGCATGAGCAACTTCTGCTGGGAAGACTGGAAGAACTCTGGTACCTTTCATGATGTCTGGAGTACATGTATCATCCCTTTCATATAATTTGGAGTAGAAATCTTTCACTCTTGTCAAAATTTCGCCTCTATTTCTTGTTATAGAACCATCTTCTTTTCTCAGAGCCATAATCTGTTTTCTTCCCTTACTGAGATGTCCCTTTGCTATCTTTAGGCTTTGGTTGTTTTCAATTGCTTTCCTCACTAGCTCACAGTTGAATTTCCTTACGTCTTCAGTGATACTTTTTCGTGTTGTCTTGCATAGCTCTATATATTCCACTTTGGAAGTCACATCTTCTTTAGTTGTCCTCATCTGTCTTCTTTTTTGCATCAACATTTTGGTTTTCCTGATAATTTGTTTACATGCAACTTGTTCTTAGACCCAGCTAATTTTGTTGCTGTTTCCATAAGAGCTTTGGTTACTTTTCTGTTAACTTCCGAAATATCCACTTCTTCCGATGTTAGGCCTTCTAAAGCAGAGAATCTGTTCTTCAGTTCCAACTTGAAAGTATTATGGTGTTTTTTAAGGTTGGTTATGTCAATACATTTTGTTTGTCTTATGAGCTTGCCACGTTCCAGTTTAGTGTTGAGGTGCATCTTACATCTCACCAATCTATGGTCACTACCTGTGTTGAACTTGTTTAGCACACTGCAGTCTTCGATGACGAATTTTTTGTTACACATAATAAAATCAATTTCACTTGTCGTCCCAATTGGATGTCTCCATGTCCATTTCCTGTGTGGCTTTTTCTTGAAAAAGGAATTCAAGATGAAAAATCCTTCTGCCTCTGCAAACTCAACGAGAGTATTTCCACGCTGGTTTCTGTTGCCGTGACCGAATTTACCTACTGAAGTTTCATTCTGTTGCCGTTGCCCTATTTTTGCATTGAAATCTCCCATAATTATCTTCAAGTGCTGCTTACCTTTATTATTTAGATGACGAATTTCCTCATAAAATTCTTCAATTTCTTCTTCAGGATGACTTGTGGTGGGTGCATAAGTTTGAATAATCTGAGCCTGGTATCTTCTCGATAGTTGGATAACGAGTCGTGCAGCTCTGTCAGAGGAACTTTCAACTTCTACCACTTTATCCTTCAGTTTCTTGTTTATTATAAATCCAACACCACTAGTTCTGCCAGTATCTGTCCCACGATAATAGAAGAGATGTCCACTTTTCAGTTCAATGAGATCTTCTCCTTTTCTCCTTACCTCACTCAGCCCGACGATGTCCCACTTGATCCTTTGTAGTTCCTCTTCCAATTCAAGAAGCCTTGAATCAGAAGATAGGGAGCGTCCGTTGTAGGTAGCCAAGGTCAGCATCAAATGGCAGCCCTAGTCCGGTCCTCCGGGGATTCTTAGCACCCTCTGCCTTCATGTCGCACTGGCCGCTGCCTTGGCCAGGTACATTCCAGCTGCCGGAGACTGAGGGCCAAGATTTAAGTTGTAGAGTCATTTTGGAGGTGTTTGGCCATAACTCACCATATATATATATATATATATATATATATATATATATATATAAAACTAAAGCCACTCATCAGGGAAAGACTCTCCTGGCGGGAGTGAGTCTTTCCCTGATGAGTGGCTCCCGGTACCCGACCCCAAGTGTTTAAATTATTATTTTTCTTATTGTTGTATGTGAATTGTGAGAGTTTTAGTTTTAGTGTGTTAATTAAGTGGGATTCATGGATTTCTTTGGGAAGTTCTTGGTTGAAGGTGTAGAGAATTTGACTTATATACTCCACCAGTGGTTCTTGCTGCAGTATGCAGTTCCCGGATGAGTAGGGCAGCTTTGTAGTACACCTTTAAGAGATTTTATGTTTATATATATATACACACACACACACACACACACACCGATGAGCCATTACATTATGACTACCTACCTAATATGTTGTAGGTCCCCCTTTATTTAGCCCACAAAATAGCGGCCACTCGGCGAGGCATCGATTTGATGAGGTGGCAATAGTTATATCTGGTACCATAATGTCAACAGCAGGTCCTCCAGTTCCCGTACATTTCGGGGTGGTGGTGATTTGGCGCAAACCCACTTTTCAAAGTTGAACCACAAATGTTCGATTGGGTTCGTGTCAGGTGAATTAGGATGCCAGGGCATTAACAGAAAGTCACCAACGTGCTTCTCGAACCACTCGTTGACGATTCTGCCAGTGTGGCGTGGCGCATTATGCTGTTGGTAATGGCCATTACCAACAGGAAACATGATTGCCATGAATGGGTGAACTTGGCCCGCACCAATGTTCAGATACCTGAGAGCTGTCAGGGATTGTGCTATTGGGATAATGGAGCCTAAAGTGTTCCAAGAAAACTTCACCCGCAGCTTGACACTGCCACCAACAGCCTGTTTCCACCCAATAGTGCATCCAGGTGCCATAGACTCAGTTGGTGATCAGCGTATCTGTGTTCGGCTGTCTACGTGATGCACCAGTATTCTTGATTCATCAGACCAGGCCGCTTTCTTCCAATCATCCATGGTCCGATTTCGATGATCTTGGGCACATTTCATGCGTTGTTGGAGATGACGTGCGGTGAACATGGGGACACGACTTGGTCTTCGGCTATGCAGGCCCTTGTGCAGAAGGCTGCGATAAATTGTGTGCTGTGACACATTTCTGTGATCACCACTGTTGTAGCTGCGGGTGATTTGTCTCACTGTGGCCCTGCAGTTGCTGTGAAAAATGCGTGACAGTCTCCACTCCCCTCTGTCATCAATGAGCGCTGGACGACGGTTCATCATTTGGCCATCTGTGCACCACTTTTGATACACCCTCACTACAACAACATGTGAACAACCCACAAGCCGCTCTGTTTTTGAGATCATAGTTCCCAGGCACCATGCCATCACAGTTTTGTTCTTTATCAAACTCCAATAAATCGGCAGCTTTTCCCATTCTGACTCCAAACACGCTATTAACCGAAAGCCTCTCCTCAGGTTGCATATATACTGCTCTGTGAACTTTGCTTGTGCCACTGCTCGGTCTCTAGGCTGGGGGTGGTCATAATATAATGGTTAATCGGTGTATATTGGTGCAGTTCTAAAAATGTACCCTGGCAGTCTCCTACATCCGATCTGGCACTGTCAACCAATGTCAAATTATGGAGATGGGTGAGTTACTTGGAGCCAGTGGGTCAGCCGCACAGTTAGGTAAAAAGTTGCCTATCACCAGGCTTCAACTGCACCCTGCTTCCCACCCTGTCTCATGGAGTTAGCCAGGTCCTTCTCTATCACTTTTCAACATTTATTTAATCTTCTTTGGTACCACTTCCATACATGTGGAATGCTAACAGAATATACCTATTCAAGTTGAAGGCAGCTTTTCTTCGAAATAAAACTAACATGAAAATTCAAATGAGCATATTTTAACATGAGTCTGTTTCATAAATCTATCTTGGAACATAATGCCAATATTCCCCTAATAACATTCTTCACATTTTCAACTCTTGTTTTTGGATATGAGGCACTGGCTAGTGGTATTTTGATTATTTATTATTTAAATTTCAGATTGTTAGTGAATTTAATATCATCTATGGATGGTTTTAAATTTAGGATGGTTTTAAATTTATAGATAGTTTTAAATTTAGTGATGATGAGCAATTTAAATAATAAATAATCAAAATATCACCAGCTAATGTCTCATATCCAAAAGCAAGAGTTGAAAACATGAAGAATGTTATAAAGTTAATATTGGCATTATGTTCCAAGATAGATTTACAAAACTAACATGGTTTACTTTAAGGACCATTCACCATGATGGTGATGCTGTTTCTCACAGGGCCACAATTACTCTTTTACATACTGTATGTGTATTGTAACTGTACTTAAAAAATATAAAAGAGAAATAATACCTATTTATCACTACAATCAAAATTGAGCAATGTATATAATAAAATAGACACATAAATATTATCTAAATATTAAATCAGGTACCCATTCCACTCTGATCTTCACATTCACTATTTCCATTTAGCTAAAGCAAATACAATTAATTATCAGTCCATTCCTTACAAAAAAGAGATAAAGCCGGACTGTCACTAAGCTGTCAAAATCATTCAGTACTTCAATGAGAACTCAGACTAATTCAGATTGCCATTATTGCTATATAGGTTGCAGTTGTTTTCACCAGATGGAAAAACAAACCAACAGTCAGAGTGAATCTTGAATTCAGAAGGTAAAGATCATGGTATATGCCACAACCTACAATGCAGCCATTAAGTTATAAAATTTATGTGCTTTTACTGTGGACTTTTGTATATTACTTTTCAAAGTTTTAACTCAAATGTTTCTTAATACAGTGGATCCCACTTAAGAAGTTGCCGCTTAAGAAGTTTTCCTGTTTAAGAAGTTTTATTTTTAGAGTCCCAATTTTTTTTCCATAGTGTTAATGTTAATTTTTCCCACTTAAGAAGTAACGATGTTTCAAGTTTTCCCGCTTAAGAAGTTGTAAGTGTCACAAGTTTCTAAGTAAGAACATATGATTTTGGAACTCGTGCAGCAGATAAGTACATGTCAAAGAAGTTGGGAGGAAACGTTTCCCCGTTCATGTTGCATGCAAAGCCCTGTCGGCTTCCCATGGTCAACGCAGGGGGTCATGTTTACTCCCCCTCCCCCCACTTCTTCTGCGTCTGCCCTTTCTGTATCACAATCACCTTAACTTTGGGGCTGGGGAAAGGCTGGGAAAGGAAACACCTGCTGAAAGTTAGTCATTCTGTCAGAGTTAGGCTCAGATGTTGCACCTCGCATACGTGGAGATAAACGTTTACATTTAATTTTATTGTTGAAATGCGTAGCTAGAAATATGGCGTCTAAAGACATCAAAAGAAAAGCTTTATCTGTGGTTGAGAAACGAAACATTATTACGAAAGTTGCTGAAAACCCGCATTTAACTAGGGTGCAGATAGCAAAAGAACTAAATTTACCTGTTACAACTTTCAATGGTATAGAGGCAAAATGCTGACAAAGATGTTCCCACTTTTGAAATGCAAAATATCGACGATATTTGCGGCATCGAAATGCAAGAGGACGATGAACCAGAAACGCAAGAAAATGAGTGCAGGCCAATTCCAACTTCAGCTGAAGCTGGTAAAGCACTAGAAACTTTTACCCGCTTTATAGAAAACCACAAACGTGTTCCAACGAACATAATGAGAAGTTTGAGGGAAATGGACACGTACTTTGTGAATCTAGCGGAAAAAGGGAAGAAACAAACGCTTTTAGATCAGTATTTTTGAAATCCTGTAGCATAATAAATGTAGCTTTCAATCCTCATATTCAAGTTTAAATGGGTAAGTTGTGAAATCTTTGTTACTTTAAAATTAACTAAAATGTAATTTCTGGATTTAATCTAGGCAGCATTTTTAATCGCTAAAGTCTTGTAAAACCCAATTAGACACTTCCCGTTTAAGAAGTTTTCATCACTTTGTCCCAACGAAGACTTCTTAAACGGGATCCACTGTACTATGTATGGCTTAAAAATTAATGGTAAGATATCTGTTTGAACAGGATGAAGTTAGTAGACATGGTTATGTTTTATGGCATTGTCTAATGTGGGTAATGTTCACCTGTCTTAAACCATTCAACATTTTATCTTTCTAGATTATAAAGTTACAAGCTGCTATCAAATATGGTGAAGAAGATCTTGGTGCAGCAAAGGTAAGCTAAAGTAATTGTTAAATATATTAGTTAATATATAATATTAACATTACACAACTTAACAAGAAGTGTGTATGTTTGTGAAAAACTCTTCACACGTTATTCTTGAGTAGCCAAGGACATTTATGTACGTTGAAGCATACCACATCCAATGTATGAGAGCAATAATATCTGTGACCATTTGCAATAGGCTGACTTATTACTGACATAGTAGTATCTGCGATCATCTGCTACAAGCAGACTTTTTCCTTTTTCTTTCCTTTTCTTCCCTATATATATATATATAATGTAATCACTACATAAATTCTAGCATATTAAATATTTATTTTCCATATCTTATATACCAATACTATTCTCTGACATATATTTAACCAGACATAACGAATCACTTGGAGGTAATGCTATCAAAAGTCTAGTGCACTCAAATATGTTCAGTCCATATATACGATATTAAAAGTCAGATGAAATTTAAATAGGCTAAATCACAAATATGAAATAATCCTCTTTGCCGTCACAGATGACCAAGCTGTATGTATGACTAGGACTCAACCATATGGTTCCACATAATGAAAATGTACATACATACATACTTACATATCACTAAGCTGTTCTCTGAGATTCAGAGGTTAGCTCCAAAAAGAAATACAAACTTCCAGATATTTTTACTTATTGTTGTCGTATCAAACTTTGCCATTTACAGCGATCTTGACATACAACTCGTGCTTCACTGATATCCATTACACGCCTTACACAAGATCTTTTATACTTCATACTCATAATCTTTTTCTCATGCAGACACTCCTGAATCTGATCCACCCATGTCTTCCTTGGCCTCATCTTTCATCTGCCTTTCCTTCCTGCCACTTGGGTTGAAAATATTTTCTTAGTAAGCATTTCATCACTCATTCTTTCAACATGGCCAAACCACCGAAGCATATTGGTCTCCACCTTGCTAACAACATTTTGCTTTACATCACACAACTGCAATACATCTTCATTCCTCACACAATCAGATCGTGTCTTGCCACAAACCCCACGTAAGTAATGCATTTCTCCAGCACACAAACGACTCCTATGCTTCTTCTGCAGTACCCAGGTTTCACTGCCATACATCAGAGTAGGAGCAATTACTGTTTCATATACAGCCATGCGGGACTCTCTAGAGAACCCATCATTCCTGTGAAAACCTCCCAGAGCAGCTATGACTTTCAAAGAAGAATTCACTCGCCTACTGATTTCACCATCCAACTTGTTCTCTCTGTCAAACATGCTTCATAAATGCACAAACTCACTCACCTGGTCAATCACAATACCATTTATACTTACATTACATTCAGTGCTACCCGTTTCTCTCTCAAACACCATAACTTTGGTTTTTCCCTTATTTATACTCAGTTTGAATTTCATGCAAACTTCGTGCATCCGAGTCAACATACTCTGCAACTCACTTTTGCTCTCTGCCAACAGGACAGTGTCATCAGCATACAGCAATCTGCACACACGGATATCACCAAGACATAAACCACTATTATCTATTTTGGCATCACGCATGCATGCATCCATAAATATATTAAACAGTCATGGTGACATTACACAACCTTGTATAACTCCTGCACCAATGGAAAACCATTTTGATAAAACACCATTCACTCGTACACAAGCTCTACTACCAGCATACATGGCTTTTACACTATTAAGTAGATTCCCAGTAACACCATATTCATTCAAAACCTTCCACAAAAGTGTCCTATTCACTCGGTCGTAAGCTTTCTCTAAATCTATGAAGGCAGCAAAAACTTTCTTCCCAACAGCCATATACTTTTCAATCATCTTGCGTAATGCAAAAATCTGGTTAGTGCAGCCTTTACCAGGCATAAAACCACTCTGAACATCCCACACTTTCTCTGATGTAAGACCCCATACTTTTTCAATAACAACCTTACCAAACACTTTCCCTGTCACACTCAGTAGGCTAATACCACGATAGTTCTTGCATTCAGTATGATCACCTTTTTCCTTATACAAGGGAACAATGATAGCATCCTTCCAATCCCGAGGGACCATTCCTAACTCCCAGCACAACTGGCAAATTTCAGTTAACCAGTCAATTATAGAGTCACCACCATATTTCAACATCTCTGCAGTTATGCCATCAACTCCCAGAGCCTTACCATTCTGAAGAGATTTTAGAGCTTTACACACTTCTTCTCTTGAGATCCCTCCTGTGCTTTCATCTCTCATTGTGGCATCATCTGCATCTGTCACAGAATCATTTTTGCTCTCCTGATCTAATAATTCACAGAAGTATTCACCCCATCTTTCACTTAACTCATTGGGCTCCCATATCATTTCCCCGATCTCATTCTTCACACAACTTACAACTATGTTTCCCCTATTTTTCCTGAGTCTCATGTACTTCCAGAAGGACTTTCTATCTTTCCAAAAAGCCAGTTCATGCCTTTCCACTTTCTCCTTCCTGTCTTTTGCCTTTTTGTGGCGAATCAGCTTAGCAGCTTCACGCTTCTTACAGCGATATTCATCCACAGAGACTCTACCTTGCAACATCCCTAAATAGGCTTCCTTCTTTTTCTTTACTGCCTCATCAATCTCACTATTCCACCAAGCATCACCTCTATTGTTACCCACTATTGTGGTGCCACAGACTTCTTTAGCAGCAGTGACAACACAGTTCTTAAAACATTCCCACTTCTTTTCTACATCCCTCTCACAAGATTTCAGATCCTTCAGTCGTTCTCTGAGTAATATATACTGATTTCATTGTCCCGTTCCGCCAATCTGTCTTGGCTCCACGGGGACTTGTTGAGCACCTTGGATGTTATTTTGAAATGTTGCGACAATTATCCTGCCTTGAGACGCGGTTCGGACCCTGGCCACCCCAATGGCCCAGAGACCAGCCCGTGGTGACGTGCTGGCAGGCGACCTAGAATACCTTGTTCGGGTTCCCGCTCTGTCTGGCGGGATAGGTCGTTTTCTTACTTTTTCGCTGACTGGAAGATTCCTTGCCCTCGAACTTTTTTGGGGAATAATTTCCCTTTATTTTCTTTTTCAAACACCTACACACATGTATACACTGTCCTCATGCTTAGGACTTACAACATCGAGAGATAGCAAAATTTATTTACAGAATATTTACATTGGTGGTTTCTTCGTCTGCTTTCCCACAGACTTCTACCCTCATTCATCTTCCGATTCGCTTTCGGTGTGCACGTTCACCTCCTGCGTTTCGGTCCCCGTTTGATTGGGGAAGATGGTATGTTGCTGGAGGGTTAGCCTTTCAACCAAGGCTATTATCCCCCTCCTGTTAACGGAAGATTGGATGAGCAGATCCAATCTTCGCGTTCTTTGCACACCTGGGATCAGTGTGTTTCTCCATTCGGCGAAGCCACTGCATTCAAGTACGCAGTGTTCTATGCTTGCCGTTCTCTTTCCACAGGGACAAGTGCAGTTCCTGATGGCAAATCTGCCTAGGTATTCAGGGCTGATGCCATGGCCACTGAGTACTTGATTCAGGAACTTATTTGTCTGTGCTCGTTTGGTCGAGACTTTCGGAAACACTCTGTGTGTCTTCCGCCCTGTCTCTCCCGTGTCCCATCTGACCTGCCATTCGGTCATGGTCCGACGTGCTAGTGCTGCGCGAATGCACCTTCGCGGCGTTCTGCATTGCACGTCGACCGTCTCTTTCAGCGTGGCTGCCTTCGCCAGCTGATCTGCCCTTTCGTTTCCTAGGGTTCCGACATGGCTTCGTACCCAGTGGAAACTAACTGCCCCATCTCCCTCTGCCCTCAAGAGGGTTTTGATCCTCTGGACGATGGGGTTTCTTCCCCTGAATCTACTCAGAGCCTGCAGTGCTGCCTCACTGTCCGAGTAGAGTTTTATTCTTTCGTCACTACGCCTGGGGAGTGCCCAGGTGAGTGCCATCTCTATCGCCAGAAGTTCAGCCTGAAAGACCGAAGCGTTCTGCGATAATTTCACGCTTCCTGCAGTGGCTTCGTTCCCGTCCGAGAACGCACAGAAGCCTGCCCCCACTTGTCCCTTCAACTTTGAGCCGTCCGTGAACAGCTCATGCCCAACTCCCGTGGGTTTCTCCTTGTCCCACGGTGGGCAAATTTCCTCGGCAGGGTGGATCTGCCAGTCCACACTTTCCATCTCCATGTCGGAGGCTCGATGCGGCGCACCGAGAAGGTAGGCGTCCTCTCCTGACCTTAGGCAGTGCATTGCTGCCTCCCTTTCCACTACTAGGTCTGCCGGCTCGCACCCACGCCAGCACTTGGAGTGCTAGGGTTGACGTTGTGCGAAAACAACCGGTTATCCCTAGTAGGGCCAACCTTTGGATTTGGTTTATCCCCTTCTTCATTCTGACTGTGGGGTTCCACCATGCCCCACTTGCATACGTCAGAATTCTTTCAATTCCTCTCTGATAGATGGCCTTCTTGGTTTTGCCCGTTAACCTCATGCCATTCAATCTATTGAGAATCATCGTGCACCTTGTTCTAAGGTGCCTCAGGTGTGGCAGCCCTGATAGACTCTGATCCAGGACCACACCCAAGTATTTCATTTCACGCACCGCCTTGATAGTGCACCCTTGGAATCTGCACTGGGGTGGTGTTTTCATTACTCCTCTCTTAGCTATTGCTAGCAGAGTGGTCTTCTCAGGAGGCGAAGCACAGTTTGCTTTCTCTGCTCCAATTTTCTAGCACATCCAAGGCCCTATGTGCTTCTCTTTCGATCACGTGTCTCCCTGAGGCGGAGACCACGAGAACGAAATCGTCCGCATAGGCTTGAATCTCCACTGCGGGCCCCAGGTCTAGGTTCAGTGCTGAATCAGCAACTATATTCCACCAGAGCGGCCCGGAGTTGGATCCTTGCGGACACCCTCTATGGTACGAACGCGAGGATTGCCCATTCCCGCTTCGAACTCGACTCTTCTATCAGACAGGTAGCTGCTGATCAGTTTGAACAGGTTCCTTGGACAGCCAAGTTCTTTAAGTCTGGTTAAAACCATTGGCCACCAGACACTGTTGAATGCCCCCCCTCACGTCTAGTGAGATGAAGCAGGTATGGAGCCCCTCCGCTTTGTTCCTCTCTGCCCTCTCTCGGAGGCTGCGAAGTGCCTGCGTTGCGCAACGCCCGGAAGGAAACCAAATTGGTTCCTGTTTAGCTTTCCCTGCTCCATGAGGAAGCCAAGCGAAGCGCTCTGTTCGTTATATCTCTGAGTAAGTCAGAGTACCGCTGATGATCTTCAAGGAGCCTATCAACCTTTATTCTTTCTATCCTGGGTCTCTTCCTATTCCTTTTCCTCCAACCAACATTAAGTTTCACTCGTGACACTCCCAAGTAATGATCAGAACCAACATCCGCACCTCTCATCACACGGGTGTCAACAACAAAGTGTTTCAAACGCTGATCGTAAACAACAAAATCTATCACACTCTTTTGACCAAGAGTACGATTTTCCCAAGTATATGTGTGTATATACTTGTGGTTGAAAAATGTATTAGATACACACAAACCATTCTCAATGCAGAGTTCAATTAATCTTTCACCATTATCATTCACACAAGGATCATTAAACTTACCCAGAACATTGTCAGAAATTGCATTCTGCACACCTACTCTAGCATTGAAATCCCCTGCTATTATAACTTTCTCTTTAGCACCAAACTGGCTCAAAACAGCTTTTAGCTCATTCCAGAAATCTTCTTTCTTATCAGAAGGTTCAGAGTCACAAGGAGCATACACTACAACAATTACAATTCTCTGAAGTTTCACTTCCAAACGAATCCTCCAGAGAATTCTCTCACTTATGCAACTATAATGAATCAAGTTGTTCTTCATCTTTTCACTTAAAATCACACCTACACCAGCCTGTCCTCTCATATTATCCAATACTCCAGACCACACACTCACTGTGCCATTCACTTCTCCTACCCCAATTTCCTTCTTTTTGGTTTTACTTACACACAGCACATCCAGTCTATACTTATTCATCTCCTCAATCACCTCACTCATCTTGCCATTTATACCTCTAGTATTCCATACACCAATCTTACATTCACTCAGCCGAGATCTCTTTCTCATACGCCGTTTAGAAAGTCCAGGTCGATTCCGTGGTGGACCGTCCTTCTCAAGTGTGGTAGGTCCACCATATCCCACATTTGAGTCATTCTTAATATTTCTTTTTGTCTTTTTAATCAGGTAAGTACATCAGTGTGGGGGATTAGCCCACAGCTGAGGGTTCCAGTTGGTCATTCAACCTAAGGATTCTGGAGACAAAACCCAGTGAGTTGGGGTCTTTTCGCCAATGTCACACAGAACTAGCTTGCACCTCTCCAAGATTCACAGAGGCCTAGTTGCTGTTGTGTGTGCCATTGTTACCACGGAGCGCCCCAAGGAGGCAAACCCATCGCTCACTACGACCGCCCGCTAATGAAAATGTCCTCTAATGAAAACTTTAAAATATTTATAAACATACCTTATGACGATGATACACGTCAAAAAATAACCAAGGAAATAAACTGAAAGGCCAAAACTTTAAGTCATAGTCCATAGCGTCCTCAAGCAGTAGTTGACGATCTTCACAGATTGCTATGCATTTCGGTGTATAAACACCATCCTCAGGCAAAAGTTGTCATCACTTGAAGGACACAAGAACCTTGTGAGAGGCCCCTATATACCTATATGACCACTATAATGCGCGCAGCCTACGTTGATGAAACTGATTTTTATCAGATTTTTTATGGCTTGACTTATCTTTTTTTCCTTAATTTTTTTTTTTTTTTTTTTTGCTATCCAATTTTCCGGGTAATTGTTATTTGTCAGCGACTTCTTTAATTCTTTTTATGTCAAGCCATAAAAAATATGATAAAAACATTAAACTCACTAGAAAATTAACTTACCATAAAGGGTTGTTTGAAAGGCTGCAGAGAATTAGCCTTAACTTCCATATTTGTATTGCTCCTCACTTACAAAATAAAATAAAAAAATATTTTCCACAGGTTAAACAAAAAGAAAATAATATGCTACTACAAGAAAGAGTTATCTACAGTGTAAACTGCAATTGTGGTGACATATATGTAGGAGAGACTGGAAGACAACTCTGCACCCGTGTAGCAGAACACAAAGCCGCAATTAAGAACATTACAAGCAAAACAGTCCTTGATAAACATGTACAAAGTACTGGACATTAAATGAAATGGGAATCTTTAAAAATTCTTGCGCACCAACAACACTATCTAAAATGGAAACTTGAAGAAAGTCTACACATTGAGAGAAGAAGAGGTTCCACAATTAACGAACATAGCGGTATGACATTACCATTTGAGTGGCAGCACCTTCTATCTTAGTCAGTCCTGACGAAGTGTTGGGGTACAACCCGAAAATTTGACAAAGTGAAAACTTATATCCTAGTAATCCCCATAATGCACAATTTAACTACAATAATTCTTCACTAAGATTTGCCATGTCTTCATTATTTCACAATATATATATATATATATATATATGGTCAGGTGATGCGTATTATCACAGCCTCTCCTTGACAAATGTCAACCCCGCCTTCTCGTGGTGCATCCTGTTCCCACTAAAGGGGCTCTGACGACCGCCAATAGCGGTATAACTATACCATCGGGATTAGAGGAAATTCTATCCCACACTCACCAACCCGCTTGGCCAGCGTGGTGAGTTATCGCCAAACCCCTCCAAAATGATTCCACAACTTAAATCTTGGCCCTCAGTCTCCGGCAGCTGGAATGTACCTGGCCAAGGCAGCGGCCAGTGCGACATGAAGGCAGAGGGTGCTAAGAATCCCCAGAGGACCGGACTAGGCTGCCATCTGATGCTGACCTTGGCTACGTATAATGGACGCTCCCTATCTTCTGATTCAAGGCTTCTTGAATTGGAAGAGGAACTACAAAGGATCAAGTGGGACATCGTGGGGCTAAGTGAGGTAAGGAGAAAAGGAGAAGATCTCATCGAACTGAAAAGTGGACATCTCTTCTACTATCGTGGGACAGATACGGCAGAACTAGTGGTGTTGGATTTATAATAAACAAGAAACTGAAGGATAAAGTTGTAGAAGTTGAAAGTTCCTCTGACAGAGCTGCACGACTTGTTATCCAACTCTCGAAAAGATACCAGGCTCAGATTATTCAAACTTATGCACCCACCACAAGTCATCCTGAAGGAGAAATTGAAGAATTTTATGAGGAAATTCGTGATCTAAATAATAAAGGTAAGCAGCACTTGAAAATAATTATGGGAGATTTCAATGCAAAAATAGGGCAACGGCAACAGAATGAAACTTCAGTAGGTAAATTCGGTCACGGCAACAGAAACCAGCATGGAAATACTCTCTTTGAGTTTGCAGAGGCAGAAGGGTTTTTCATCTTGAACTCCTTCTTCAAGAAAAAGCCACACAGGAAATGGACATGGAGACATCCAAATGGGACGACAAGTGAAATTGATTTTATTATGTGTAACAAAAAATTCGTCATAGAAGACTGCAGTGTGCTAAACAAGTTCAACACAGGTACTGACCATAGATTGGTGAGATGTAAGATGCACCTCAACACTAAACTTGAACGTGGCAAGCTCATAAGACAAACAAAATCTATTGACATAACCAACCTTAAAAAACACCATAATACCTTCAAGTTGGAACTGAAGAACAGGTTCTCTGCTTTAGAAGGCCTAACATCGGAAGAAGTGGACATCTCTGAAGTTAACAGAAAAGTAACCAAAGCTCTTATGGAAACAGCAACAAAATTAGCTGGGTCTAAGAACAAGTTGCATGTAGTTTAATTATCAGGAAAAACGAAAATGTTGATGCAAAAAAGAAGAGAGATGAGGACAACTAAAGAATATGTGACTTCCAAAGTGGAATATATAGAGCTGTGCAAGACAGTAAGAAAAAGTATCACTGAAGACGTAAGAAAATTCAACTGTGAACTAGTGAGGAAAGCAATTGAAAACAACCAAAGCCTAAAGATAGCAAAGGGACATCTCAGTAAGGGAAGAAAACAGATTATGGCACTGAGAAAAGAAGATGGTTCTGTAACAAGAAATAGAGGCGAAATTTTGACAAGAGTGAAAGATTTCTACTCCAAATTATATGAAAGGGATGATACATGCACTCCAGACATCATGAAAGATACCAGTACCAGAGTTCCTCCAGTCCTTCCAGCAGAAGTTGCACATGCAATCAAGAACATGAAGCGGGGAAAAGCTCCAGGAGAAGATGGAATTACTGTAGACATCATACAAGAAGCAAGTGGAGAAATCGAAACAGTACTCACCCAAATTTTCACTCGATGCCTTAATGAAGGAAAGATTCCTGAGGATTGGAACACCGCTACAATGATCCTGCTACATAAGAAAGGTGACATTGAGGATCTCGGAAACTACAGACCTATCAGCCTCCTATCAGTAGTTTATAAAATCTTCACTAAAGTTCTTTCACACCGCTTGAAGGTAACACTGGACATGGCTCAACCGAGAGAACAAGCTGGATTCAGGAGTGGCTACAGCACAATAGATCATATCCACGTACTGAGAGAACTAAGTGAAAGAGCGAGGGAATATGAACTTCCATTGTGCATGACTTTTATCGATTATGAAAAAGCCTTTGATTCGGTGAAACCATCAGCAGTTACAATGGCTCTGCAATCCTGCGGTATTGAAGATGCATACATTAATATTATTAATAACATCTATGAAAATGCAAGTGCAAAGATTCGGCTGTTTGAAAATACAACACACGTAAAAATTGAAAAGGGAGTGAGACAAGGTGACACCATATCTCCGAAGCTCTTTAATGCCACATTGGAGGGTGTTTTTCAGTCGCTGAGCTGGGAAAACAAGGGGGTAAAGATTAATGGAGATTATCTAACCCACCTTCGTTTTGCTGATGATGTAGTCATTTTTGCAACTACCCCATCAGAGCTGCAGAGTATGATCCAGGAACTTGCTGACAAGAGTAAAGAAGTGGGATTAAAAATGAACTTTCAGAAGACAAAAGTGATGTTCAATGCTTTTACAAGAAATGAAGTTTTATCGATTGATGGAGAAAAGCTGGAGATAACAGACACGTACGTTTATCTTGGACAGCAGATATCAAGTGAGGGTCACATTGATGAAGAAATTAATCGGCGTACAAAACTTGCCTGGAGAGCTTTTGGAAGAAACAGCATAATTTTCAAGAGCAACATGCCATTATGTCTTAAAAGAAAAGTGTTTGATCAATGCATCCTTCCAGTGCTTACGTATGGTGCAGAGACGTGGACCTTAACTAAAAGAGACATACAAAGGCTGCAGACAACTCAAAGAAGTATGGAGAGGTGCATACTTGGTGTAACCAGGAGAGATAAGAAGAGGAACTCGTGGATCCGAAAAATGACAAGAGTGGAAGGCATCATGATCAGAGTTAAATCTCTGAAATGGCAATGGGCTGGACATACTGCCAGAAGGACAGATCATCGATGGACAGCCGAAATTTTAGATTGGATTCCAAGGGACAGGAAAAGACCCAGAAGAAGACCACATGGGAGATGGGTGGATGAAATTCGAAAGTATGCAGGGGTGACATGAAGGAGACTGGCACAAGACAGACCGTTGTGGAGGAAACTTGGGGAGACCTTCGTCCAGCAGTGGATTGATAATGGTTGACAATGATGATGATGATGATGATTATGATATATTAGGTTTAAATACATGACATTATACAAAAAATGAGCTGGTTCATAAGTTAGCTATTAGCTAATAGAAAACGTATGTACAATTCTAACTGTATCAGTGGATTTGTGCAAAGACGTTTTGTAGACAGACATGTAGTCATAAGGTATGTGAAAGAGAAAAGAAAGTGAGAAATATATAAATGTTTGTGCACATATGTAAGGTTGTTATAGAGTATTTGGTACATGCAATGCCATTGGTGATGAATTTGGAAATTCATCAGCTTTATTAATGTTAAAGGAAATGACACCTGTTGTTCAGAAGACAAAGTGGAATATGATCCAATGAAAACAACTTAGAAATTAAAGTGTTATAAGAGTAACATTGATGGGCACATAGGAGCAGTAGGTGATCAGTTTAATAGGGCTGTGCCATGTTCCTACATTTTGCAGGTTTACAGTGCTTTCACTACATTAATAATGACCAGTAATCTCCTTTCTATGTGAGCTGTGAATTTTAAATTCAAGTTATTGAATGACCTATAATCCTCTTTCTATGTCATCTGTGAACTTTAGATTCAAACTATTGGAGGTCCCGATAGATGTCAGCTGTAAATCTTAAATTTTTGGTTGACCTATTTCCAAAGATATTAGCTGAGAATCTAAACTCAAGGGACCCAGCTCGCAACACATCTTATGAGGAGTAATTTTTTTGCAGTGATTCCTTGTCCAAAATGTCCCAGGAAATCTCAACATGAAGTGAAATGCAGTGCTGTGGAATATTTCCCTTTGAAGTGTTGTACAAACTTAGGAAGATGTCTTTCATTATTTTGTGTATGTTTCCTTTGTGACATATGCCAGGAACTTCAACCATAGGGGAATCAGTGTGAAATGAAAGAGGATTAAGTTCTTTGTGTTGTTCCTGTACAGAAATTGAAGTTGACCAGTGCAATGCTCTGGACTATTGCTTTTAACTTTCAGACTAGGGCTAAAACTTCTTCATTAGCCTGCAACCCATAGAAAATGTTTGAGAACTTTTCCAGACGATATGACATAAATTTAAGTATTGCAGGAAGTATTACGAAACTTTTCATATCTAAATGATGTGAAAAGTTTCGTAACACTGCCTGCAATACTATTCTGTTTTAGGCGCTGCACAACTATTTTATGAGTGTAAGAAGTGTTCTGGGTAGTGATACTTTCTGGTGTTGGTAAACCTGGAAATAGGAAAAAACAGCTCTTGAGGTTAGATGTGGGCTAGTATTATTGGGAATGCAAAAACAGAGTACACAGTCATTTACACCATTTATCTGAAATACACTCATCATAAAAAAAAATAGTTGCACCCAGAAAGTCCGGCTTCACCCACCCCCACCCCCACCCCCCACCCCCACCCCCTCTTGTCAGTCTCATGTATGAGTTAAATGGGAGGCACGTATACTTAGCACAAGTGATAGAGAAGAAGAAAAAGAAATCAGCATGTAAAGGGAAGTTTTCAGTCACCCTGAGTTTCTTGAGATCAGGATTAAAATTGAAAAACAAAAACATATTGTTAATTTGTTACAAAAATAGGTTGAATTTTTTATTGAAAACTATCAGTCACTAATTGAAACAGGAATTTTAAATTTTGCCTGAATAGGTGAAAAAAAGTTTTAAATCTTCCATGAAATTTTTTTATTAAGGGATTCTGTGTGGAAGAAACCAAAAAAGGAAAAAGAAAAATAAGATTCTGGATTGTTTACCACAACTTTGGAAATTTAGTGATCACATGATCCCCACTTGATCAGCTATGGGGAAATATTGCTTCACAGTGTGATAATAGCCCACATGCTCCATGAAAAAGTGTCTAAAAAATAATGGACTTTACTAATGTTATATCCACCATGTTTGCTAAATATCATTTTATCAGGTATTCACTAATTTCGAACTTTCATAGCTGCATTTTAATGGCAAGGTGTTTAATAATATGCAAATAATGGCACTTTCATTCATAGTAGATTAATAGCTTTATGAAGATAAAATCACAATAGAAATGACCAATTGCAAGCATTTCAGATGGAGAATTCATTATGAAATAAAAATTATGCATTGATAACAGTAATGAAATTGCAAGTTTTCTTTTATAAAATAACAAGTCACTTTAATTCACTCAGTTCCTTCCTAACGGCATATGCTGTGACTTTTACTGATATTGAAATTGTTCTCGCATCCCCTGTATCAATGAAATATTTTCTAGTTCAAATCATTATCAGTGGTGTGTGAAACATTTTATTTCAAGTTTACAGTAATTTTTCGTTTTGATTCTGAAAGTAGTGCCCTTCATTCATGTTATCCATGAAAAGAGAATTCCCCAAAATAATAAATTTTTAAAGATTTTTTTTTTAAGGTGTTACTTGTTTTCAGCAGAGAAATTTTTCTCTGGAAACCTGAGTACATTTATTTCTTTTTGTGTTTGCAGATGATTTGTGCCTGTAATAAATAATGCTGAATTAAGTGAGAAAATTCTCAGACTTAGCCTGACGTATCTAACACAAAGGTGACAGCGCCTTATTGCAGAGTGTCTTTCAATCATTAAACTGGGAAGACGAGGAGATAACGGTTAATGGAAATTGTTTAACCCATCTTTGCTTTGCTGATGACATAATTTTTCTAAGCACCCCTGCAGAGATGCAAAGGATGATCTAGAAACGGTAATGTCCTAATACAGACAACTTTAAAAACTACTGGGAGATGCAACGAAGTTTGGCAGCGAAGATCGCGGTCAGACATGGGAGCTATCTTTGGTGATGACCGTTGACTTTTAGACATATAAGGGACCTGTCTGCAAATTGCGTTTGTAACAGTAACGTAGGAAACAGCCAAGATTGGATCCATTTTTTATGCTTTCCAACCCTAGGTTGAAGAAGCGTATATGCTCCAGCTTTGTCCGTCTGTCTGTCCCCATAACTCGCATAAAAATGTTTCAATTTTCATTAAATTTTAGTATGTAGTAGTGGACAACCTGGTGATGAACCTTGTTGAAAATGGGCAAAATGGGGTCAAATGTCAGGACATAGAAGTGAGATTCATTCCATCGCCCTTATGCATCATAACTTACGTAAAAATGCTTCGATTGCGATAAAACTTTATTATGTTGTTCCGGAGGTACACTGAACCAGTTCTGTTTAATATCATCGAAATGGGGTTAAAGGTCAGGGCACAAGAGCAAGATTTATTCCATGGCAATTATCCTCATAACATGAGTTATGATTTCTGGTATGTTGGAAAGCATATCATAATCAATGCATTGCATGATTTTACTAATAATGCTTTCCAACCATAGGTTGAAGAAGCATATATGGTCCAGCTTTGTCCGTCTGGCTGTCCATATGATAACTCGCATAAAAATGGTTCAATTTCGATGAAATTTTATTTTGTGGTAGGGGACAACCTGTGGACAAACCCTATTGAAAATAGGCGAAATGGGGTCAAAGGTCAGGACATAGAAATGGGATCCATTCCACCGCCCTTATGGTCATAACTTACGTAAAGATGCTTCGATTGCAACAAAACTTTAGTATGTTGTTCCAGAGGTATGCTGAGCCAATTCTGTTTAATATCATCGAAATGGGGACAAAGGTCAGGGCACAGAAGTGAGATTTATTCCACATCCATTATCCTCATAACTTGAGTAGAAATTCTTCTATTGTGACAAAACTTTAGTATGTTGTTCCAGAGGTATACTGAATGAATCAATAGTCAGGGTAGGGAGGAGGGTTTGTCTGCACGTGATTTCTGGTATGTATTTCTGGTATGTTGGAAAGCGTATCATACTCAATGAATTGCATGATTTTACTAACTTGTTCTCTTTTAAACATAGCACAAATAGGTATAATGCACTAATAACAAAGGCAGCATGTAACATCATGCTGATTCTGAAAACCCCAAAGTGAAAACTAGCTTTATTTTCTCTTGTTCCAAGCGCAGTTTTGCAACAGGAAAACAAGTGAGAACCCAGATCAGAAAACCAAGGGGCTAATGCATGGAAATGAGTTGATACCAAGGGCTATCTCCAGAACTAATGGAGATGCAGAAACGTAATACTACTTGTTTTAAAGCTTAGGACAAATACTATCTGAAATACATTGTTGGAGTGGACCCTGGGCTCATATCAAAAAAGTTATTAAATGTTATTACTCTGACAACAGGTAAAACAGTGAGGCAACTAGAGAAAATAAAGCTAGTGTTCAACTTAAGGTTTTCATTATCAGCATGCATGCATTTTATGGCACATGCTGCCTTTGGTATTACTGTATTATACCTATTTGTGCTACATTTAAAAGGGGGAAATGGGTCCGATAGCAGCTGTGTTTCCTAGGTTACTCTTAAAAATGCAATTTGCGGACGGGCTCCATAGAGATCCAAGAGTCGACTGTTATCAGCAAAGATAGCTGTTGTGTCTGACCAGTCTTTGCCATAACACTTTGTTGCATCTCCCTGTGGATTTCAAAGTTGTCTGTATTAAGACATTACCCCAGAAACTTGCTGACAAGAATAGGGAAGTGAGATAGAATGTGAACTTACAGAAAACAAAACCAGTGTACAGTGCTTTTACAAAAACTGGAAAATTAGAGATTGATGCAACAAATTTAAAAGTAGCTGATGCCTTAATAATAGGCATATATAGCCAGGCTGGAGTCGGCAGATCAGCTGCTGAATGATTAATGATGTTACCATTTAAGAGGGGTCTTAATTATTGCATAAGTATATGAATGTTGTTGGGTTTGTTTTAATGCCCCAAGATATCAGATGTTCCTTGAATACTTTTTAACTATGTCCTAAAATGCTTCCTATAATAAATTAGGTACTTCAATAATATGTGTTTTGTTATGATTGCCATAAGATGTGAAGCATTTGTACCTTATGGCATAGTGCTAAGAACTGGAACTTATTTTGTTGAAATTTTTTAGTGTGAAGAAATGGCATGTTTGTATATCATTCAACATGGGCATTTTTAAACATAATCTTTTGCTTGCATATGTGCTGTCATAAGAAACAATAGCATCTTGTGTTTAAAAAAATTACGTATGCTATTATGCTTAAATAAAACTGATTTTTTGTAGAGTTTAGTTGATATGTGTCCTGCTGATGATCCTGATACAGAAGTTAACTTAGGCTGCTTGCTTTTCAAAGTAAGTGCATTATTGTTATGTTGCTGATGTTATTATTGCTTTTATATGCGGTCAAAATTCTTATTGTTTTTAAAGTGAATTTTATTGTTTTTAAAGAATTTATATATTTTACCCTGACTATCTCATTTTTATTTTATGTTGATAGTTGGTTTTCAAAGCAGTACAAAGAAAACATTTTAGAAAAAAATTACATAAATAAATTACTTGTAGGAAATGAAAGAAAAAAGCACTTCAATATTATATTAAATTCGGAAGAACTGAAATATGTAATTATAAAAAGTTGTGAAGGTAAGAGTGACAAACTGAAGAGTACACACACACACACACACACACACACACACACACACACACACACACACACACACACACACACACACACACACACACACACACACACACACACACACACACACACTGCAGGAGAAACTAATTGGCATATAAAACTTTGAAGTGTTTAATCAATGCATGGTTGCTCCAATCGCGCCGACACCAATTTCATTATCTTGGGCCAACTGCTACAAATTACGAAAAAAATTTATATTTGTGCCCAACTGCGCTGAAACAGCAATCCACCACCAAAACTGCGGAGCAAAAAATATTTTCACGGCAAAAATGCCATCTTAAGCAGCGAATCGAATGATGCTGCCTACATGTAATTTGGCTAAACATATAACAACTCTTAATCAACACGTACCACCAATCTTAATTCATTGTTTTTTAGGCATAAGTGACGATGTAGGTGAAGCTTATGGAGGAGGAGTTTTGCTGTAATCGTGTGGTATGTAAGAGAAACGATGCTGTACGTTATGAAATCCTGATTAACATTGTTTACAGATGGTTTGATGGTCTTTTGGAGTGTTGTGCAATTGAGATTGTTTATATATCATTCCCTTCTGTTTGGGATGGCGCAGTTATTTCATTCCGGGCGAGGTGCGCGATTACGTAAATGAGGTCAGTCGTTAGCAATTTCGTTGAAGTGGAGGACGACTGAAAATGGCTCTCCCATGGCACGATATGATGGTTTTGTTTCTAAAAGATTCATAGGTATTCAGAGATGCCAACTTTTACGGATTTTCCATAGTTTGTACGGATTTTCACTCCATCTTATGGTTTTACGGAAGTCACCCAAAAAACTACAGAAAAGCTCATGCAAGATCACTGAACGTAATTTTCTGTTTTTTTACCATCTTTTGGTAAAAAAACACACTTAACAAATAGTCTCTATGTGCCTTCGATGTTCTGACTTCCACTGCCAATGGAGGCGGAGTTTTTGTCTCGTGATTCCCCGTACAGCCATTTGAGAGTGCCGTGCGCTAAAGCCGAGAGGGAGCGCCTTTTGTGAACTCTTTACATTGATTACATGTGGCTTTGTGATTGTGAAAATTTCAGTGCAAACGTTTGAACCCTTTCCACTTGACTGACACCCGACATTACGGAATCGCCAAGTAGCGTGTGCGGCATGCCGATGAAGCCTCTATAGCTCGAATGTTGGCACTCGCGAGACATTCCTTTTTCGTCGAATAGGTAGAGTGTCATTTGCCACGCCGATGATACCCCTATAGCTCCCATGTTAGGGCTCGTGGAAACATTTCTTTTTCACCGAATAGAGAAAAAGAAACGTGATCGGCGTTTCGGAGTGGCACCTGCCATGCCGATGATGCCTCTATAGCTCGCATATCGTAGCTCACGAGGAATTTCGTTTTCGCCAAATAGCTGGCGTGTCAGGTGTTATCCGCCACGCAATGACGCCTCTATAGCTGGCATGTCGGCGCTCGCGAGGAATTTCTTTTTGCGGAATATCTCACGTGTGGGATGTCACCATATGCCGATGACGCCTCTGTAGCTCGCATATCGGCACTTGCAAGACGCTTCTTTTTCGCTGAATAGGTTGGGTGTCACCTGCCACGCCGATGATGCCTCTATACCTCGTATGTCGAGGTTGGAAAGCCAAAGCTGTGCTTTCACTGCTAAGTTGTAGCCTCTACTGCAGAAAATAAAAAAGTACTGCGTGAGTATGGGTGAAAAGTTATTCGAGTGAAAAGGGTTAATTTAGATTAAAACTAAATGTAACATAGCAGTAAAACAGCTATGAAAACAAAAAGAACGAAGTCAGATAAAACTTATCGTCAAGTGAATCGTGATATATAGTAAAGAATGACCTTTTTTATGAAGCATCTAAAGTTTTGCCGAATCACGTTTTGTAAGCCATGTGGCTGCGATTTTAGCCTAGTGCATGGCGGCCGTGATGATTGTAGGCATCATGTGGAGAGCAGGAAGCACAAAGATCATGTCAAGAGACTAAATGGAGATGTGAGTAAAATTAATGTAATCAAAAAACTTTTGAAAGCTTATAAAAAATCCTGGAAAAAATATCACGAGTGGATTAGTGCTGAAAAATGCAGCAAAATAAGTGAAAAAGAGAAAAAGAAATTGAATTTTCACAAGGTGATTTGAAACGGAAAGAAGCTGAACTTTTGCAGCAGTTGGATTCCTCTCATAAAATGTTAAACAGTGTTGAGATGAACATTGAATGTGGCATCAAAAAAAGAGGCACGA